>CM035134.1:129911049-131134799 GCA_020205605.1 Panax ginseng | reverse complement strand
TAATAATTTCAACACAATGGAACTATAAATTTCATCTTTAATCAACACGAACTTATTCATCATTAATATTATACTTCACAATATTTAACAACCGTGTCGTTCCTGGAAAGCAGGGGGCTTTCCGATAAGGATTTCTCCTTATTGCCGCAATTAGGTGACCAAACCTCACCTCGATGTAACTTCTAGACATCATCAATATTGCAAATAATAATATGAATAACTGCCGCCTCAATTATTGATTTAATAATATAACATATTACGATATGATAATCTTGTGACAATAATTGAATCAATAATACGAGAGATATGATGCAACAATTCATCGTAGCAATAATTGAGTATAACTCGGAGTGACTTCTCACGTAAGCATCAATAATCAATACTGTGTGCTACTATGCAACCAATGCGCCAGACATCGTACTTTTACTACCGGTAGTTCAACAGCTTTTAATTCAGAACACTCGCCGTTATTTTTATAAAAAGATAATTCTATCGTTTTCTAACTACGACAATACTTCCGGGTCCACCAATGATTGTGCCGTCGCACGAATATTCCCCGACAAAAAGAATATTTTATAACAACTTGCATACTTTGCAAAATTTATAAATATTATCCACAACTATAACATTATATCAAATCCACACCATAATATTCAAAAAAAATATTTCGAGAAATTTAAATCTTTATTCATAAAATTTGGGGTCTCACAACTCTGTTCTCTGTTCTTCAATGTTGATGAACATAGGCCTGAGATTGACGCCATTGGAGAGGAAATCCATCAACAAGACTTGGATTTGCTGTTGTCGTTCAATTTAATTGTTGTTATTTTTTATTTTTCTTCTCTTTTGTGCTTCGATTCACATGAACTGATGGAATTTGAGTGAGTTGAGGGATTTGAGATAAAAGATGATGATGTCGGTAAAGAGATCTGGAGCAAATTCAGATGAAATTATGTGAATTTGGAAAATTATGTGTTTTTAATTTATATTATTATATTGGTAAAGAATTAAATAAAAATTCATTTGATATTTATTAAAAAAATTAAATGTATTTTTCATTTATTTTTATTTTTTGACCAATTTTTCTAATTTATATTATTATATTTGTAAATAATTAAACAAAAACTAATTTGATATTAATTACAAAAAAAATTAAATATATTTTTCATTTATTTTCTTGTTTTTTGGCTACCTTTTCTAATTTATATTATTATATTTGTAAAGAATTAAATAAAATTCATTTAATTTTTATTAAAAATAATTATTTTTATTTATTTATTTATTTTCTTGTTTTTTTTGGCTAATTTTTATAATTTATATTATACTTTAAAATATTTTTTTCCTTTTTTCATAAAAATTTTCCTCCAAATCCACATCACCACGTCGCATACTAACTGCCACATAGGCTTTTTTTTAGACAAGTTAGCTGCCACATCATCACTTCTATTAAGTCAACCTTGACTTAACGGTTTTTGTAACTTTTAGTTAGTAAACTAAAGTTCAGTGAGTTGACTGTAAGAAAAAAAATTCAGTGGCCCATTTGTAAGTCGACCTATAGTACAGTGACCTAGAAAACATTTAACCCTTCTTTGCATAAATTACGGAACTAACACTCCTATATTTACTGTGATATTTTTTCTTGTTGCTTGTACTTTGGAAATGATATATATTGTTGTACAAAAGGCGGCAGGCTTTAACAGTCATAATCAATATAAGAAGTTGAAGAGTCCTTGCAGAGAATATGATTTATTTCTTACTGGATCAACTTTGAACGAGTCCAATATATATCTGTTACAACTGAAGATATCTTGGACTAATTATCAGTATAGTTCTAACGGGAAAATTTGTTGGCAACGTAAATAATTTATGCAACAGAATTATATGTTCAACGGTAATAATTGTAGCTATAAAAAGACAACTGATATCAGTGAAAAATATACAACACTTGAGTTAATATTTTGCACTCATATACTTTAAGAGCTATTAAATTATTCTTGGTACAAATTTTGAGCTGTTGTGCAATTCATATTCAGATTACTCAGCTAATTTCGTGAGCTTAATATTTGTGATATCTCTCTCTTTCACTACTTGATCATTGCATTCATTAGTTGGGCCTTGCATTGTTAAATTGCTTATTTGCTTTGATCATTAGACCTCTATATTTGTAATCTTATATTTTTAGACTAAGTGTTGTCTAAAGGAATTTAATCCAAGTGGATTAAGGTTTGTTTACAAACAGGTTTAAGGAAGCATAGGTGCTTAAGGGGTGCATTGGTGCACAAGGAGCAAGTGTGCTCAAGTGAATTATTGTAATTCAAATTTGATAGAATCTACTTTGTAACAAGGGTCAATTTATAAAAATAAAAGCGAGTCTCCAATACTAGTTGGTATTGGACGTGAACTAGGCTATTATTATAGAAGGTAATAGCTGAACAACGTAAAAAATCTTGGTGTTGACTTTATTACTTGCTTTACTTTAATTACTCACAAAGGCTTGTTAATTATCTTAATAATAAAATTTAAATATTTGCATTATCATAAGATAATTATTTAACACCAAGTATTTTTCTCTAAGTTATAATTTCAGTGAGATATTTTCATAAAATCAAATAGTCAATTCGGTAGGCCATATTCATTCAGCAAGTTGCATTAATCAATATAGAAGACTGTATTCAGTAGTTTGATTTAAAGTTTTTAAAAATTGGTCATAATTTGTTCCCACACTTATTCAACCCCCTTCTAAGTGTACTTATTCAACCCCCCTTCTAAGTGTGCCTTATCTGAATTTCACAAGTCTCTAACTTCGATTCCAATTTTACACTTTAAGTAATGCACTGATATATGGAATGGAATTTACAAAGTTTGAAACTCTTTTTAATGTTTCAAACATGGGGATATATTCAACTTGAGCAATTAATGCATGCCATTTGGACAAGGGTCACCTATATTTTTAAATTCTAAATAGAAGGGAAGATCACTTAAACCGGAGGTCCAGGACATATCAAAAAGCATGAGGAGATGTTAAAGCTACTAAAAGCTAACCTGGAAATTGCTCAGGCATAAGATGAAACAGTATGCTGATAAGCATAGAACACAAAGAGAATTTCTAGTCGGAGATTGAGTTTATCTAAGGTTAGTACGACCCTAAAGACAAACACAATCTCAATTAGAAGATCTATGAAATTCTCTTCCAGGTTCTATGGGCCTTTTAAGGTGGTTGAGAAGGTAGAAAAAGTATAATAAAGACTAGAATTACCTCCAAATGCTAAAGTCCACCCTTTATTTTCATGTGGCATAGCTCAGTCTAGCTTACCATCAGTAGGGGAGGAAGGTCAACTAATGATGGAACCTGAGAAGATTCTAGACCGAAGGATGATAAAAAGGGGAAACAGAGCTGTAAAACAATTACTAATTCAGTGGAGTTCTTCAGCACCAGAAGATTCAACTTGGGAAGATGCCTAATAAATAGAAAAACAATTTCCAAATTTTCAGTTTTGACTGATAAATTCCGAGTGTGTAATTCCAGTTGTGATTGTTAAAATTTGAGATTAGTAGTGTATTGTGATGGACCAGATGGTGCTGCAATGGATCAATTACAAAAGGAAGCCGTGTTAGTTAAAAGAAATGAACTGTATAATAGGCAGGTATTTAGGTGATAACAAAAACGAATTTTTTCCTCTCTCTACGTTCTTCCTTCAATCTCTCTGTGAGTTCTTCTAAAGCTCAGATCCTTACAGTAATCTACAAGAAGCCATGTATATGGCCCCTTATGCGGAATCGAATTTTCAACCTTAAGATAGCTCGGGCCAGGGTTTTCATAGTTGCAGCTTTCACAGTTTGGTGCATAAGAAATAAATTACTGAGGATGGTTGTAGAAAATTTTTATAGGTTAATTTAGAAGTAAGAGTAATAGATATGTTCAACAGCTAATGCTACAGCTTGATGCAGGCAGAAAAGCCAATTTGGCTAAATTTATGGTGAAATAGAATTAAGAACATTCTACAAGAATAGAAACAATAAAGTTCCCAAAATAAATATGAAGAATACAAAGGTAAGAGAGATTGAGATCGTACCATTAGAAGGCTGTGCTTGTTGTCCTTGAAATATCGAAAGTTGCAATTTGGTATTGTACTTGAAAGTCGTTGAGCTTCAGATCCACTTAGAAACATACTGTCCTCGCCACTGAAATGCAAACCATGATCAAGGTACACCAATGTAATTGTAACTTGGAATCCAAATAACTACATAAATAAGCAATATAAGGGAGAAGAGATTATAAGGAACATATGGAAACACGTCAAAGAATAGAAAAACAACATTTGAGTCATGGATTAACAAGTCGTTACCAAATAGAAAACTAACCTAAATATCAAAAATAAATAAACAAAACATATTTTCTTGTTACTCGACCATAACTACTTTTGTTAACACGAGAGTTATCGTGTTGTTCTTATTTCTACCCATGTTTCAATCTTGTGTTGTGTCAATCTTCTGTGTCAACAAGGCTGCTATTCACATTGTTGAAAATCCTGACCAACATGGCTGCACTAAACATATTGATTTAGACAGCCATCTTATTCGAGAGAAAGTTACTTCTAGAATCATTACTCTTAACATAAATATTCAAAATTAAATGACTTATAAATGGATACAATTATACTGGCAAGTATATTTATTTTATATAACAATATTTACTTTTCTGAGGTCATGTAAACCATCGTTACAAGAAAACAGTAACAATGTAACAAACTGCGTTTTGGTAAGAACGGTCCAAACATAGTATACTTTCATTCCAAAACATAAATTGTGGTGATCCAAAACATTTTTCTTCTTTTTACTTAAACTTCTATTGCACAGGTATATGATTATAAAAGAACCTCCTCTTACATAACCCTTGGGCCATACAACTAATGGCTAAAATCAAATCTAATGGAAGGCTGGGATCCACTATCTAGAATTATCCTCTAAAATATCTAGGATATATACAAATTATATTAATTACATAAATACTCTAATAGATACCCTAATATGTAAAATAATAATGTAGCCCATTGAGTATCTTGTGCGTGTGAAATATGCGATGACATGGCATAATCTTGAAATTGTTTTTGTTGTGAACTACCTTATAAACTACTCAACGAGTTTTAACTATATTTCAACTAGTTTTAATTATAACTTTTTAAAAATCTATTCCCGACATACCATGTTTTGGATAAACGTATATCATACCCAACTAAGAAATTTAAACAAACCTATCCCTACCATATTTCATACCACAAAAAAAAGTGACATTTTTCGTACCCGATTTCGTGCCACATACCGAATCGAACCACAATCTAAGGAACACTGTAAGCACTAGGACACAAGCATGGATGGAATCAAAAGTTTACCAATATCAACCCAATAAATCTAAATAGTCAAAAGGTGCGAAACGATGTACACCTCCTAAACAACGTAATAGAACTCCAAAACAATATTTTAAAGAAATAGCACCTGAATGTCCTGATGGGCAGATCCTATGATTTGATTTTAAGAGTCTTGGTATTCAAAGTTCTAAACCCAAAAGCAACCCTCCAAAAGGCTATCAAATGGAACCATATAAAAAATAAATAACTCAAACTAAATAACTGTTCTACATTATGTAACCAGAAGTACTAGAAAGGAAAAAATCTTGCATACGTAAGAGGTTATAAATAGGCCTCACAATTAAAATACATATGTGATACACAAGATTAGGGTACCCATCAGTTCACAAGTTTAACTATATGTAACAACGGATTTTAATTAAGCTGAGAAATGCAAAAGCCTCATGTTCAAAATATCAGAGAGACCATTTTTTTCTTGACAAATCGAAGATTGGATGTTAGAATTCCTATAGTCGAGTAAAAGTGAACAAAAAACTCTATAGTTCAGTTCAAATCCTCTTTTTTCGTCACCACCGTCTCCCTGAATAATAAATGGTATAAATTGTGAATTATTTTGTCCCTTTTCTAGTCATCTATTAGTTCATGTTATGTTTGTTGCATGTGAAGCCTGATTAACTTTGATTCAAAAGTGATTGTAAAAAAACCTAAACAGGTAATTGGGTCTGTTCTTGGAGATTGAAGGGCCGGTAGGTCCAGAGGGCAAGGAATGGGCCCCAACAAGCATAATCTACTGTTGTTTGCCGTTACGAAAATAACTAAGTAGGGATCTGGGGCAGCTCCTTTGGCCTAAACTTCTGGAGAGTAGTTTTGTACTTTCAAGATGAATTAGGGTTCTTACGTTGCATTATATAAGAAGGGGATCCTGCCTGTATTTTGAACAACTTTTCTGAGATAGTGAGACTGATTTGCTGCCAACCGTAATCCAATTAATCCTTGGGCAAACCACGTAAAATTTTGTGTATTGTATGTGATTATTTTTCTTTCGATTTCTCTTTGCTACAGATTTTGCTTCATTGTTATTTTCAAACAGTGTTCACCCTTCTTCCTCTGCAATATTGATGTCAAGAGTCCACTTGCTAACACAAATAGCAGCTTGGGTATCCCTTCCTCAAATAGTTAAGCTTAAATAAATAAAAGCAACAAGCTATTACATTTTTGTTCTTCTTTAAACCTTTTACTACTGAATCCTGAGGAATCTCTCACCTCCTGTTTTCAAGTGTGTACTAAAATAAGTAGATATCATTAACATTAGAACCACAATGAACCTGGAGAGGTGGTAATAACCTTGCAAGCACAAGTACTTCAGCTTTGACAGCATGTATACGGGAATTAGCATAAGCAGCACCATATTTTTGTAACTTTAACTTCCATAGAAAAGTGTCTTTGGGTGTATTATCACCCAATGCCTGTCATATAATGGAAGAAGATAAGGAGCCTAAATGCAACCCGCACCATGAATTAAATTTTTTTAAAAATGTAAATTCGTATAAAATGTAGAATTCTTGCACTAAAAGATGAAATGAGAAGGAAAAATAGAAGATAATTAACAAATTGATCAAAACACTAAAAACATTAAAATCTGAGGACATATACTAAATTTCTAGAGGAAAAAAAACACCTGAACTACACTATGTAAATATAAATATAATAACCATAAGACTTGTCGAGGTTCCTAGGTGAAGATAATTCAGTGATAGCTTGAATGTTGAAATCCAATGGTGAAGTTGAAAGTTGAAATCCAATGATTTTTTTAATCTAAGGCTCAAATCCACTATGATATGAAGGACCCAAATATTTGAATAAATAAGTCCACTTTATTGGAGAAAGCTCAACCTTGATTTATGCAGTCCTTCATTATGCAGAAGTTTCACATCAGCTCTTCGTTACAAAACTAATCTATACTTTCAAAATGCATCCCCATAATGATTTATATCATAATAGTAGACATTAGCGCATGCAATTTAAAAAAAAGAGTTGTTAGGGGGGGGGGGGGGTGATACTCGTTGGTACCGGATTCAAATGATTGGTGCAAATTATACATGTGAAATACGGTTCTTTTTTTTCTGCAAAAAAATAATCAGAAGAAGCCTGTCTTACATAAACGCTTGGCAGCAAATCAATGAGGTTTCCAAGAAATTGGCCAAATCTTTTTTCAGCAGGACAACCTTTTTTGATATTGACCATTGCCGCCTTCAATGGATTACCTGAACATATGATAATAAACAAAAGATGTATGCTTCAGCCTCGAAGAAATTATGTATAGAAATAAAACTGTTTTCAGAAGAGCAAAAAGACAATAAGTATAGATGGATATAATGAGTCAAAAAAAAATTTCATTCCTTAGGATACTAACAAAGGTTCTGTAACATTTCAACCATGGGTTTTAGTAAATATTTTTTGTCCATAAGAATCCATAAACAAATTAAAAACAATGTTATAGTTATCATTAGTGTGAATGAAGCATGATTTTCTTTTTATTTGGATGTCCTATATGTTTTGGATATTCCTTGGATAGAATAGTCCTGTATCTAAATTACACATCTGATATTGTAGTGTGTTTAACATTAAAGCTTAACAAATCGAATAATCAACTAAGCTAGAAAACATTCGTGTTAGGTATAAAAAGGGAAAATACCATTAATATAAAAGAAATGGATTTCAGGATGCTGCTTCTATCTTTTTGTCATTGTTAACAGGGACCCTAAGTACCTGTCTTGTAATCATCCTTGATCTTGTAAAGCTTTATCCTGGTGGAGTAAGCTACTTGCTAATGCTACTCTATAGAACTAGCTAATGCTGTCTATCACTTTTTATGTTTGTTGCCATCTCTTATGCAGCCATTCATATGCTATTTGCTTTATTCGAGGTACTCATCACGCCAACTGATTTTTCCCAACCATTTTTGTTCTGATGTTGATTGAGATTGCAATGTCGTAAAGATTATTTGACTAGTATATCAACACCTAACCCTCTTGAATTAATAATCAAACTGAAATATGAGTTTGGGGAATATCTTGGACTTGGTGCATTAGATGGCTGGTGCAAGCTTAGAATAATCTTATAGAGATTGTGTATTCCCAATATTTTTATTAATTAGTAAAATAAACACCTTTCCACGTCGTCAAATATCTAACATGTGGAAGCAGGACATGGAGATATCATATGTTTTCTCCATCCAAATTATAAGATCTTTATTGACTTTTGAAAGTCAATTTGAAACAATTTTAAACTCAAAATTTATAAGTCTCATTAAAAATTACAAAACAGTAAGTATTATAACTAGTAGTACTTTTTAGATAGTTTATAATATTCATCATTATATTGACTAAAAAATGAATTTATTGAGTTTGAAAATGTCTCAAGTTGACTTGCAAAAAGTCAATAATTATATTATATTTTGGAACGGAGGGTGTATGTGCTAGCAATCAGATCACTAAGAATATAACTAAAACATTGTCAAAGAATGCAACTAGCAGGTGATGTCGTCAAGCATTCAAGTTCACTGCAACAGCAGAGAGTATCATACAAGAGAAGGGCTATAACAATGATTTCCAACAGTTTTATCACTATGCCGGAACAGAAAGAATGCATAATAATTTTTCAGTAAACTTAGTATATTACATGTACAAAATTCAGAAATCCTAACCTGAAATTCAAAGAAACATTTCAAGTACCTATTATAAGACTGAGAAGATAAGGGACAGCGCTTTTGAGTCCATCTGGTAAAGACTCTGCAATAGGGAGTAAACACTGCAGCGATGACTTGCCAAATGATGATGCTGAATTGGATAGCCAGAGTGTGTTACTAAATCAGAAAGTGTACACAAGTAGAAATTAATTAAAGGGAGCTTGTACAAAGAAGAAAACACTTTGAAATTGCAATCTGGAAACTGACACGGATTGACTAATATGAGAACCAGGTCAATGGTAGGATTACGAGCAGCAACAGCTAATGCTATGCATCCTCCAAAAGAATCCCCCACCATATAAATTGGCTTATCTGAAGAGGAAGCATGCTGAAGCCTCACAGTGCTTTCAACAAAGTTCACCAACCCTTCATAATTGAATAACTTAATTAATACTAGCATATGTGGCACACATTTACATATGTGCATAATTTTCCGAAATTGAAAACTAAGTAGTTGGAAAGAGAATTGTGAGTTGTGGGAAGTTGCATTTAGTTATAATTATCCTTACATGAAAAACTACATCAAATAACGGAAGATGTGAAAATACTACACCAAAAGTAACATCTTCCACCCCCTCCCACTTTATATAATCAAGGACACTCATTTGCAATTAGATCAGGACATTTGCTCTGTGCACAACTGCACATACATGAATATTCACCACATTGCTTAGGAGGCATGCAAATTTCAAATGTAATGAAAACAGTCTAGTAAATTTCTTTAAAACCATTCACCTCATACAGATTATTTTGAAACTCCTCAGAACTTTGAAAATTATGTTAAATATTTCCATAAAACCATTATTTTCATGCATCAAATGCACGCATTTAGCATACATGAAATTTATTACATATTTAAAAGCTTTAGAAAGATTAGGACCTTCAAATGGTGTCCTATCATTAACAGGAATATGCAGGCACTGAACTTCAAAAACCCTGCATTAAAGTGAAAATGTATGATGTATGTCAGAATTTTCCAATATAAAGTGACCAAAACTTTAGGCAGAAATTTAAATGAGGTCACATTGTTTCATTATACTTAGATTGTAAATTATTCATTAGGCTGACAATCACTGAGTCAATCATAGACATAATAAACCCAGAAGGGAAACCAATAAAAGAAAAGGACATGAAATCATAATTCATAAACACGGCCAATATGTAGTAATAAATTCCAATTGAATTAAATTTTATATGAAACATTTTAATTTGAATGGTTCATCTCAAAACAAAATAAACCAACTCCATTTTACATTCTTACCATCCTTCCAATTTAAAATTTCGAGTTATATGGTCAATTTATGGAATATGCTCTTCAGTAACTTATAAAATATTTTGATACAATTATTGTTGGGATGTCAAGTTGAACTTATAATGCATTCCTAGCTGTGTAGTGTGTACAGTTAGAAAATTTAAAATATATTAGAACTTACTTTCCAAGAGCTTTGTGGTGCAAAATTAGTCCCAATCCAAAACCATCCATCCCTGCATGCATTAAAAGAAAAATGTTAGCAAAGGTGAAATCAACAGAATTAATTACCTTTTGTTAGAAAATTTCTACCGACATAAATGATCAATCTAAATCATTGTGGAATGGACTCACTCACAAGAAACAAAAGCAAATTTACAAAATTCTACGAGTGAAAGTTAATTTTCATCTATATATACACATTTATATATATATATCGAAAATAGAAAATGATCCATAGCCAAAGACCAAAGTTACAAATGTACCATTAGCCTTATACCCAACTGTAGCTGTTCAAGGTGAGATCTTGTGGCTTAAATTACACCCTGTCTGCAGTATTGTTTGGAGGATGGTAAAAACAATACTGCTGACGAAGGTCCACATTATAAAAAGATATGTTTACCCCTACTTCAAAAAAAATCATAAAGATTTTTGTTTTTTCAAGATTTGTACTAAAGAGAGTTGATTACCAGGTAAATACAGAAGAACCGGAGAATCTTTCAGAGGACACCCACATTCAACAGGGCAAAACCACCGAAGTGGACCACCATCTGGAATAATCATATCCTTGGCTATGTCTAGGAAATCCTTAACACTTTGAGTCCCGTACCCATCATCCCACAATGGCTCTAATTTATCCAGAGAAATACAATTCTCCTTCTTATCGACCCTAATGCTTGAACCAACCGACATCTTCTTAACATCACTCAAACACCTAATTTTCCCAATTCTCCCAGACTTCCAAACCAAATCAATTCTATGAACACCACCCAAGTTTGAAGGCAACAAAGTTAAATTCCCACTGCCTATACCTCTAGCCCAAATTGAAGGCTTGCATTTTGAATTAAACCCAACAATAGGAAACACAATAAGAGCTTTAACAATTGATGTCATGGCTTTAACAATCAGTTGTTTCAAACCCTAGATTATTTCTCAAAAATCAACACATTATATTAACCAATGCATGAGGAAACACTTATTTCAAAGAACAACAAATTAAATAAACTAAATAAAAAAATTGGAAACCCCCTTACTGAAATCAACCACAGGTTTCATGCTTGTAATAAATATAAAACTCAAAATTATAACAAACCCAGAAAGGAATTTGCAATTGTAGGGTCCACATATCATGGAGTTCTGATTTTATGCATGATTTTAGATGCTACAGAATACATGAAACTAAAAATGAGAAAATTGCTTCCACGTAACAAAGAATCTCCCAAGAGATTAAACAAAGATTACCTCATATAAAGTGCGAGTGTCTTGGGGAGAAAGAATTAATTAAGTTCGTTTGCCCATAGTTGAGTTAGTTGCCCATTTCAAGCGCACAAATCATGCTTTTTGCACTTCCAAATTTGCCGCCAAAAGTTGGTACTACAATGCCGGGATTGGTTAGCATGGAGTTAAATTCATGCTAACCGGATTCTACGATGCCAACGAATTTGGATCCTCTCGGGAAGGGAATGCTTTTTTGTGAAAAAACTGAAATGAAATTATTTTTCAACAAGTAGTGACGGGTTTAAAAATATTTTTTTATTTTGATTCCAAAAAAATATATAATTTTTATTTTAATTGTACAATATTATTTTTAATATGTATCTAAATTAACTTAAATTATTTAATTTTATAAAATTCTAATCGAAATAAATATTACATATTTTTTTAAAGTCAAAGTAAAAAAAAAAAAAATTAGACCGCATTAGATCGTTCCGTATAAGAATGTCCCCTAGAAGAATTCATTATTTTTCCTATAAATGCAATAATTTTAGAGACCGGTCTTGCGATCAGCAAATTTTTTTTTTGCCTCTCAAAAATATATAATATTTATTTTAATTAATTTTTTTATATAATATAGGTGTGCATTCAAATTACATCTAAATTATAATTATTGTATTTATAAAAATTTCAATTAAAATAAATATTATATTTTTTGAGAGAGAACCAATATCGATCGCTAGACCCCCCGGTCAGTGTAGAAAACTGTAATAACAATTTATACCTAAATGACAATGGCTAATTTATAGTTGAAGCAAAATGATGGCGGTGCATATTTTCATGGTAAGAAGTGCAAAGTAA
The DNA here is from genome assembly GCA_020205605.1 of Panax ginseng. NCBI lineage: Eukaryota > Viridiplantae > Streptophyta > Magnoliopsida > Apiales > Araliaceae > Panax > Panax ginseng. The sequence continues at coordinate 131,122,141 of CM035134.1, read as the reverse complement.
AAGGGTTAAAAGACAAAAGTATCTCTTACGCGTATGCGAATTTAAAAAGAGAATATTTTCACAAAGAAAAAATTATGAGAAAAGAGTTAAGAGTTTTGGAATAAAATTTTTATTTTATAAAATATATTACTATTTTTTATGAGATTATAATTGAGAATTGTTGTGATAAAAATATATAACTGTAAGTATATAATGTCATATTGAATAATGGACAATTACAAGTCGAACATATTGATATTGATTAATTTTAAGAGTAAAGTTCAGTTCACTGTCTGAAGTTTGGGATCTTTCTCATTTAATTACTTATTTTTAAACTCTTAATTTTTTGAGTCGAAATGAATAAATAATTTCCGTCTTAATTCCTTTAGTTGAGTTGATTAAAAACTTAATTATCCTCCGTATATATTGAATTACCTGACTAAAGACTTAGTTCTCCGGTGACACCGCCCGAAACTTCCGATTCTCCGATCGGAGCATGGCAGCCTCATAATTCCTGTTTCCAAATAAACCCACGTCAAATTTTGAGAACCCTTTTGGGGAATTTGCCGTTCCAATTACCTGGTGAGACGATTTGATGGATAAAGAAAAGTGGCGTCTTCCTGCCGGAGATTACCTGAGAAGGTAATTTCTGGCGTGGCGAGACGAGTACTAGAAGGACTGCACTATCTGCATGGTATACAGGTAGTGCATCTATATTAAGCCATCAAATTTATTGATTAACAGAAGAGGAGAGTTAAAGATTGAGGATTTTGGAGCGAGTCGAGTCGTGGCAGGAAGGCCGGAAGAGTGCGAGTTGTATGTGGGAACCTGGGCTTATATGAGTCCTGAAAGGTTTGATCCGGAGAGGTGGAATGGGGAATGTTGTAATGGGTTTGCCGGAGATGTGTAGTCACTTGGAGTGGTGGTGCTGGAATGTCTTGTGGGGCGTTTTCCGTTGATTGATCCGGGTCAAAAACTGGATTGGGCAACGTTAATGTGTGCAATTTGCTTTGGGGAGAAGATGGTTATGCCGGAGACGGCATCACCGGAGTTTCAAAGTTTTGTTCTTAGGTGTTTGGAAAAAGATTGGACGTCTAGAGGGACGGTGGAAGAGCTTCTTAGTCACCCTTTTGTTACTGGATGTCACAGTGGTTCTATACAAGAGCTAATTGGCTATGCTTCAAATGGTTGAACTTGGCTAGGTCTTAAAACTTTGTTGTTCTGATAATTTAATTTTTTATATTTGAAACACTCAAACAAAATTCTTTTGTACTCCCTCCGTCCCGGACGGTGGACTTTTCACGCATATTAAAAAAATGAATAAAATAATAAAATTGTCTATAATAATGTCATTAAATATGGAGAGAGAATTAGAATAAGAAATGTATGAGATATTTAATGCTACGGGTATAATAGAAAAATATGTGTAAAAGTTTGGTTATTAAAGGAAAATGGACATTTAACATGGGACTACCCAAAATAGCAATAAGGACTTTTATCATAGGACGGAGGGAGTAATAAACCTTACTTTGTGAAATTTAATATTCAAAAATATTATAGCCAAGCCAAATACACACAATACTACTTTTACGGAAAATTCTGAAAAAAATAATAATGATGAATAAGACCTTCATTTTTATACATACGTGGAAAATTACGAGTCAAGCTCACTCAAGTAGAGTATGAATATAAGATTTGTTGATCACCCATTTCAAAACAAAGCTCAATTGCAAAGTATTTAATTATAAAAACATAAATCGCAAGTAGTAGAGTCAATCTTAGATCCCAGTTCAGGAGTACTCGGACTTGAGATCACTGGTAGTAAATTATGACATGCAAGCAACAAGGTGATTGATACTTAAGGCAATTAAACAAATCCTTCCCTGTTCTCACAATGTTACAAAAAAAATCATAATAAAAAAAAAAATAGTTCTCAAATTATTGAAACACTTCAAGGCTCTCCCGCCATGTTCATCAAAACAAATTTTAACTATCGAATATCATTAACCTGCTATTCCATGTTAACAAATTTTCACGGGACACATTCAAATATCAAGCAACATTCTGAGGGAGCCCGTTAAGTTCTCACTCGAAGCAGTTTCTAAAGCATTGCCCCCAACTTTCCAGTTGATGCATCAACATTCATGGTCATAAACACTGTCACTATAAGTAACAAACAGCAACTCAATGACCAGCCGAGGGAAGGAAGATAAGAGAGGATCAATTCTCATAGAATCCACAACTACATGCTTCTTGAACTAAAAAATCTCCAGCTACATCTACTTGCAGTGAAGCTCAACAGATGAACAACCAATACTGGTCCATATATGATCAAGAAGTAAAAGATCTTAAACAGCTTACAGCTAAAAAGTATGCTACTAAAAGGTACTGGAGGCTCAAGTTTATTATTTGAAACCAATTAATCAAAACTGCAGCAAGAAGTGAGAGCTGATTTCTTATGATCCCAGAATCCAACAAGGTATGAATCTTGGAATTATTGGCACTAGATATTCGTTTTATGTTGATATGTATGCAGAGAGCCTTGCTTTATTCCTTGAAGGGGAAAAAGTAAGTGCATGGCTTGAATTAAGCAGCGAATCTGATTCAAGTGAAGAGGAGGAAGATGATGATAATGATGGAGTAGAGAAGAATGAGTTGTTTGGCTATCTACATTATTCAAGTGCATTAGGCTCATTTGCTTAGGGTAATGAATTGTTTGGCTATCTACATTATTGGCTCAATCTTGTAGAAGCTGTGAAAGTAATGGAAAATTGATTGTGCTATATACTGTTGGATTGCCCACAAGTGTTATGCTGGTGCATCTGTGCGCCATGATAAATAAATTCCAGTCCAAGACTCCAAGGTTGTGATGATCACTGGTTAAAACATCCATCTACATCAGCAGTGAACAGTTTACTCCAAGACTCAACCACACCATATTCCTTCATCATCACCCAAATGGAACAACACTCGCTCCACCTTAGCCTATCACATTGAAACAAAGCCAGTGACTCCCCAATTTTTGCTGTAAACATATTCATAGGAGATTTGTGCACCAATTCTTCTGGTAACAACATCTCATTAAACACCTCATCACGCATATCAAACGACATAATCAAACAGTTCAACTTGCTACCAAGCCCTTCACTCCAATGATACGCAACCCAATGCACAGCCCCATTGATAAAATCCCGTGACCAATAGTACTCCACGATACGATACCTAGGAGGAGGACCACCAATGCCTCTCCACGCCCTACCCTTAACCGTATAAACGTCAACTTTATGAGTCACATTATCTCCTTGAAAATACCCAATTCTAACAACCTTGTAATCATCATTCTCACAATCAAACCCAAAACCAAGAACAACCATATTCATTGACACTTGCTCTATCATAAAGCTGGGAATTGGAAGAGTCAATTTTCGTTTAATTGCAGAGTTCCATAAAATTACAGTATTTGTGTACCCAAATAAATCATCAGACAAACAAAGCAAACCATTGCAAGAACCCGCAATTCTGAAGTAAAATCTAGGCATACCCCCAAATGGGAACTTGATTTTAACATCAGAATCTAAGTCGAACGATTCGGTATCAAAATGTACCGAATAAAATTCTTTGTATTGAATTGGGGAGTAGCTTCTAACGAGTCTGCGAGGTTTGTAGTTGTGATTGAAAAGGGCGAGGTGGTGGTGAGTGTGCATTGTGATGAAATTGGGGCATGTAATTAGAGAGCACCATAATTTGGATACGCACCTGAATCGGAGCAGAGATTTTGGGGATAGCCATGAGAGGATTTGTACCACCACTTCTCTCTTCTTTTCAGTTTGGGTGTTAAATGTTTTGATAAATAATGGAGGAGGAGGGGGTACTCTTGTTCACCTTCTTTCCATTTAAATATGACTATCTTCAAAAATTAATTTCATCTGTTGGAAGAGAAGTGGTATTTCGGACATTTATCATATTTTTTTTGACCGTTACAGTCTCTGTTCACGCATTTTTGGCATCTGACATACACGTACGGTTAAGTTGAATAGAAAAGATGACGATTTCACTTCAACTCAAAAAAACAAAAATTTAAATGTAGCTTTACTGACTACAGGTGGTTAAGTGGGAAAGACCCCAAACCTCAAGTGGTAATGTGAACTTTACTCTAATTTTAATGTTTTCTTAATATCTATTTTAGGCGAATTAGAAATAAATATTGAGAATTAATTAACTAGAATATGAAAACTAATAATGAGGAAACAATCTAGAAATTCGAATCCATTAAATAATAAACCTAATAAGTAATTCAATCTCTTCTATTTTTATAACTTAATTATGATTTTGATTTCTCTTCCCTTTAATTTAAGAATTTTACAATTAACGTGAGCAAGCATAAACTATGAAAATTTAAGGATTAACTATAACTTATCAAAACTTCTTCGAGTAAGCATGTATTATGAAAAACTCATATTTTAACAATAATCTATCAAAACCTCTTAATTAAATTAAAATCACATAAAAATTGTAAAACGAAGGTATTTCAATAACGAAACATAAAGGCGAAATTAATTAAACATAAAAGCATAAATAATAGAACAAATGAAAAATATTATCATGAATAATTATTTAATTTCATCGGCATCCTAGATTAAAAAAAATTAACTAGACATTAAAATAAACAAACTAAATAAAGAAGAAAAAGATAAAAAAAAAATAATAATAAGAAAACTCCCTTTATTGATGATCCTCCAACAAACGTACAATAAAGTAATAATTTAATATACTCCTACTCCTAACCTAAACTAATATCAAGCATCTGTACAATCGTCAAATCCTCCATTGCAAAAAGTTGGAGGGGTTAGATGTCAAAGATTTTTCACACCCTTAGGGGACTCGTTAGAAAATATATTGAAGCTTCTGAAGGCACAGAAGAAAATTGTCCAATTCCTTCCTCCAGCCAATCCAAGTTGAAGGAATTTTGATACAATCAAGAAATGTTCTTATCATTCTAGAGCTTCGGGTCATGATACCCAAGATTGATGGTCTCTCAAACACAAAATCCAGGATCTGATAGATAAATGAAAAATTGTGGTGACTACACAAGAGCAACCACATGTGCAAGATAATTCTTTGCATCAACACAATATCCATTCTGGATTTGGTTTTATCTTCGGAAGATCATCGCAAGGTCTTAGTGAAAGTACTGGAAGAAGCTCACTTGAAAAATTCGATAGATACCGAGAAGTTTCATCATTTGTTAGATCACATTTTTAATAGTAATGTGATATCTTTCACTAATGATGACATACCATCCGAAGGGACGGGTTATTGCAAGGCATTGCACATAGTAGTGATATCCTCGGGATATATGGTAGGAGGTGTGTTGATAGATGGAGGATCTTCCCTGAACATTTGTCCCTACGACACATTAGAAAGAATGAAGATCAATCCCAATCAAATTCGAAGCAGCCACATAGTCATAAGAGCCTTTGACGGGTCTTAACGAAATGTTGTAGGAGAAATTGAACTTTCAGTGGAAATCGGTCCACATACTTTCTACATATCCTTTCAAGTGCTAAACATCACCACATAATATAATTTGTTGTTGGGAAGGTCATGGATCCGTATGGAAGGAGCAGTTCTGTCTACCCTTCATTAACAGGTCAAATACATCATTAACGGTAATTTTGTAACTGTCAATGCCGAGCCAGAATCTCCTGTTCATACATAAATCGATATACCGGTAATCAGTCTCAATGGGGGAATTGAGCCTGTCAGTTTTCTAGCCCTTGAGGTGAGCAATACTTAGTATCAACCTATCAGGGCCCCAACTTTAAACCCTAAAATTTCCACCGAAGTAATATCGACTAGTCAAGAAATGATATCATTTGGTTTCTGGCCTGGACAAGGGTTAGGGAAGAATCATCAAGGAATCAGAAGTCCGGTTCAAATTCCTAGCCAGATAGGGAAGGTTGGATTAGGATATTCCTTTGGATCAAACCACCGGAACCCGCACAAGCATCCATCGATTCCTTCCTCTACCAAACCTTAAAGATACAAAATTCGTGAAACCAATTAGGAAAATCCATGTGTACTAGGAATGTTAATTCCTAAGATTAATTCGGCTAGTGAAAAATAAATCGAGATTCCTGGTAAGGAAGACAAGGAAAGGAACGAAGGGTTATTGCAAGAAGTGCAAAACCGGTTGGCAAACGATACATTTCTTGGCACATACTAAGGGTATGAATGAGGATATCCTAGATGATGACTATCCAGAAGATCAAATTCTGACCCCTCGCATAAATAAGACTAAGGAGAATCGGTCAAAGAAAAATATTGACCCTAATATGAATTCAGTCATGGTCATCATCAAAGAAAAGGAGGACATCAAATATCCCTTCATCAAACCTATCCACAAAGACTTGACCTTGGACAATTGGAGCAACATTCCTTGCATCTGTCAAAAAGGATAAAAAGGGCAGAAAGTCCATCTGTCCTGAAGCGTAGATATTATTGACTGCTTACTTTTGTTGCACAGTATTAGCAGTTACTCTTGTCATGCATTTGCTAACTCTTTGTATGATCAAACAATCTCATATATTATCTGAAAGCATTTTGTTTTCAGGACTCTAGAGTTGGATTTGTCTAGCATTGCTGATGAAATGCCAAATCTCCTCAATGACTACAACTTTGATGTAGAGTTGGACTTTGACTTGATGGGGATTGAGCAAGAAGAGATAGATGACTATAAGGTGCATGAGGAGATCAAAGAATTGGTCGAAGACAAGCCCAAACCAAACCTTGATCAAACCATTTCTGTCAATATCGGAACCTGAGAAAACCCTAAAGAAATTCAGATAAGCATGGACCTTACCCCAAACCAAATAAAAGATCTGATTACTCTACTAACTCTGTTTCAGGATGTGTTTGCATGGTCACATGATGACACGATTGGTTTTTCTACTGACATTGTGATCCATCGACTGCCCATTAAGGATTCAAGCCAGTCAAACAGAATCTCAGGCGATTGAAACCTGAGTGGAGTCTGAAAGTCAAAGAAGAAATTGTTAAACAGTTCAAAGTCGGCATCATCATGGTATTAACCTAACCTGAGTGACTGTCCAATATAGTTCCTGGGCCTAAGCCTAGAGGAAAGGTACGAGTATGCGTGGATTATCAGGATTTGAACAAAGCTTATCTCACGGATAACTTCCTAGTACCTTTTATCCACATACTCATAGACAACACGACTCAGTATGACATGTATTCTTTTGTTGACTGCTTCGTTGGGTATTATCAGATCATGGTTCCTGAAGAGGACAGGGAGAAAATAACCTTCATCACTCCCTGGGAAACCTTTTGTTACAGGCGTTTATCTTTCTGTAACGATCGAGAAATTTGTAATATGATTTAAATATTTATTGAATTAAATAAATATTTTAAATAATTTATTTATTGAGGAAAATAAATAATTGATGAATTGTGGTGAATTAATTTAGTAATTAAATTGATTATTGATAATTAAATTGAGTGTTGATAATTATCTGAAGGATTAATTTAAGGAAATAATTAAATTAAATCAATTGCTTAGTATTTAAGAAAATAATTAAATTAAATGAATTATTTAATTTAATAAAAATAAATAAATTAAATAAAGTGATGTGTCTAATTTATTAATTATAAGGATAATGATAATAAGAATTTTATTATTATTATAAGTTATTTGAATTAGCTAAACTAAAGTTATATAAATTGACTAAATTAAAGGTGTGACAATGGAAAACCATATGATATAAATATTATTTAAATAATCTAGCTTGGGAAATTAGTGTGGAACCAAACATAGCCTTATGGCTTTTGATTATTTTAACTGACGTGAGTCTTTTTATATTTTTACCTGACATTAGTGGGTTTCAATTTATGTTTACGCATATTATACCTAAGGCTAGCGTTCAATTTTGTTCTATTCTCATATTTGGCTAAGGAGTAAGAGCAGAGTTGAGAGAAAAGAGAGAGCTTAGGAATTGAGAGATTGTTCTGAGATTTCAAGAAGAAGGAGAGGATTGCTAAATCTTGTTGTCGTGTTTTGCTAGCTAATAATCGAAGATTAAGGTATAACTAATTCTAATTCTCAAACTGGTGATTTTCTATTCTCTGTAAATTGCTTTTGTGGAATTGTTGCTCAAGCGTTATGTATATGTTGTGGAATCTGTTGTCATCTTGTATGCGTGTTGTATCAGTTATCAAATTCGTGAGAAATTGGTTGTAAGAAGAAAAGGAAAATAACAGTGTTTATGTTCATATGTTATGGCCTTAGAAAGTACCAATTTTAGTGGGCAAACGATATGTGAAACTGTAAATTAACGCTTGTATATGGTAGTTCACTGAAATACGAACATAACGTAATTTGAACTATCAAAAATAGAGTTTTATATGAAAAACATGAAAATTGAAAAATTAAAATAGTTCTAGTTGTTGTTAAATTGTGCTAGGTGGTTGAATATGTTAGCAATCATGTTATGATAGTTGTATAATTATTTTACATGTTGTTATCACCGTTTGATGGGTGAATTTCTTGTTAGTTGGGCTAAAAACGGCTCATCGTTTCACTGTCGTCTCTCTCAAGGTCGTTCGGTATTTGCTGCCACTTGCTACGTTAAGGCCAAAAACGGCAAGCAATTGCCAGAGTTTCAAGCCTAAGTGTGGCGTGCATTTTGTGCCACACCCTGAACTGTGACAATGAGGTCTTCTTATTTGCAGGTCAGGCATAATGGATTTATATTAGTTTAGTAAGCATGTTATTGATGTTGAGGCATAATATAAACTATAATAGCAGATTGTCATACATTATAATACAAAGTATAAAAGATTTTGAAGTGATTGTTAATTGAGTTACATAATGAAACTAAAAGTGGTGTTTAAAAGTTAGAGATGAACGATTGAGTTATGTTGGCTCGTAATGAGATTTCGATTCGTTAAGTGTGTTAACCTACGTGGTTAGGTGCTAGGTTAGGGTTATGACCTAAATGATGGTTTAAACCCTAAAAGTTAATATTCATACAATTAATTGTTGTTGTGATTTCAATGATATGTGTAGGGTAATTGGAGATTATTTTATATTTGTGTAGCTTACAAGCAAGGCAAGTTTTCTAACTCTACCTTGTTATTATTGAGCAAGTTCTTAAATCTTAACTCTTTACATTAAGCAAAGCTTTCTAACTTCATTCTTTCCGTATTGAATGAAAGTTTCCATTCCTAAATTATTATTGTGCAAGTTCCTAACATTCTTTATGAAGTTGAGCAAGCTTAACCTATCTTGCGTATGTTTGTACAAGCTTATGTAACCTAATTCGTTACATTGAGCGAGATTTAGTTTCCTAATTATTATTCAAAGTATATATTGTTCTAATACATTGATTCAAGGGAGATTGTTTTAACTCTTCTATAGCGCTTTGCATGTATATCATGTTTACTCAATTATATATTATTGTTATTCAATCTTTGACTTTGATAATATTGTTCAAAGCTTTATCGTTGTATTAAACCTTCAAGTAGTAAGCAAACCTTTATTGATTGAATTAATCTATATTCGAATAGTGTTCTAAAATTCTAGAAAAACTTATAAGCTAGTTCCAAACTAAACTTTCTTTAGTGAGGAAATTCTAAATCAAATCGAGACTTAACAACCCTAACATGGGGGATTTTGTGACGTGTAACATTTAGATGTTTGTGCACAATACATGGTACAAAGGGTTGATCCCCCTAAAGTACGTTAAGAAGGGTCCGTATAGTCTAAATGATTGTTAAGGTTGGGTAATAATACCTAAGTACGGGGACATAGTTCGTGGTCTTAAGACCCTTCAGATAATTAAAGTTCGAACTTGTTTTCTAGTTTGATTTGTAGAACAAGTTCCTTATTGTTCAGCTTTCGTTGTTCACTCTCATGTTATTATCATTGCTACTTTCTATATCAGCGAGCATTTATTTGCTCACTCTTGCGATTAACACTGCAGCTAAAGTGGAGAAAGTTGATGAGCCGTCGACTAGCAAAGGCAAGGGCAAGATGCCCAAATGATGAAGACTTTTGAGAATTTTATTTTAATGAATTATGTTAAAGACTTGTTTTAATATGTGATGTATTCCGCAAACTTATGTAATAATTTTAAGGTTAGATTACCTGGGATTTAATTTGAGAGGATGATGCAATCCTTTAATGGGAGAGATTATTGTTTAAGTTATTTTAATTATGTCTTTATCCTTTATTATGGGTAGTTAGATGTAATAATATTTGATAAGTGAGCACCAAATCCTGTGGGAATAGAGTACCTGGATTTGGGGGTGTCACACTTTCGGCTTTATCAATGTCGGTGCCACCTATCAGCGTGCCATGATGGCCCTTTTTCATGACATGATGCATAAAGAAATAGAGGTCTATGTGGACGACATCATTATTAAATCCTGAAAGGAAGATGAATATATTGACCATCTCAAAAAGCTTTTGAACCGATTGCGCAAATACAATTTGAAGCTGAATCCGGCTAAGTGTGTCTTTGGTGTCAAATCAGGCAAGTTATTGGGATTTTCAGTGAGCAATAGAGGCATTGAACTGGATCCCGCCAAAATTAAAGCCATCACTGAGATGCCCGTGCCCCGAAAAAAAAGGAGATATGGGAATTTCTGGGGAGAATTAATTTCATAAGCAGATTCATATCTCAACTCACGACAACGTGTGAGCCCATCTTTAAGCTATTAAGGAAAAATTCCTCTATGAAGTAGAATGAAGATTGTCAAAAAGCCTTCCTCTCCATCAAAAAGCAATTGGTGGAAGCTCCTGTCTTAGTACCCCCAAGGGACAAGATTCCCATGTTTATGTATCTGTCAGTCAATGCCAATGCTATGGGCTGCATATTGGGGAAAAATGACGATAGAGGCAAGGAAAGAGCTATCTATTACCTCAACAAAAGATTCAGTAGCGGTGAACAGAAGTAGGGGTGAGCATGGTGTGGTTTGGTGCAGTTTGAAGCCCAAACCGCACCCGAAATCGCTTAGGTACGGTTTGAAAAATTAAAAACTGCACACAAAACTGCTTGTGATTGGTGCGGTGCGATTTTAAAGTGTGCAGTGCGGTTTTAATTGGTGCGGTTTCGGTTTCAAAACCAATTGAAACAACAAAAAAGTCTAAGCCTTCAATAAAATTTAACATAAAACTTACATCGAGCAATTAACTTAGTGACAGAATCGGCAATGGGAATTATATCAAGCATAGAACCAAAGTTCCTTCTGCCATATATGTCAAATTCACCATCAAATCATAGAACAGTGACACGTAAAATAATTTTAGTTTATAATAAAGGAATGATGCTTTAAAACTAAAACATACGCTATATAAAATAACGGAGACCATATATTCGATAACAAGCAAAAAGGTTTATCTAATTCCCCAAAAATTAACAGTATATACTAGAGATAGAATGAAATTTTATCTTATATATTGCAGGGAGGACTTATAGAATATAATCCTAACTATACATAATTAGAAAAATAATCTATTAGACTATTACTATTATAGTATTGATCTTAACCAATGCATCAAGTGCTCGAACCAACGAATTTGGCCTCTCAGCTATAAGCCCCTCCAATAACGCATTAAACAAATTCAAAATTCCAAAACCCAATTGCTTAATTTTTGACTCTATAACCTCTAACAATCTTCTTTCAATTGGTAAAAAAATGACAATGCAAGATTGGGGTTTTTTCTGAGTGTGTTCAAGTGAAAAGTAACTTTAAAATTTACTAGAGATAATACATACATACACACATATGGTGCGGTTTCGGTTTTATGCGTGCGGTTTTGGCTAGTAACCAAACCGAAATCGTAAATTTGGTTATTCAATCCACCTAAAACCGCCTTACATCTGTAGGAACAGTTAGTGCGGTTTAATTGGTCTTGATTCATGCGCTTTTTTGGTGCGGTTTCGGTTCCAATTTGGTTACTTGCTCAGCTCTAAGCAGATGTAAACTTTGATTGAAAAGACCTTTTGTGTGTTAGCATAGGCCGCCATGAGATTAAAACATTATCTTCATGGGCACACAACCTATCTCATATCCCGCATGGATCCTCTGAAGTACATATTCAACAAACCTATGTTGAATTGTCGATTGTCCAAATGGCAGTTTATCCTCCAAGAATTCGACATCATTTACATGACTCAAAAGTCCATCAACGGTCAATGAATTTTCGATCAATTGGCCGAAGCACCATCAGAGAATTTCAAACCCCTGGAAACGTATTTCCCAGATGATGGAATAATGACAATTCAACAGATCCATCAAGAAAATATCTTTTGATCTTGGAAATTATATTTTGACGGAGCCATAAACATGGAAGGTGCCGGAGCAGGGACAGTTCTTGTATCTATCACGGGAGAACAGTATCTTATGGCTATCAAACTATAGTTTATCAACACCAACAACACAGCTGAGTATGAAGGCTGTATAATTGGATTGAAACTGGCCCAATCCATGGATATCAAATGGTTGTTAGTCTTTGGAGATTCCAAGCTGGTCATCAAGCAAACCACCGGGGCATATCACATTAAAGAATTGCATTTGTTGCCCTACCATCGGCAAGTTATTAAGATGGCTATGGAGTTCGAAGAAATAGCCTTCATTCATATCCCTCAAAACAGGAATGATTTTGCAGATGCACTAGCAACCCTGGCTTCCTTGATTAACATATCTGAAAGGGGAAGTATCCCAAATATTAAATTTATAAGCTAAAAGGCACCAACCTATGGAAATTACATTGGAGAAGTATCAGATGAATTGCCTCCCATCAAACAGCCCTGATATCAGGATATCAAAGGATATTTTTGAGATGGATCTACGCCCGCTGGGACAAGTCAAGATGAAAGAAAGTGAATCCATAAAATGACCATAAAATTCTATTTGAGCAAAGACGCACTTTACAAAGGGATGCAAGAATAGGCCTTCTAAGTCACTTAGATAAAGATCAAGCCCAAAGACTCATGGATGAAGTCCATGGTGGAGTATGTGGTCCACACATGAACGGTCCTTTACTTGCCAATAAGATATTAAAAATGGGGCATTATTGGATTTCTCTCAAAGCCGACTATGACGATCACGTCAGGAGATGCTATCAATGCCAAGTACATGGAAATAACATCCATGATCCTCCAAATGAATTGCATTGTATGAGCTCGTCGTGGACCTTTTCAATGTGGGGAATGGATGTGATTGGGCCAATAGAATCCAAAGCCAACAATGGTCATCGATTCATCTTTACCGTGATTGATTACTTCACCAAATGGGTAGAAGCAACCTCTTTTCCCAAGGTCACCAAGGAGGTAATCATTAATTTTATCAGAAATAATATCATCTGTCAATATGTACAATCGGAGGTGATCGTATCGGACAATGCCAAGAATTTAAACAACCAGATGATGAAGGAATTATGCAATAAATTCCACATCAAACGTCTTAATTCCGTCATCTATCGTCCCAAAATGAATGGTTCGGTCGAAGAAGCCAACAAGAATATCAAGAAAATTATGCAAAAGATGTCCGCTAATTGTCAACGTCGGGATTTTTATTTATCCCTTTCTGTGCTTATCTTTTGGTGTTCTCATTTTAGGTGAGTTTTGTTTGAAAAAACAAGTTTGAAAAGGTCCAACATGTATATGTCAACGATTTGGCTTTTAGAGTCGCCAATTGTAACGATTGAGAAAATTGGATTAATTATAAAATAATTTTATTTGATTAAATAATGAATAAAATTATATTATATGTTATTATAATGAGTAAACAAGATGAAGGTTGTTTTATAACCTAAAAGTGTCGTAATATTATAGTATTTTGGCTAAGTGAAGGAATTAAAGTGTTTGAATTTCTAAGATGAAAATAAAAGCTTTCCAAGAAATTCTCTGAAAAATACTATTCACCCATTTCTGCTCGGGGATTATTTTTGAACTTCCGGAAAATATGTAACGATAGAATAATAAGGAAGGATGGATTATGTAATAATAATTCAGTTGTGACAAACACAGTTTTTCGCCTGCGTACTAAGTTCGAGAATGTTAGGGAAAGTGAATATTGAATAAATAATGATCGTATGATACGTAAGTATTATACGAAGCAAAGAATACGAGTATAATACGAAGTATTGTACTAGTATGCTAAGAATGACTAATGTATATGATGAATGAGTATACGACTTAGTATACAAGAAGAATACGTAGACTATACGTTAAAGGCCTTAAATCCAATGGTAATGGACTTGTAGGATTTGTGTAGTAATTGGGCAAGCCCAATTTCAAACTTGTTAAGGCCCAAAGATTAATAATACATGCCCAGTGTTACGCCCAATGTAATTAAAACATAAGCTCAAACCAAGAACCGGACCCGTGGATCGAACCGATGGGTCACCGGGTGAGAAAAACCCATGGGGCAACCCATGGGGGGCCCATGAGTGAGTCATGGCTGGCCAAGTAAAGTGATTTACTTGGTGGCTAAGTTAGGAATAGTAAGGAGGTGGAAGAAAGGATGTGGGATGACTTTTTGACCAAAATGCCCTAACCTTGTAAAATCTATAAATAGAAGAGGTGTTGGTTCATTTGTTGCTTGTTCAAATTACACCAACATCTTAGAGCTTACATATTGAGAGAAAAGTGAGAAGTATCTTGCTAATTCAAGAAGAAATAAGAAGAACCAAGTTAAGAACACTAAAGGTAATGAATTCGTAACCATTAATCTCCATCTCTTCATCATAGTTTTGATAGAGAAGTGAGTATTGGTGGTGCATGTATGATAAGGAGTGATAAGGATGGTTATTAGATGACTTAAACCTTAATAAACCATGTTGCAAGTGAATCATAATCATAAAAGTTATGAACTAATGAAGAACATGTGAAGATTTGTCATGTTGTTGTTGATGGACAAGTTTAAAATCATCATGTATTGGATTAGATGAAATATGTTTGGTTAAGATGATAGAATGATGGAATGAATCCACTTTAAACAGTGTAAAAATCTCAAGTAACGAAGTTATGGCAAAATTTACGAGATTAGACGATAATCGTTGAAATCGTGAAATTCTCGGAATGAAAGTTAAAAGTCACCATTTAACTAGGAAACGTTGGTTTTCGATAGAGAACAGTCTAAATTTGCATTTTAGAGTTGCGGACTCGAGAATAGTCAAATTCTGACGTAGAACGAAGAAACCAGCTATGAACGTTCACGAACATTTAACGAAATTGTAATAAAGAACTTAATCGGTGAATTCCGTGTTAACGGATTCGAAAATAAAAGATTTTCTAATGAAATCATAAAACATATGATACGTGAGCTAACGAATTTTGAATGAGCCTATTTGGACTTATAATGAAAAAGTTATGAGCCTAGAAAAATTGGAGTAGAAAAACTGTGAAATTGCCTGAGGCTTAGGGCCGGCGTTGCAGCGCGGCCCAAGGCTTGATAGTTGGCACTACAGCGCCAAGGAAAAACCCCAACCACTAAAGAGTGGCGCCGCAACGTGACATATAGAAGGTAGTATGGCGTCGCAATGCCGAGGCTTGGTTTGAGAGTCTTTGAAGAGTCAATGCAGCATGAAGCTTTATAGGAAAATTTGGCAGCCAAACACCAAAGACTAGAAAGAGCCATAAAAGAATAAATATGAATGTAATGCATATAAAAGTTGATTAATGGTGAATTATAACCTTAATAAACTTAAAATAATGTCCTTAAGGAGGATAATAACCTTGAGAATTACAACTAAAGGTTGATGAAAGATTTCTTAAATGTAAACACAAGGTAATGCGATAAACTGTAACAAACGTTAACCAGTCTAAGGAACGATTAGATTGAGAAGAAGGGTAAAAAACATTATAGATTATACATGATTGTTTATGATCTAAAGTGGTATGTTATGTACTTATGTGTTGTAGAATCCTTAAAGACTCAAAAGAAAAGTATATTATCTGTAGAAGACGCTGAAGGTAAGTGTTCTAACCCTTGTCTATGTTCATTCTGGACAAGCTTTGTGATTCATTTATCTTGCGCATGAATTGATGTATAATAAAGTCGAAGCCAATTCCTTTGGCTAGACTTAATGTATTTGGTGGATTTCCTTATAATCTATCAAAATATTGTCAATGTTGCTATCTTTTGCCAAACTGTTTTGGTATGGATTTCAAAGAAAGACTGAGTATGAGTAAACAAATGTTTTGTCGTCAAACGACAGGCACGTGAGGTTGCCAAAACTTAAATGTAGATACGTTTAAAGAAGTAGTGTTGTACAACATAGAGTACTATAGGCTGATTACCTAGACGTAATCGTAAGATATAACGGACTTACGGACTTGGTGTTGGGTTGTCCTTTTCAAAGAAAGAACGGAATGCTCAAGGTCTTGGACCAAAATTTATGTTTAACGAATGTTGTTCTTTGTTAAATGTTTTAAGGAAAAGAGAAGTGCTATTTTGAATTATTCATAGTACTTCATAACTATTGATTCAGTTATTGAAGATATGCGATTCAAGTGATTCAAGCCTGTTGCTTAAATGAAATTTTCATACTTGCTGAGCTAGTTATGCCCACTCTTGCTTGAACCATATGAATGCAGCTAAGACCGAACGACCTGAAGGATCCAGTAAGGATAAAGGGAAGGCTAAGGCAGACAAATAAGCTGTCTTTCTAATAGTATAATACGAACGTTATAATTATTTGATATTATGACAAAGAACATATGTAATGGTTATAAAGAACTTGGGAAATGAAATATTATTTTGGAATATATAGAAGACATATTCATTCTTTTGAGGTATTTTAATTGAATGTATGTGTGAACTGTAGCATCATCTGTTGGGTTGGAAGATACCCGAATTTGGGGGCATCACACCAGTTGGTAGATTTAAAATGGTTATACCAACTCAATCGAAAAAGGTTTGCACAAAGACCCATTGATTGGACACTTTTTAACTGGTCTTGGAAACCGAGATTTGTTAGGGTTCAGGGGCTTGATTAAGCGGAGGGAAGGTGTTAGCCACCCCCCGACTTTCGTGAAAACACGGTTACCACCACTTTTCAATTAACTTTTTATCTACGTATGTGTGTGTGTGTGTTGGGCCTATGTGTAATTATCTAGAAGTAGTGCTATGCCTCGTTTGCACCTATATACAAAGGGTTTGACTTTTGTATAAAAGTTCAATTTTAACAAGATATAGCAATGAATTTTTGGAAAATAGGTTTTCAAACCCTTATGCTCAATAGTAATTGAGGCATTTGATACTTCTATTTTATTATGTGTTCGACTTGATTGCTTTTATTTTCGAGATGCAAAGCATCTTCGAGAAAATAAGATACATAGTAGTGCCGAACTCCTTGTGGGCATGAGAGCTATCTAAGAATATCTAGACACCTTAGATACTTTACAAGCTGGTTGCAGCTGAGAAATGTCCATCGTGGGAACCGAATCTAGATTCAGAGGTTGAATCTGTGATCACATGATTCCTAAGCTCTCATAAAAGAGTAATATGTACAAAAGCTAGAAAAAGAACTAGATTTGAGTAAATCTAAACCATTCTAGCTCCAACGGTTCCAGTTTAGTCACTTTTGAACCGATCAAAGTTAGAAATAGCCAGATTTAGGCAAATCTAGCCCGCAGGCTTAAAAGTTAAATATCTACATTATGAAAGCAGTTAATGTAATGACCCCAAAAATTCATACAATTTAATTCTCAACTTCGGTCCTTAATAACACGTCTACCTTCTAAATTTTACATCATTATTCGATGTTAAACTTTATAAAATGCGGAATAATTTAAACTTTTATGTCTTTTTACTTTAATTCCCTAAATCAAAACCTTTATCATCTACATGTTTTTGAATAAATCTTATTTTATGATTCACTTTATCACTGTTATTATATAAAATTTTACATTTCAATCCGATAACCTTTACATATCAGATAACTCTAACTTTAGCTTTACAACTCAACATAAAACTATACATCATAAAATATTTAATACATCTCATGAATTTTAATCATGGTATATAGAAATAATAACAACTTTAGCTAAAATATAAATCTTCGTGTATTATTTCTGATCCACATCATTCAAGTAGCATATAGTGTTACCATCAATCTTTAACCTGCAGAAATGGTTATTTGCCAGGTTGAGCTCGACAGCCCAGCAAAATCTAATAGTTTTCATGCATCACGTATCACATAATAACATGCTCAACATATATCTCATAAACATTAGACTAACATAACATACATGTTATAGTTCATATACTCAAGTATAAAGATTTAGTTCCTTACTCAATCAGCATGCTTTATTCAATCAATGTAGTCATAAGTTGACTTTAACATTTCATACATTCAACATATATATAAAAGATCATGCTCTTTGCAATAAAGATATAAAACAGTTAATCACCAATTCACATAGCAAATAGGAACTGAAAGAATTGCCTTGATCGTTGTTTACCAATAAACATTTAACAGCTTACAGTTATCTGCACTTCACGTGACCTACACAATTATATAATCATACACATCAATTATTAGTCACATAACAACACATAGTAATTGTAATGTAAACTCTACTCCACATCTCATAATCTTTCCTATTAGTTAGCACACAATGTTCAATTAGATTGTGTTAACTTTTCGACTTATATAATATTCGAAATTCATTCAAGTGTTTAAATCTTGCTAGGAATCATTATTAGTTTTATATTAAACCCATTTCATATTTTATAATATCTATTTCATTTGACTCAAAACACTTTTTACGTTCATTAACACGTATCACGACGTTTCGATGTTTATTCGTCACACGCCTGATTTGACTCTCTTGTGCATGCTTACTATGCTTCTATAACTTATCTAATACATTATTATATTAATGTTAAGAATTATTATACTTCCTAATATTCATGTTCTATAACTTAAAACAACATCTCTTATCGTCAAGAGCATTACACTTGCATACGTGCATGCCCGACGCCCTCCGATTGCCGCTAAAAACACAACAGTCCTACAAATGACCATTTTGACCCTTCCTAAAGACCTCAAATTAAAAGGCTTAAAGAATAAAAGTTGTAGGTCTATTCGTCCTAGTTCCGGATCATCTTGAATCGCCTTAATCGGAGTTCATATGAAAATGTTATGGTCGTTTTACCAAACTAGGTCAAAGCAGTCACAATCAGTAGATATGGGGCGTGGCCGCGCCCCTTTTCCACGTGCTTGCCACTTGACCTATGATGCTCATTTGCATGCTACGCTTTGGGACATCTTGCTGGCCTTGCTTGGCTACGCCCAGATTACAGTGTTTTTGCGATTTTTTTGACATTTTCTCCAACTAATCTTCATAACTTAAGTTATATACATCCAAATTAGTCCGTTTTTGATTCTATGGATTCATAATTCATAGAACTACAACATACTAGAATTCTAATAATTTATAAAAACATTAAACAGCCTAAAATTTGACCCAAAACACATGTTCATACTTTATTTTCATGTTTTAACATGTTTAGCGAATTCATTCACTACGAATTTGTTTCTTAACCAAATTGATTCATTCAACTTGCATTCTTTTCATTTTTGAATGTATTAACACAAACCATTGCCAATTTACAGATTAACACATGATTCAACCACTAATTTTGGTCTCAAAATATATATATATATATATATATATATATTATCACATAACCAAGTTCTTCATCCTATGTTTCATGGATTTTGATTTCTAAAAATCATTCCTAGACAACATATATACCGATTATAATCATCTACCAACATATATATAATATCTATTTTTATCATATCATCCAATAAAATATAAGTTTCAAAAGAAAACTCTAAGAACACATATACTAAAGTTTGTAGAATAGGTTATTACCTCTTTGATTCTTGGAATAGATGATTAACAAGATGATTACCCTTCTTCTTCTCTTTCTTTGATTCTCAATCTTGTCTCTCAATTCTCTAATTTTCTCTTCTCTGTATTCTTCTTTCTTGCTTTTAGACTTAGGAAAATATATGTATAAAACTAAACCGATAAAACACGTAACATAAAAGCGATATAATATTAAGCGTATAATTATATGGCTTCATCATTAAATTATGCCAAAGGTCACAAGACCATGTTTGGCAAAACCCTCTCCAACCTCCTTTTAATTTATTTTCATGTTTTGCTTATTATATAGTATACAAAAGTCACACTTATTAAATTTAAATCATAATCTTTAATTATCCACATAATATTTACTTAGCCAACATAATTCTTAATATTTATCTAATAAATATTAACCTTCAAAATTAATCATTCCTTAATTCCATTAATCAAGTAAATTAAAATAACACCATTACACGATATTATAATTATTAAACAATTAATTTAATTTGATTATTTCATAAAATTAAATCTTCAATCCATAAAATTACCATACATTAATTTAGTTAATATAAACACTTAACTAAATTATTACACAACAATTTCATTGAATATTTATTTATCTCAATAAATAAATTATTTAAAATATTTATTTAATTAAATAAATATTTAAAATAATTACCAAATTCATTTAATTTCTTCAATAGTTAACTTAACTATTGAACCTCACTTTCCCAATATATGAATTTATATTTCTCTTCACACCAGATCACACATTTCAAAATATATATATATATAGTACGTATATATACATACTCAAACTCAAAACACCTCATAATAAGAATTTTAATTATTAAATTCCTATTTTAATAACTTATAAAAATTCGAGTTGTCACATCCTTCCCTCCTTATAAGGATTACGTCCTCGGAATCACCGAAACCCTACCTTACTCAGGTTTTCACCCAATCTCTTCGTTGAATAACTTCAACACATTACCTTAATATAGGTTTTATATTTCCTACTCCCACCATTCTTGATAATAAATTTTTGTAAGTTTTATTTCATAACCTTTACTTGGACTCAATTATATTTGAGTATTATATATTCTTTAACCCATTCATTTCCTTTTCTAAGATTGTTATCATAAACACTCGGGATATTACATTCACCCATTCTTCTAAGAATTTCATCCTCGAAATTTTATTTATTAATCTTCATTCATTCAATCTATCAAAATAGATTTTATGTTAATATTTTATTCATTCATTCCATTTATCAAAATAAATTTTATGTTGATATCTATTTATTCATTTGGTTCTGCAACCAAATTCTTTCTCTAAAGATCTTTCTAAGATCATCATATTCCTCACCTCTTCCTCTTCTAAGAGTTTCACATTTCTCTTCTTTTTGGAGTTTCAATTATTTCTTAAAATTATTATGTTTTGCTTAATTTTCTCATCCTTTCCACTTTCACCTTTCAGAATAATAAGAATCTTTCATAATTGCTCAATAATTGGGAATCGATATGAATAATAGGAATTTCAAAGATTCCAAATCATGCTGAGGGGTCACAAGACCGTGAACTCTATTCTCAGTTTACTAGTGCTTCAACTCAATCCTTCACATTGCAAACCAGAGTGTTTATCAATCACAAAGACTGAAAACACCCTCCACACGCATAATTAGGTGGCCAACCTTTATTGTACCACTACGTTGAGCACATAACGTAGTGTTTTGTAATGACTATATGCGTTACGCTCGGAACCATTGTCCCCGAAAATATGTCCCCTTATAGGGTTGTTCACCTCAGCTTTTCAACATCTGAATCCGCACAAAAAAATTTGGTTTGGCATAACTTTTCAATAAACGCTTGAATTTCATGAACATCTTTCGATATTCATCTAGCTGAATCAAATAGCATAGACTTCTACAATAATTTGGACATCAATTGAAATATACATATACATATATATGTATTCTCATATCTTAAAGAAATCTCAAATATATTTCTATGACATTATGATACTGCACTGTATTTACAGTTCGTTTGAGGATTCCGTCATTTGGTGATTTTATCATACTACATCATACCATAGTGGGCTGACGATCCTTAGATCACATCCAACACTAAGTAATACTGCATTGATGACTCCATCATTTTTATCATCTCATGACCAAAGTTACATGATGCATTGATGATATAAAAAAAATACATTTTGATATATTTCAAATCATTTTTGTCTAGCCGAAGCAATTAGCATAGACATACGAATAACGATATTATTTTTAAAACTCATTGGTTTCATCATTTGATCCAATATTTTTCAAGAAAATAGAAGTGCAAACATCAGCACGATGTCAATAAATTTCGAAAGTCTAGCATAGCTAGTAGATTTAGAATATCCAGGTATCCATCAACTTCAATCTTTACTTCATTACTTCATTACTTATCTATTCTATCAATTTTTAACTTCATCAATGCTCTCTATACTATAACCGTTTTCTACCTAAAATAGTTCATCAAACTTACCGCACATTGGAAGTTCAGGAACTTGCCAAAATAATATGAGTTTAAGAACTTATCCTAGTCAGACCATTGGCGTCCATTCGCTGAGGGGTTCAAAACATACCATATTATTATGAGTCACGAACTTACCATATGCATTAGTTTTAAGAACCGCACCTAATCCTAATAATATCTGACTAATCATAATAGTTTTTAACTATCAAATATACACATGAGAAAAGAATCACCTTTTTCCACATATTCATTGATAGTGTGACACCAACATTCCAATGATTATTAATGTGATAAACTGAGTGCAAGCACAAAACCCTCGCCCATACAAAGATTTGTACAACTCAGCCATCACATGAGTCCTCAATTGAAATCCCACCTAACTCTATCTTACTCTTAACTTGCTCTTTGCTCGATACGAATTCCTCGTACCATATCATCTATAACTCCACATGAGTTATCTCTTACTATTTCATAGTACATCAACTTCATAGTATTAAGCTATAATTATTCAAACATTACAGACCATCTTTCCTTTATAACTTAAACAGATCACGTCGTGATCTTATTCTATAATCATATCCCTTAAAATTCTATTTTTAACTCATGATCGTTTTGTTTTACGGTCATCTTTATTTCCTTTTTTCATCATTTACGATTTCATTTATGCTTTTAATCTTATAAGCTTTGTCTATTCATCATTATTCGTTATCTTGGCTATTGGAGTTAGGCAACTCGCATATCTTATCTTTATATTTCTTCAAGATTCTTCTTTGAATTCTCTTGTTTATAAATCAATTCTTCCGTTAAGAATTTCTAACTTCATTTACATTGCTCAACATTTCAATCGAGTTTCACATTTTCATCATACGTATCCACTTTCTATACTTGGTACACATCGAGTCTCTAACAGTTTCAATATGGTACGCTGAGTGGTTTCCCACAAACAACCAACAAAATAGGTTCCGAGTTGCTAGTTCGTATATACCTCCGCTCTATGAAGGAATCGTTTATCCCAGATACCATACATCAACTATTAAAGAGTACAATTGTACCATACTTAAATATAGCTTTTTGATTCTTACTTATTTGTCATTCTCTTCTTATAGACATTGTCTATTTATTATCACCTTACATCCTTATTATTGGAGTTGGGTAACCCCACATTCATACTTCTTATAACTTTGTGAGATTCTTCTTTAAATTCTTTCACGCATATTTTAATCCTTTCTATATAAATTTCTTAAATTATTTCTTATTGTTCAAACTCTATTTGAGCGTATTCTTTCATTATCTTTGTATTCCTTCTCTAAGGTTATAGCCTTCAGTACTCCTACCTAAGGTTTATAACCTACAGCTTTGATACTAACTGTAACGACCCCAAAAATTCATACAATTTAATTCTCAACTTCGGTCGTTAATAACACGTCCACCTTCTGAATTTTACATCATTATTCGATGTTAAACTTTATAAAATGCAGAATAGTTTAAACTTTTATGTCTTTTTACTTTAATTCCCTAAATCAAAACCTTTATCATCTACATGTTTTTTAAGCAATCTTATTTTATGATTCACTTTATCACTGTTATTATATAAAATTTTACATTTCAATCCGATAACCTTTACATATCAGATAACTCTAACTTTATCTTTACAACTCAACATAAAACTATACATCATAAAATATTTAATACATCTCATGAATTTTAATCATGATATATAGAAATAATAACAACTTTAGCTAAAATATTAATCTTTGTGTATTATTTTTGATCCATGTCATTCAAGTAGCACATATTGTTACCTTCAATCCTTAACCTGCAAAAATGGTTATTTGCAAGGTTGAGCTCGACAGCCCAGCAAAATCTAACAGTTTTCATGCATCACGTATCACATAATAACAAGCTCAACATATATCTCATAAACATTAGACTAACATAACATATATGTTATTGTTCATATACTCAAGTATAAAGATTGAGTTCCTTACTCAATCAACATGCTTTATTCAATCAACGTAGTCATAAGTTGACTTTAACATTTCATACATTCAACATATATATAACAGATCATGCTCTTTGCAATAAAGATTTAAAACAGTTAATCAATAATTCACATAGCAAATAGGAACTGAAAGACTTGCCTTGATCGTTGTTTACCAATAAACATTTAACAGCTTACAGTTATCTGCACTTCACGTGACCTACACAATTATATAATCATACACATCAATTATTAGTCACATAACAACACATAGTAATTGTAATGTAAACTCTACTCCGCATCTCATAATCTTTCCTATTAGTTAGCACACAATGTTCAATTAGATTGTGTTAACTTTTCGACTTATGTAATATTCAAAATTCATTCAAGTGTTTAAATCTTGCTAAGAATAATTATTGGTTTTATATTAAACCCATTTCATATTTTATAATATCTATTTCATTTGATTCAAAACACTTTTTACGTTCATTAACACGTATCACGGCGTTTCGACGTTTATTCGTCACACGCCCGATTTGACTCTCTTGTGCATGCTTACCATGCTTCTATAACTTATCTAATACATTATTATATTAATGTTAAGCATCATTATACTTCCTAATATTCATGTTCTATAACTTAGAACAACATCTCTTATAGTCAAGAGCATTACACTTGCATACGTGCATGCCCGACGCCCTCCGATTGCCTCTGAAAACATAATAGTCCTACAAATGATAATTTTAACCCTTGCTAAAGACCTCAAATTAAAAGCCTTAAAGAACAAAAGTTGTAGGTGTATTCGTCCTCGTTCCGGATAATCTTGAATCGCCTTAATCGGAGTTCGTATGAAAACGTTATGGTCGTTTTACCAAACTAGGTCAAAGCAGTCACAGTCAGCAGACATGGAGCGTGGCTGTGCCCCTTTTCTGCGCGCCCGTATGACCTACTTGCGCCAATTACACTGCCTTGGCAGCAGCCTCTGGACGCTATGTGGTGTGATTGGCTAGGCCCAGATTATAATGTTTTTGCGATTTTTTTGACATTTTCTCCTACTAATCTTCATATCTTGAGTTATATACATCCAAATTAGTCCGTTTTTGATTCTATGGATTCGTAATTTATAGAACTACAAAATATTAGAATTCTAATAATTTATAAAAATATTAACCAACCTAAAATTTGACCCAAAACACATGTTCATACTTTATTTTCATGTTTTAACATATTAAGCGAATTCATTCACTACGAATTCGTTTCTTAACCAAATTGATTCATTCAACTTGCGTTCTTTTCATTTTTGAATGTATTAACACAAACCATTGCCAATTTACAGATTAACACATGATTTATCCACTAATTTTGGTCTCAAAGTAAGCCAAAATATATATATTATCACATAACTAAGTTCTTTATCCTAAACATGTTTCCATGGATTTTGATTTCTAAAAATCATTCCTAGACAACATATACCGATTATAATCATCTACCAACATATATATAATATCTATTTTTATCAAATCATCCAATAAAATATAAGTTTCAAAAGAAAACTCTAAGAACACATATACTAAAGTTTGTAGAATAGGTTATTACCTCTTTGATTCTTGGAATAGATGATTAACAAGATGATTACCCTTCTTCTTCTCTTTCTTTGATTCTCAATCTTGTCTCTCAATTCTCTCAATTTCTCTCTTCTCTATATTCTTCTTTCTTGCTTTTAGACTTAGGAAAATATATGTATAAAACTAAACTGATAAAACACGTAACATAAAACTGATATAACATTAAGCGTACAATTATATGGCTTCATCAGTTAAATTATGCCAAAGGTCACAAGACCATGTTTGGCAAAACCCTCTCCAACCTCCTTTTAATTTATTTTCATGTTTTGCTTATTATATAGTATACAAAAGTCACACTTATTAAATTTAAATCATAATCTTTAATTATCCACATACTATTTACTTAGCCAACATAATTCTTAATATTTATCTAATAAATATTAACCTTCAAAATTAATCATTCCTTAATTCCATTAATCAATTAAATTAAAATAACACCATTACACGATATTATAATTATTAAACAATTAATTTAATTTGATTATTTCATAAAATTAAATCTTCAATCCATAAAATTACCATACATTAATTTAGTTAATATACACACTTAACTAAATTATTACACAACAATTTCATCGAATATTTATTTATCTCAATAAATAAATTATTTAAAATATTTATTTAATTCAATAAATATTTAAAATAATTACCAAATTCATTTAATTTCTTCAATAGTTAACTTAACTATTGAACCTCACTTTCCCAATATATGAATTTATATTTTTCTTCACTTTTGAGATCACACATTTCAAAATATATATATATATAATGCATATATATATACATACTCAAACTCAAAACACCTCATAATAAGAATTTTAATTATTAAATTCCTATTTTAATAACTTATAAAAATTCGAGTTGTCACAGTTAAAGCAGATATATATATATATATATATATATATATATATATATATATATATATATAGACGATCAACTGCCACGAAGTAAACTCCAGGCAGGACTTTGAAATGTAAATATATATATGTAATGCCCCTAAAATAGGTCCAATCCACCCAATACATTCCGAGTCTCTAAATACATGGTACAAAAAACAACTACAACTTCATTATTACAATTGTCGTGCAAAATACGACAACACATATACTGTTAGTTTTAATACCAACTGTGACTCTCATCCCTTTACTTGGATAACACCTCACATTGATACCTTACAATGGTACCATACATAAAGGTACATTCAATAACTGTTTTAGAAATTAAAATCTTTATAAAATGCTCAAGAAAACCTTCGTACATGAGAGGCCATGCATCTAAGTTATAATAGATATCATATGACTCGAGAATTATCCTTGGTTGACCCAATAGACCCCAAAGAAAATACGAGAAGATTGCTATTATGTTCTTTCCAATGGTGAGTCTTCTCTTAACATATAATTATCTCCATTGTCTCCACTTGATATGCACAACCATGTCTTATGATAACATGAAGTCTTAGGTCATTAGACATCTTGTATGACAGTGGCAAAATACCCTTTCAAAGTTGGGTTAACCTCACCCTATTCGGTTCACCAAAATCAATGGTTAAATGACGTATAAAATACGACACATTTATCTAAAATTCTGAATAAAATTATATCCATACTGTTTTAGGGGAAACCTCAATGACTATTGACCAATCGTTTCTATTCCTCGTTACCACCATTTCACCCCATTTACACTCTTATCACCTGAAAGGAATTGTGAAATAAAAGGGTGAGCACAACTAGCCCAGTAAAGAATATCATGACTAAAGATAATTAAATTATCAATAGCCTTCGTCAATAATAAATTAGAGATTTAGAACATATGGTAGATGATAAAACTTTTCAACCATAGTTGCCGCAGAATGGGCAATCCATTAGAAGAGTCAAACAGACCATAAAGTCTATTATCTTCTTCATGTTAAAAGTCCACCAACAATGTTTTATTCCTGTAACATCAATCAACAGTTCCTGTCCACAATCATGTGAATAACTCATAATCCTAATTGTGGTTCTAAATTCCTCTTGGACCGGTGACGAAGATAATTTTTATCACTGTCTTTTACGAAACATCAAAGATCATGTTTATACCAAATCACGAGTTCTGTTCATAATCATACTAATAAATTCATCTTTGCACTACGGGCCAAAGATATTCATCAACAGTTCATCTTTGCACTACATGCCAAAGATATTCAACAATAGGTCATCTTTGCACTATGGGCCAAAGATATTAATATCTTAAAGAAATATATAATCATTTCAGAATTTATAAATACAATAATTATAACCACGTTGATCAATTCACCTTCGCACTTAGGCTAAAGATATTCAATTGTAAATTCAATGGTCATGATCATACCAGTCAACCATTCATCTTTGCACTACTGGCCAAATGGAACCCATAGTCACGATCATACCAATAATCTACCCATCTTTACACTCAAGTGAAAGAGAAATTTCATCACTAGAATTATAAAAATGTTATATATGATAATAAAAATAATATAATCAAAACATGGATTTAATTTCAAGAGTAAGATTCATAAATCAACGATAATTTGGTTAGAAAAAGAAACAAATTTTTATTGTGAATAGTACCCCGTGAATAGTACCCCATAAATAGTACTTCGTGAATAGTACCCCATATTCGTAAATAGTACCGTATACGTAAATAATGCCGTATACATAAATAGTGTCATATACATGAATAGTGTTATATACGTGAATAGTACCGTATACGTGAATAGGTACCCCGACACAAAAAAGATAAAGTTTCATAATAAAATTCATATCAATATTTCAGTATAATGATATTAAAACAAATAATATCATTTACGAAAAAAATAACATCCCTTACCATCACTCCATAATAATCATTTGTGGAGCAAAATTCAATAATGAAGTTCAAAACTTAGATCCATTCAATGATATGAACCATAATAGCCAACTTGGACAAATAAAAGAAATTTAATTTTTTTGTGAATAGTACCGTATTCGTGAATAGTGTCATATACGTGAATAGTAACCTCGACACGAAAACGTAAAAATTTCATAATAAAATTCATACCAATATTTTGGTATAATGATATTGAAAGAAATAACATCATTTATGAAAAAAAATAACATCCCTTACTATCCCTTACCATCCATTTCCTCAAAAGAACAGTATTTCTGACTAGAATATCGGATATAATACTGAAGGAAACTTGCATTGTATAACAACACTCAAGATATCTAAATACTCACAAAAATACGCTCGATATTATTGAGAGAGAAAACTTTTGATTCTGGTGTGATTTTCAATTCTAACCTAAACACCCTATTTATAGGAAAATGCTTAGAACACCAAAGCAAAAAATTAAATAAAATAATATTTTATAAATTTTTTTTTCGTACACCTCCTTGAAAATCTGATTTAAGCACACCAGTGGGACCCACCAACATTAAAAAAATGTTTTTCTTAAAAAAAATTTTAAAACTCTAAAAATCAATTATTCTGGAACTTCAATAATTTATAGTAAATAGCCCTTTTATTAGAAAAATTTGAATCTTATGCCCATTCCATAGGAAATTTAATTCTCTACAACTTTATAGAAGAAAGTTTTTCCAAATTCTAAAGGGAAAATGACCGAAATCCACATACGGATGATCTTGCATGCTATAATCAAATTTCAGTCAAAAATGGGGTCTACCAACATATTTAACATGTTTTTAGCATTTATTGTAACAAAAATACTCTGGACCCAATTTGCTCTCTTTCTCCTCATTTATTCATATATCTTGCATTCATTGTAAAAATATCACCGTTATTATATTATTATATTATTACATCATACACTTATAATGTAATATTACAATAATATATTTGAATAAATTATTTGAATATCAACTCTTAATAATATAGATAAAATATCAATTTTCAACAATTGTCACTTTTCTAAAAGTTCCTCCATTTCGACAAAATACTGATAAAACACCTCACCATTAATTCATTCATTTATATCCACATAAAATAAATATTTCCTTATCATTTTTTATCAATAATTAATTGTTTACAAATAATATTATAGAATCACAATAATGACAACCAGGTCGTTCCCAAGAAAGAGGAGGCTTTCCGATAAGGATTTCTCCTTACTGGTGCTCAATTAAATAACCTAACTCCTTTCCTCGACAGAATTTTCTAGACATTATCAATAATGTTATCTAATAGAATTATTCAAATAATATGAATTATTGGTTTGATAATGTAAAAATTGTGCAGTGACAATTATTGAAACAACAATAATATAAAATAATGTGCAATACCGTGTGCTACTATGCAATAACACGTATTACTTTACTTTAACCACCGAGTATTTCAACAGTGTTAACGGTAACAACTACATCGTTATTTATAAAAAAAACTCATTCTTGCCATTTTTTTCATCCGACAATTTTCCATTATGGGGCCCACAAATGGCTGCGCCGTCGTACAAATATTCCCCGACAACAAGAATATTCCACGACCAAATGAATATTCCCCGACAATAATGAATATTTTATAACCACTTACTTATTTTATAAATTTTACATATATCACCCTTAACTTTAACTTTTTTATCAATTTAACCATTTACTGAAAAATAATTATAAGAAAAATTAAATAATTTTATTTCATAAAATTCGGGGTCTTACAATCTCCTCTCCTTATGAAATTTCGTCCCCGAAATTTACGTATTTGGTATTTCAAAGAGTTGAGAATACTTTGCTCTCATTTCAGATTCTATCTCCCTGATCATCTCTTCTGTATCATGATTTCTTCATTGCTCATTTGTCAACTAATTAAGTAACAAAAATCAGCTTAGGTAGGACACACACTAGTTAAGGATTTTACTCGTCTCTCCCCTCCTAGTTCTAATCCCGGATCTCCGCCAGAGATCATATCCCTAAGCTCTGATACCAACTGTGACTCTGGACACCAACTTGTGTCAGCACCTCACCAGGGTACCTATCATCTTGCTACCGTTATTCACGGTGTCCCCTACAGAGAGTCTGGCTTCGGTGTAACGCCCCAAAATCCGGTCTATCTTCACACCTGAATTCCGTACGTCACGAGTACATCATTCATTCCAACATACATCATTATATACTAAATTATAACAACATACATTCTCAAATCCCAGTTTCTAATACCTTATAACCTTGTTCATTACAAATAATGTTAATTACATTATTCTTTATATCTTACACGAGTGACTTTCATCCACCACCAAGGATACATTACTGTTCATTAAACTAATTTATAGTTCAATTAAACTATTCTACATTACAAGTCTTCGCTTGATCTTCACGCTCATCCATATACTGAATAGCACTTCTCTTGGATATCGATCAGCTTGATCTCTACGAGATCCTTAAGTTCTTCTACTCGTACGCTGAAAATGTTTTTCATTTAAAGCAAGTGTTAGCATTCAATTGCTCAACAAGTCATAACAGTTGAACAAACAATTTTAAGAATTCAAACATTCATTTAGAACTTCGATAACTGAACAAAAGTTATGAAGTAGCTTGAATAATAGGAATAATCTCGATTCCTATCATGTTAAAACATTATTCACTTTCACTTTTAAATACTTTCATTCTTCTTCCATTTTCATACACATTCTATCTGGCTAGAATTATTAGCACAGACTTAATTGTGACACCCCCAAATCTAGGTATTTCATTCCCACAAGATTTGGCGCTCAGTATCCATACATTCATACTATCTACCCAAATAAATATTATTTAAGCCATAATCCTCCCTTTAAATAGGGTTACACCATTAAATTCAAAACAATCCCAGGTTATCTAACCTTTAAACATCATTCAAGTGGGGAATTAAATTATTACATTACATCATTATTAAAAAGTCTATGATCATAACATAAATCAAAAGTACAAATCAACATCACTTGTACATTTTTCCCTTTCCTTTGGTAGTTGAAGGCTCATCTACCTTCTAAACTTTAGCTGCAATGAGTTTATAAATATGCAAGAGTGAACAAAACAATTTCTCATTGGATATAATAATGAATCAAAATGAGAATAACAATAATAACTGCCAACGAATAGGCTCATCAAAACTGAATAGTACTCTAACAATGATAATCAGGAACTGGAATCCAAAATATGGAATATACATAATTGAGGGTCATAAGACCATGAACTATGTCCACAGTTGCGAGTAATCTTTCAACTCCAACTTTAACAGTCATAAGAATATAAGGACTCCTCGTACTTAGGGGATCAGCCCTTCGAACAATGTATTGTGCACAAACATTTTAACACTAAGCATAAATTATCCCCTAATAATAATAGGGTTGTTCATTTTAGTATTTAGAGTACAAGTCCGCACCAAAGAAAGTTTAGTTTGGATAAGCTTTCAAGGGTAATTTGAAGTTTAACGAACATCAACTAGAGGACTAGTTGAATCAATAGTGTTTGAGAATCACAACATAACATAGAAAAATTGAGAATCATAAATGAACTGATTATACATATTAAACTCATGCTTGAAATAACTATAGAGCATAAGTATTCAATAAAATGAATAAAATGGTTAACCTTTGCTTGAACAGTAAATAGGCTAAGGTTAGAGTCTTATAACATTAGAAATGAAATTACTGAACGTACATTAACTGATAACAAGCTGGAAACTAAAAACTTGCCCAACAAGGTATTAACTCATGCAAAGAATTAAAACAGTTCAATAATAGGGACGAGAGTTCAAAAACTGCGTTCATTATACAATAATAGAACTTAAGAAACTTGCTTAACTATAAACAAGTTAGAATGAGTCAATCAAATGAGAATTTCAAATAACATTAGAGTTAAAGTTTGCTCGAATAAATTTTAGGAACAATTGACTTATTCAATAACAGTTAAGATAATAAGCTTGCTCAATCAAAAGAATAAAGTTACACAACATAGTAATAGAATTAACTTAACGAAAGTGTAGAGTTAGAAATTTTCTCAATGTAAAAAGATAGGGTTTAGAAACTTGCCTCAAGTGTAAGCTACAATATTAAACTCACGTTCACCTACACATTGGTTTAGAACCACATTATCTATTAGATATGCTAACATACCAAAACATGTACATTTCTAGCTAAACTTACCATTTTAGCAAAAGTCTTTCTTTATCATTTACATTTCAGAAATTCCAAGTGTTTACTTCGCAACACTGGTATTTCCTCCAATTTCACACCCTTCTCCTTTTGAGTATCGACTATGTAAGCTAAATACCCTACACAGCCCTAACTCAATAACTTTTTGGCCTGCATCATCGTCAGACATTTCATTTGTCTAGGCGATTTGCTACCATGAAAAACTACCTTTGACGGAGTCATAAGGTTTACACACTTCTTTTGGAAATCAATTATCGCTCCATAATTGAACAGCCAATCCATTCCCAAAATAACATCAAACTCTCCGAGTTTTATCGGGATTAAATCTACTTTCATAATATTTCTCTTAATGTTCACCCTACAGTTCTTTTATACGAACCTAACAGGAATCACTTCCCTTTTCGCAATTTCTATGTTTAAAGGGAATTTCAACTCTTCCCAAGGTATTTCTAACTTCTTAGCAAAATCATCAGATATAAACGAATAAGTAGCACCAGAATCAAATTATACATATGCATCTATATCATTGATTGGGATAATACCTTACACAACATCTTTCGATTGCACCGCATCCTGCACCGTTATGTTGAAGGTTCTGGCTATGGGCTTATTTGTTGTTGTTGGTCCAGCAATAGTCAGTGTACCTCCACTAGCATTTCCCTTGCTTCCATTTGCCTCACCAGATCTCTTCTTAGGGCATTCATGAGCAAAGTAATCCTTGGACCCGCACGTGAAGCAAACGTTCTTCTTAGGTTGAGTGCAATTTGGGGCGATGTGACCCTCCTGGTCATAATTGAAGCATACACGTTTCCCCATCAAGCACACACCCTTGTGAAATTTCTCGTATGTAACACATGCTTCAAACTTCTTCTTTTGCTGGTTTCCCTGCTGATTTTCAGCTCCCCTATTTGCATTCCACTTCCTCTTCAGGTGGTTGTTGCCATTTCCACCGTTACCACCACCACCATTCTTAGTTTCACCTTCACTTTTCTTCTTCCTCTGCTCTTGGTTATGTTTTATTACTGCCTCGCCTCCACTTTCAGCAAGAATTGCTTTCTCCATCACTGCTGCAAACGTCTTCAATTGGAACAGGGAGACCCTACTGTACAACCAGGGTTTCAGTCCTTGCTCAAACCTCTTCGACTTGTGTTCGTCTGTGCTGACTTGATATGGCGCAAACCTTGCCAACTCGTTGAATCTTGCGGCATACTTAGACACCGACATCGTTACCTGCTTCAATTCCAAAAACTGTACTTCCAGCTGACTCTTCGAACTTTCTGGAAAATAGGTCTCAAAGAATATTTCCTTGAACCTTTCCCAAGACATAATTCCTTGACCTCTTCAGGTTTTATTGGCCTGCCACCAATAACTCGCCTCTGCTTTCAACATAAATGTTGTAAAAACAGTATTCTAGTTATCCTCTACCCTAGCAACATCAAAAACTTTCTCGATTTCCATGATCCAGGTCTGTGCTTCAACTGGATTCATGGACCCACGGAATTCTGGTGGTCCAACCGCCTTGAAATCCTTAAATGTAGTACCTTGATTATAAGGTTGATTCTGCAAAGCACTCGTCGGTAACGTCACTAGCTGCTGAACCAGATTTTCTTCCACATTGTTGTTGTTGTTGTCCTCAGTGGTTCTCTGTCGTGGTGGTTGACGTGTTGGAGGCATTTTCTGTTAAAATACATCCATTAGCTTTTATTTAACCTTTTAAGTATTATATACTTAAGTTGCACATCATAAACGTTTATCACATAACACTTAACACTTTGAATAAAACAATAACTTTTATTCATTCATCATCTTTAAAAAATATCCAAACAATAGCATCACTGCTATTTCCACTATTTTCCTGAACTATATAACAGTTGTAGGACAACATCATCATCATCTATCCCATTGATTATATCATACCCAGGATTTACATTTCATTTATTTTCAAATCACCTATCAATTACATTTTCTACAATGTCCTACTAAGTTACTGCGTAGCCTTACAACGCTCTTTTTCCATAATTTGAAACATTGTTCGGCGATCCAATATGTATGATGGTAGCGTCTCGAATTGAATCGGATAACCCATGACTCGATCTTGAGCTCGATTGATCACGGTGTTGAATACGTTGTTCATCTCTTCCATCTTCCTCCTCTTTGCTTGTGCATCCCTCTCTGCTATTCCGGCTCGTTGATAAGCTTCACTGTACGCGTCTTCGGCTCTTGCCCTTTTTGTAGATTCTTCTTTCAACTTGTTCTTCAACTCTGCAATCTCTGCTATCATTTGCTCGTTCTCTCCTTCAGTGTGGACCAACTTCTCTTCAACGTTGTTCAGTCGTTCTTCTCGATCCTGGATCTCATCGTCATTCTGTGCCATCGAGGTCTGTTGTTCAGCTACTATCTCTTGTAACTCCTCGACGATGTCTTGAAGTTCCACATTACGGTCATATACCTCGTCGTACATACGGGTAGCTATCGAGTTTAGTGGAAGCTCTTCCTCCTCGTCCTCCTCATCCCCTGACTGCGGCAGCTCAACAGGGTCTCCTCATCCATCTCTATCTCATCATCCTCATCAGATACTCTCTCTTTGCTTTCAACTCATCGTGGACCAATTTAAACCTTTAGGTGCATGAGTTGTTCCTAAATCTCCTGAATATCTCGAGACTCCTCCTCTCTAGCCTGACTGGATCCTCCTACATTAGCCATCCTGTCAACCAAATTTTAAATACTAATCATTACTACTCGACACTCACGAGCACATAAGTTGTAATCACATAAGCACATAAGTGTTTTATTACTTTCTCTTTCCTAAAACTCGATAAGAGTTTATCATCACTATCTTTTCAAAGGTTACTTCCTAAGGCTATTCCCCACCTAAGGTTCATAACCTAAAACTCTGATACCAACCTGTGACACCCCCAAATCTAGGTACTTCATTCCCACAATATTTGGTGCTTACTATCCATACATTCATATTATCTACCCAAATAAATATTATTTAAGCCATAATCCTCCCTTTAAATAGGGTTACACCATTAAATTCAAAACAATCCCAGGTTATCCAACCTTTAAACATCATTCAAGTGCGGAATTAAATTATTACATTACATCATTATTAAAAAGTCTATGATCATAACAGAAATCAAAAGTACAAATCAACATCACTTGTACATTTTTCCCTTTCCTTTGCTAGTTGAAGGCTCATCTACCTTCTCAACTTTAGCTGTAATGAGTTTATAAATATGCAAGAGTGAGCAAAACAATTGTTCACTAGATATAATAATGAATCAACATGAGAATAACAATAATAACTGCCAACGAATAGGCTCATCAAAACTGAATAGTACTCTAACAATGATAATCAGGAACTGGAATCCAAAATATGGAATATACATAACTGAGGGTCATAAGACCATGAACAATGTCCACAGTTGCGAGTAATCTTTCAACTCCAACTTTAACAGTCATAAGAATATAAGGACTCCTCGTACTTAGGGGGATCAGCCCTTTGTACAATGTATTGTGCACAAACATTCTAACACTAAGCGTAAATTATCCCCTAATAATAATAGGGTTGTTCATCTCAGTATTTAGAGTACATGTCCACACCAAAGAAAGTTTGGTTTGGATAAGCTTTCAAGGGTAATTTGAAGTTTAACGAACGTCAACTAGAGAACTAGTTGAATCAATAGTGTTTGATAATCACAACATAACATAGAACAATTGAGAATCATAAATGAATTGATTATACATATTAAACTCATGCTTGAAATAACTATAGAGCATAAGTATTCAATAAAATGAATAAAATGGTTAACCTTTGCTTGAACAGTAAATAGGCTAAGGTTAGAGTCTTATAACATTAGAAATGAAATTACTAAACATACATTAAGCGATAAAAAGTCGAAACTAAAAACTTGCCCAACAAGGTATTAACTCATGCAAAGAATTAAAACAGTTCAATAATAGGGACGAGAGTTCAAAAATTGCGTTCATTATACAATAATAGAACTTAAGAAACTTTCTTAACTATAAACAAGTTAGAATGAGTCAATCAAATGAGAATTTCAAATAACATTAGAGTTAAAGTTTGCTCGAATGAATTTTAGGAACAATTGACTTATTCAATAACAGTTAAGATAATAAGCTCGCTCAATCAAAAGAATAAAGTTACACAACATATTAATAAAATTAAGTCAATGAAAGTGTAGAGTTAGAAAACTTTCTCAATGTAAAAAGATAGGGTTTAGAAACTTGCCTCAAGCGTAAGCTACAATATTAAACTCGCGTTCACCTATACATTAGTTTAGAACCACATTATCTATTAGATATGCTAACATATCAAAACATGTACATTTTTGGCTAAACTTACCATTTTAGCACAAGTCTTTCTTTATCATTTACATTTTAGAAATTCCAAGTGTTTACTTCGCAACACTTGCCTAACATTCAATGTGTATACTAAGTTATCACATAATGCATTCGAAATTTACTAATCATTTTTTTTACCACTTTGAATTCACTAACCCCCCATAACACAACTCTGTTTTAGCCTTGTTGTTACATGTTGGACACATTACCATAACCTTAAGGTAAGCTACAAAGAACGACCAAAGTCTGTAGAATAAGCAGACTTCAGTGTCTGAAAATGGGCACTAGTGCGGCGCATAGCGATTTTATCTTTGGGATGCGACAATTCTTGGCTTATGGCAGCTTATAAATTTCTTGCACAGCATGATTTACGTAACTTCGAGTTTTGCGTAATGAGAACTCCGACACTTTTCTTAAGCCAACTAACATGAATTTCACCCACCAAACAGTGATAATAACACGTAAAATAAATATACAACTATCATAGACATGATTGCTAACATATACAACCACTTAGCACAATTTAACAACCACTAAAACTATTTTAATTTCTCAATTTTCATGTTTTCATGAAAAACTCAATTTTCTTGACATTCATCCTAAAAATCATCATTGTGAATTCAATACATGACCAAATCATCTCATTCAAATTACGTTATGTTCGTATCTCAACAAACTACAATAAACAAAACTCAATTAACATCTTAGCATGCAATTTGACCATCAAAATTGATACTTACATAGCTCCATATGAAAACATATATACAAACATACACTGTCGAAAATTTCTTCTACTGTAAACCGAAATTAGCATGCAATTATTGTTTAAACATAATATCTAAACATCATAAACACATGTAATCATCATAACTAATTCGAAAACATCAATTCTAAACATACAAAATTCACAGAGTATGAAAATTATTGTCGTAAAACTCATACATGCTTATAATATAGAGATTATGGAACATACCTTTAATTTATAAGATAATCCTTGCTAAAAATCATTAGAATTGCTGTGAAAATTCGTAATTCTCTCTCAATTTTCTCTGAAGCTCTCAAACTCACTCAACTCTGTAAGACCCCGAATTTTATGAAATAAAAGTATTCAATTTTTCTTAAATTATTATTCAGTAAATGTTAAAATTGATAAAAGTTTAAAGTTATGGGTGAAATATGCAAATTTTACAAAACACACAAGTGGCTATAAAATATTCATTGTTGTCGGAGAATATTCGTTTGGTCGTGGAATATTCTTTTTGTCGAGAATATCCGTCTGACTTGCCATGTAGTCATTTGTGGGCCCCATAACTTGGAATAACCGCATCGGATGAAGAAAATGACAAGTTTGAGTTTTACCGTTGCTGCTTTGTTGGAATACACGGTGGTTAAAATACAATAATACGCTATTTGTTGCCGCGATAAGATACGGTATTATACAAGATTTTGAATTAATGATTCTTACGTGAAGAAGACACTACTCAATAATTGTTACAGTAATTATTGTTCAATATTTTATTTTATTAATTCAATAATTGCTGCGTTGATATTATATATTATTATTGTTTCAATAATTGTCACTGCACAGTATTTTCTATTATCAGATCAATAATTTAAATTATTTGAATAATATTATCAGATAACATTATTGGCAATGTCTAGAAAGTTCTGTCTAAGGAGAGGTTTGGTCACCTAATTGCGCGCCAGTAAGGAGAAATCCTTATTGGAAAGCCCCCTCTATCCTGGGAACGGCCTGGTTGTCAGTACTGTGAGTCTGTAATATTATTTGTGAATAATTAATTATTGATTATTATGATAAAGAAAATATTTATTGTGGATATAGATGGAGAAAATTTTTAATGTGACAACTATTGAAAATTAATATTTTATCTTTTTCTGATAAAATAATTCATTTAAATATATTATTTTAATAATATATTAACAGTAATATTTTTACAATGAATGTAGGATATATGAGTATATGAGGAGGAAGAGTATTTTGTGGCATTAAATATTTAACATATGTTTTTGGGTGTTTGTGGACACAATTCTTGACCAAAATTGATTATAGATCGTAAAATCGCTTTCGTTTGTTGATTTTTTGGTCAATTTACATTTGGAATTTGGAAAAATTTCTTCGCAAAGTTGTAGAGAATGGAATTTCCCATGGAAAATCGCGAGTTTTGAATTTTTCTGATAAACGGGCTATTTTCTATGAATTATTAAAGTTTCGAAAAATAAAATAATTTTTAATAAGTTATGGGTGGGACCCACTTTTGGTGGGTGTTGAATACAACACATGGGCTGCTGATTTTTGTTCAAAGAAGGCTGGCTAAATTGATCAAGAGAGGTGGCGTAGGAAATTTGAATAAAAATAATATTAATTTATTATTTTAGTCTCTTTTGGCGTTCTAGCATTTTCTTATAAATAGAAGCTTAAGTTAGAATTGAAAATCACACCAGAA
This sequence comes from Panax ginseng, assembly GCA_020205605.1. Lineage (NCBI taxonomy): Eukaryota > Viridiplantae > Streptophyta > Magnoliopsida > Apiales > Araliaceae > Panax > Panax ginseng. The sequence goes on along the minus strand of CM035134.1, from coordinate 131,082,153 downwards.
ACTGAAGTTTTCTCTCTATTTCTCTCTCTATATTATCAAGTGTATTCTTGTATCTTGAGTGTTGCTATACGGTGCAAGTTCGTTCAATATCGTTATTCCAAATGTAAATCTTGCGCTCTTTTGAGGTAAGGGATTCTAAGGGTTGTTGTGTTTTCAAGTTTCGTAACTTTTTAGACCTTTAAAAATTCTGGAAAAATTTGAAATGATAATTTGATGAGTTTTGTTGATTGTGTCCAAAAATGGCGATTTTTGGATGTATAAGTTAAGAGTTATGAATTTTACGGGAAAAGACTATTTTAAAAGTAACCGCTTATAACTCCTTGTGATTAACTCCAAAATTGATGAAATTTTTATTGGGAGTACATATATATAACATGAGTATATTTTGTAAATTTGAATTTTGGATAAAAGTACAATTTATGATAAATGATTTAATATTCGACGGTTTTGGCCATATGAAAAATAGTAAATGAATTTTAAAATTTCGAGAAAAATATATGTTCAATATGAGACTATATTCGATAAATCTCAGAAAAAGAAATATTTTTGGAACCGATTTGGTATTTTTCATGAAAATGGACTAGTTATGAGTAAATGAATTAAATATGTTATGTGAAGTAAGAAAATTGGAAAATAAGATTTTATGGCTTGAGAATCCTATATGAGGTATATGCAGATTTTGATGAGGGTTTTGGTTATTGGTGATGAAATCTTATGAGTTTGGCATTTTAGAATGATTAAATGCATTATTTAGTAAAGTGTAAACAATTAAAATAAATTGTTTATAAGCTTAAAAAAATATTATTCTTTCAATATCATTATACCTAAATATTGGTATGGATTTTATTGTGGAATTTCTACCTTTTTGAGTCGGGTTTACTATTCATGAGATACTATTCATGAGTTACTATTCATGAGTTACTATTCATGACAAAATTGTTTCTTTTTCTAACCAAATTATAGTTGATTTATGAATATTACTCTGGAGATTAAAACTATATATTGATTATATTGATTTTATTATCATATATAACATTTTATAATCCACGGTGATGAAATTTCTCTTTGACTTGAGTGTAAAGATGGGTAGATTATTGGTATGATCGTGACTATGAGTTCTCTTTGGCCAGTAGTGCAAAGTTGAATCATTGATTGGTATGATCATGACCATTGAATTTACAATTGAATATTTTTAGCTTAAGTGCAAAGGTGAATTGATCAACATGGTTATAATTATTGTTATATAACTTCTAAAATGATTATGTATTTGTTTGAGATAAAGATGAACAGGTGTTGAGGTGAACATGACTTGTTGATGAATATCTTTAGCTTTCATAGTAAAAAGATGAATTGTTGATGAATATCTTTAACTTTGTAGTGCAAAGATGAATTATTGATGAATATCTTAATTTTGTAGTGCAAAGATGAATTATTGATGAATATCTTAGCTTTTGTAGAAAGTAGGAGATGAGTTATTGATGAATATCTTTGGTCCAGTAGTGCAAAGATGACTGTTGTTGAATATCTTTGGTAGTAGTGCAAAAGATGACTTGTTGTTGAATATCTTTGGCATGTAGTGCAAAGATGAACTGTTGATGAATATCTTTGGCCTGTAGTGCAAAGATGAACATTTGATGAATATCTTTGGCCCGTAATGCAAAGATGAATTTATTAGTATGATTATGAACAGGAACTGTGATTTGGTATAACTATGATCTTTGATATTTCAGGTAAAGACAAGTGATGAAAATTATCTTCGTCTTGAATGAGAAAAGGAATTTAGAACAACAATTACGATTATGAGTTATACATGTGATTGTGGACAGGAATTATTGATTGATGTTACTGAGGATAAAACATTGTTGGTGGACTTTTAACATGGAGAAGATAATAGACTTTATAGTCTATTTGACTCTTCTAATGGATTGCTTCGTTCACCGCAACTATGGTTGAAATTTTTATCATCTACCATATGTTCTAAATCTCGATTTATTATTGATGAAGGCTATTGATAATTTAATTATCTTTAGTCATGATATTTTCTTCGAGCTAGTTGTGCTCACCCTTTTTTGCTTCACAATTCCTTTCGTGTAATAAAAGTGTAGTTGGGACAAGCGGGGAATAACGGGGGAATAGAAGCGGTGGTCTATATAGATGTTGAGGGTGAGGTGAATTCAACTTTGGAAGGGTGTTTTGTCACTATTATACAAGATGTTTAATGACATACAACCTCGAGTCATCATAAGACGAGATTGTGTTTCATCCACTTCTTCGAGTATATCTACCAAAGACTATCTATATGATCTTGGAGTCTATTTGAAATATAACTCTCAATTAGAGAGTAGAGATAATGATATGTCAAGAGAAGACTCACCATTGGGAAGAATATGATAGTAATCTTCTAGTTTTTCTTTGGGGTCTATTAGGTCAACCAAGGATAATTCTCCGGACATATGATATCTATCATAACTTAGACGCACGGCCTCCCATGTACGAAGGTTTCTTGAGCACTTCAAAAGATTTTAGTTTCTAAAGCAGGTCTTTGACTATACCTTTATGTAAGGTGTCCTTTGTGAGGTGTTGTCCACGGTTGGGACATGTGTTACATTTGGTATATATTTGTATCCAAACTCACAGTATATGTGTTGTTGTATTTTGTACGACAATTGTTGTAATAAAGTTGTAGTTGTTTTCTGTACCATGTATTTGGCGACTCAGAATGGGTTGGATTGAATGGACCTATTTTGGGGTCGTTACAAACTCTCTCTGCTTTAGCAAATAGAATGCGTAAAAAAAACTAACTGGTATGCGTAATGATATAATACAAAACTGATAACCCTTAATAATACTACTAAATGTATTATCAGTTATTAACGTATATAACATAAATATATTTTATTATTTTATTTATATTATTTATTTTCAAAAATTAGAAATTCCAAAAGCCATAAGGCTTGCTTGGCAAACTCTTTAAATTTAAAGAATTAAAATATTTTTAAACCTTGTTTGGCAAAAACTAAATTAAACCCTTTTTAATTTATTTACATAAACTCTTTAGTTTATAATTATAATCACATATTATTTATTTGAATTTCCTTATCCAACACTAACCCATTACATTAATCACATACTATATTTTAATTAAATATAGCATTTTAACAAATATCACAAAATTATAATTTTCATTATAACTTTATTTAATAATTTAATATATCATTTAAATTATTAAATCAAAACAATAAGTATAACATCTCATGTTATTTTACATCTCTCTAAATTATAAATTAATTTAATTTAGAAAAAAATTCTCTACTACATTTAGATTCATCAACCATCACATCAATAAAATATTTATTAATAATAAACACCTCGAATAATATTTATATAACTTAATAAATATTTAAATTACAATTTAAAATTTTGGATCGTTACATTAACAATAACGGATCATGTATAAACAGAGCATTCTCTTATTGAACAGTTCAATCACAGAATAGTTCATCTCATAGAAACACCGAAGTGTTCACACTGTGGCACAAGGCCTCATACGTTCTACCACCTTGTACAAATATCGCACATTCAAGATATGTAGCATGTAACTTCTCAAGTTCAACATCGAGAGAAGTTTAAGAAACTAGCATTCATTTAGAATATGAACGAAGTTAGAAACTTGCATTACGCATACGCCTACATCTTACTACCGAATCGCTCATTCCAATCCCTATAAAACACATAAGGAAAAACACGTACACCAATTAGTCATATACTTGACTTACGCATTGGTTTACTTAACTTTACTTCTTAGGGTTCGCGTTCTTGCAACCTAAGTTTACGTGATCAACTTTCATTATCGGTTTACGGCTTCATGACATACAAAGCATTTTACGTTACCTTATTCTTATCTTACAACGTCCGGTTCATTCAATTCGGAACGTCCTTCAAGTTGTACACATTAACTCAGTTTCTTTACGTTATGCGTACTTGTCTTTAATTCAGTTCTTCACCGTTCCTAGGTTTAGTCATTAGTCTTTATTACCGTTCACGGCTTTCTTGATAATTCACATCTTACTTACTACCTTTGTCAACGTCTACGTCATACAACCATTGTACACTTAGAAATTTCATCCAACGCAAATACGATTCACGAGAATTTTTTACGTATTCAGCGTTTACGTTGCTCGTCTCTTAATCTCTCGTTTAATATTTTCTCAAGGTTTCAATCACTTTCAATCGTTATCCATCCCTTGAATCCCATGTTCATTATTTTTTCTTAATGTTGAAGCCATACTGTTCGTTGTATGCTAAGACCGCTCGCAACCGCGTTACGTTTACGTTCATTACATTCTTTGTCTTTTAATATCTTTCAATCATTTCGTTAACCTTTAACAAAAGTTTAAATCACTTGTTTAAGTGTTACATTTCCCTTACACTTCCCCGCAGTAATTGAGCTATTAAAAGCTCATTCATCGTGCTTTACCTCATCGCACTGCAAGCACCGGCTCCCTCCTTCTCCTTCATGCCGTGGCGCCATTCAAAGAGAGATGGTGATGGTCTTGGTCTGGGCCAAGCGCCGCTACCGCCTCCCAAGGCTTGGCTGGCGCCAGGCTCAACATATCCAAAATTTTTGCTAAGTCTGGAAATTGTGTGAGACGCTTACTTTGAAATCTTATATCTTCTTCGTTATAGCTCGGAACAAGGTTGTTCCAAAGCCATTCACTTCCTTATCTTACGTACTTCAATTACCCTCGGACAGAAATTCATTCTAAATCTGTTAACATGATTATCTTAATCTTCTTCCTTCGTTTATTTTATGTTATTAATGCTCTTCGTTTGTTCATTCGTAATTCGGTCATCCGAACTCGGAACGTGTTCATTCTTGAGTCCATGACTTAATTTTTCTATACGCTTTTACATTCTTATGAAACCCTACATAGTCGGGTTCATTTACTAAATTTCTAATTCTCGTTCGTCTTTTACAAAATTTTTGCCATAACTTCGTTATAGCTTAATTTAATCCGTTCTTCATGAACGTTTCTACCGTTCCTAACCAAGCAATACACAACTAACTTATACGCGATGGTTTTAAACTTGTCCATCAACAAAAATTATACTACGATGGTTTTAAATTTGTCCATCAACAACGTTCTTCGTGTTCTTCGTTCGTTCTTCATTTTTAATCGATATTTTGATTACGATTTCACTTTTTATTGGAATTCGATGTTATAAAACACCATTCCTTACTTATTTCACTATATCATTCACATGATTCACTCGAAACGTTCTAATTCATTACGAATCTTAAACTTCCTTAAAATTTTTTTTTACTAAATTTCTAATTTCTTATTTCTTCTTTTCTCATGATTTCAACCATCTGAAATCATTCCTAACATCTTTTACTCCTTATTCTCATTAAGCTATGTTTTAAACATATAAAACTCAAAGAAAATTTATAAGAGACTAGGTTTCGGATTACCTTTCTCCTTTAATCTCTTTTCGTCGGACAAAGTTTGCTCACGAGCAACCTTTCCTCCTCCTTTTCCTCTTCTTTCTCCCATCTGAACTATCTCTCTCTCTCTCTCTCTCTCACTCATGTTGTAGGATTTTCAAAATCCCATTCAAATGAAATTAGCTTCCTATTTATAGATTTTCAAAGCTAGGGGCATTTTGGTCATTTGGCCAAACCTCCTTACTATTCCCACCTCCTTACTATTCACGTAGCTTCCCTTGGAAGTTTTGTGGTTCCATCTTTTGGGTTTCGTCCGATAGTTTTTAAAAAACTACGATTCTCAGAATCTAAATATTTTTGGTTATTTCATCTTTCGTTTACAGTTTAACTTTTATGTATTCTTCGGAACTCCAAAAAATTGAAAAACACTTTTTGACATTAAGCGTTTTCCTTTACTTTTTCCCTTAACGTAGCTAAATGAATGAAAAGTACATAATAGTACTTTTTGTCATTTTTATTTCGTCCAATTTCTGTACATTTTTCGAGAAAAACTTTTATTGGCTTACTTAACTTTTCACGATATATTATTGTCAAATCTTTCGACGGAATGTCATTTCGACATACCGAACTCTCGTAAAGGCTTAGGTTATTCAAACCCTAACCCTCAGAGTTTCGTCGGGTGAATAATACCTATTTCGTCTTTTTCCCCAAAATATTTTTATTCTCGAAAATTTTTTATTTTCATCTTGGAAATTCTTACTCGTTTAGTCTAGCTCGTAGCCAGAATCCTCCCAATTTATAATCATCCTAGGTTCTAGAATGATTAATAAACACACAACACAAAATATTATTAATAAACATTTATTTTATTAATAACTAATTCTTTAAACTTAAATTCTGGACAATCCAAATTTCTATGTTGTCACATCCTTCCTCCCTTATAAAAATTCCGTCCTCGGAATTTCTTAAAACCACACCCATTCCCGGGTCATCACATTCACCCCTTCTTCACAGAATTTGTCCTCAAAATTTTAGCCTACTCTTCTTCTCAACTTCTCTTCAAAGAAGTTCTTATCATTCAAACATACTCTCACCTTCATAACTTATCAAGAATTATGAAGTAGAATGAACATCGAGGAATATAAGAATTCCTTTAAAATATTTCATACTTTTGCTGAGGGGTAAAATTGACCATGAACTATTACTAGGTTTAACAGCATGACGCCGTAACCTTTCTTCCACGGTCAGTTTACAATCACCAAGAAGGTAAACTACCTCTTTCATACATAGGCGATCAACCCATTGTATAACCCCATTTTGGGGTGTGTTCACCTCAGACTTAATCATTAGATTTCACACCAAAACAAATTGGTTGGGCATAACTTTTTTAAAGAAAGCTCGATTTTCTTTTAATTATGACATACCATTCGTCTTAGCCAAATCAAGTAGCTTTGACCATACCAATAAATTGGATATCAACGTGAAACATTCGTGTGACGCCCCCAAAATAGGTATACATCACCCATCTTGAGTCGCCAAATACATGGTACAAAATTCAAATACAACTTAATTATACAACAGTCGTGTAAAATACGACAAAACATAATCTAAGAGTTTTAATAAGAATATTATTATCTAGACAATATCCACACTCAATGGAGTCCTCATTACATTTATTGTCACACTATTTAATAGAATAGTGAGGACTACTAATGCTATCATCCTGGACCGTCACACTGCTCCTCGACTAGTCCCGCCACGTTCTCATTTCAAGAGAACAATGAAAGAAAAGGGTGAGCTCAACTAGCCCAGTAAGAAATATTATGACTAAGATAATGCAGAATAAATTATCATTAGTCTTCAATAATGTTAAACTAATAAAATACAATAGACATCAAGTTTAACTTCAGCGGAATTAGCAATCCATTAGAAGAGTTAAGTAGAGCATGATATCTACTATCTTCTATGATTTAAAATGTTTTCATCAATTTTATCCGAGATTCAAATTTTAATAAATAAACCACATCATCGAGTCATCCCTGCACTACGGGCCAAGGATATTCATTAAATCATCAATGGTCATGACTATACCGAATAATCCCTAGTCATAATCATACCAAAAAACTGTCCATCAATGCACTAAAGGCTACTGAGGACTTTTACCACATCATTTATAACATTACAGGTCATGATTATACCGAATAATCCATGGTCATAATCATACCAAGTTCATCTATGCACGTAAGCCAAAAATGAATTTCATCACAATATAAGCATGAGGATGATGACAATGACATAATAATTCAATAAAACAAGTTCAAGAATAAATTATAAAGATTTATAAGTTAATTTATCTTGAAATCAATTACGTCCAAATTGTCAACATGATACTGCTTTGTGGAGTAAAATTAAAGAATGCTCAGAAGAATATTTCCATGAAAAGATACCAGATGAAGCGCAAATATCCAGGATATTCTACTAATTTCATGGAGTATAGAAGCCAAAACTTTAACCAAATGAGTATCATAGAATATATGAAACTGCAAATGAATTTTCACCCGCCATGCGGTAATCCACGAGCATGATAATTTCCACAATTTAATAAGGAATGAATACGAAGGATCATTCATCGTGCATGTGATAATCAACATGACAAAGTTATTCCAATGTAATAATAAAGAATGGAACCTGGTCATGCGTAATCCGCATGCATGTGATATTCAAATGTAATAATAAAGAATGGAATAATGAAGAATTCACCATGCATGCGATAGATCGCACATACAAAGTTATTCCAATGTAATAATAAAGAATGGAACCAGTCTAGCATAATCCGCATGAGATAGGATATTCCAATGAGAATAATAAAGAATGGAATAAGAAAGAATTCACCATGCATGCGATAGACCGCACAGATAGGTTATTCCAATAGAATAATAAAGAATGGAACCAGGTCTAGCATAATCCGCACTTGACGAGCATGGATATTCCAAATGAATAATAAAGAATGGAATAACAAAGAATTTCACCATGTATGCGGTACTTCGCATAGACAGGTTATTCCAACATAATAATAAAGAATGGAATAACAGAAGCTCTCTTCATGAATACGAAAGAAATAATACCCCTTACCTTAGAAAGAAACTGGATACTAGAGTAGAGAGGTAGCAGACTCCTCTTCTTCTTTCTCTCTATAATTTCTCTCTATAATAATTGCTCTATAGCTTTAGTGAATTGGTGAGAAATGAAGGAAGAATGAACTTCTATTTATAGGAAAATATAGTTTCAATAATTGCACGTTTTGGGGCTCGAAATATTACAGTACAATACCTTTAACTTTTCTTTCATTTTTAATTTAGTCCTGCAAGTATTATCAAACTTGCACCACCTCCCCTAATAGTAAATAATGTGAATCAATAGTTCAATCATGTGAATCAATAGTTATAATCATGTGAAAATACTTAATTCACATGATAATACCTCCATCTATACCTCCATTTTTAACTTAGTTATGCAATTATCAATCTTGCACCAACTCCCCTAATAGTACAAGAATGTGAATCAATAGTACACACATGTGAACAAATAGTTATAATCATGTGAATTAATAGCAATTAATTGCTCATTTATCCGGTTAATTACCCGACTGGTCAGTATAACTTTCAGACATCAATTAATATCGAAATAAATGTCGATTTTCACTAACACTAATAATTCCAACACAATGGAACTATCAATTTCATCTTTAATCAACACGAACTTATTCATAATTAATATTATAACTCATAATATTTAACAACAGGTCGTTCTCAGGAAAGAAGGGGCTTTCCAATAAGGATTTCTCCTTATTGGCGCGTAACTAGATGACCAAACCTCTCCTTGACAGAACTTTTAGACATTGTAAATATTGTAATTTAATAATATGAATAACTTTGTCATCTCAATTATTGATTTAATAATATATCATATAATGCAGATGATATTGTGACAATAATCGAATCAATAATATGAGAGATATGATGCAGCAATTACTGTAGCAATAATTAAGTATAACTGAGTGACTTCTCACGTAAGCATCAATAATCAATACCGTGTGCCACTATGCAACCACGCGTATTACTGTACTTTTACTACCAGGTAGTTCAACAGTTTTAACGGTAAAACTTCTGCCGTTATTTTTATAAAAAGATAATTATGTTATTTTCTAAGTACGACAATACTTTCATTGTGGGGTCCACCAATGATTGTGCCGTCGTACGAATATTCCCTGTTAAAACGAATATTCCCCGACCAATCGAATATTATATAACCACTTGCTTACTTTGCAATATTTGTAAATATTACCCATAGCTATAACATTATATCAAATCCATACCATAATATTCAAAAATATATTTCGAGAAAATTATTCTTTATTCATAAAAGTTGGGGTCTTACAACCTCCCCTTCTTATGAAATTTCATCCTCGAAATTAGGGTGCGTACCTGGTATGTCGAAGAGGTGAGGATACCTTGATTTCATCTCAGATTCTAACTCCCAGGTCATCTCCTCAACATCGTGGTTTCTCCACAAAACTTTGACTTGAGGTATAACTTTAGAGCGTAGAATATGATCCTTCTTATCAAAGATTTTAACAGGTAACTCTTCATACGTTAAATCTTTCTCTATCTCATTTGGTTCTAATTCAATAATATGGTTCGGGTCTTTCACATATCTACGTAACATAGATATGAGAAAAACGTTATGAACACGAGACATACTTGGCGGTAAAGTAGTCTATAGCCACGATTCCTACTCGATCGAGGATTAAAAATGGGCCAATGAATCGAGGATTGAGATTTCCTCTCTTTCCAAATCTTGTAACTCCTTTCCATGGAGCAACACATAACAACACATGATCTCCAATATTGAATTCCACGTCTTTTCGATGAAGATCAACATAACTCTTTTGTCGATCTTGTGAGGTTTTTATATGTTATCGGATCGTTTGAATCTTTTCCGTAGTCATACATACCAAATCCAGTCCCAACAACGTTTCTTCACCCACCTCATCCCAGCATACTCGAGAACGACAATTTCTTCCATACAACGCCTCAAATGGAGCCATGCCAATACTTGCTTGATAACTGTTGTTGTAGGAAAACTCCACCAATGGTAAGAACTTGTCCCAACTTCCCTTGAAGTCAAGGACACAGAGTTTTAATAAATCTTCAAGAGTTTGAATAGTCCTTTTCGACTGCCCATCCGTTTGAGGATGATATGCCGAACTAAATCGTAAATTCGTGCCAATAGCTTTTTGCAAACTAACCCAAAATCTTGAAGTGAATCTTGGGTCTCGATCAAAAACTATGGATACTGGCATACCATGCAATCTTACAATCTCGTTTATATACATACTAGCAAGACGTTCAAGTGTATAAGTTTCTCATATAGGTAAGAAATGAGCAGACTTAGTCAATCTATCAACAATGACCTAAATCGCATCTATGCCTTGATAAACCTTGGGAAGACCAGTAATGAAATCCATGGTAATGTGCTCCCACTTCCATTCTGGAATTTCAAGTGATTGCAATGGACCTTTTAGCACTTGATGCTCCGCTTTGACTCGTTGACAAGTTAGACACCTTGAAATAAACCCCGCTATCTCTCTCTTCATATTTCTCCGCCAAAATGTATGTCGAAGATCACGATACATTTTGGTACTCCTGAGATGGATTGCAAAGCGGTGTGTTGCGCCTCCATCATGATTTTATAGTTCAAGCCGAATCGTTAGGAACACAAAGTCCGGAGTTGACTCGAAGTATTCCTTCTTCATCGATTCTTGCTTCCGGAATAGCACATTCCTGCACTTTCTTCTTCATACGCATCAGCTCCAGGTCTGTAGTTTGAGCAGCTTTAACTTTATCGATTAAAGTCGGTTCCACTCGTATATTCGCCAACATCACATGGGTCCCTAGAGTCTTTAACTCTATTTCCATCCTTTCCAAGTCATACAAAATAGGTCTTTGCGTTGACAATATTGCACTCGTACCCGCATATGATCTTCTACTCAATGCGTCAGCTACTACGTTCGCTTTTCCAGGATGGTATTCGATGGTATGATCATAATCTTTCAACAACTCAAGCCATCGTCGTTGTCACATGTTGAGTTCCTTTTGAGTGAAGAAATAATTGAGGCTTTTATGATCCGTATAGATCTCCACCTTCTCTCCATATAGGTAATGACTCCAAATCTTAAGCGCAAAAATGACTGCTGCCAACTCTAGATCATGAGTAGGATAATTCCTCTCATATTCTTTGAGTTGTCAAGAGGCATAGGCTATTACTTTCCCATGTTGCATGAGAACACATCCTAACCCTTTGCCTGAAGCATCACTGTAGATGACAAATCCCTCCGAGCCAGATGGTATTGTCAGAACAGGTGCTGAAATGAGTCTTCTCTTGAGTTCTTGAAAATTCTTCTCACATTCCTCGCTCCAACAGAAATTTGTATCTTTTCGAGTCACCTGCGTTAATGGAATAGCGATTCGAGAAAACCCTTCTACGAATCTCCGATAATAACCAGCTAAGCCGAGAAAGCTACGTACTTCGGTCACTGACTTAGGTTGCTCCCAGCTTTGAATTGTTTCAATCTTTGCCAGGTTAACAGATATTCCATGATTTGATATCACGTGCCCAAGGAATACAACTTCCTCAAGCCAGAACTCATATTTCTTCAACTCGGCATATAACTTGTTTTCACGAAGCTTTTGGAGTATCAGCCTCATGTGTTGCTCATGGTCTTCACGGGTTTTGGAGTATATGAGGATGTCATCAATAAAGACGACCACAAAGTGATCCAAATATTCCTTGAATACTCGGTTCATCATATCCATGAAGGCAGCAGGAGCATTAGTCAATCCAAAAGACACGACTAAGAATTCATAATGCCCGTAACGAGTTCTGAAAGCAGTCTTTGGAATGTCATCAGTTTTAATCTTCAAGTGATAATATCCAGAACAAAGATCAATCTTTGAAAAGAATTTGGCTCCTTGCAACTGGTCAAATAGGTCATCAATGCGAGGCAATGGGTACCTATTTTTGATGGTGACATGATTCAACTCCCGATAATCAATACAAAGTCGCATACTTCCATCTTTCTTCTTCACGATTAGAACAGAAGTACCCCAAGGAGACATACTAGAATGAATGAAACCGATGTCTAACAATTCCTGTAGTTGGGTTTTTAACTCCTAAAGTTCAATAGGAGTCATTCGATATGGGGCTTTGGAAATGGATTTTGTACCGGATTCAAGGTTGATACAAAATTCAATTTCACGCTCTGGGGGTAGGCCTGGAAGTTCTTCAGGGAATACGTCAAAAAATTTATTAACAATAGAAATATCATTCAAATCTGACGTATCTTTATTTAAATCTGTGTCATGGGCTAAGAAAGCTTGACATCCATTTTTCAATAAACGAATAGCTTTATGACTTGATATGAAAGTGATTGATTTTAGTGGTTTGGTTGCTTGAATTCGCATAATAGGTTGGTTAGGAATATGAAAGCTAACAACCTTATGAAAATAATCGATTTTAGCATGATGAGTAGTTAACCAATCAACCCCTAAAATCACATCAAATGTAAGCATTTTTAAAGAAATAAGATCGACAGGTAACGTGCGGTTACCGATTTGAATCAAACAAGACTTATAAACCGTGAATGTAATGAAGGTTTCTCCCAACGGAGTTTCAACAGATAAGTCAAAGTCTAATTTCTCTGGAGTCAAATTTAAACATTGAGCGCAAGTAGGAGAAATAAAGGAATGGGTAGATCCGGTATCAAATAAAGTATAAACTTCGCTAGAATTTATGATTAGCTTACCCGTGATCACCTCGTTCGGATTCCTCACTTTTTGGGAGGTTACGACAAATGCTCTCCTTTGAACTACCAGTTTTGTCTTGTCTGGGACACCCTTTGATGCCTCCATCCCAGCTATACTTGACTTTGGTGCAGGACAAAATCAGGCTAGGTGACCTTCTTTTCCACAATTGTAACATGCTTTGGACTGCATCATGTATTTTGGACTTATGTGTCCTTCCCCTCCACATTTGTAACATACGACCGGTGGTCGTTCTCCTTCCTTAACAAAAGTCTTTGGTCGACGCCTTTCCATCCTTGTTGAATCTCCTCTTCTTGAAATGTCCACTCTTATTGTCATGGCCATGATTACCACCGAAGTGATTATCATTTCTGGAATGTTGATTCCCTATACGTTTGTTGTCACCACTTCGATGATTGCTACCACTAGTATTATCGACTTGTCGGTTGCTCTCTCTTGGTTGGGTTGACTCATTATCGCGCTCCAATAACTGAGCCCTATTCACAACATCTGAATACAAACACAATTTATGAGAAATTAGGTATTGACGTATCTCGGGTTTCAAACCTCTTAGAAACATCCGCGTCATTCTCTCCTCATTATCAACCAAGTGGGAATAAACCGAGATAACTTTCAGTAAACTTAGCTTCAGATTTGCGCCACGGTCATATTGTTTTTCTTGAGCTTGATGAACTCTACCTCCTTCATGTGACGAATACTTTCAAGAAATTACTTGTCATTGAACAACTCTTGGAACTTCTCCCAAGACATTTTGAGTGCGGTAGGTTGAGTACGCTTTACAGATTCCCACCAGTAATCTGCCTCTGCTCGCAACATGAAGGTGGCAAAGGGAACCTTTTGCTCCTCGGAGCATCCCAAGACATCAAATATCTTGTTGATCTGCTTTATCCACGTCTCCGCCTTAAGTGGTTTTGGCTCTCCAAAAAACTCCGGTGGTCCCAGCTCCTTGAACTGCTTAGCGGTGACCGTCCGAGAGTTGTCAGTGTTTCCACTTGCATTTTGGACAGGAGCCGCTTTCGCCTGATGTTGCATGAATTTTATAAAGCCTCTGAACATCCCATCGTTAACCATTTCATTGGTGTTATTGTTTACATGAGGATTATTGTCTTCCTGTTGCACATTATCCTGGGCATTAATCTGTGATGACTCAACAGTCTCATGTGCTTCATTGTTTATCTCAACATTTTCGGATGCCATTTTCAAATACTCCCACAAAACAAGGGTTAATTAACATATCACATATTATCCCTATACTCTGACTGACTAATTAAATACCAAATAAACTTAGGTAGGTCATACTAGCGAAGGAATTTCCCGTCTCTCCCCTCCTAGTTCTTGTCTCACATCTCACCAGGATCATATCCTCAAGCTTTGATACTCAAATCGTGACGCCCCTAAAATAGGTATACATCACCCATCTTGAGTCGCCAAATACATGGTACAAAATTCAAATACAACTTAATTATACAACAGTCGTGTAAAATACGATAAAACATAATCTAAGAGTTTTAATAAGAATATTGTCATCTAGACAATATCCACACTCAATGGAGTCCTCATTACATTTATTGTCACACTATTTAATGTAATAGTGAGGACTACTAATGCTATCATCCGGACCGTCACTCCGCTCCCCGACTAGTCCCGCCACGTTCTCATTTCAAGAGAACGGTGAAAGAAAGGGTGAGCTCAACTAGCCCAAGAAGAAATATTATGACTAAGATAATGCGTAATAAATTATCATTAGTCTTCAACAATGTTAAACCGATAAAATATAATAGACATCAAGTTTAAGCTGCTGCAATGAATAAGCAATCCATTAGCAGAGTCAAGTAGAGCATGATATCTAGTATCTTCTATGATTTAAAATATTTTTATCAATTTTTATCGCTGAGACTCAGCTTAATAAATAAACCACATCATCGAGTCATCCCTGCACTAAGAGCCAAGGATATTCATTAAATCATCAATGGTCATGACTATACCGAATAATCCCTGTCATAATTGTGAGACCCCAGATTTTATGAATAAAGATTTAAATTTCTCGAAATATTTTTTTTAATATTATGGTATGAATTTGACATAATTTTATAGTTGTGGGTAGTATTTATAAATTTTGCAAAGTATGCAAGTTGTTATAAAATATTCGTTTGGTCGGAGAATATTCTTTTTGTTGGGAATATCCGTACGACGGTACAATCATTGGTGAACCCACAATGGAAGTATTGTTGTAGTAATAAAACGACAGAATTATCTTTTTAAATAACGGCGGAAGTTTTACCGTTAAACTGTTGAACTACCCTTAGTAAAAAAGTGATAAAGAATATGCGTGGTTGCATAGTAGCACACGGTATTGATTATTGATGCTTACGTGATAAGTAACTCAGTTATTCTCAATTATTGCTACAGTAATTGCTGCATCATATCTCTCATATTATTGATTCGATTATTGTCACAGCATCATCTGCGTTATATGGTATATTATTAAATCAATAATTGAGACGACAAAGTTATTCATACTATTAAATTGCAATATTTACAATGTCTAGAAGTTCTGCCAAGGAGAGGTTTGGAAAGCCCCCTCTTTCCTGGGAACAACCTGGTTGTTAAATATTGTGAGTTATGATATTAATGATGAATAAGTTCGTGTTGATTAAAGATGAATTTGATAGTTCCATTGTGTTGGGATTATTTGTGTTAGTAGAAATCGACATTTATTTCGATAATAATTGATGTCTGGAGATTATATTGTTCAATCGGGTATTCAGGGAACTTTTTGTGTCGGAGTACTATTCATGAGTTACTATTCACGAGTTACTATTGAGTCACATTCACTTACTATTAGGGGAGTTGGTGCAAGATTGATGATACTTGCATGACTAAGTTAAAAATGGAGGTATAGATGGAGGTACTATGTTGTAATTAAATTTTCACATGTTTAGAACTATTGAGTCACATGATTTACTATTGATTCACATGATTTACTATTAGGGGAGGTGGTGCAAGTTTGATAATACTTGGATGACTGAATTAAAAATGAAAGAAAAATTAGAGGTATTGTACTGTAATATTTCGAGCCCCAAAACGTGCAATTATCGAAACTATATTTTCCTATAAATAGAAGCTCATTCTTCCTTAATTTTCACCAATTCACTAAATCTTTAGAGCATTTATTATAAGAGAAATTATAGAGAGAAAGAAGAAGAGAAGTCTGCTACCTCTTTACTCCAGTATCCAGCTTTATTCTAAGGTAAGGGGTATTATTCTTTTGTATTCATGAAGAGAGCTATTGTTATTCCATTTCTTATTATTTTGTTGGAATAACCTATTTATGCGAAGTACTGCATACATGGTGAAATTCTTCTGTTATTCCATTCTTTATTATTATGTTGAAATAACCTGGTTATGCGAAGTACCGCATACATGGTGAACTTCTTCTGTTATTCAATTCTTTATTATTATGTTGGAATAACCTGTATGTGCAAAGTACTGCATACATGGTGAAAATCTTCTATTATTCCGTTCTTTATTATTCTGTCGTAATATCCTGTCTGTGCATTTACGCTGGACCTGGTTCCATTATTTATTATTACGGATATCCGGGTTCCATTATTTATTATTATTATTCGATTGGAATATCCCATCTTCATGCATTTCTGTGGGACCTTGTTCCATCTTTATTATTCTGTTGGGAATAACCTATCTGTGCGGTCTCTATCGCATGCATGGTGAATCATTCGGTTATTCCATTCTTTATTATTTTGTTAGAATAACCTGTCAATATGGATTACCACATGCATGGTGAATGATCCTTCGTATTCATTCCTTATTAAATTGTGGAAATGATCTGTTTACGTGGATTACCGCATGGCGGGAGAAAATCCATTTGCAGTTTCATATATTCTCTTATACTCAGTTGGTTAAATCTTTGACTTCTATACTCAATGAAATTAGTAGAATATCCTTGATATTTGTGCTTCATCTAGTAGCTTTTCATGGAAATATTCTTCTGAGCATTCTTGAATTTTACTCTACAAAGAAGTATCATGATGACAATTTGGACATTATTAAGTTCAGGATAAATTAACTTATAAGTCTTTAAAATTTATTCTTGAACTTGTTTTATTGAATTATTATGTCATTGTCATAAGGAGTTATGTTGGTTATTATGTGAAAATATGAAAGTTTCTTGGAAATCACAAAGAATTGAAAATCAGATTTTGGTGAAAATGGAACATGAAATTCAATTGACCATATCTCCTATTATATTTTGAATTTTAGAGTGTGGTCAAGTCCTAGAGTTAAATCTATGAATTTACTAACTTATCCAAGTGGAATCACTAGGAAAGGTGTTGTAAATTTTCGTGTGGACTGTTTTTAGCAAAGGAGTCAAAAGCTGGAAAATAACAAAAAGCTACTTGCCCATAATTTTGTAAGGGCTGTTTCGGCCACTTAATTTGTGAGAAAAATTCTAGCCTTTTGGGACATGAAATTATATGGTATAAGGTACCTCCTGTCCAAAAATGAGCTCATTCCGACTTAAAATGAGCAAGTTATGACCATTTCAATATTTAGGTTTTTTCGATTTAAAAATGCTATATACTTAGGAGTTCTATAACTCCAATGACCATGAAATTTAAACTGGAAGCTCACATTAACATGTGTAAGATTCTCGCCAAGATTTGAGAATTTTGGAGTTAAACTTGAGGTAAGCTAATTTCTTAAAGAATTAATTAGAAATTGATTTTGAAAAATAGTAAATGAATTTTAAAATTTAGAGAAAAATATATTTTCATTATGGGACTATATTCTGCTAAATCCCAGAAAAAAAATATTTTTGAAATTGATTTGGTTTTTTTCATGAAAATGGTTTAGTTACGAACATATGAGTTAAATATGTTATGTGAAGTAACAAAGTTGGAAAATAGGATTTTATGGCTTGGAAATCCTATATAAGGTATATGCAAATTTTTGATGAGGGATTTGATCATTGGTGATGAAATCTTATGATTATGGCATTCTTTGAATGATTAAATGCATTATTTGATAAAGTGTAAACAATTGAAATAAATTGTTTATAAGTTTAGAGGTGATTAAAATATTGTTATAATATTAATAATATTAGATTATGAGTTTATTAAATGATTGATAATATTTGAATAAATTTAAAGTCTTTAATATTTATCCTTATTTTAGTTTTATTAATGATTATATCATTGTCATCATCCTCATGCTTATATGGTGATGAAAGTTATCTTTGGCTTACGTTCGAAGATGGATTGTTGATTATTGAATTGTATATCTTTGGCTTACGTGCAAATATGGATTGTTGATTATTGATTTTATTGTTGTATATCTTTGGCTTACGTGCAGAGATGGACTTGGTATGATTATGACCAGAGATTATTAGGTATAGTTATGACCATTGATAATTTAATGAATGTCCTTGGCCCGTAGAGCAGGGATGATTCGATGATGTGGTTTATTTACTAAGCTGAGTCTCAGCGATAAAAATTGAAGAAAACATTTTAAATCATAAAAAATAGTAGATTTTATTCTCTACTTGACTTTTCTAATAGATTGCTTGTTCCGCTACAATTAAACTTGATGTCTATTGTATTTTATCAGTTTAACATTATTGAAGACTAATGATAATTTATTCTGCATTATCTTAGTCATAATATTTCTTACTGGGCTAGTTGATCTCACCCTTTCTTTCACCGTTCTCTTGTGAAATGAGAATATAGTTGGGATTTAGTCTGGGAACGGAGTGATGGTCCAGATGATAGCATTAGTAGTCCTCATTATTTTGTTAAATAGTGTGACAATAAATGTAATGAGGACTCCATTGAGTGTGGATATTATCTAGATGACAATATTCTTATTAAAACTCTCAGTTTATGTTTTGTCGTATTTTACACAACATTTGTATTATTAAGTTGTATTTGTATTTTTGTACCATGTATTTGGCAACTTAAGATGGGTGATGTATACCTATTTTAGGGGCATCACAAATGGTATCAAAGATTAGGGATGTGATCCCTGGCTGAGATGTGAGACAAGAACTAGGAGGGGAGAGATGGGAAATTCCTTCGCTAGTATGACCTACCTAAGTTTATTTGGTATTTAATTGGTCGGTCAGAGTATAGGGATAATATGTGATATGTCAATTAACCCTTATTTTGTGACAGTGTTTGTATTCAAATGTTGTGAATAGGGCTCAGTTATTGGAGCGTGATAATGAGTCAGCACAACCAAAAGGCAACGAGCAACAACACGATAATAATCGTACCAATGGCAACGGCCATCGGAACAATGATAACCATTGTGGGGAAATTATCATACCAAGAATGGTATCCACTTCGGTGGTAATCATGGCCAAGATAATAAAAGTGGAAATTTCAAGAAGAGAAGGTCACCTAGCCCAATTTTGTCGTGCACCAAAGTCAAGTATAGATGGGACGGTGGCACCAAAATGATACTGGACAAAACAAAGTCGGTGGTTTCAGGAAGAGCATTTTTCGTGACTTTCAAAGCTTAGTAACCCGAACGGTTAGCACGGGTTAGTTAATTATAAATTCTTGCAAAGTCTATACCTTATTAGATACCGGTTCTACCCATTCTTTTATCTCTCTTGCTTGCGTTCAACGTTTAAATTTGACTCTAGATAAGTTAGACTTTGACCTATCGGTTTAAACTCCGTTAAGAGAAACCTTCATTACATATGCTATCCAAGTCTTGGATAAGAGTCACAGTTTTAAATGATATTTCTATTGTTAATAAATTTCCTGACGTATTCTTGAAAACTTCTTGGCCTACCCCAGAGCGTGAAATCGAATTTTATATTGACCCCAGTACAAAACCCATTTCTAAAACCCTCAAGTATTTTTTCAACCAAAACGAACGTAACATGCGCCAAAGACGTTGGCTTGAGCTGTTGAAGATTACGATTGTACCATTTAATACCATCGTGAAAAAGTAAACGTGGTAGCTGACACGTTGAGTAGAAGATCGTATGCGTTTACGAATGCGAATATACGAACCTACGTGAAGATAACAAATATATGATTAGAACCGACTTTAATCGATAAAGTTAAAGCCACTCAAGCTACATACTCAGAGCTGATGAATGTGAAGAAGAAGGTTCAAGAGGGCGTTATTCTAGAAGTAAGAATTGATGAAGAGAGGAAATCTCAACCCTCGATTTTATTGGCCCATTTGAAATCCTCGATTAAATAGGAAATGTGGCTTATATACTCATTTTACCGCCAAGTATGTTGCGTGTTCATAACGTTTATCACGTACCGATGTTATGTAAATATGTGGGCGACCCGAACCACATTATTGATTTAGAACCAGATGAGATAGCAGAAGATTTAACGTATGAGGAGATACGTGTTAAAATCTTGGATAAGAAGGATCGTATTCAACACTCAAAGGTTATACCTCAAGGTTAGAATCTGAAATGAAGTCAAGGTATCCTCATCTCTTCTAAGCATACCAGTGCGTCGCACGTAAATTTCGAGGGCTTAAATTTCATAAGGAGTGGAGATTGTGAGACCCCAGATTTTATGATTAAAGATTTAAATTTCTCGAAATATTTTTTTAATATTATGGTATGGATTTGATATAATGTTATAGTTGTGGGAAGTATTTATAAATTTTGCAAAGTATGCAAGTTGTTATAAAATATTCGTTTGGTCGGGAAATATTCTTTTTGTCGGGAATATCCATACGACGGCACAATCATTGGTGAACCCACAACGAAAGTATTGTCGTAGTAATAAAACGACAGACTTATCTTTTTAAATAACGGTGAAAGTTTTATCGTTAAACTGTTGAACTACCCGGTAGTAAAAGTACAGTAATACACATGGTTGCATAGTAGCAGAGGATATTGATTATTGATGCTTACGTGATAAGTCACTCAGTTATTCTCAATTATTGCTACAGTAATTGCTGCATCATATCTCTCATATTATTGATTCGATTATTGTCACAGTATTATCTGCGTTATATGGTATATTATTAAATCAATAATTGAGACGAAAAAGTTATTCAAATTATTAAATTGCAATATTTACAATGTCTAGAAGTCCTGGCAAGGAGAGATTTGATCACTTAATTGTGTGCCAATAGGGAGAAATCCTTATTGAAAAGCCCCCTCTTTCTTGGGAACGACCTGGTTGTTAAATATTGTGAGTTATGATATTAATGATGAATACGTTTGTGTTAATTAAAGATGAATTTGATAGTTCCATTGTGTTGGGATTATTTGTGTTAGTAGAAATCAACATTTATTTCGATAATAATTGATGCCTGGAGATTATATTGTTCAATCGGGTATTCAGGGCACTTTTCGTGTCAGAGTACTATTCACGAGTTACTATTCACAAGTTACTATTGAGTCACATTCACTTACTATTAGGGGAGTTGGTGCAAGATTGATGATACTTGCATGACTAACTTAAAAATGGAGGTATAGATGGAGGTACTATGCTGTAATTAAATTTTCATATGTTTAGAACTATTGAGTCACATGATTTACTATTGATTCACATGATTTACTATTAGGGGAGGTGGTGAAAATTTGATAATACTTGGATGACTGAATTAAAAATGAAAGAAAAGTTGGAGGTATTGTACTATAATATTTCGAGCCCCAAAATGTGCAATTATCGAAACTATATTTTCCTATAAATAGAAGCTCATTCTTCCTTCATTTCTCACCAATTCACTAAAGCTTTAGAACATTTATTATAAGAGAAACTATCGAGAGAAAGAAGAAGAGAAGTCTACTACCTCTCTACTCCAGTATCCAGCTTTATTCTAAGGTAAGGGGTATTATTTTTTTTGTATTCATGAAGAGAGCTATTGTTATTCCATTTCTTATTATTCTGTTGGAATAACATATTTATGCGAAGTACCGCATACATGGTGAAATTCTTCTGTTATTCCATTCTTTATTATTATGTTGGAATAACCTGGTTATGCAAAGTACCGCATACATGGTGAACTTCTTCTATTATTCATTCTTTATTATTATGTTGGAATAACCTGTATATGCAAAGTACTGCATATATGGTGAAATTCTTCTATTATTCCGTTCTTTATTATTCTATCGTAATATCTTCTCTGTGCATTTACGTCGGACCTGGTTCCATTATTTATTATTTTGTTGGAATATCCTGTCTGTGCATTTTACGCCGGACCTGGTTTCATCTTTATTATTCTGTTGGAATATCCTGTCTGTGTGTGTTTTACTGTGGGACTGGTTTCGCTCTTTATTATTCATTGGGAATAACTTTTCATGCATGGATCTCTATCGCATACATGGTTAATTCTTCATTATTTCATTCTTTATTATTACGTTGGAATAACATGTCTATGTGGATTACCACATGCATGGTGAATGATCCTTCGTATTCATTCCTTATTAAATTGTGGAAATGATGCATTTGACGTGGATTACCGCGTGGCGCGTAAAATCCATTTGCAGTTTCATATATTCTCTCTATACTCAGTTGATTAAAGCTTTGACTTCTATACTCCATGAAATTAGTATCCTTGATATTTGTGCTTCATCTAGTATCTTTTCATGAAAATATTCTTCTGAGCATTCTTGAATTTTACTCTACAAAGAAGTATCATGATGACAATTTGGACATTATTGAGTTCAGGATAAATTAACTTATAAGTCTTTAAAATTTATTCTTGAACTTGTTTTATTGAATTATTATGTCATTGTCATGAGGAGTTATGTTGGTTATTATGTGAAAACATGAAAGTTTCTTAGAAATCACAAAGAATTGAAAATCAGATTTTGATGAAAATAGAACATAAAATTCAATTGACAATATCTCCTATTATATTTTGAATTTTTGAGTGTGGTCAAGTCCTAGAGTTAGATCTATGAGTTTATAAACTTATCCAAGTGGAATCACTAGAAAAGGTGTTGTAGATTTTCGTGTGGACTGTTTTTAGCAAAGGAGTCAAAAGATGGAAAATAGCAAAAAACTACTGCCCATAATTTTGTAAGGGCTGTTTCGGCCACTTAATTTGTGAGAAAAATTCTGGCCTTTTGGGACATGAAATTATATGGTATAAGGCACCTCCTGTCCAAAAATGAGCTCATTCCGACTTAAAATGAGCAAGTTATGACCATTTTAATATTTAGGTTTTTCCGACGAAAAATGCTATAACCAGAGTTCTATAACTCCGATGACCATGAAATTTAAACTGGAAGCTCATGTTAACATGTGTAAGATTCTGCCAAGATTTGGGAATTTCTAGAGTGAAACTTGAGGTAGCTAATTTCTTAAGGAATTAATTAGAAATTGATTTTTGAAAAATAGTAAATGAATTTTAAAAATTCCGAGAAAAATATATGTTCATTATGGGACTATATTCTGCTAAATCCAAGAAAAGAAATATTTTTGGAACTGATTTGGTATTTTTCATGAAAATGGTTTAGTTACGAACATATGCGTTAAATATGTTATGTGAAGTAACAAAGTTGGAAAATAGGATTTTATGGCTTGGAAATTCTATATAAGGTATATGCAAATTTTTGATGAGGGATTTGATCATTGGTGATGAAATCTTATGATTATGGCATTCTTTGAATGATTAAATGCATTATTTGGTAAAGTGTAAACAATTGAAATAAATTATTTATAAGTTTAGACGTGATTAAAATATTGTTATAATATTAATAATATTAGATTATGAGTTTATTAAGTGATTGATAATATTTGGATAAATTTAAAGTCTTTAATATTTATCCTTGTTTTAGTTTGATTAATGCTTATATCATTGTCATCATCCTCATGCTTATATGGTGATGAAAGTTATCTTTGGCTTATGTGCAAAGATGGACTGTTGATTATTGAATTGTATATCTTTGGCTTACATGTAAAGATGGATTGTTGATTATTAGTTTTATTGTTATATATCTTTGGCTTACGTGCAGAGATGGACTTGGTATGATTATGACCAGAGATTATTCGGTATAGTCATGACCATTGATAATTTAATGAATGTCCTTGGCCCGTAGAGCAGGGATGATTTGATGATGTGGTTTATTTACTAAACTGAGTCTCATCGATAAAAATTGAAGAAAACATTTTAAATCATAGAAGATAGTAGATTTTATTCTCTACTTGACTTTTCTAATGGATTGCTTTTTTCGCTGCAGTTAAACTTGATGTCTATTGTATTTTATCAGTTTAACATTGTTGAAGACTAATGATAATTTATTCTGCATTATCTTAGTCATAATATTTTTTACTGGGCTAGTTGAGCTCACCCTTTCTTTCACCGTTCTCTTCAAGAAATGAGAATATAGCTGGGATGAGTCGGGGAACAGAGTGATGGTCCAGATGATAGCTTTAGTAGTCCTCACTATTCTGTTAAATAGTGTGACAATAAATGTAATGAGGACTCCATTGAGTGTAGATATTATCTAGATGACAATATTCTTATTAAAACTCTCAGTTTATGTTTTGTCGTATTTTACACGACAATTGTATTATTAAGTTGTATTTGTATTTTTGTACCATGTATTTGGCGACTCAAGATGGGTGATGTATACCTATTTTGGGGGTGTCACAATAATCATACCAAAAATTATCCATCAATGCACTACAGGATATTAAGGACTTTTATCACACCATTTATAACATTACAGGTCATGATTATACCAAATAATCCCTGGTCATAATCATACCAAGTTCATCTATGCACGCAAGCCAAAGATGACTTTCATCACAATATAAGTATGAGGATGATGACAATGATATAATAATTCAATAAAACAAGTTCAAGAATAAATTTTAAAGATTTATAAGTTAATTTATCTTGAAATCAATTACATCCAAATTGTCAACATGATATCGCTGCCAGGAGTAAAATTCAAAAATGCTCGTAAGAATATTTCCATGAAAAGATACGGATGAAGCTTAAATATCCGTGATATTCTACTAATTTCATGGAGTATAGAAGCCAAAACTTTAACCAAATGAGTATCATAGAATATATGAAACTACAAATGGATTTTCACCCGCCATGCAGTAATCCACGTAGACAGATCATTTCCACAATTTAATAAGGAATGAATACAAAGGATCATTCACCATGCATGTGATAATCCACATAGACAAAAGTTATTCCAACGTAATAATAAAGAATGGAACCAGTCATGCATAATCGCACTGCATGCATGTGATATTCCAATGTAATAATAAAGAATGAAATAATAGAAGAATTCACCATGCATGCGATAGACCGCATGCATACATGTTATTCCAATGTAATAATAAAGAATGGAACTGTGTTTTGCGTAATCCGCATGCAACATGGATATTTCAAAAGAATAATAAAGAATGGAATAACAAAGAATTCACCATGCATGCGATGAGACCGCATAGGCAAAAGTTATTCCAATGTAATAATAAAGAATGGAACTGTGTCTAGTGTAATCCGCATGCATGTGATATTCCAATGTAATAATAAAGAATGGAATACCAAAGAATTTCACCATGTATGCGGTACTTCACATAGACAGGTTATTCCAACATAATAATAAAGAATGGAATAACAGAAGCTCTCTTCATGAATACGAAAGAAATAATACCCCTTACCTTAGAAAGAAATTGGATACTGAAGTAGAGAGGTAGCAGACCTCTCTTCTTTTTTCTCTCTATAATTTCTCTATATAATAATTGCTCTATAGCTTTAGTGAATTGGTGAGAAATGAAGGAATAATGAACTTCTATTTATAGGAAAATATAGTTTCGATAATTACACATTTTGGGGCTCGAAATAATACAGTACAATACCTTCAACTTTTTTTTCATTTTTAATTTAGTCCTGCAAGTATTATCAAACTTGCACCACCTCCCCTAATAGTAAATAATGTGAATCAATAGTTCAATCATGTGAATCAATAGTTATAATCATGTGAAAATATGAATTACAAAAGATAGTACCTCCATCTATACCTCCATTTTTTAACTTAGTCATGCAAGTATTATCAATCTTGCACCAACTCCCTAATAGTACAAGAATATGAATCAATAGTACGCACATGTGAACAAATAGTTATAATCATGTAAATTAATATCAATTAATTACTCATTTATCCTAAGTTAATCATCTCGATCGGTCAAGATAACTTCCAAACATCAATTAATATCAAGTAAATGTCGATTTCCACTAACACTAATAATTCGAACACAATGGAACTATCAATTTCATCTTTAATCAACACGAACTTATTCATCATTAATATTATAACTCACAATATTTAACAAACCGTGTCGTTCCTGTGAAAGAGGGGCTTTCATGACCAAACCTCTACTTGATGTAACTTCTAGACATTGTAAATATTGCAATTTAATAATATGAATAACTTTGTCATCTCAATTATTGATTTAATAATATATCATATAATGCGATGATAATCGTGACAATAATCGAATCAATAATATGAGATATATGATGCAAAGAATTATCAGTAGCAATAATTGAGTATAATCGAAAGTGACTTCTCACGTAAGATCAATAATCAATACCGTGTGCTACTATGCAACCACGCGTATTATTGTACTTTTACTACTGTGTAGTTCAACAGTTTTAACTCAGAAACTTCCACTGTTATTTTTATAAAAAGATAATTATGTCATTTTCTAACTACGATAATACTCAGTTATGGGTCCACCAATGATTGTCTTGCCATACTAATATTTTCTTCGTTAAAATGAATATTCCCCACCAATCGAATAATATTATATAACCACTTGCTTACTTTTGCAAAATTTATAAATATTACCCACAACTATAACATTATATCAAATCCACACCATAATATTCAAAAATATATTTCGAGAAAATTATTCTTTATTCATAAAAGTTGGGGTCTTTCAATTCGTCTAGTCAAATCAATTGACATCGACTACTTCTTTAAATTCTTTTTTAATACATCAAAACGTTTTATGACGTCATGATACCGTACTTTTCACAGTACATTAAGGACTTCGTCAGTTTATGACTTCGTCATTATACATCATACCATAGTGGGTTGTTGATCCTAAGATCACATCCAACACTAGGTTCAATTGCATTAATAACTTCATCCTTTTACCATCCTTGCATCGAATGCATGGATGATATAAAATTCATTTTGATATTTTAAATCAATTTTTGTCTAGCCGAAACAATTAGCATAGACATACCATGAATACTTCTTTTAAAATCCATTGGTTCCAAAAGTTAAACCAATTCTTTCCTATTTTAAACGCACACATAAGCACGATTTCAATAAATTTCAAAATCTAGCATAGCTAGATGACTTGGAATATTTTATTCTCCATCTTCCTTCATTGTCTTACTTGCGACAATACTTAATCTTCTCTAGCACCTTCAAGGCTAAGTCTACTGAAAATGCACGCTTTCAGTCTAAACATCCCTATACCTTAGTACAGTCCATCAACTTATCACACATTATGAGTTCAGGAACTTTCCACAATGATATGAGTTTAAGAACTATCCCAGTCAGACCATAGGCATCCATTCATTGAGAAGTTCAAAAACATACAATATTATTATGAGTCACGAACTTACCATAAGTATGAGTTTCAATAACTCGCACCTACCTTATCGTTCTCTACTTATCAAGTATATACATGAGAAAAGATTAACCTTCTCGTCATATACATATTGATAGCGCGACCAATTCCAATGATTATCACTGTAATAAACTGAGCAGTTGTTACACCAAAGCACAAACCTCGGCCCATAACAAAGGTTCATACAACTTAGCCATCACATGAGTCCTCAATTGAAATTTTACAAATTCAAATTTTCTCCTTAATTAATACGAATCTTCTTTAATTCGTATGCTATCCTTTACAACTCAATCTGAGTTCTTCTTCTCGTACTACTTTGTAGTACCATTTATTTATAGCATTAGCAATAAATCATTCATCGTTTAAAAGATCATCTGTTATTACGATTTACTATGATCACGTGATGATCTTCTTATCCTTCTCTCTACGATTATAATCTTAGGTACTCATACCTAAGATTTATAACATATCAGCTCTGATACCAACTTGTAATGCCCCAAAATTCGGTCTATCTTTACACCCTGATTCCGTACATCACGAGTACATCATTCATTCCAACATACATCATTATATACTGAAATATAACAACATACATTCTCAAATCCCAGTTTCTAATACCTTACAACCTTGTTCATTACAAATAATTTTAATTACATTATTCTTTACATCTTACATGAGTGACTTTCATCTGCCACCAAGGATACATAACTGTTCATTAAACTAATTTATAGTTCAATTAAACTATTCTACATTACAAGTCTTTGCTTGATCTTCACGCTCATCCATATACTAAATGGCACTTCTCCTGGATATCGATCAGCTTGATCTCTACGAGATCCTTAATTCTTCTACTCGTATGCTGAAAATGTTTTTTATTTAAAGCAAGTGTGAGCATTCAATTTCTCAGCAAGTCATAACATTTGAACAAACAACTTCAAAAATTCAAACATTCCTTTAGAACTTCGATAACCGAACAAAAGTTATGAAGCGGCTTGAATAATAGGAATAATCTCGATTCCTATCATGTTAAAGCATTATTCACTTTCACTTTGAAATACTTTCATTCTTCTACCTTTTTCATACACATTCTGTCTGGCTAGAATTATTAGCACAGACTTAACAATAACAGATCATGTATAAACAAAGCAATCTCTTATTGAACAGTTCAATCACAGAACAGTTCATCTCATAGAAACACCAAAGTGTTCACATTGTGGCACAAGGCCTCATACGTTATACCACCTTGTACAAATATCACACATTCACACATAGATAGAACTTCTCAAGTTCAACATCTGAGAAGTTTAAGAAACTAGCATTCATTTAGAATATGAATGAATTTAGAAAACTTTCCTTACGCACAGCTACAACTTATGCTGAACTGCTCATTCCAATCCCTATAAAACACATAAGGAAAATCACGTACACCAATTAGTCATATACTTGACTTACGCATTGGTTTACTTAACTTTACTTTTTAGGGTTCGCGTTCTTGTAACCTAATTTTACGCGATCAACTTTCATTACTAGTTTATGACTTCATGGCATACGAAGCATTTTACGTTACCTTATTCTTATCTTACAACGTCTGGTTCATTCGACTCGGGACATCCTTTAAGTTATACACATTAACTCGATTTCTTTACGTTATGCGTACTTGTCTTTAATTCAGTTCTTCACCATTATTAGGTTTAGTCATTAGTCTTTATTACCGTTCACGGCTTTCTTGATAATTCACATCTTATTTACTACCTTTGTCAACGTCTACGTCATACAACCATTGTACACTTAGAACGTTCATCCAACGCGAATACGATTCACGAGAATCGTTTAAGTATTCAGCATTTACGTTGCTCATCACTTAATCTCTCGTTCAACATTTTCTCGAGGTTTCAATCACTTTCAATCGTTATCCATCCCTTGAACCCCAAGTTCATTATTCTTTCTTAATGTCGAAGCCATACTGTTCATTGTATACTAAGATCGCTCGCAACTGCGTTACATTTACGTTCACTGCATTCTTTAACCTTTACCAAAAGTTTAAATCACTTGTTTAAGTGTTACATTACGTGAACTACATGTTCATTATCTCCCCTTACACTTCCCCACAGTAATTGAGCAATTAAAAGCTCACATCGTGCCTTACTCGCACGGCTGCAATTACGGCCCCTCCTCCTCCTTCTCCTTGTCATGGTGCCATTCAAAGAAGAGCTAATGGCCGATCTGCACTACTGCAGACCTTTGCCTCCCATAAGGCTTGGTAATTGCGGCCAGACTCAACATCTCCAAAAAAATTTCTAAGTTTAGAAATTGTTTGAGACGCTTACTTTGAAATCTTATATCTTCTTCGTTATAGCTCAAAACGAGGTCGTTCCAAAGCCATTCTCTTCCTTATCTTACGTACTTCGATTACCTTCAGATAGAAATTCATTCTAAATCCTTTAACATGCCATTCGATTGGATTAATCTTCATCCTTCATTCATTTTACGTTATTAATGCTCTTCGTTCGTTCGTCCGTAATTCGGTCATTCGAACTCAGAACGTGTTCATTCTTGAGTCCACAACTCACGCTTTCTACATTCTCTTACATTCTTATGAAACTCTATACTGTCAAGTTCATTTACTAACTTTCTAATTCTCGTTCGTCTTTTACAAAATTTTCGCCATAACTTCGTTATAGCTAAATTTAATCCATTCTTCATTAACGTTTCTACCATTCCTAACCAAGCAATACGCAACTAACTTATACGTGATTGTTTTAAACTCGTCCATCAACAACAATTATACTACGATGGTTTTAAATTTGTCCATCAACAACGTTCTTCGTGTTCTTCGCGTGTTCTTCGTGTTCTTCATTTGTTCTTCATTTTTAATCGATATTTTGATTATGATTTCACTTTTTATTGGAATTCGATGTTATAAAACACCATTTCTTACTTATTTCACCGTATCATTCATACGATTCACTTAGATAGTTCTAATTCATTAGGAATCTTATACTTCATTAAGAAATTTATTTACTAAATTTCTAATTTCTTATTTCTTCTTTTCTCATGATTTCAACCATATGAAATCATTTCTAACATCTTTTACTTCTTATTCTTATTAAGTTATGTTTTAAACATATAAAACTCAAATAAAATTTATAAGAGACTAGGTTTCGGATTACCTTTCTCCTTTAATCTCTTTCCGCCAGACAAAGTTTGCTCACGAGCAACCTTTCCTCCTCCTTTTCCTCTTCTTTCTCCCATCCAAACTCTCTCTCTCTCTCTCTCTCTCTCTCTCTCTCTCTCTCTCACGTTGTAGGATTTTCAAAATCCCATTCAAATGAAATTAGCTTCCTATTTATAGATTTTCAAAGCTAGGGGCGTTTTGGCCATTTGGCCAAATCGCCTTTCTATTCACACCTCCTTACTATTCCCACCTCTTTACTATTCACGTAGCTTCCCTTGGAAGTTTTGTGGTTCCGTCTTTCAGGTTTCGTCCGATAGTTTTTTAAAAACTGCGATTCTCGGAATCTAAATATTTTTGGATATTTCGTCTTTCGTTTACAGTTTAACTTTTACGTATTCTTCGAAACTCCGCAAAACTGAAAAACACTTTTCGACATTAAGCGTTTTCCTTCACATTTTCCCCTAACGTAGCTAAACGAATGAAAAGTACATAACAATACTTTGCGTCATTTTTATTTCGTCTGATTTCTACACATTTTTCGAGAAAAACTTTGATCGAGTTACTTAACTTTTCATGATATATTATCGTCAAATCTTTTGACGAAATGTCATTTTGACATACCGAACTCTCAGAAAGGCTTAGGTTATTCAAACCCTAACCCTTAGGGTTTCGTTGGGTGAATAGTGCCTATTTCGTCTTTTTCCCCAGAAATATTTTTGTTCCCGGAAAATTTTTATTATTGTCTTGGAAATTCTTACTCGTTCAGCCTAGCTCGTAGCCAGAATCCTCCCGATTTATAATCATTCTAGGTTCTAGAATGATTAATAAACACATAGAACATAATATTATTAATAAACATTCATTTTATTAATAACTAATTCTTTAAACTTAAATTTTGGACAATCCGAATTTCTGGGTTGTCACAGCATTCCTTGTAAAAATTCCATCCTCAGAATTTCTTAAAACCACACCCATTCCCGAGTCATCTCATTTGGTGCATCCCACTCAAGGAAGTCACCAGCGAGAGGATCGGGGCTCTTTACTGATAGCTCTGATACCAACTGTGACACCCCCAAAATAGGTCCAATCCACCCAATCTATTCGGAGTCGCCAAATATATACATGGTACAGAAAATAACTCCAACTTCATTATTATAAATATCGTGCAAAATACGACAACACATATACTGTGAGTTTTAATACCAATTGTGACTCTCATCCCTTTACTTGGATAGCACCTCACATTGATACCTTACAATGGTACCTTACATAAAGGTACAATCAATAACTGTTTTAGAAATTAAAATCTTTGGAAAATGCTCAAGGAAACCTTCGTACATGAGAGGCCACACATCTAAGTTATAATAGATATCATATGACTCGAGATTTATCCTTGGTTGACCCAATAGACCCCAAAGAAAAATGAGAAGATTGTTATCATGTTCTTTCCAATGGTGAGTCTTCTCTTGACATATAATTATCTCCATTGTTTCTAATTTAGAATTATATTTCAACCAAACTACAAGATTATATAGGTAGTTCTCATAGATATAATCAGCAAGTGGATATGCACAACCCTGTCTTATGATAACACGAAGTCGTAAGTCATTAGACATCTTGTATGATAATGGTAAAACACCCTTCCAAAGTTGGGTTCACTTCACCCTATTTGGATCACCAAAATCAACGGTTAAATAACGTATAAAATACGACACATTTATCTAAAATTCTCAATAAATTTATATTCATACTGTTTTAGGGAAAACCTCAACAACTATCGACCACCATTCTATTCCCCTGTTACCCCCGCTTGACCCAGCTACACTCTTATCACCTGAAAGGAATTGTGAAATAAAAGGGTGAGCACAACTAGCCTAGTAAAGAATATCATAACTAATGATAATTAAATTATCAATAGCCTTCGTCAGTAATAAATCAAAGATTTAGAACATATGGTAGATGATAAAACTTTTCAACCATAGTTGCCATAGAACGGGCAATCCATTAGAAGAGTCAAATAGACCATAAAGTCTATTATCTTCTTCATGTTAAAAGTCCACCAAAAATGTTTTATCCCTATAACATCAATCAACAGTTCTTGTCCACAATCATGTGAATAACTCATAATCCTAATTGTGGTTCTAAATTCCTCTTCGCACTCGTGATTTAAGATAATTTTCATCATGTCTTTACCTGAAACATCAAAGATCATGGTTATACCAAATCAGAGTTTCTGTTCATAATCATACTAATAAATTCATCTTTGCACTACGGGCCAAAGATATTCATCAACAGTTCATCTTTGCACTACAGGCTAAAGATATTCAACAACAGGTCATCTTTGCACTACGGGCCAAAGATATTAATATCTTAATAAAATATATAATCATTTGAGAATTTATATAAACAATAATTATAACCATGTTGATAAATTCACCTTCGCACTTAAGCTAAAGATATTTAATTATAAATTCAATGGTCATGATCATACCATTCAACCATTCATCTTTTCACTACTGGTTAAGGAGATCTCATAGTCACGATCATACCAATAATCTACCCATCTTTACACTCAAGTAGTGAAAGACAAGTTTCCTCACCAAGATTATAAAAATGTTAGATATGATAATAAAAATAATATAATCAAAACATGGATTTAATTTCAAGAGTAAGATTCATAAATCAACGATAATTTGGTCAGAAAAAAAACCAATTTTTATCGTGAATAGTATCCTGTGAGTAGTACTTTATGAATAGTACCTCGTAAATAGTACTTCATGAATAGTATCCCATATTCGTAAATAGTACCGTATATGTAAATTGTAAGACCCCAAATTTTATGAAATACAAGTATTCAATTTTTCTTATAATTATTATTCAGTAAATGGTTAAATTGATAAAAGTTTAAAGTTAAGGGTGATATATATAATTTTTAAAATACGCAAGTGGTTATAAAATACTCATTTCTGTTGGGGAATATTCGTTTAGTCATGGAATATTCTTATTATCGGGGAATATTCGTACTATGGCGGAGTCATTTATAGGCCCCATAACAGAATAACTGTCGGATGAAGAAAACGACAAGTTTGAGTTTTTATAAATAACGACGTAGTTATTACTGAATTAACACCGTTGGAATACCCGGTGGTTAAAATACGATGTACGCGTGGTTGCATAAAGAGTACACGCAGATTGCACAGTATTTTGAATTATTCATTCTTACATAAGAAGGCACTACTCAATAATTATTACAGTAATTACTGTTCAATATTTTATTTTATTGATTCAATAATTGTTGCGTTGATATTTTATAATATTGTTGTTTCAATAATTGTCACTGCATAGTATTTTCCATTATCAGATCAATAATTCATATTATTTGAATAATATTATTAGATAGCATTATTGACAATGTCTAGAAAGTTCTGTCAAGGAGAGGTTTAGTCACCTAATTTCGCGTCAGTAAGGAGAAATCCTTATCGGAAAGCCCCCTCTTTCCTGTGAACGACCTGGTTGTCATAATTGTGATTCTGTAATAATATTTGTGAATAATTAATTATTGATTTATATGATAAGGAAATGTTATTTGATGCGGATATAAATGATGGATTTAGTTATGTGGTTATAAATGAAGGAATTAATGTTGAGGTGTTTTATCAGTATTTTTGTTGAAAAAGAGGTATTAAAAATCAAACCAGTGTTCTTGTGATATATTACGTGAGTTATAATTTTTAATCCGACCGTTGGATCGTTGTGATTTTTGGATATGTTATACATATATAAGTTGAGTATATGTCCACAAATTTTGAACCGTTAAAAATAAACGTATAAATTGTTATGAATTTTAAGAGGTCACTGGTTCAGAAATTGTTGAAGTTTTGGAATTTATCATTTTGGTAGAAAATTCTAGAATGCGTGGGCCCCACCTATGGTTGGTGAAGAAATATGCTAAAATTCTTATTCAAATATGGTGGGTGGCAATAGTAGCAGGTAAAGCCATCAGGTAGCAGGTCAAGTCTGCTTCGGCGTGCTAATATTTTCCTATAAATAGAGGGCTAAGTTAGAATTAAAAATCACACAAAAAATATAAGCTTTCCCTCTTTCTCTCTCTATATTATCGAGCGTATTTTGTGAGTATTTTGATACTTTGAGAGTTGTTAATGAGTGAAAGTTTCCTTCAGCGTCATATCCGATATTCCAGTCGGAAATACTGCTCTTTTAAGGTACGAGATTTTAAGGGTTATTATGTTTCTTCAGTTTCGTAATTTTTCTGACCTTCAAAAATTCTGAAAAAATTTGAAATGATATTTTGATGAGTTTTCTTGATTGTGTCCAAAAATGGCGATTTTTGGATGTATAGATTAAGAGTTATGAATTTTATGGGAAAAGACTATTTTAAAAGTAGACCATTATAACTCCTTGTGGTTAACTCTAAAATTGGTGAAATTTTTATTGGGAGTACATGTATATAACATCAGTATACTCTGTAAATTTTGGAATTTTTGGACAAAAGTACAATTTATGATAAATGTCTAAATATTCGGCAGTTTTGGCCATGTAAAAAATAGTAAATGAATTTTAAAAATTTCGAGAAAAATATATGTTCAATATGAGACTATATTCTACTAAATTCCAGAAAAGAAATATTTTTGGAACTGATTTGGTATTTTTCATGAAAATGGACTAGTTATAAGTAAATGAATTAAATATGTTATGTGAAGTAACAACATTGGAAAATAGGATTTTATGGCTTGAGAATCCTATATAAGGTATATGCAGATTTTTGATGAGGGTTTTGGTTATTGGTGATGAAATTTTATGATTTTGGCATTTTAGGATGATTAAATGCATTAATTGGTAAAGTGTAAACAATTAAAATAAATTATTTATAAGTTTAAGAAATGATTAAAATATTGTGGTAATATTAATAATATTATATTATGAGATTATTAAGTGATTTATAACATTTGGATTAAGGTATTATGAAATCATTGATTCTTGAATATTACTCTTGAAATTAAATGCAGTTGTTGATCGTATTGTTTTTATTATCATATATAACATTTTTATAATTCCGGTGATGAAATTTTTCTTTGACTTAAGTGTGAAAATGGATAGATTATTGGTATGATCGTGACTATGGGTTCTCTTTGGCCAGTAGTGCAAAGATGAATTGTTGACTGGTATGATCATGACCATTGAATTTACAATTGAATATTTTTAGCTTAAGAGCAAAGGTGAATTGATCAACATGGTTATAATTATTGTTTATATAAATTCTGAAATGATTATATATTTCTTTGTAATATTAACATCTTTGGCCTGTAGTGCAAAGATGAATTGTTGATAAATATCTTTGGCGTGTAGTGCAAAGATGACCTGTTGTTGAATATCTTTGGCCCGTAGTGCAAAGATGAACTTGTTAATATGATTATGAACAAGAACTATGATTTGGTATAACCATGTTCTTTGATGTTTCAGGTAAAGACATGTGATGAAAAATATCTTCATCTTGGATGAGAAGAGAAAATTAGAACTACAATTATGATTATGAGTTATTCACATAGCTGTGAGCGAGGATCTCATTGATTAATGTTCTGAGGTTAAAGCATTGTTGGTGGACTTTTAACATGGAGAAGATAATAGACTTTATGGTCTATTTGACTCTTCTAATGGATTGCTCATTCCGCTGCAACTATGGTTGAAAAGTTTTATCATCTACCATATGTACTAAATCTTTGATTTATTACTGATGAAGGCTATTGATAATTTAATTATCTTTAGTCATAATATTCTTTACTGAGCTAGTTGTGCTTGTAAGACCCCAAATTTTTATAAATAAAATCGAATTTCCTCTAATTATTATTCTTGATTAATAAGGTGGTAATTTGATATAATGCTTTGGTTATGGGTGAAATGTGCAAATTTTACAAAATAAGCAAGTGGTTATAAAATATTCATTGTTGTCGGGGAATATTCGTTTGGTCGTGGAATATTAAATGACTGCTTCGGGGAATATTAAATGCGGACGGCCTTGACCATGTGTGTGGGCCCCATAACTAAAGCGATTGGAGGAAGAAAGCGACAAATATAAGTTGTTTAAAAATAACGGCGTAGTTATTTACCGTTTACCTTAATCGTTGAATTACACAGTGGTTAAAAAATCTGATGAATATGCGTGGTTCGTTGCACAGTGAGCACACCAGTATTGCACAATATTGTTGAATTATTGATTCTTACGTAAGAAGGCACTACTCAATAATTATTACAGTGAGTTTATTCAATATTATATTGATTCAATAATTCTTTGCGTTGATATTTGGTATCACCGTTGTTTCAATAATTGTCATTACAAGATTTTCCATTATCAAATCAATAATTCATATTATTTGAATAATATTATCGAGATAACATTATTGGCAATGTCTTGAAAGTTACATCTCAAGGAGAGGTTTGGTCACCTAATCATTGCGCCAAGATAGAGAGAAATCCTTATTGAAAGCCCCCTCTTTTCTCGAACTACGGTGGTTGTCGATCTTTGTAATTTCGTAATATTATTTTAAATAATTAATTATTGATTATTATGATAAAGAAAATATTTATTTTATGTGGATATAGATGGAGAAAATTTTAATGTGACAATTGTTGAAAATTAATATTTTATCTTTTTCTAATAAAATAATTCATTTAAATATATTATTTTAATAATATATTAGCGGTGATATTTTTACAATGAATGTGGGATATATGAGTATATGAGGAGGTAGAGTATTTTGTGGCATTAAATGTTTAACATATGTTTTGTGTGTTCGGTGGACACAATTTTTGACCAAAAATTGATTATAGGATCGTAAAATCGCTCATTTATGGATTTCGGATAATTTTACATTTGGAATTTGGAAAATATTCATTCGTAAAGTTGTAGAGAATTGAATTTTCTATAAAAAGT
Source organism: Panax ginseng (assembly GCA_020205605.1). Classification (NCBI taxonomy): domain Eukaryota; kingdom Viridiplantae; phylum Streptophyta; class Magnoliopsida; order Apiales; family Araliaceae; genus Panax; species Panax ginseng. The sequence continues at coordinate 131,044,073 of CM035134.1, read as the reverse complement.
CATGAGATTCAAATTTTCTCGACAAAAGGGCTATTTATCATGAATTATTGAAGTTAGGAGTTTCAAATAATTGATTTTGGAAGTTTTAATTATTTTATATAAGAAAAACGTTTTTGTGGTTGTTGGCACATGGGTGGCTGATGTTTTTGACCAAAGAAGGCATGCTAGAGTTTTCAAAACATGTGGGTAGGAATTTTGAATAAATAATAATATATTTTATTAATTTAGTCTCCTTTGGCGCTCTAACATTTTCCTATAATATAGAGGCTAAGTTAGAATTGAAAATCACACCGTAAACTAAGTTTTCTATCTTTTTCTCTCTATATTATCGAGCGTATTCTTGCGAGTATACTTTGAGTGTTCTTATATCTGATGAGTTTTTGTCGACTAATATATCAAAATTGTTGAAATACGGTTATTTTGAGGTAAAGGATGTTGTTTCTTCTTAAATGATATTATCTTCTTCAATATCATTATGTCGAAATATTGTTCGAACTTTTATCAAATTTGGAACTTTTTCATGTCGAGAGTTCTTATTCATGAGTTACTATTCACGAGTTACTATTCATGAGTTACTATTATTCACGAGTTACTATTTATTAGTTACTTATTCACGAGTTACTATTCACGAGTACTATTCACGAAGCGTGAAGATGTTTTTTGTGAAATTTCTATCTTTTTGTGTTTGGGGTTACTATTCACGATATACGACATTATTCACGATATCAAGACTATTCACGAATCACGACACTATTCATTTAGAAAAATAAAAATTTTTCTTTTTGTCCAAGATGTCTATTTTGGCTACTATCTTTGATTGTATCCATGTTTTAATCGTTATTTTTGAGTTCTGCTTCAAAATCGTTTATTATGAAGTATTATCGATCTTGGATAAACTGTTGTACGAATCCCTAATATTTGTCCTTCTATCTCACTAGATTCGTTCTTAAAAATATTTTTCATCATCCTCGGTCCTTAATGGTGATACTTGATGAATATCTTTGGCCTGTAGTGCAAAGATGAACGATTAACTGATGAATATCTTTGGCCTGTAGTGCAAAGATGAGCAGTGTTGAGATGAACATGACTTGTTGGTGATTTAAATGAATATCTTTGGCACAGTAGTGCAAAGATGAATATTGATTGTTATTCTGAGGATAAAATATTGATGATGGACTTTTAAACATTAGAAGACAGTAGAATTCTTTCTCTACGTGACTCTTCTAATGGATTGCTGTTTCCGCTGCATTTGTTGATCTAAAACTTGTTGTCTATTGTATTCTATTAGATTTTTCCCTGTTGAAGACTAAAGATAATTTGTTGTATATTAGCTTAGTCATAATATTCTTTACTGGGCTAGTTGAGCTCACCCTTTTCCTTGTTGTTCCATTTTTCTTCTCAGGAGGTGAGAACATAGCAGGATCGAGTCGGGGTATGGAATGAAGGTTCTAGAGAGAGTTGTTTAGTAGTCCTCACCATTTTTGTAAAATAATGTATCAATAATTATGATGGGGATTTATTTGCGTGTGGATATTATACAGGCGGCAATCTCGTATTTAAACTCATAAGTATGTATTGTCGTATTTCACACGACATTTGTATTATTGAAGTTGTAGTTATTTACGTACCATGTATTTGGCGACTCGAATGGGTTGGGTGGAATGGACCTATTTTGGGGGCGCCACGGTTGGTATCGAGCTTAGGATATGATCTCCGGTGGAGATCGGGGAATAGAACTAGGAGGAGAGAGACGAGTAAATCCTTCGCTAGTGTGTCCTACCTAAGCTTATTTGTTAGTTGGTCAGTATATAGGGATATTACGTGATACGTTAATTTGTTTAATTAACCCTTGTTTTATGATAGTTTTTAAGAATGGCTGCTGAGAACGATCGCCAGTTAGATGTTACAAATGCGGGAAGGAGGGACATATCAGCCCAAACTGTTCACAACAATCCAAGGTATGTTACAACTGTGGAAAGGAAGGACATATCGCTCGAGATTGTATGGTAGCGAAACCTAGTTCAGCGGGAATGGTGACTCAAAAGACTGTCCCAGAAAAGTCAAAGTCAACGGTTCCTGAAAGAGCGTTGGTCGTGACCGGTCAAAATGCGAGGAACCCAAACGAAGTTAGCACGTGTTAGTTAATTATAAATTCTTGAGAAGTTTATACCTTAGTAGATACCGGTTCTACCCATTCTTTTATCTCTCTTGTTTGCGCTCAACGTTTGAACTTGACTACGGAGAAATTAGACTTTGACCTATTTATGGAGACTCCGTTAGGAGAAACTTTCATTACATCCGTTGTTTGGAAATCTTGCTTGATTCAGGTTGGCACTATCACATTACCTGTTGATCTTATCTCTTTAAAGATACTTGCTTTTGATGTGATTTTAGGGATTGATTGGTTAACTACTCATCATGCCAAAATTGATTGCTTTCGTAAGGTTGTTAGTTTTCATATTCCTAAGCAACCTGTTATTCGAATTCAAGCAATCAAACCATTGTAGTCAAACATTTTCATATCAAGCCATGAAGTCATTCATTTATTACGGATGTCAAGTTTTCTTAGTCCATGTTATGGATTTGAATAAAGATACGTCAGATTTGAATAATATTCCTGTTGTTATTGATTTTTCCTGAAGTATTTCCTGAAGAATTTCTTGGTTTACTCCCAAAGACTGATATTAAATTTTGTATCGACTTTGAATCCAGTACAAAACTCATTTCTAAAATCTCATATCGAATGGCTCCTATTGAATTTCAGGAGTTAAAAAACCAAGTACAAGAGTTAGTACCCGAGCCTTTATATGGTGACTTCCTTTGTGGAATACACCGAAGCCAGACTCTCTCGTAGGGATGCCATATTCGCAAAGAGTAAACCGATAGGTGTCATTGTGACGTCTTTATCCAAGATTGGGATATGAGTTACTGATTGAGAGCAACCTAAGTCGAGAATCTAAAAATCGTAGCTTTCTGAGGCTTAGTTGGTTATTATCGGAGATTCGTGGAAAGATTTTCTCAAATCGCTAGTCCATTAACTCAGCTGACTCGTAGAGATACAAAATTCGAATGGAGCACGGAATGTGGGAAGAGCTTCGAAGAACTTAAGAAGAGACTCATTTAGGCACATGTTCTGACCATACCATCCTGGAAAAACGAACGTGGTAGCTGACGTGTTGAGTAAAAGATCGTATACGAGTACGAGTACGATATTGTCAAAGACTCATCTCGTATAACTTACAAATGATGAAGATAGAGTTAAAGACTCTAGGGACTCATGTGATGATATACGAGTAGAATCGACTTTAATCGATAATGTTAAAGCCATTTCAAGCTCTGGACTGAAGGTGATGAATATAAAGAAGAAGGTGCAAGAAGGCGTTATTCTAGAAGTAAGATTCAATGAAGAGAAGAAAGCTCAAACCTTCGATTTATTAATCCATTTGAAATCCTCGATCGAGTAGGAACTGTGGCCTATAGACTCGTTTCACCGCCAAGTATGACGCGTGTGCATAACGTTTTTCACGTATCGATGTTACGTAAATATGTGGACGACCGAACCACATTATTGAGTTAGAACCGCATTTAGATAGCCAAGACTTAACATACGAGGAGGTACTGTCAAGATTTTGGATAGGAAGAAGCATGTGCTACGACGAAGGTCATACCACAAGTTAAAGTTTTGTGGAGAAACCATGCTATTGAGGAAATGACACGGGAGTTGGAAAGCGGAAATGTAAGCGAGGTATCTTCATCTTTTCGATACACCAGTCGTCACGTCAATTTCGAGGACTAAATTTCATAAGGAGGGAGGTTGTAAGACCCCAAATTTTTATAAATAAAATCGAATTTCCTCTAATTATTATTCTTGATTAATAAGGTGGTAATTTGATATAATGCTTTGGTTATGGGTGAAATGTGTAAATTTTACAAAATAAGCAAGTGGTTATAAAATATTCATTGTTGTCGGGGAATATTCGTTTGGTCGTGGAATATTAAATCTTTGTCGGGGAATATTAAATGCGACCAGAGCAGACCATGTGTGAGCCCCATAACGGAAAGCTCACAGTATTTAATGTATCAATAATTATGATGGGGATTTATTTGCGTGTGGATATTGTCTAAACGGAAATATCTGTATTTAAACTCACAGTATGTATTGTCGTATTTCACATGACATTTGTATTATTGAAGTTGTTGTTATTTCTGTACCATGTATTTTGCGACTCAGAATGGGTTGGGTGGAATGGACCTATTTTGGGGGCGTCACAGTGCTCACCCTTTTGCTTCACAATTCCTTTCAGGTAATAAGAGTGTTGCCGGGTCGAGCGGGGATAACAGGGGAATAGAACGGTGGTCTGTAGCTGTTGAGGTTCTTCGTAAATAGTATGAAAATAATTTTATTGAGAACTTTAGATAAGTGTGTCGTATTGTATACGTCATTTGATATTTAATTTTGGTGAACCAAATAGGGTAAGGTGAACCCAACTTTGGAAGGGTGTTTTGCCACTATCATACAAGATGTCTAATGACCTACGAGTTATCATAAGACAAGGTTGTGTACATCCACTTCTTCGAGTATTTTCACGAGCACTACCTATATGATCTTGGAGTTTATTTGAAATATAATTTTCAACTGGAGACAGTGGAGATAGTTATATGTCAAGAGAAGACTCACCATTGGAAGGAACATGATATTAATCTTCTCGTTTTTCTTAAGGGTCTATTGGATCAACCAAGGATAATTCTCTGGACATATGATATCTATCATAACTTAGATTCATGGCCTCCTATGTACGAAGGTTTCTTTGAGCACTTCCCAAAGATTTTAATTTCTAAAACAGTTATTGACTGTACCTTTATGTAATGTATCAATGTGAGGTGTTGTCCATAGTTTGGACATGAGTCACAGTTGGTATTAAAACTCACAGTATATGTGTTGTTGTATTTTGCATGACAATTGTTGTAATAAAGTTGTAGTTGTTTTCTGTACCATGTATTTGGCGACTCATAATAGGTTGGATGGATTGGACTTCTTTTGGGGGCGTCACATTTGGTATCAGAGCTTAAGGATATGATCTCTGGCTGAGATCCGAGATTAGAACTAGGAAGGGAGAGACGAGTAATATCCTTCGCTAGTGTGTGTCCTACCTAAGCTGAATTTTTTACTTAAGTTGACAAATTATGATATGTTAATTAACCTTTGTTTTGAAGCGTATTCTAGAATGATATCTGAAATACAGGAGATGAATAATGGAGAAATCATGATGACCGGGGAGATGGAATCTGAAATGAAAGCAAGGTATTCTCAACTCTTCGAAAATACAGTGCACGTAAATTTTGGGACTTAAATTTCATAAGGAGGGGAGATTGTAAGACCCCGAATTTTATGAAATACAAGTATTCAATTTTTCTTATAATTATTATTCAATAAATGGTTAAATTGATAAAAGTTTAAAGTTAAGGGTGATATATATAAAATTTTCAAAATACGCAAGTGGTTATAAAATACTCATTTCTGTTGGAGAATATTCGTTTGGTCGTGGAATATTCTTGTTGTCGGGGAATATTCATACGATAGTGCAGTCATTTGTGGGCCCCATAACCGAATAACTGTCGGATGAAGAAAACGACAAGTTTGAGTTTTTATAAATAATTGGTAGTTGTTATTCTGAATTAACTTCGTTGGAATACCCGGTGGTTAAAATACAGTAATACGTGTGGTTGCACAGTAGCACACGATTTTGCACAGTATTTTTGAATTATTGATTCTTACGTAAGAAGGCACTACTCAATAATTGTTACAGTAATTACTGTTCAATATTTTATTTTATTGATTCAATAATTCTGCGTTGATATTTTATATTATTGTTGTTTCAATAATTGTCATTGCATGAGATTTCCCATTATCAGATCAATAATTCATATTATTTGAATAATATTATTAGATAGCATTATTGGCAATATCTAGAAAGTTCTGTCAAGGAGAGGTTTGGTCACCTAATTGCGGCGCCATGAAGGAGAAATCCTTATCGGAAAGCCCCTCTTTCACAGGAACTACCTGGTTGTCATAATTGTGATTCTGTAATATTATTTGTGAATAATTAATTATTGATTTATATGATAAGGAAATGTTTATTTGATGCGGATATAAATGATGGATTTAGTTATGTGGTTATAAATGAAAGAATTAATGTTGAAGTGTTTTATCAGTATTTTTGTCGGAAAGGAGGTATTAAAAATCAAACCAGTATTCTTGTGATATATTGTGTGAGTTATAATTTTTAATCCAACCGTTGGATCATTGTGATTTTTGGATATGTTATACATATATAAGTTGAGTATATGTCCACAAATTTTGAACCGTTAAAAATGAACGTATAAATTGTTATGAATTTTAAGAGGTGACTAGTTCAGAAATTGTTGAAGTTTCGGAATTTATCATTTTGGTGAAAAATTCTAGAATGCATAGGTCCCACCTATGGTTGGTGAAGAAATGTGCTGAAATTCTAATTCAAATGTGGTGGGTGGCAATAGTATAGAGTAAAGCCATCGTAGTAGCGAGCCAAATGCCTTGCTACATCTTAACATTTTGCTATAAATAGAGGGCTAAGTTAGAATTGAAAATCACACCAAAAACATAAGCTTTCTCTCTTTCTCTCTCTATATTATCGAGCGTATTTTGTGAGTATTTTGATACTTTGAGAGTTGTTAATGAGTGCAAGTTTCCTTCAGCGTCATATTCGATATTCCAGTCAAAAATACTGCTCTTTTGAGGTAAGAGATTTTAAGGGTTAATATGTTTCTTCAGTTTCGTAATTTTTCTGACCTTCAAAAATTCTGAAAAAATTTGAAATGATATTTTGATTAGTTTTCTTGATTGTGTCCAAAAATGGCAATTTTTGGATATATAGATTAAGAGTTATGAATTTTATGGGAAAAGACTATTTTAAAAGTAGACCCTTATAACTCCTTGTGGTTAACTCTAAAATTGGTAAAATTTTTATTGGGAGTACATGTATATAACATCAGTATACTCTGTAAATTTTGTAATTTTTGGACAAAAGTACAATTTATGATAAATGTCTAAATATTTGGCAGTTTTGGCCATGTAAAAAATAGTAAATGAATTTTAAAAATTTCGAGAAAAATATATGTTCAATATGGGACTATATTCTGCTAAATTCCAGAAAAGAAATATTTTTGGAACTGATTTGGTATTTTTCATGAAAATGGACTAGTTATAAGTAAATGAATTAAATATGTTATGTGAAGTAACAACATTGGAAAATAGGATTTTATGGCTTGAGAATCCTATATAAGGTATATGTAGATTTTTGATGAGGGTTTTGGTTATTGGTGATGAAATTTTATGATTTTGGAATTTTAGGACGATTAAATGCATTAATTGATAAAGTGTAAAAAATTAAAATAAATTGTTTATAAGTTTAAGAAATGATTAAAATATTGTGGTAATATTAATAATATTAGATTATGAGATTATTAAGTGATTTATAACAGTTGGATTAAGGTGTTATGAAATCATTGATTCATGAATATTACTCTTGAAATTAAATGCAGTTGTTGATCGTATTGTTTTTATTATAATATATAACATTTTTATAATCCCGGTGATGAAATTTCTCTTTGACTTAAGTGTAAAGATGGGTAGATTATTGGTATGATCGTGACTATGAGTTCTCTTTGGCCAGTATTGCAAAGATGAATTGTTGTCTGGTATGATCATGACCATTGAATTTACAATTGAATATTTTTAGCTTAAAAGCAAAGGTGAATTGATCAACATGGTTATAATTATTGTTTATATAAATTCTGAAATGATTATATATTTTTTTGAAATATTAACATCTTTGGCCTGTAGTGCAAAGATGAATTGTTGATGAATATCTTTGGCGTGTAGTGCAAAGATGACCTGTTGTTGAATATCTTTGGCCCGTAGTGCAAAGATGACCTGTTGTTGAATATCTTTGGCGTGTAGTGCAAAGATGAATTGTTAATAAATATCTTTGGCCCGTAGTGCAAAGATGAACTTATTAGTAAGATTATGAACATGAACTGTGATTTGGTATAACCATGATCTTTGATGTTTCAGGTAAAGACATGTGATGAAAAATATCTTTGTCTTGGATGAGAAGAGAAAATTAGAACTACAATTATGATTATGAGTTATTCACATGATCGTGAGCAGGATACATTGATTAATGTTACAGTGTTAAAGCATTGTTGGTGGACTTTTAACATGGAGAAGATAATAGACTTTATAGTCAATTTGACTCTTCTAATGGATTGCTCATTCCGCTGCAACTATGGTTGAAAAGTTTTATTATCTACCATATGTTCTAAATCTCTGATTTATTACTGATGAAGGCTATTGATAATTTAATTATCTTTAGTCATAATATTCTTTACTGAGCTAGTTGTGCTCACCCTTTTGCTTCACAATTCCTTTCAGGTAATAAGAGTGTTGCTGGGTCGAGCGGGGATAACATGGGAATAGAACGGTGGTCTATAGCTGTTGAGGTTCTCTCTAAATAGTATAAAAATAATTTTATTGAGAACTTTAGATAAGTGTGTCGTATTGTATATGTCATTTGATATTTAATTTTGGTGAACCGAATAGGGTAAGGTGAACCCAACTTTGGAAGGGTGTTTTGTCACTATCATACATGATGTCTAATGACCTACGAGTTATCATAAGACAAGGTTGTGCACATCCACTTGCTGAGTATATCTACGAGCACTACCTATATGATCTTGAAGTTTATTTGAAATATAATTGTCAACTGGAGACAGTGGAGATAGTTATATGTCAAGAGAAGACTCACCATTGGAAGGAACATGATTGTAATCTTCTCGTTTTTCTTTAGGGTCTATTGGATCAACCAAGGATAATTCTCTGGACATATGATATCTATCATAACTTAGATTCATGGCCTCCTGTGTATGAAGGTTTCCTTGAGCACTTCACAAATATTTTAATTTCTAAAACAGTTATTGGTTGTACCTTTATATAATGTATCAATGTGAGGTGTTGTCCATAGTTGGGACATGAGTCACAGTTGGTCTTAAAACTCACAGTATATGTGTTGTTGTATTTTGCACGACAATCGTGGTAATAAAGTTGTAGTTGTTTTCTGTACCATGTATTTGGCGACTCAAAATAGGTTGGATGGATTGGACCTATTTTGGGGGCGTCACATAAATAGTGTCGTATACATAAATAATGCCATATACATAAATAGTGTCGTATACGTGAATAGTAATCCCGACACGAAAAAGATTAAGTTTCACAATAAAATTTATATCAATATTTCGGTATAATGATATTAAAAGAAATAACATCATTTACGAAAAAAAATAACATCCATTACGATCCCTTACCATAACTCCATAATAATCATTTGTGGAGCAAAATTCAATAATGAAGTTCAAAACTTAGATCCATTCAAAGATAGGAACCATAATAGCCAACTTGGATAAATAAAAGATTTAATTTTTTTGTGAATAGTACCGTATTTGTGAATAGTGTCGTATACGTGAATAGTGTTGTATACATGAATAGCAACCTCAACACGAAAATGTAAAAATTTCACAATAAAATTCATACCAATATTTTGGTATAATGATATTGAAAGAAATAATATCATTTACGAAAAAAAATAACATCCCTTACTATCCCTTATTATCCCTTACCTCAAAAGAACAATACTTCTGACTGGAATGTCAGATATAATGCTGAAGGAAATTTGATTGCAACACTCAAGATATCTAAATACTCACAAAAATACGCTCGATATTATAGAGAGAGAAAACTTCTGATTCTGGTGTGATTTTCAATTCTAACCTAAGCATCCTATTTATATGAAAATGCTTAGAACACCAAAGCAGAAAATTAAATAAAAAAATATTTTATAAAAAAATATTCTGCACACCTCCTTAAAAATCTGATTTGAGCACACCAGTGGGGCCCACTAACATTAAAAAACATTTTTCTCAAAAAAATAATTTAAAACTCCAAAAATCTATTATTCCGGAATTTTAATAATTCATAGTAAATAGCCATTTTATCAGAAAAATTCAAATCGTATGTCCATTCCATAGGAAATTTAATTCTCTACAACTTTATAGAAGAAATTTTTTCCAAATTCTAAAGGAAAAATGATCGAAATCCACATACGGATGATCTTGCATGCTATAATCAAATTTCAGTCAAAAATAGGGCCCACCAACATATTTAACATGTTTTTAGCGTTTATTTTAACAAAAATATTTCGGACCCAATTTGCTTTCTTCCTCCTCATTTATTCATATATCGTGCATTCATTGTAAAAATATCATCGTTATTATATTATTATATTATTACATCATACACTTATAATGTAATATTACAATAATATATTTGAATGAATTATTTTATCGAAGAAAATATCAACTCTTAATAATATAGATAAAATATCCATTTTCATCAATTGTCACTTTTCTAAAAGTTCCTCCATTCCTACAAAATACTGATAAAATACCTCACCATTAATTCCTTAATTTATATCCACATAAAATAAATATTTCCTTATCATTTTTTATCAATAATTAATTATTCACAAATAATATTACAGAATCACAATAATGACAATCAGGTCGTTACCAGGAAAGATGGGGCTTTCCGATAAGGATTTCTCCTTACTTGCGCGCAATTAAATAACCTAACCCCTTTCCTCGATAGAATTTTCTAGACATTGTCAATAATGTTATGTAATAATATTATTCAAATAATATGAATTATTGGTTTGATAATGTAAAAACTGTGCAGTGACAATTATTGAAACAACAATAATATAAAATAATGTGCAATACCGTGTGCAACTGTGTAATAACGCGTATTACTTTACTTTAACCACCGGGTATTTCAACAGTGTTAACGGTAACAACTACGCCGCTATTTATAAAAAAAACTCATTCTTGTCGTTTTCTTCATCCTACAATTTTCTATTATGGGGCCCACAAATGGCTGCGCCGTCGTACGAATATTCCCCGACAACAAGAATATTCCACGACTAAATGAATATTCCCCGACAATAATAAATATTTTATAATCACTTGCATATTTTGTAAACTTTACATATATCACCCTTAACTTTAACTTTTTTATCCATTTAACCATTTACTGAATAATATTTATAAGAAATTTTGAATAATTTTATTTCATAAAATTACAGTTCTTACTAATATATATATATATATATATATATATGTAAAAGCGTAAATTACCACTAAGTAAACTCTAGGCACGATAAAATGTATATATATATATATATATATATATATATATATATATATATATATATATATATATATATATATATAAGCAATAGAAAGTCACGGATCAACGATCCGGGCATACCCCCTCGAAAAGACTCTCAACGCTAGTATATATATAGATATAAAAGTAGTAGAAAGCTTAAAAATCTGAAAAATCTTATAGTGGGCTGCCAAGAAGACTTCAGATAGCTTTTGACGCCTGAAAACTCGTTTCCACCGGTTAAACTTCAGTAAGTTACAAAACACGAGCTTACAAGTGTTTAGAAAGAAGAATCATTAAGTTTAGAGCATTCTAGCAGGGGTTACAGGCTGAAATGGACAGAGTTTTCTCTCGTTTCTTCTTTTTATTTTTCAAATGAGCTGCCAAGAGCTCATATTTAAAGACCAGATGGTCGCGGGTCTACCTGCGGTTGCCTGGGTTACCCCGGGCCATGCGGGTCCTATCATCTCGAAGTATGTGCACTTTAGCTACGCACTGTCCGATCGAACCTTCATAACTTTCAATTCGGGCATCAAATAAAGGAGTGTTGTACCTTTTCGGAATGTTATTGTCGAGAGCTACACAATGACATGGGATTAGAGGTTGTACAAAGCTGGGAAGATGGGTCCATGACCAGATCTCCAAGTCTTCAAAGTCTATCCATTGTACTGTCTTGTGTAGTTGTCACTCGGGATTTGAGCTATGGTTTTTGTGGGACATCTTGATATGCAGTGTGACACCCCCAAAATAGGTATACATCACCCATTCTGAGTTGTCAATACATGGTATAGAAACAACTACAACTTTATTATTACAACAGTAAAACTGTGAGTTTAAATACAAATATTATCTTCTAGACAATATATATACCCAAATAAATCCTCATCACAATTATTTATACATTATTTTACAAAAATGGTGAGGACTACTAAACAACTCTCTCTATAACCATCATTCCATACCCCGACTCGTACTCGCTACATTCTCGCCTCCTGAGAAAAAAAATGGAACAAAAAGGAAAAGGTTGAGCTCAACTAGCCCAGTAAAGAAAATTATGACTAAGATAATATAAAATAAATTATCGTTAGTCTTCAACAGGGAAAAATCTGAGAGAATATAATAAACAACAAGTTTTAGATCAATATTCGCAGTGGAAAATAATAATTCATAGAAGAGTTACGTAGAGGATGAAATCTACTAATATCTATGAATTTAACAGTCCATCATCATTATTTTATCCCTGTAACATCAATCAATATTCATCTTGAATCAAATATTCATCTTTGCACTATAGGCCAAAGATATTCATCAGTTGGTCATGTTCATCTCAACACCTGTTCATCTTTGCACTACGGGCCAAAGATATTCGTCATAAAATCGTTAATCTTTGCACTACAGGCCAAAGATATTCAATTATATCATCATTTAGGACTGAGGATGATGAAAAATATTTTAAAGAAAACGAATCTAGTGAAGCAAAAGAATAAATATTAAGGATTCGTATTTCAGCTATTTCATGTCCAAAAATACTTCATAAATAATCATACTGAAGTAAAATTCAAGAATGATCAAAACATGGATACAATCAAAGCTAGTATCCACACTAGATATTTTGGACGAAAACAAAAAAATTAAATTTTTACGTGAATAGTCTTAGTATTCGTGAATAGTATTATATATCGTGAATAGTCAGATACGTGAATAGTAACTCGCAGATAAAATTTCCAAATTTGATTAAAATTTAGATCAATACTTCTAAGATAATGATATTGGAAGAATTAATATCATTTTAAAAAAAAATTAATAATATCCCTTACCTCACAAAGACAGTACTCCTAGTTGAAACACCGGATATAGGCTATGACTTGAACTTGCACCGTATAACAACACTCAAAGTATTAAAATACTCACAAAAATACGCTCAATATATCGAGAGAGAAAGAGAGAGAAAACTTTAGTTTCTGGTGTGATTTTCAATTCTAACCTAAGCACCTTATTTATAGGAAAATGCTTAGAACACCAAAGCAGAAAATTTAATAAAATATTATTATTTATATTACAAATTCCTACGCCCACTTTTACCAACTGATTTCAGCCATCTAGCACATGTTAAAGATGCCCACAAACATTTGAAAAACGTTTTTGTTGATATAAATAATTAAAACTTCCAAAAATCAATTATTTCGGAACTACGGAACTTCAATAATTCATAATAAATAGCCCTTTATCAGAAAATTCGAAACTCGCGCCTTTTCTATAGGAAATTCCATTATCTACAACTTTGCAGAAGAAAGTTTTTCCAAATTCCAAACAGAAATTAACCGAAATCCACAAACGGGCGATTTTACAAGCTATAATCAAATTTCAGTCAAGAAATGGGGTCCACAGACATGAAAAACATGTTTTAAATATTTTTGGTAATAAAAATACTCCTCCTCATATACTCATATATCCCATATTCATTGTAAAGATATATCAATTATTATTATATTATAATAATATAATAATATATTTAAATGAATTATTTTATCGAGAAAAAGATAAAATATTAATTTTCAACAATTGTCACATTAAAAATTTTCTCCATCTATATCCACATAAAATCAATATTTTCCTCATCATATAAATCAATAATTAATTATTCACAAATAATATTACGTAATCACAATCATCGACAACCGTGCAGGTTCCTGAGGATGAGGGGCTTTCCAATAAGGATTTCTCTCATCGCCAAGCAATTAGGTGACCAAACCTCTCCTTAGATAGAACTTTCTAGACATTGCCAATAATGTTATCCAATAATATTATTAGGATAATATGAATTATTGCTAGATAATGAAAATCTTTGTGTAGTGACAATTATTGAAACAACAAAAATATAAACGCAAAGAATTATTGAATTAATAAAATAAAAAAATTGAGCAGTAATGCATCGTAACAATTATTGAGTAATGTCTTCACGTAAGAATCAATAATTGGTGTAATATGATGTGCTACTATGTTTTAACCAATTTAGTATTTTAACAAAGATTAATCTGCAATAACTACGCCCGTTATTTTTAAACAACTTATATTTGTCGTTTTCTTCATCCAATCGCTTTCCCACACAAGGCTGCGCCGTCATACGAATATTCCCCGACAGTAAGAATATTCCACGACCAAACGAATATTTTATAACCACTTGTTTATTTGAAATATTTGCGTATTTTACCCATAACTATCCACATTAATCAAATCAACCCTTACTATTTCAAAATAATAAATAGAGAAAATTTAATTTCATTAATAATAAGTTGGGGTCTTACACGCAGTGTGATTTGAATTGTGTTGAGATGACATGAATGTGATGTTGAGGCAAAAAAATGACAATTTTGCCCCTACCGGGGTTATCTCCGGCTTTGGCGCAAATGTAGCAGTCGTTTCTCAGGGTTAAACCCTGAGATTGGGTTGCTGTGGATGTTGAATGTCCTCAGGGTTATCTCTGAGATTGGCTTGACCTCCCAGGGTTATCTCCGGGATTAAGCTGAGTATCCCGGGGTTGTCTCCGGGGTTGAAATTGACTTTTTCGGGATTATCTCCGGAACTTGAACTGGATCCCTCGGGGTTATCTCCGAGGTTGGAACTGGACTCCCGTGGTTATCTCCGGGGTTGAAACTGAATCTCTCAGGGTTATCTCTGAGATTAAAAACTGGACTTCCTGGGGTTCTCTCTAGGTTTGAAACTGATATGACTTCCAGGGTTATCTTTGAAAGACAATTCTGCCCTTTTGCAGGGTTAGTAACAGGAACGCAAAATTTTGAGTGTCTACACCAATTATAAAGGATGGCCTGACTTATTGCCTCTAAATTTACTAGCCTACAGAACCTCAATGCGTACTTCTATTAGGGCTACCCCCTACTCACTGGTTTATGGCATGGAAGTAGTACTCCCCATAGAAGTAGAAATGGAGTCTTTAAAAGTGTTAAGGATGAAGATCAATGGTTGCAAGACCAATATCACAAGTTATCTCTGATAGATGAGAGGAGGGATGCAACCATCTTTCATGGTCAATTATATCAGCAGAGGATTGATCGGTCATTTAACAAGAAAGTCCGGTTCGGGCAATTTAAAGAGAATGACTTGGTGTTAAAAAAGATCATCTCTAATCAAGATGATGTGGCGCCCCCAAATCTAGGTCCCTTTGAACCTCAGATTTGGTCCGCCACGATACTACTATCTTCAAACTAATATATATTTTGTATTCATAACTTAATGAATATAACTTTACTTATTACAATTTAGAATATAAATTCTTTCCATTTCCAGGATCTACGTAATGACCCCAAACTTTTATAAGTTTCTAATCTTGGTCATTTACTATTCCTGTTTTACATCACATTCGATGTTTATACAAATATGCGGAATAATTTAAACTTTTTCAATCTCCTTTGAAAAATAAATATTTTATTAATATCTTATCTCGAATCAATTACAAATACCTGAAACAAATTATTCTTTAATTCACTTTGTTCAATTTCTGTATAAATCTTTACATCTCAATTCGAATTTCTCTATGTATCACATAATACAACTTAACAGATATTACACATTATAAACTACTATCATGTACATCTACTAGAACCTAAACATAGTTCAAGAGCATCTAGTTAAATAATAAATCAATCTCCTTCGATACTATTGGACTTTATCAATCAAGTAGCACGTAACCTTTACTGTGAATCCTTAACTTGCAAAAGTGGTTATTTGCAAGGTGAGCTCGACAGACCAAATAATTCTAATAGATTTTCATGCAAAGACATAGCATATAATAGCATATTCAGTTCATGCATTCATAATCAATTAATATTTACTATGCATGTTACTTCTCACATAACAAGCATAGAGATTTACTTCACAAGCATATCATCAAAGATCAACTTTCACATTTCATACATATCTCATAAGCATTTCATATATGTCAACATTTGCATAGCATAATATAGCTCAACTAAAAGTTATCAAATTCATATAACAATTAGGAACTGAAAGACTTGCCTGATTCGTAGTTTATCAACTACGACTTAACTGCTTAAAGCTTATCTGCAGTTCGTGTATTCCTAAATAGTTATATAAAAATGGATTCATATCCATTAGTCATGCATTCATACATTCTTAATGTAATAATAATTTTACATTATTTTTTTAATTAGGTTCGTAAAACCTACACTTCACTTTCTCATCATACGCTTAGAATAGCTAGGTATGTATAATATACCTTAGCTACACATGTTCAATATCAACATTCATAAATCTATTACACACATGACTCACTATGTGTTTGTTACACATTTTAAACTCATAGATGAATGTTTCATATAGTTCTTGCATTTTGCAAACTTTAATAACTTTTAACAAATTTGGGTTTTATATAACCATTACATGCTCTTAGGCTTAAAACATCATCCATGTCAAGTACTATAGTTTAGGATAGTACTATAAGTAAGTTGCCAAAATCAGAAAGCAAATAAAATGTCCAGATTAAACTGTCTCAGCAGCAGCAATTGCTACTAGGCTGAGTTAAAGCTTGGGATGGGCTTGTTACTGCAAATCCCCGGCGGACAAAGTTGAATATTTATTTTTTGGTTTCATCTAGGTTCTTAGCACGCATGACTATTAACACATAACTTATCCTCATGTTAAGAGGTCTTAGCCCAAGTTGGGTGTCTCGTGTTTTTTTCTTTAAGTTATTTTTACTAAGTAGGTTCATGTACAAGGAATGAACTATCTTAACCATTTCATCACGTAAGGACGTTAAATGCCTATAACGCGTATGCTCATATATATTCAACTCATTAGTTCATCATTTGAGAAATCATTACAATTCATACTCGCACGACTTATATGGTGTCTAACTAGATGAGCACACATGTAAGCCATGTTTATAAAAGCTTACTTTCGCAAGGCGTTCAAATTCACTTTTAAAAGTCATTCTAGGCTAAGCTAAAGCAACTAGGTGCAACTTTAAATCTCATTTCATAGCTAACTAAGCCATGTATGTATGTTATTATGTTTAGAACTTTAAGTCCACAAGTTACTTTAAGTTCGTTCTCAAAGTTTCAAGTTTTCTTTAGAAAACATTTTCAACTAAGCTATTGTAAGTTGATAATAAGTAAAGCCACTTTAAATCACTTCTCATGCTTAGGTATATTCATATCTCATCAATAGGTATGTGTTAGAATATCATAACTTCAAAGACTCAAGGTTCGTAAATATTCGTTTTTCCAAAACTTTAAGTTTCTTTTCAAAACACATACTAATTCATGCTAAAGTATTCCCTTATGAGTAAGGTAATTTATATGGCATGTCTAATATCTTTCATTTTTATGTTTTATCACTTAGAATAACATATTCCATCGTCGGGAGCACTATACTTGCGTATGTGCTGGCTCGACGCCCTCCGATTACCTCCGAATACGTAACAGTCACAAAGATGACTATTTTTACCCTTCCTAATGACCTCAAATTGAAAACTTAAAGAACAAAACTTGTAGGTCTATTCGTCCTCGTTCCGGATCATCTTGAATCACCTCGGAGTTCGTTTGAAAAAGGTATGCCTAATTTACTACATCAGGTCAGAGAATTCTACCTGGCACTGAAGCCTGGCGCAGCTGCGCCCTGGAAGGCAGAATGGCCCTTCAGGTTCTGCACTTCATGATTTTACAGACCTCATCTCCTTCCGATTTTCATAACATGAGTTATACTCATCCAAATCAGACCATTTTCGATTTTATGGGTTCGTAACTCATAAAACTACAACATACCAATTACCCAACAATTAACATAAACATTAACTAACCCAAATTTGAATCTATAACTCATGTTCATGCTTAGTTTTCTGGTTTTGAAAAGTTTAGCGAATTCATTCACCATAAATTCGTTTCTCAACCAAATTGGTTTGTTTAACTTCTGTTGTTTTCGCATATGACTATCTTAACAACATCTAACAACAATTCATGGATTGAAACAAGCTTTAGCCATCAATTTTGTGACTCAGAAGCTAGTTTTTCTTTACACTTTTCTTAGGAATTGAAACTTAGAAATCAAAAGCATATAAGTTAGCATTATTACCTCTTGAATGCTTGGAATTGCTAACCATCACTCTCCAATCCTCCAATTGCTCCTTAATTCAACTCACTCTCTCTATCAAATGCTCAGACATTCAACAAATGGGAAAAGAAAAGAAGGAACTCTATTTATAGAGGAAGGAGTATCCAGTTCATGGTCTTGCACATTGAATTAATCCAAGAGGAAGAAGAAGAAGCCAATGGATCGAGAAGGGTTGTTGAACCACTCCATCTATCTGCATCCCTCTAACCATCATCAATTCTAATTTTCAGCAATAACAATAGGCTAGGCCAATGGCCTATTCACGTGATGAAGGAGAATGACTGAAAAATTGGGACAAAGCTTTTTAGCTTACTGTTTTAGCAATAAGGCCACTTAATGTACCAAGGTTATTTCCTTTTGGGTCTATTAAATCAATTATAATTGACTTAACATTACTACATTAAATTAAGTTATGGTTTATACACACACACACACACACACACACACACACACACACACACACACACATATATATATATATATATATATATATATATATATATATATATATATATACACATCCACATATAGGAAGTATACTTATATTTTAAATATACACCAATACATAATATCATGTACCTCATGTACATTAATCTAATAATATTTTAATTGGGCTATTTATAAAATAGTTGGATATTCTTAATCCATCATTTTCCATAAAATTTATCATTTCAAATATACCCAATTATCATAATGATAATTAATATCAATTATTTATTAACTCACATCATATACTACATGTACCTTAGTTACATGCAATAAAATAACGTTGTTAGGTATTATTGTCTGAGTATCCTCCATAATTATTTTTACTACTCGTATAACCACATTATAACATTGTCTAATATTAATGTTTATTTAAACATTTAATCTCCTTCCCAGCTTCTAGAATACACATATATTTAATCATTTATGTATTAAAATCACTTATGATTTTATTGTACCACTTGATACCTTATCTCATTAGTCCCAATTAAATGTCACACTTCATGTATTCTTAGGCCATGTGTATTATATATTACTACTGTCCACATTTTCTATATTACCCATAGTAATACTATTTAATGATAATGTCTACATTAATATTTTAATTGGGCTAAGTTTAATTCAATTGGGTATTCCTAACCCATAATCACATTTTAATATCACAACGGCTAATTAGTATTAATCATTTATTATCTTACAATAATTAGTATGTACAACACTAATTAATATAATTCTTTCATTTTATTTCTTCCATAAATTGTTCCAAAACAATTTTTCTTTAGCCACCACATACAATATTAACCTTAAGCATAAATTTCTAACCAATAATTACTTATCACTATATTGGTTCTTTTAATCATTTATCTTTCAAATATCAACCCTTTGATATATTACAAAACTATGTAATATATTAAAATATCAAATATTAATTAACATATTTCTTTCATCCTCTTATGCTAAACACATATGTTAACTCACTATCTTATACAAGTGAACTAACCCTTTTTCGTTTAATTAATTATCACGCCATTGCCATACAAGGATTATAATATTTCATAATATCTCTTAATTAACCATATTTATTTAGGGTTAATTAATCAAGTCACGTTTTGCTAACTAAATTTCTTCATGAACACTTGGTCACCATATATGACCCTTATAAGAGTTATTAGTATCAATTTCTTGGAATCAAATGTTCATAACTTACTCAGAATTTTCTACAGACCACAGTAATTTGCTACCTGGTCACATGCTTGAAATGGTGCAAATTGGGCCATACCAAATTCTCGAAAGTGCACAAGTTCGCATTAGCGTAAGCTGAAACCTTACACTTCTAAATACTTTACACATCCTCCTTAAGCGTTAACTCGTCTAACATCAATCCTCTATTTGGTTTCACATCATTGATTACTATTTTCCTTAATAATTTAAGAATCACACTTCGAGTTTTAAAACTCTATCTCCCTTATTAGTTTAACCAACTATACATCTCCTTTATAGTTTCATACCACCAATAACACAACACTCGCATATAACACATACATACATTCCTTAAATCTTCACTTCTCGTCGTGTATCAATTTACTCACTAATTCTCTAACCACTTTAAAGGTATATCAATTTTCTTCCCTCGTCAACAACGTACATATATACAAGTCCAAACCTAACACATATCGAGTCTTTAATAGTATTCAATATAGTACACTGAGTGGTTTCCCACAAACAACCAACAAATTAGTTTCACTCGTTTACCTTGCTTTTTCCACGATGAGTTAGATCGGTTACCAATTCGTATATACCTCCACTCTCTGAAGGAATCGTTTAGCCTAGCTCCTATACATCAACCATTAAAGAGTAAGATTGCACTACCTTAGACTTGATATTCATTCATACATATACTCAAGAAATTGGTGATTATCAAAGATATTTTAATGTCACCAACTTACTAATATAAAATAATTTTCACATAAATTATTTAACATCCATAGATAAATTTTTATCCATCCTCTTACTAATTTATCTCTACAATTTATAAAAAATATATAATAACGATATATATATATATATATATATATATATATATATATATTAAACACAGCCTCACTTATTGCATAGTCTATATTACCCTATACAACACCACATCACATACTTCACAATACACTATATATTTTTATTTAAACCCTTCACATGCCTTAAGAATTTTATCTACTAAATTCTTATTTTAATATTTTCTGAAAATTCGGGTTCTTACAGATGAAGCCAAAGGAAAGTTCGCCCCAAGTTGGGAAGGCCCTTTCATTGTCAAGGAAGTATTGGCGGGATGAGCCCTCAAACTGCAAGAAATGGACAACGAAGAATTTCCCCATCTTATAAACTCAGACACCGTGAAGAGGTACTATGTCTGAAATACTTGCAAACCACCAATCTGGTTTAGAAAAAAATCAATCAATCAAGTCAATTCAGGTTTTCATCAAGCTTGAACTAAGAAAGACATAATCTCCCCTCATCAATGGGAATACGTAGGCAGCCATCTATGGTGCGGTCAAACCAAACAAAAATCCAAAAACCCCTCAAACTCAAATAAACATTTTTCAACTGTCCAGGCAAAGCTTGAACTACGAAAGACTTGATCTCCCCTCATCAATGGGAGTAAGTAGGTAGCCATCTATGGTACGGTCAAACAAAACAAAAAATCTAAAAAACCCAAGCGAAAAATTTAAACTCAAAACCATTTGACCAAAGCCTGAACTACGAAAGACCTGATCTCCCCCCATCAATGGGAGTATGTAGGCAACCATCTATGGTGCGGTCGAACCCTCGAAAGAAAGCCAAACACTTTGTCTAATCAAAAGACCAGTTCCAAGACACCAAAAGTTAATACACCAGAAAAGCCTAAAGATCAACGACCCATTCTGAAAGATCCTAGGACATCTCAATGTCAATCCGTCAAGGAGAAGTTTGGGCACATCAAGATGGCGATTCATAAGGAAAATGGCTAGTATCAAGCAAGTGACAAGACATATCTAAAAGGGAAGTAAAGCAAAATATATTTCCTTTCCATCTAATACTATTTGATATATACAATGTATCATGTGCATGAAAAAAATGGCTAACCTAGTCTATGCAGGAAAATGAAAGCTAGTCTATAAACCCGTAGATAAACGAGCCAGCAAGTCTAACATGACGTCCCTCTCAGAAGATGGAGGCGAATCTATAAGCTCTTGCTCTAAGGCCTTCATGCGAGCCAGTAGATCCACAGCCATCTGCATAGTGCTGCCACGATCATCTATGAATGCAATCATATCTGCAATAATGCTAGCCATATAAGATCTAAGTGCAATACCATCAACAATAGTAACATCCCGGGTAGCTCGAGCCTCATCCCGCTCAACAAAAGCATCATCGCGAGCCGCTCGAGCCTCATCCTACTCAAAAAATGCAGCATCCCGACTAGCTCAAGCATCATCTCTCTCAATAAAAGCAACATCTCAGCCAAAAAGGGTTGTCAACATCAGTGCCCTAGCCTGATCCCTCTCAAATGTCATAAGATGTAACCTCTGCTCTAAAGACTCTGCAGAAGGTGGAGCCGTAGCAGTAGAAGGGCTAGGGGTGTCACTGACGAAGGCTGCCATCAAATTAACAAACAACTCATCCCTGGTAGGATAATCAGGGTCCTCTATAGGCTCCTCATCATCAGAATCAATACTCAGCTCTGAGTGAACAACCATTGCCGATGAAATATCTGCCTTCAGCTATGCAGAATACTCTAAAGATCGACCCGGATGACTAGTTAAAAAATTAGCCCTCTCTTGATGAGTCCAACAATCATAAATCCTGGTCAAGTCATTTGCTTAGAAAAACAGAGCTGATAGTCGTTGACCCAAGGCCCCATCAAAGGGGTGAATATCCGAAAACTGATAAACTGTCGCATGACAGCCAGTGGATGATATGTGGTCACCCCTCTCAAACTAGCCAGGGGTAGATAGTCCATGCCAACTGCATGAGTAATAAATCTATAAGGAGAGCTGAGTACTGAACAAGGCAAGATCACAAATGGATCCTCGATCACTGTCAGAAAAGCCAACCAGGATGTTACATCTGTACACTCAGACGGCTGAAAAAAATAAGACATGGCTATCTTATGATTAAAGCAGTACCCATGACGTCTAAAGGTGCCAATCAATCTCAAATGTGTCATAAACCACACATACAACAAGACGACACTGCCCCTGAAAAACCCCACAGGATGGGTATGGCAAAAAGTGGTCGATGTGACGCCCCCAAAATAGGTATACATCACCCATCTTGAGTCGCCAAATACATGGTACAAAATTCAAATACAACTTAATTATACAACAATCGTGTAACATACGAAAAAACATAATCTAAGAGTTTTAATAAGAATATTGTCATCTAGACAATATCCACTCTCAATGGAGTCCTCATTACATTTATTGTCACACTATTTCACAGAATAGTGAGGACTACTAAAACAACCATTTGGACCGTCAATCCGATCCCCGACTCATCCCAGCTATATTCTCATTTCCTGAAGAGAACAATGAAAGAAAGGGTGAGCACAACTAGCCCAGTAAGAAATATTATGACTAAAATAATGCAGAATAAATTATCCTTAACCTTCAACAATATAACAACTGATAGAATATAATAGACAACAAGTTTTAGATCAACAATTGAAGCGGAATAAGCAATCCATTAGAAGAGTCAAGTAGAGTATAAAATCTATTATCTTCTATGATTTAAAAAGTTTTTCATCAACTTTATCGCTAAGACTCAGCTTAATAAATAAAATCAAATCAATCATGTACCACGACCAAGGATATTCATGTAATCATCAATGGTCATGATTATACCAAATAATCCCTGGTTATAATCATACCAACAACTGTCCATCAATAAACTACAAGTCAATGAGGACTTTCACCACATCATTCGTCACATTACGGTCATGATTATACCGAATAATCCCTGGTCATAATCATACCAAGTCCATCTATGCACGTAAGCCCAAAGATGACTTTCATCACAATATAAGCATGAGGATGATGACAATGACATAATAATTTAATAAAACAAGTTCAAGGATAAATGTTAAAGATTTATAATTTAATTTATCCAGAAATCAATAGCGTCCAAATTGTCAACATGATATTGCTTTGTAGAGTAAAATTCAAGAATTCTCAGAAGAATATTTCCATGAAAAGATATTGGATGAAGCGCAAATATCCAGGATATTCTACTAATTTCATGGAGTATAGAAACCAAACTTTAACCAACTTAGTATAATAGAATATATGAAACTGCAAATGGATTTTCGCCCGCCATACGGTAATCGACGTAGACAGATCATTTCCACAATTTAATAAGAAAAGAATACGAAGGATCATTCACCATGCATGCGGTAATACACATAAACAAGTTATTCCAACAGAATAATAAAGAATGGAATAACAGAAGAATTCAACATGCATGCGATAGACCGCACAGACAGGTTATTCCAACAGAATAATAAAGAATGGAATAACAGAAGAATTCACCAGGCATCCGATAGACCACACAGGCAGGTTATTCCAAAAGAATAATAAAGAATGGAATAACAGAAGAATTCATCAGACATGCAATAGATCGTACAAACAGGTTATTCCAACAGAATAATAAAGAATGGTATAACAACCCTTACGAATATTGAAAGAAATAAATCTCTTCATGAATACGAAAGAAATAATACCCCTCACCTTAGAATAAAACTGGATACTGGAATAGAGAGGTAGCAGACTTCTCTTCTTCTTTCTCTCTATAATTTCTCTCTATAATAATTGCTCTATAGCTTTAGTGAATAGGTGAGAAATGAAGGAAGAATGAGCTTCTATTTATAGGAAAATATAGTTTCAATAATTGCACATTTTGGGGCTCAAAATATTACAGTATAATACCTCCCTCTTTTTTTTCATTTTTAATTTAGTCCTGCAAGTATTATCAAACTTGCACCACCTCCCCTAATAGTAAATCATGTGAATTAATAGTTCATTCATGTGACTCAATAGTATAATCATGTGAAAAAAACTAATTACAGTATAGTACCTTCAACTATACCTCCATTTTTAATTTAGTCATGCAAGTATTATCAATCTTGCACCAACTCCCCTAATAGTAAATCATGTGAATCAATAGTACACACATGTGAAAACATAGTTATAAGCATGTGAATTAATAGCAATTAATTGCTCATTTATCCGGTTAATTACCCGATTGGTCAATATAACTTCCAGACATCAATTATTATCGAAATAAATGTCGATTTTCACTAACACTAATAATTCCAACACAATGGAACTATCAATTTTATATTTAATCAACACGAACTTATTCATCATTAATATTATAATTCATAATATTTAACAACCAGGTTGTTCCCAAGAAAGAGGGGGCTTTCCGATAAGGATTTCTCCTTATTGGCGCGCAATTAGACTATGTAACCTCTCCTTGACAGAACTTCTAGACATTGTCAATATTGCAAATAATAATATGAATAACTTTGTCGTCTCAATTATTGATTTAATAATATAAAATATTATGACAATAATTAAATAAAACTGAGTGACTTCTCACGTAAGCATCAATAATCAAAGATACTCTATAATACCGTGTGCTACTATGCAACCACGCGTATTACTATACTTTTACCATCGATTATTTTATGACAACTTGCTTACTTTGAAAAAATTTCACATATCACCCTGAACTTTAATCTTTTATTAATTTAACCATTTACTAAATAGAATAATTATAAGAAAATTGAATACTTTCATTTCATAAAATTTGGGGTCTCACAGCCGACCTCAAGGTCTCCACTAATATCATGAACAAGATAGTGCAACCCTCCCTGAGAGTACGGACTACTGTAATCAGGCCAATGTTCAGATGGTTCATATATAGCGACATGTACAAATAGGCCACGACGCACATCAATAGAATATCTACGCGGGTAACCTTCCACTCACCCTCAGTAATGGTGAAGTCCCCTGAATGGCTTAGATAGCTGTCCAGTGACCCAAAACGATCAATCAAGAAATCCAAGGACACCACATGCCCTGAGGTAAACTTGTCCATGATAACTCTGCGTCGTAAGCCCGTCGGGTTATAAATTGTCCTCTCATATCATTAATGGCCATCATAGCACAATGTTGATCCAAAGGCAAATCAGTGAGGCTCTCATACTCCTCCAATGTAGGAGTCAGCTCATGGATATCAAATCTAAAAACCTATCTCTCTGGTATCCAACAAGATATCATGCCCTTTATAAAACCCAAGGGTACATAAAATGTCAGAAGGGTCATAGAATGCCTCAATAGCTGATCAACTATCACCCGATCTGTGGGAGATAAACTGTAATGCCATGATCTCAGAGAAGAGGCGAGGGAACCACCAACGGTAGAAAGCCTCCTGAGTAAAAGAGCCCTCTGATAAAGTGAAGCCATCTAAACCCACCAGGGGAAACTCGGTTATCAGCTGAGATAAAGGCCAATATCACCTAGCAGGAGGAAAGAATGGAATGCAAATCTCCCTTGTGATGCTCCTAATAGCACGCTTTCCCAAATAGAGCTCCCAGCCTCCATTAGTCAGGAGAGGGATCCGACGGGTGGATAATACATGCTCAATCCCAGTAGGAAAACCACTCTCAAAGCCTATTGTCAAATGCTCCTCGTTATAGGGAACCCACATAATAACATCAGCAGTCAACAACTCCAACTACAAATGAGAATGGGTAAACCCCTGAAAGAGTGGAGTGATGCCATAGCCGTCCCCGTGGACAGGTCTCCAGACCTAATATAGTCACGGGATGAAGGCGAGAGCCATTTATATGCCCAAAACTAAAAATACAAAAATCAAATGTCATCAATTATGAAAAATGACAACCCGAGCAGGGGAAAATCGAAAGATAAAGAAAAATTATTCACCAGCAAAAATGGATAAAAGCCTAGCCAAGCCTCCATCACACCCTCTGACCGTAGGCGCATCCCACGAAGGAAGTATGCAAAGATGTATGAACCCTAGTCAAAGTCTTTGATGCGGTCCACATCACGAGTGACACTGACTAAAGTGAAAGAAACCGTCAAGCAGTTATCCGCTAGGAAACAACCCCTGATGATGATCAGGAACAATCGTTGAATAATGTGATCTCTAACCCTCTGATCATCGGGCAGAGGCTTAGTCAAAGCCCCACTCATGGCATCCACACTTAATGGCCCAAAGAGAACGATTCGACCCTTGAGAACCATGGCAGGAACTCCCAGAAGGGATCGAACTGCAACTGGTGAAATGTCAGCTACCAAAGGTACCGGCGCCCCAATAAACTCTAACCCGGTGATGAACTGCCACTCCATCGGTGTCATCATCACCTCACAATCTAAAAAATAGAGAGACTGATTTTGGTGAAACTAGGGCTCATAAAAAGCGCTCCGTAACCCCAGGGGCAGCGACGAGGAGGAATAAAAAAGAAATTCTGAAAGCCCCATGAATGGACGATCTCCCAGTACTCTGGATGGAGGGTCTGGTACAAGGAGTGAATGCTAAACCAGTTCCCCCTAGGATGAGTAAAGCCAAGAACCTGCATTAAATTGTAAATCAAAATCAAAAACCCTTGCTCTGAAAGTGGGAAAAGAAGAAAGGTAAAGATGGAAACGGTTATTACCTCGTTCGCATGAAGGTAGATCGAGGGATGATGACTCAAATCATCCAGAAGATCTGGAATCATCACATTAGTAACTAGAAGCTCCCAGTGGTGAATGAAAGCAGAAGGAGTAGGATCCACAATATGAACATCATCCTCCTCATCTACAGCCTCTGGCCTATCAACCCTAATAGGGAGAATCACTGACTTAGTCAACCGACGAGGTTGCAGGGCTGGGTGAGGCTAAGGAATATCAGAAGCTCTTCTCCTCACACCTGCGGAGGCCCTACGAGAGCTACTCGGTTAGTCTGGATCCATAATCTGAATGAAGTCTCCAAATCACCTCAAAAAGGGTGAGGTAAGTTTAAAACTTAAATCTTATTAAAGTTAAATCATTATTTCCTATCTGGTTTAAATTCTAAAGCATGCATTGTGTTAACATACGTCTACACTAGAGTTAAAATTGCATGTTCATTAAATACCCAGACTGGTAGAATATTTTTGCTAGTCTCTTTTGTCACATGCACATAGGCATAACTATGTGGCCATTCAGTATCACACCAACCCAAAATCATGAACATCTCATATACATGAAAAACATCAAAATTAAACCCATCATGGCAGCCAAATTACCATATGTGCTTTATTTGAAAACACGTGATCATTTGTCCTCAAATAGGATGAATAAACTAGCCAAATGACTATCTCAGAAATAAGTTTTGTTTACATTAATACGTTCAACATGGTAAAATATGAACATTTACTAAGTTTAATAATATTTATCAAGTCATATAAGCATGCATATTCACTATATTATGTTTAGAAGCATTCTATATGAAATCTAATGTTTTAACGGTCAAAACTTAAAAAGAAAACATATAAACATTACCAGAGTAGTGCAGAACGTTTGTACGATGACGAATTTTTCAGAAAGTAGCCCGCACTCAGTAGATCTGAAGAAGAATTTTTCAGATTTTTTATATGGTTCAACTTGAAAATGACTTATGAAAGGAACGGGGGAGTAAATATACCCACGGGGAGCCGTAGGTTTACCTGCGGCCACCCAAAATGGGTCCTACCCCCTCTGGCTTGATCAAATTTGACTTACAACGAAGTTCCCGGAAGTTAAAAAGTCAAATCAGAGAAAAAGGTGCTACATGATTGAGCGGAAAGGGCCTAAAACCCTGAATTCAGATACCAAACTTCTGATCTACAAGTAAGTCATTGGTATTAACCCGGATGTGGGGTTCAGAGAGCCAATGATAGAGATTATGGAAAATAGCCTTTGTCAAAACATCGGGAAGGTCCGATGTCATAAATCGTTGGTCTTGAATGCATCAAAACGTCCAGTTTTGTTCAGGGGTATAATTCATCAAAAAGATATCCCCAGTAGAGATATCAGGAATGTCTGATAGTGTAAACCGTTGGCGATAACTCCAGCATAGCATAGTAAAAGATCTAGTGATGTAAGCCATTGAAAACTACTTTAACGAATGTCAGAATGATTGACAGTGTAAACTGTTGGTGACAACTCCAGCGTAGCATCGGGAAAAACTTGGTGATGTAAGCCATTGAAACTACTTCAACGAAGGTCAGGATGATTGACAGTGTAAACTGTTGGCGACAACTCCAACGTAGCATCGGGAAAGATCCTGTGATTTAAGCCTTTGAAAACTAATTCAATGAAGGTCATAATGATTGACATTGTAAACCGTTGGCGACAACTCCAGCGTATCATCAAGAAAGATCCGGTGATGTAAGTCGTTGAGAACTACTTTAACAAAGGTCAGAATGATTGACAGTGTAAACCGTTTGCGACAATTCCAACGTAGTATTGGAAAAGATCCGGTGATGTAAGTTGTTGAAAACTATTTCAATGAAGGTCAGAATGATTGACAGTGTAAACCGTTGGTGACAACTCCAGCGTAGCCTCGGGAAAGATCTGCTGATGTAAGACATTAAAAACTACTTCAACGAAGGTCAGAATGATTAACCGTTGACGACAACTCCAGTGTAGCATCGGGGAGGACCGATGATGGAATCTGTTATATAAATCCCCAACCGAGGAACCACGAAGGTTCAATGATTTTTAGATCTTTGTAAACTACTGTTCAAGTAGGCACCGAGGAAATTCGGTGAGGGTCAACCTTCATAAAACTACCATTCGAGTAGGTATTGTGAGGATGTTGTGAAAGAAAGTAGTAAAAAATTCTATCTCCAATTGAGTTTTCGGCATCAACCTAATAGAAAGCCCGGGCGGTGGTGACAATCCCAGCGTAACAGTATGAAGAATCCAATGATGGCAACCAAGGCAAGCTATCATCAAGATAAACATCAATAATCCCCCGTGAGTCACTCGCAAAAAGAGAGGAACATCTTCGGCGGAGACCATCATTGAAAACTCCATCACCAACAAAAATGGTGGGAGCAGTCAATGATAGAAAACCATTGGAGGTAATTTCACACCGAAATAGTCAGAGCACATAACATCATATTATGCTTCATTGCATAACATCATTTAGTCTTATCATATTTCAAGTGTCTAGTAATCTTTATCATGTTCATGCCATTACATTGCATAAACATGATAAAGAGGAGCATCTGTAGACACTCAAAATTTGCGTTCATGTTACTAACCATGCAAGAGGGCAGAATCGTCTTTTATCTTTTAGAGACAACCCTGAAAGTCTAGATCAAGCTAAAACCCCGGGAGATCAAGTCAAACCCCGGTGACAACCCTGGGAGATCAAGTCAAACCCCGGTGATAACCTTGGGAGATCAATTCAAACCCATGTGACAATCCTAGGAGATCAAGTCAAACCCCGGTGAAAATCCAGGTAGATCAAGTCAAACCCCTGAGACAACCCCGGGAGATCAAGTTAGACCCTGGAGGAAACCCTGAGAGATCAAGTCAGACCCTGGAGACAACCGCGGGAGATCAAATCCAAACTCCTATGATAACCCCAGTAGATCAAATCCAAACCCCGGAGATAACCCCGGGAGATCAAGCCAAAACCCAGCAACAACCCCGGGAAACATCAAACCAACCTTAGAGACAAATCCTGAAGACTATCAAAAGTCAACAACAGTCCAATCTCGGAGACAACACTAAGAAAAGACAGCTACAACTGCAGCAAGCCCAGAACCAACCCGGGATGGGAAAAATAGTAATTTTACCAACTCAGCATCAATTCAGCCCAAATCACTGCAAAAGAAGTCATGCAGAACCATAACATCAATCCCGAGTGAAAATAACACAAGACAGCTCAACGGATGGACTGCGAAGACTTGAAGATCTGGTCATGGACCTATCTTCCCATATTCAAAAAATGTCAAATCTCAAGTCATTGTGTATCTCTCGTCAAGGTCTTTTCGGAAAGGTATAACACACCTCCATCGGATTCCCGGATTGAAAGTTATGAAGGTTCGAGTGGACAACGTGTTGATCTGAGTACACGTACTTTGAGACAATAGGACCTACGGGGCCCGGGCCCACCCGACCAGCCGCAGGTATACCCGCAGCTACTTTGGTCTATAAATAGACCCCCATCAGCCAAAATAAAAAATAGAAGAAAATAGAGGGAATTTCATCCATTTCAGCTCTTAACCCCTCCTATAGTGTTCCAAACTTTGATTTTCTTCTTTGTAAACACTTATATACATATATACTACAACATATCAAATTTTAACTGGTGAAAACGAAGTTTTCAAGCTTTAAAAGCGATTTAAAGCTCTCCTCGCTACACACTGTAAGATCCTTTCAGATCTGAAGTTGTTACTCTTTTTTCTATATATATATATATTAATTTTTTACTGCGATTAAAATATCTTTTTTAATTATTTATTCAATGTAAAGTTGTGATATTAATGTTTGTGGACTATATTTATCTAAATCTAGCCATATCTAACTTTTAATCGATTCAAAAGTTGTAAAACTGGAACCGTTGAGCTAGAATGGCTAAGATTTATTTAAATCTAGTTTTCTTTTTAGTTTTGTAAATATTAAGCAATCACGCATCCCTAGATCTATATCTAGAGGAAACGGGAAGCTTGGGTATGTGTATGCAAGAATTTAATTGATAAATCCTTTGTTTTGCGGTGTTTAGATTAAATATTTATTTTATTTCAGTATATTTGTTATGCAGGCTATTCATAAAATATTATGTTAGCCTAGGAGCCACGAGATCTAAGATCCAGCTGACAGATCTAGATCTGGTTCCCATGATGGACCTTTTCAGTTGTACAGTTAGCTTGCAAATTATATTTGTGGTGTTCGGGTTACTTCGATGGCTTTCATGCCCATAAGATGCCCGACACTTATATGTATATTATTTCGTCGAAGATGCTTCGCATCTCGAGAATAAAAATCAAAACAAGCTGAATATGGAATAAAATAGAAGTATCAAAGGCTTCAATTACTATGTGAGCATAAGGGATTGAAAACTTGTTTTCAAAGCATCATTTCTGTATATTTTACTTAAAATTGATCTTTTATACAAGTTAGACCCTTTGTATATAGGTGCAAACGAGGCATAGCATTACTTCCAAATAATACACTTAGGCACAATTAACTGCACACACACACTTCAAATAAATTAGAGAATTGAAAAGGCGCGGTAACTGTGTTTTCACGGAAGTCGAGGGGTGTCTAACACCTCCCCCCGCTTAATCAAGCCCCCGAACTCTATAACAGAATCCAATAATTGGGCCTTTTTTCAAACCTTTTCAAATTTGGTTAAGTTGGTACAACCATTTCACTATTACCAACTGGCGACTCTGAATTTTTAAAATCGTTGACATTTTGTGTCGGACCCTTTTGTCAAACTCGCCCTTTCAAATAAAATTCAACACGTAAAAAACATAAAGGGTAAAAGACTAAAAGAGGAATTCCAAAAAAAAGAGGATATTTTTCCCGACGTCGACAATTAGTATTTTAACTAACAATAAAAACTAAAAAAAATAAGCTACTATTTTTTTTGAGTTAATATACGAAATACCAGAAAAAGCACAACAATAATCTTGTCTTTCTGGACCGTTGATCCGCTTCGATAATCCTGAAAAAAAATTATTAGAAATAAAAAAATTAATTCGAATTGTGACAACCCGATATTTTCTATATAAATAAATCATAAATTTTGGGTATAATTTTTTTTTATTTATTAAAATAAATATGAATGATATGTGTCAAGGTAATGTGTAATTATAATTATATGTGTGATAAATAAAATTTATTTATTACATTAAGTATTGCAAATAAATTTATTTTAGAATTGTTGACTATTATCAATTATATTTTTATACTAACTAATTCCTTATTGGGAACGTTTTATTAATTATTTTTCAAGGAAAATATAATCTTATATTATTTAAATAATATATGAAATGATTTTAGAATATTTATTTATTTTAAAGATAAGAATGCGTGAAAGGTATTATGTAAGTAATTATGTAATGAATATAAAATATATTTATTACATGAATGGTTATGAATAATTTTCATTATAAATTATATTCTTATAATAATTAATTTTATAGTAAAAATGTTTTTAATGTTTATTTTCCAAAGAAATAGGATAATTATATTATTTAAATAATATTTGATATGATTATATAATTTTATAATACTTATTTTATTATATGAGATTATTTCGTGATAGTTAAGTTAATTATTTTAACTTAATTATTAAGGTTATATATGAAAGATAAATCAGATATGGAATCCAAACCCTAATTAGGGTTTTGATCGAGGAATAAGAATAATAATATTATATTATTATTTGTCGATTGTTATAATTATGTATCTTTATGTGTGTAAGGTTATTATGAGGAAGCGGTTTTGTGGAAACACTTTTAATGTTAATGATAAACCCTAATTATCTTTGGGAAAATTGAATTAATTAGAAACCCCTAATTAATTGGGAACCCTAATTACTAAATTCGGTAATCTAATTCTGAATTTAGAAACCTTGATTAGTAATTATAAACCCTAATTATTAATCGTATTCCCTAATCATAAAATTAGAAATCTTAATTTTAAAGGTTAAAAACCCTAATTATTAAATTATAAAACCTTATTAATTTTTCCTAAATTAAAACCCTAAATTGCTTTTAGTTAATACTAATTGCTAAATTGAGAAAGGTAATGTTAATTAGTGTTTCCTAAACCTAATTAGCAAGGTGTTAAGTAGATTCAAAATATTGATTAAGAAACCTAATTATTTTATAAACCTTAATTTTATATTTTAGAAACTAAAATTTTGTTATTTTATTATTTAAACCCTAGATTGGAAATTCTTGAAATTATTTTTAAAACCCCTAAAATGGTCCAAACCCTAAACCCTAAATCAAACCTAAACCCTAAGGGTTTGCATGATTACAATTTTGCCATTAAATGATTTATCAAATGACCATTATGCCCCTAATTGAATTATGGAATGCTAGGCTAGGTTTTGACAATAGGTTAAGTTGTTGAACAACTTCAACAACTCTCTTGACTTTAATTGACAGCAACAAGCTACTAGATCAGCAATACATTGCATCTAAGACATATATATATAGATTAAGATAGAGAGAAATTGCATTTGGTGACTTTATTTTGCACAAACTCTTCCTCAAGCCCCTCTCTCTCTAAACCTACGAATTTAGCAAGTATTTCGGTTTCAAAAACACATTACGAAATTCCTAACAACATCAGAAGCCAAAATCAGAAATCTCTCTTAGAAAGGTATAAACCCTAGCCATTAATTTTGTCCAATGATCTGTCGTTAGATCTTGTGATTTGTTGTTAAAATATGTTATTTGTAGTCTAACATGATGATCTGGGTTGGTATATTACAAGTCCATAACATCTAGATACGTAAATCAACGATTTTCAAAAATCTGGAAAAATTTTATTTTGTTGTCCGATGGTGAATGTCGGCCCCTTTAAATCGTTCTCGTTTGTTGTTTGTGTTGTTTTAAAGCTTCATATATGTAGCTTTGGTATATGGTCTTTAAGATCCAAGTGGTAGAATAGCTATTTGATTTACGGAAATGAAGTTATTCACGGTCGAAATACCGCCGATTGGCATGATAGGAAGTTTTCTCGGGCGGTCAAGAACTTGCCCGTAAATGTCCGACAGATGTTTGACTGGTCCAGATCTTGCATTCGTTAGATGTTTTGTTGTTTTGTTGAATTTAGGTTGTAATACGGTATATTAACTATAGAGTCATGCTTTTATATCGTTAAAACATTACATATCTTTGGATTTTGTGGATGATCAAAGCAATTTGGAATGATCGATCAAGGCGTTTTTCGGGAATTTCAGAACACATGAAGAAACGACCCTCCGATGTGGTTTGACCGAGAGTTATATCTTGTAGATCTCATTAACGTTAAACCGATATGTTGCTTTAGTGTTGTTACTTGACACAAGGACTCTGATTTAAACCTTGATACCACATGAACAATGAGCAGAACCTAACTTAAAGTGAGATTGAAAGTAAGCGATCGAGTTTACGGGTTTCGGAGAAACCCGTAAATGGCCTCGACAAGGATTTAAAGAGTCAAGATCTTCATGTCACGATATTGTTTAACTAAGTCGTTAATTTTTAGTGGTAGTGTTGCAACGCGTTTACATTATCAAAGTTTAAACTAACTTCGATTACACGATTACTTGTGAATCAAATTCGGCCAAACCAAGCACCTTCGAAAATCGGATCGACAAAGGTGTTCTTGAGCCCAAGAACACCTAAGGCGATAGATATCGTCGCTAAAGACCTACAATGACGGTTCTATTATTTTAATTTCGAAATTAGAAAATTAGTTAAAATAGAAAATAAATTATAAAAATTACAAAATTAGTTTTAAAAATTATTTTAAATTATGAAAAATAACTTTTAATTATTTGGGATATTTTTCATTAATATTTATAATTATTTGAATATTAATGATATTTAATTTATTTAAATAGTGTATTAAATAATTAGAGAAAAATGATTTTAATTATATAAAAATCATTTTAAATATGAATAAAGTGTTTAAAAATATTTTTGAGTTATTTTTGATAACTTTTAATATTTTGTGATGAATTTCATTAATTAATTAATATTAATGATATTTAAGATATTTAATAATTATATTAAATAATTTAGTTTTAAAATGATTTTTAATGATTTAAAAATCATTTTAAATGAAAATAAAGTATTTAAAAATATTTTAAGTTATAAAATATAACTTTTAATATTTAATGGTTAATTTCATTAATTAATGATTAATAATGATATTAAAGTTATTTAATATTTGTATTAAATAATTTAGTTTAAAAATGATTTTAATATTTTAATAATCATTTTAAATGAAGATAAAATGTTTAAAGATATTTTATGTTATAAAATATAACTTTTAATATTTAAAGAATAATTTCATTAATAAATTAATATTAATAATATTTATTTAATGATTAATGATATTAAATTTATTTAATAATTATATTAAATAAATAGTTTAAAAATGGTTTTATTAATCATTTAAAAAGGATATAAATGGATTAAAAATATTTTAAGTTATAATTAATAACTTTTAATATTTAGATAATGGTTCATTAATAATTAAATATTAATGGTAATTATTTAATAATGATTTTAAATGTTTTAAAAATCATTTAAGGATAATGTAAATGCTTTAAAAATATTTTGAGTTATTATACATAACTTTAATATTTTGGCAATGGTTTCATTAATAATTTAATATTGATTAAATGTTATTAATAATAGAATTATGTGATACTTAAATCATTTAATAATGATTCTGATATTTCAAAAATTATGATAAATGATAATAATTATTTAAAAATTATTATAAGGTCATGACAAATGTTATAACTGGTGTTTAAGATATCTAAATGGATAAGTAATTACTGAATAGAGTCTTAGACTCGATTATTACCCGATAAAGTTGTCGGTAGACCGACATGGTTCAGAAATTGATCTGGACTCAGATAATTTAATTGGATATGTGTTTATTTGTGATTCAATGGTTGTTAAGGTTATGTGATAATGTGATTAGGAATGTGTTAATGATTGTTTGTGAGTCAATGACTGTGAAACATGTATGACAATGTGATTATGAATGAGTTGATAATTGTTTGTGAAACCATGATTGTTGAACATGTGTGATAAGGTGATTAGGTTATGTGCTGATTGCAATAGGCAGTGTTATGTGTTACGTTATGATATACTAATCGAACAAATGATTTGATTAATGATAGGTCGTGATAGAAAAGATAAATCTAAGTTGCGTAAGTGTAAGCAGCGCATCAGGCAAGATCCTAACTTTGTATTTTCTTTATGCAATGGACAAGTGTAAGAATGTTTCAAAATTATATTATTATTATTAATGTACATATTGTTAAAGCTATATTATATAAGCCCATTGATTATCAACATGTTATTATATGATAATTCGGATAAATATATTCTGTTCGTTAATTTCTATAAATGATTATACAAGTGTCCCCACTTGGATAATCATTGTATTTAATCGCATGTTGATACACCTTTGATATACATATATGTTGGATTATATAAGACCTTTGTTATGAAAACCCGACAGAAATAAACATCCCGATAATGGAAAAATTTTTATGCGCTACGGCGGACAAAGGATGAACGATAATATCGTTCTAGCAATATAGTATTGATCAATACAGGCCCATGGATTTGTACACCCTCTCGAGTTCGTAAAGCAATGTCGGTTTACAGATGAATTTCTGTTTAACCTTTTCGAAAATGAAAACAATGTTCATGATATGTCACAGAAACCTTATAAATAGACAATACACAGTTTCAAAAACTTGAACGAGGGTTGTTATGTTATTATTATTGGTATAGACTACTTCACCACTATTGACTGGTTGTAAAAGAATATTACAAAGAAAACATTTAAATTCTTTCAGCTTATATATATATATAATACTTGTTGGGCACTCAAATGCTCATCCTTGCTTAATTTAAATGTTTTCAGCTAAGTGTGAAAAGCTAGAAGGCTCGGCCAGGAACAAGTGAAAAGGAAAGCAAACAGAATATGTTATTGGTATCTTTTGTAATAGATACACTGTATTAAGTTAATGATATGTATTATATATCATGTAAAGAATGTAGTAAAGGTTGCGTACTTGGGATTAGACTCTGATAAATGTAAGATAAGTTTGAAATTTATATTATTGTTATTATTATTAGTAGAATTCCGCTCATAGAAATGGTATCGTAATGTACCGAGTTTGGGTTTCAAGTATCCGGATTCGGGGACTCTACACGAATAAATAAAAATTAAGGAATATAAAATAAGTGTAGTCCCCGGCAACGTCGCCAAAAATTTGTTGTGTTAAAAATATGTAACTGCAAGTGTACAGTGTCAATTTGAAGAATTGACAAGTATAGGTCGAACCCACAGAGACTAGATTAATTTTAATGTTTCCTTAATATCTATTTTAGGCGAATTAGAAATACAGATTAAGAATTGATTAACTAGAATATGAAAACTAATAATAAAAAAGCAATCTAGGAATCTGAATCCATTAAATAATAAACATAATAAGTAATTCAATCTCTTATATTTTTATAACTTAATTTGTATTTTGATTTTCTTTCTCTTTAATTTAGTAATTTTACAATTAACGTGAGCAAGCATAGACTTGAAAATTTAAAGATTAACTATAATCAATTAAAACTTCTTCAAGTAAGCATGAATTATGAAAAGCTCATATCTTAACAATAATCTATCAAAACCTCTTAATTAATTTAAAATCACATAAGAATTATAAAACGAATGTATTTTAATAACGAAACATGAAGTCGAAATTAATTAAACATAAAAGCATAAATAATAGAACATATGAAAAATATTATCATGAATAATTATTTAATTTCATCATCATCCATGATTAAAAAAAAGTTAACTAGACATTAAAATTAATAAACTAATTGAAGAAAAAGATAAAAAAAAAATAGTAATAAGAAAACTCCTTTTATTGATGATCCTCTAACGAACGTACAATGAATAGTAATTTAATCTACTCATACTCATACTCCTAACCTAAACTAATACCGATCACTCTCCTTCTCTCTAAAACAAGAAGCTTATTTATAGGGAAAATAAATTTTAACCCTAATTTAGATTCATTGAACTTGGTCACTTTTGTTCTTTTTTTTCCCCTCTTCTTTTCTTTTTGACTTTAATCTTTATATGATAATTCTCCAAGAGTTCTTTGTATATCTTTAAAAGTTGGATATAAATCATTTATTTGCTCCCCAAAAAAATAAATATTATTTCCTACAAAACAAAATAAAATGTATTAGTTAAATAAAATAAGAATTTAAAATAATAAATATGAGAATATTAAAATATATTAATTATGTGGCTATCAAGAACAACTATAAATAAAGATACTTTTTAGTATTTTAATATATATCTAATAAATTTTTTTAAAAAAATTCTTTTAAATCATTTCACGTTTGGGAAGAACTTTTGTTTTTGTGTATATACTAAAACTTGCACTTTTAAGTAGAGTTAAATTTACTTTTTCTCACTATATTGGCCCCGGGTTTACAAATGTATCATTAGATTGAATTTGTGACGCTCCCAAAATAGGTATACAACACCCATTCTGAGTCGCCAAATACATGGTACAGAAAGCAAAATATAACTTCAATAATACAATTGTCGTGCAAAAATACGACAACACATAGTGTGAGTTTAAATACAAATATTGTCTTCTAGACAATATCCACACTCAAATAAGACCTCATTACAATTATTCAAATACTATTTTACAAAAATAGTGAGGACTGCTAAAACATCTTTTTAGAATCATCACTCCATACCCCGACTAGATCCTGCTATGTTCTCACCTCCTGAGAAGAAAAATGGAACAAAAAGGAAAAGGGTGAGTTCAACTAGCCCAGTAAAGAATATTATGACTAAGATAATATACAACAAATTATCGTTAGTCCTCAACAAGGAAAAATCTGATAGAATATAATAGACAACAAGTTTTAGATCAATATTCTACAGCGGAAACATCAATCCATTAGAAGAGTCAAGTAGAGAATGAGTTCTACTATCTTCTAAGATTTAAAAGTCTATCATCAATATTTTATCCCTGTAACAACAATCAATATACATCTTTAATCAAATATTCATCTTTGCACTATAGGCCAAAGATATTCATTTATATCACCAGTTGGTCATGTTCATCTCAACACCTATTCATCTTTGCACTACGGGCCAAAGATATTCATCAATTAATCATTCATCTTTGCACTACATGCCAAAGATATTCAGTAATATCATCATTTAGGACTGAGGATGATGAAAAATATTTTAAAGAAAACGAATCCAGTGAGACAGAAGGACAAATATTAGGGATTCGTATTACAGTTTATCCAAGATCAATAATACTTCACAATAACCAATTTTGAAGCAGAATTCAAAAATAAAGACCAAAACATGGATACAATCAAAGATAGTAACCATAATAGACATCTTGGACAAAAAGAAGAAAATTTTATTTTTCGGTGAATAGTG
The DNA here is from genome assembly GCA_020205605.1 of Panax ginseng. Classification (NCBI taxonomy): domain Eukaryota; kingdom Viridiplantae; phylum Streptophyta; class Magnoliopsida; order Apiales; family Araliaceae; genus Panax; species Panax ginseng. Next base: position 131,003,867 of record CM035134.1, on the reverse strand, counting down.
CCGTATTCGTGAATAGTGCCGTATACGTGAATAGTGTCATATACGTGAATAGTAACCCCGACATACGAAGTTCTAAATTTGATTAAAAGTTCAGATCAATACTTCGGCATAATGATATTGAAAGAAATAATATCATATATGAAGAAAATAACATCCCTTACCTCAAAGAAACAGTACTTCGAAATGAAATATCGGATATGATGCTGAATGAAACTTGTACTGAACAGCAACTCTCAAAGTATCTATATACTCACAAAATACGCTCGATAATATAGAGAGAGAAAGAGAGAAAACTTGTTTCTAGTGTGATTTTCAATTCTAACTTAGCCCTCTATTTATAGGAAAATGTTAGCAAGCCGAAGCAGACTTGACCTGCTACTATTGCCACCCACCACATTTGAAATTCAATTGAGCACATTTCTCACCAACCAATTCTAGAATTTTCCAAAATATTTTATCATTTAAACAATAATCAGAAACTTTAATAATTCATAGAAAATAGCTCGTTTATCAGAAAAATACGAATTTTATGTCCATTCCACACGAAATTGAATTTTCTACAACTTTACAGAAGAAAGTTTTTCCAAATTCCAAATAGAAAATATCCGAAATCCACAAACGGGTGATTTTTAATACATCAATTCTGACAAAATACTGATAAAACATCTCAGCATTAATTCTTTCATTAATAACCATATAAAATAAAATCCATCATTTATATTCATATCAAATAAATATTTTCTTATCATATAAATCAATAATTAATTATTCCCAAATAATATTACAGAATCACAATTATGACAACGAATAGTTCCCAAGAAAGAGGAGCTTTTAGATAATGATTTCTCCTTCTTGGTGCGCAGTAATTACATGACTCAAACCTCTCCTTGAGAACTTTCTAGACATTGCCAATAATGCTATCTAATAATATTATTCAAATAATATGAATTATTGATCTGATAATGAAAAATACTGTGCAGTGACAATTATTGAAACAACAATAATATAAACTATCAACGCAACAATTATTGAATCAATAAAATAAAATATTGAACAGTAACTACTGTAACAATTATTGAGTAGTGCCTTCTTACGTAAGAATCAATAATTCAACTATACTGTGCAATCTGGTATCTTCTTTGTAACAACTGACTCTGGCGTATTCATCGTATTTTTAACCACCGGTATTCCAACAATTGTTAACTTGAGAACCATTACTGTAATTAATTATAAAAACTCATACTTTGTTATTTTTTTTCATCCAAACAATTATCTCATTATGGGGCCTACTGAATGACTCGCATGCTGGTAAATGCGGATATTCCCGACAAAAAGAATATTCCACGACCAAACGAATATTCTCCGACAAAAAGAATATTTTATAATCACTTGCTTATTTTGTAAAATTTGCACATTTCACCCATAACCAAAACATTATATCAAATTAACCCTTATTAATTTAGAATAATGAATAGAGAAAAATTTAATTTTATTTATAATAAGTTGGGGTCTTACAGAATTGTTTAACAATCAACTCATTAAATTACTTATTTTTTACGAATTGTCACAAATTTGTCTAAACAAGTAGACTTTTAAAGGAAAAATAAAAAAAAAACAATATTTTAAGCTAGTTATCCACACGGGTTTGTCAAATAATATTCACACATTAAAAATCTATGAAAAATAAAAGTAAATCTAAAAGTTGAAACAAATTAAACATTTAAAATTAAATAAATAAAATCATGGAAGAAAAACATATATCTTAATAATTCTATTAACTTGAGAAAAACATGGAAGAAATTCTGTTTACAAAATAAAAATATATCTCAATCAATTAAAATAAAGAACAATATGTAATTATAACAAATTAATTAAACAGCTTAAATAATTTAATAAAACTCATTAAATAAGATGGGTTTGAATTTAAAGTGTTTAAATTGTTTAATTAGGTTAATTTATTCTATTACTGTATTTCATCTAATACTTCACGTTTCTATTTTTTATTTTTCTAACTCTGTAATTTATTTATATAGTTTTGGATAAATTTTTAACATTTTATAAATATTTAATAATGTTAACATATAAATTTTGTATTTTGATGGCCACATGAACAATTTTGTGGGACTCATATGTTACTTGGTTATTCTTTGGCATGTCCACGTCGACAATTGAATAAAAATAATATTTTTAAAATTTGTTCATTAAAAATTAATTTGTTTAGACGGAATTTGTGACTGTTTGTAAAAAATAAGCAGTTTAATAAATTGATTATTAAAAATTTTAGTCGAGTAATGCATTTATAAATCGAAATCGAGTACAGTGAAAAAAAATGGATTTAACCCCTCTCAACTGTATATCCTATAGTCATCGAACCTTCTATTCTTTTATCTTCATTTGCGGGTTACATTTCTATTTTGGTGGTGGCAAGCTATTTTTAGCTTACTTAATTGTGATATTTTGGAATTCACTTCTATACAAATTGGAAAAAAAATTTGGATCTTGTGTGTCGTTATGTCAAACCCACTTATGTGACAAAAAATAACTTAAGACTAGCGTTCAAAGGCCAATTAAAATCGGATATAGTTGATTTTTCGCAAAATTTATTTCAAAATATCATAAAATATCGATGTCTAGAAGTAGAGCACTCAATGGTGACCTTATCAGTCGTTCGTTGATCATAGGACTCATCCTCAATGTCATTTAGGAACTCTAGTTCAGACGATTGTCTACCACCTTTCCTCGCATACCCCGAGATGGCTAATAGAAGTACTGACGCCTTTCAAGCTCTTAGTTTATGTTGCTTTCTCATGTCAAAATTGAAGGATATTTTGGATAACTCTTAATCTTTATCCAACCGCCCAAGTTACAACAGAATCAATCTTTTGATTTTCCCTTCTAGCGGTCTTACTAAAGAACTTGAAATCCTTGGAGTTGTTTTGCCTTCATCGAATACTAGTTTCTCTTACCCCCGTCGATACCCCCCTTCAACTAAAATCGAGTTTTCAAAATTAAACAATACATATTATGATTGTTCCGTTAACGATACAAAACTCGTTTAGTTGTAAAGGAGAAGTTTTCTTTTTTTCTCTTTTTTTTATCCTAAAAAAACTTGCAATCAAGTGATTTTTAATATTTTTCCTAAATTTTTCTCATTCTCTCTTTTTCTCCTTTTTTAAAACTCACAAACAGTACATTGAAGCTTGATTGCTTCTGCACTACTCAAACTTTGAATTCTAACAAAATCCTTTCTCAGAAAATAAAAAATTGAATTTTTTTTTTGCTTTTTTACTATGTAGAACCCTTCATCGACTACTATGACCCTGAATTTTTAAGGGCTTAAAGCGACAACAAAAAAATAGGCTTTTTACTAATTGCTATTAAGATAGATATAAAAAAACTTAAGAATTTTTTCTGAACAAAAGAGCATAAATACAAAAGAATACCAAATATAATAACCGACTATTTCAATATTTCCAAAGTATCATTTAGATATCACATTATCACAAAGTCTGCCATTGAGAGTTGGGCCTATTTCATTGGATAAATTTTTTGTGGGCCTTTAAATTTAAACTGACGTGAGCTGGCTTTTTTATTTTATATATATATATATATATATAACAAAAATACCTACTGGGCCCCTAAAAATTTATTAATTTTAGTGGGCCTAAAGTCCGGGCACCTTAGACTTTAGCCCAGGACCGGTGCTGAACAAATCAAAATATTTATTTGAGGCATTTTATTTTTTGTTAATGTTGTTATAAAACTTTAGCAAAGTGTAGAAAGATACTCTTATAATTGCATATATTTAGAGAGAATAAGTAAGAGATAAAGAGAGAGAAACCATTCAGAGAAGTTTATTCTAATTTTCCCATTGCCTTATATAGGCACTGAAGAGGAGTCACGGGGGAGGGAAAAAAGAGAAAGGAGAGAGCACGGGAGAAAATAAAGAAGGGAGGGAAGAGTTCCCTCCTAAGGGAGGGAATCACATGCATTATAACATTTTCCTTGATTTTCTACGATAGAAGATTATGTCTCATTAAAAACTTTGTTAAGAAAATCCAGTGGGAAAAACTTAACGAAGGGAAAAAGAGTACATATCTTTTATATAAATATCTTAATTGACTGCCTCGTTAAAACCTTGTCAGAAAAAACCCATTGGGATAAAAATCGTGACTAAGAAAAAAGAGTACAGTCTTCCCCTCAAAAGGAATTCATTACTCCTTGATGAAATGTTGTCATAAGTCTTTTAGTCGACACATTCCGATCATTTTCCGAAGTTTTGCAAACATTGCATTTGGTAGCGACTTTGTGAATAAGTCGGCTAGATTATCACATGATCGAATTTGATGCACATCTATATCACCATTGTTTTGTAGCTCATGTGTGAAGAAGAATTTAGGTGAAATGTGCTTTGTTCTATCTCCCTTGATGTACCCTCCTCTAAGTTGAGCAATGCATGCAGCGTTGTCCACATGATTTTTGAATATGCTGAATAATTGATCTCAACCAAACACACTCTCTGCTTGCTTCATGTATAGCGAGAATCTCTGAGTGATTTGAAGATGTAGCTGTCATGGTTTGCTTTGTGGATTTCCAGGATATAGCCGTGTCACAATATGTAAATACATAACCTGTTTGTGATCTTACATTGTGTGGATCTGATAAATATTCTGCATCGGCATATCCAACCAATCGCGACGTTGAATTTCTTGGATAAAATAACCCAAGATCTATACTTCCACGGAGGTATCTCAAAATATGTTTAATCCCATCCCAATGTCTCTTAGTCGGAGAAGAACTGTATCTTGCTAACAAGTTGACAACAAAAGTAATATCAGGTCGTGTACAATTTGTAATATACATAAGAGCACCTATTGCACTTAGGTATGAAACTTCAGGTCCAAGAACTTCTTCCCCACTTTCTAGAGGCCGAAATGGATCTTTATCAACTTCTAAAGATCGAACAACTATCGGGATAGTCAAAGGATGAGCTTTATCCATATGAAAACGACTGAGAATCTTTTCAGCATATGTGGATTGATGAACAAAAATTCAAGATGTTAAATGCTCCACTTGTATTCCCAAACAGAATTTTGTCTTTCTAAAATCTTTCATTTCAAATTCATCTTTTAAATAAGTAGCAGTTCTTGTGAGCTCTTCAGGAGTACCTACAAGATTCAAATCATCCACATATACATCAATGATAGAAAATTCACTTTGTGATTTCTTAATAAAAACACATGGACATACTTGATCATTTATATATCCATCTTTTATTAAATAATCACTAAGGCGATTATACCACATCTGACCGTGATTGTTTTCAACCCATACAATGGCGTTGTAACTTGATTGAATATATGTGCCAGGGCCTTTGTGATTCAACCATTTTCAATCCTTCAGGGATTTTCATATAAATCTCACTGTCAAGTGAGCCATATAGGTATGATGTTACAACATCCATCAGACGTGTTTCCAAACCTTCCATGGTTGCCATACCTATCAGAAAGCGAAAAGTGACTCCATCCATTACTGGAGAGTATGTATCCTGATAATCAATACCAAGTTTTTATGAAAACCCTTGAGCTACAAGTCGGGCATGTATCTCACAATTTCATTTTTCTCATTTAATTTTCGTAAAAATACCCATTTATTTCTAACCGGGATTACACCCAGTGGTGTTTGGACTATTGGTCCAAATACTTCTCTTTTCAATAGAGATTGTAGCTCAGTTTGAATAACATCTTTCCATTTTGGCCAATCTTTTTTTTCGACATTCTTCCACGTTTTGTGGTTCAGGATCCGTGCCAGGAATCAAAGTAATATCTGATGCTATAGAGAAAGTAAATATATCATCAATCATGACTTTGCTTCGATCTCATATTTTCTCATCATGTACATAATTTATTGAGATCTCTTGGTGTTCATCTCTTATCCCTTTCTTTGAGATTTTGAACCTCTTTCGGGGCTATTCCCACTCTTAGAATAAGTGTCTTTATACGAGCGGGTATTCTTCCAGGATTCCCTTATTTGCTTTTGATTTTTGTGGTACAGTGTCTTTTGCACCAACCGGTCTTCCACGCTTCTGGCGTGGTTTAGATTCTTCTATTACCTTATTTGTTAATTCTCCAGGAATTGATTTTTCAATAGGTATTTCTATCCTTCTTTGGAGTATTCACTTTGCAGTGTATGTGACTTTATCATTTTTCTAGCATCATTAAATGCATCGGCATTTGATTTGCAATATTTTATAAATAAATAATTCTTTGAACTTCAATTTCACATTGTCCTGTACGAGAATCAAGTGAATTTAATTACGATGCATTCCATGATATTTCGAGAGGGTTTTTATTTAAAACTTTCCTCCTCCTAATGGTGGAAATACAGATTCATCAAAATGACAATCTACATAACGTGCAGTAAAAACATCTCCAGTTAAAGGCTCAAGATATCTGATAATAGAAGGAGAATCAAAACCAACATAAATACCTATTCTTCGTTGGGCTCCCATCTTAGTTCTTTGTGGAGGTGCAATTGGAACATATACTGCACTTCCAAAAACTCAAAAGTGTGATATGTTTGGTATATGTTCAAGAACTAACTATATAGGAGAAAATTTATAAAAAGCCGTTAGTCTTACTCGAATGATGGCTGCAACATGAAGAATTAGATGACCCCAAACTGAGGTAGGTAAGTTGGCCCTTAACATTAATGGTCGTGCAATTAGTTGAAGTCTTTTTATTAAAGATTCAACTAAACCATTTTGTGTATGAATATGAGAAACAGAATGCTCAATGGAGATTCCAATAGTCATACGGAAATCATTAAAAGTCATTGATAAAAATTCAGCTGCGTTATCAAGTCGAATCTACTTGATTGGATGATCTGAGAACTGAGCCCATAACTTGATTATTTAAGCAAGAAGTTTTGAGAAGGCAAAATTTCTAGAAGAGAGAAGACAAACATGTGACCATCTAGTTGAAGCATTTATTAAAACCATGAAATATCGAAATGGGCCAGATAATGGGTGAATAGGTCCACAAATGTCTCCTTGAATTCTCTCTACAAATTTTGGGGCTTCTTTATAAACTTTTACTGGTGATGGTCGAACAATTAATTTTCCTCGAGAACACGCAGCACAAGGAAATTCACTACTAGGAAAAACCTTCTTATTTTTGAGAGGATGCCCAGTAAAATTTTCAATAATACGACGCATCATAGAAGTACCTGGATGACCGAGTCTTTGATGCCAAAGCATCAAGGATTTGGGATATATTATTTTTGGAATCATAACATTATGAGACTCAATTGCTCTAATTTTCATAGTATATAGTCCAGAAGAAATTGAATGAAGTTTTTCTAGGATATTCTTTTTCCCAGAAATAGTAGAAGTGATGAGAAGATATTCATTATCATTCTCATTGGTTGTTTCAATGTGAAAACCATTTAGTCGAATATCTTTAAAACTAAGCAAATTTCTTCTTGATTTACTAGAATATAGAGCATTTTTGATAAAAACTTGTGTCTCATTTGGTAGCATGAAACTAGCTTTTCCAAATCCCTCGATTAAATTTGATGTGCCAGAGATAGTTCCTACATTTCCCATAACTTTGATTAGTTGTGAAAAATATTTCTCACTTTGAAGGATTGTATGTGTTGTTGCACTGTCTGCTAAACATATATCCTCCATATCCATTAAAGATAGTCTGACACATATAAAAACATAAATAAGAAAAGTTACATTTTAAATATAATTTTATTCATGATAAACACATATCACGTATAGAACGAAAACTAATAATATTATACATGCAGGGTGTTTAATTAAAATAAGAAATTAAATGATATCCCAAAAGATACTTTCAGAAGGTTCAGTAATATCAACAACCTTTTCCTCATTGTTGGTCATTGGTGGATCATCAACAATATTCAATTGATGATTAACAAAGTTTATTTCTGCCTCCATTACTTTGTTCTTTTGAGACTACTAGAATAAATTAACCAGATGCCTTGGCATACGACAGGTACGCGACCAATGCCCTTTTATCCCACACCTAAAAAAAACATCTGGTTTATTCTTTATCGGTGCTGCATTTTCTTTATTTTTACCCGACCCAGACACTTGTCATTTCTGGTGGCCTAAATTGTCGCGGTTCTGGAATTTATTGTTATGATGGCCTCGTTTATTCTTTCGTCCCCAAGACTTCTTATTATATGATCATCTATTTTCACGTTTATTCTGCTAGAATGACGTGTTATTAATATCTGGCAATAGGGTAGCTCCTGTTGGCCGTACTTGATGGTTTTTCAATAACAATTTATTATTCTTTTCTGCAACAAGGAGGATAGACAATAAGTCACTGAATTTTGTAAACTTACTTTGTCTATATTGTTGCGACAGAATCATGTTGGTGGGATAAAAAGTTGAGAGCGTTTTCTCTAACATTTGAGTTTCAGAAACTGGATCTCCACATAAAGCCAAAGTAGAGGTTATTCTATAAACATTGGAACTATATTCCGTAATTGATTTGTAATCTTGTAGCCTTAAATTAAGCCACTCAAATTTGGCATTAGGGAGAACAACCAATTTTTGGTGGTCAAATTTTTCCTTCAGTTGTGTCCATAAAGACAAAGGATCTTTGACTGTTAAATACTCAGTCTTTAATCCTTAATCAATATGGTAACAAAGAAAAATTATGGCTTTTGAATTTTATGCCGAAGTTGCTGTATTTCCTGATTCAATGGTCTTTTCTAACTTATTTTCACTAAGGTGAAATTCTGCATCAAGTGCCCAAGCCAAATAGTTGCCTCCAGAGATTTTGAAAATAGAAAAATCTATTTTTGCCAAGTTTGCCATCTATTCTGGGTTAAAACACAATTTTATTATTTATTAAAACAATAAATAATTGCATGTATGATATAGAAAAATAAACTAAGTCACGACCTCAAGTGGTGATAAAATGCAAATATAAATATTCTTATATTTATGTTATTAGCATATTATTTTAGTAAAAAGAATATGCAATCGTTAATGTATATATACAAGTATTATAGTTCAACAAAAATATATATATACAAAAATGCAAATGGATCTTCACCCGGTATGCGGTAGTTCGCATAGACATGTTATTTCAACAGAACAATAAAGAATGAAATAACAGAAGAATTTCACCATGCATGCGGTAGTCCGCGTAGACAGGTTATTCCAACAGAATAATAAAGAATGGAATAACAGAAGAATTTCACCATGCATGCGGTAGTCCGCGTAAACAGGTTATTCCCACAATTTAATAAGAAATGAATACAAAGGATTATTCACCAGGTATGCGGTCCGCATATACAAGTTATTCCCACAATTTAATAAGAAATGAATACAAAGGATTATTCACCAAGTATGCGGTATTCCGCATATACAGGTTATTCCCACAATTTAATAAGTGGTAAAAAGGTTCCCACCAAGTCTTGTAAGATTAACAAGGATAAATGGTACCACTGTAAATAACAGAATTTAAAGATGGGCAATAAAACATAAATATAATTTGACAGTTAAAGAATATAATAGGCGGCAAAGCCAGGACAATTATAAGAATAACATTATACTATTGGTGGCATAGCCAAACCAGTAGTATAATAGTAAATTGCAAGAATTTAAAGCCAATTATAAGAATAAAATTATATTATTGGTGGCATAGCCAAACCGGTAATATAATAATAAATTGCAAGAATTTAATTTTACCGTCTCAGTTGGTTAGAGCTTCGTGCTAATAACGTATTATAAAACTTTAGCAAAGTGTAAAAAGATACTCTTATAATTGCATATATTTAGAGAGAATAAGTAAGAGATAAAGAGAGAGAAATCATTCAGAGAAGTTTATTCTAATTTTCCTTCAGTACTATTGCCTTATATTGGCACTGAAGAGGAGTCACGGGGGAGGGGAAAGAGAGAAAGGAGAAAGCACGGGAGAAAGGAAAGAAGGGAGGGAAGAGTTCCCTCCTGAAGAGGGAATCACATGCATTATAACAAATGTCATGTTTTTATCTATTACACCTACTAAGGACAACATCATTCACATACAAAAGTGTAGAAGGACAATTATGAAACGAAAATTGTTTAAGAACTAAAATGAAACTAAAAGAAGAATAACAGAATAAAAAAATAATTTGTTTTGCCAATATATTTTGTTGCTTCTTGTATTCATATTTGACTTAGTAGAGCATGACTTATTCCATCTATTCATGTAAAATTAAAGAGTAAAATTCAAAAAATTTCATGTGATTTATTCAAATTCTCGAGTGATGCCTATGGTTTGGAAATTATCGAATGATCACCAGTGGTTTGCCTTCAACCATCACATCCTCACCTACTAACGTTTTTTGGCTAGCACCGTTAGTTTTTGTGCGAAAAGACTGTTTACCCTCCTTCTCTCACTTAAGTCTCTCCTCTCACTTAAACGATTTGGGGATCCAGGGTTTACAAACTAGAGGAGCTGTGATTAGAGCATCTCTAGCAAGGTAGAGATGTTTCAATTCTAGACTAAATTTAGTCTAAGACTCAGAATTTGCTCCAACAGGCAGACTAAATATAGTCTAAACTATTTTTCAGCAAAACAAAGAAACTATATCTAGGAACTTGGTTTGATGGACTATAAATTTTTAATATATTTAAATGAGAGTGTGGAAGAATAATTGGTGGACAATAATTAATTATGTAAGACCCCAATTTTCATGAATAAAGATTTAATTTCTCGAAATATATTTTTAAATATTATGGTGTGCATTTAATATAATGTTATAGTTGTAGGTAATATTTATATATTTTTCAAAGTAAGTAAGTTGTTATAAAATATTCGATTGGTCGGGGAATATTCATTTTAACATGAATATTCATATGACGACACAATCATTGGGGGACTACACAACGGAATTATTGTCGGAGTTAGAAAACGACAGAAATATCTTTTTATAAAAATAACGGTGAGAGTTTTACCGTTAACTGTTGAAATACCCGGTGATAAAAGTAAAGTAATACGCGTGGTTGCATAGTAGCACACGGTATTGTACAATATCTTTGATTATTGATGCTTATGTGAGAAGTCACTCAGTTTTGTTCAATTATTGCCACAGTAATTGCTACATAGTATCTCACGTTATTCATTCAATTATTGTTACAATATTTTATATTATTAAATTAATAATTGAGATGATAAAGTTATTAATATTATTATTTGCATTATTGACGATGTCTAGAAAGTTCTGTCGAGAAAATGGGTTTGGTCACCTAATTGCGCGCTAATAGGGAGAAATTCTTATAGGAAAGCCCCCTCTTTTCTGAAAATGATCTGATTGTTAATAATGTGAGTTATAATATTAATGATGAGTGTTATTAAAAATGTGTTTTGAGAAGCCAAGTGAATTGAGATAAATAGAGGGGTATTTTATGAAGTATTTGCTATAAATTTGGCTTATTATTTGGACCCCCACTTACTCATTTTTCAAAATAACCGATAAAAAGTTATTCTGCATATATATATATATATATATATATATATATATATATATATATATATTAGTTTGAAGATCGCATGGAAATTTAGTCATCCGTGATTTTACGTAAGACATCCATGAATTCGCAAATTGTTTCGTCCGTGAAAAAATCTTAACAGTACCCATGTCATTCTCCTATAAATAGGATGCTTAGTTTAGAAATGAAAATCACACCAGAATCAGAGAATTCTTCTTCTATAATATTGAGCGTATTTCTTTCTAGTTTTATGAAGCTTTGAGTGTAAAAAATAGTATAAATTTTCTTCAAGAATATCCCCGCCCTACCAGTCAGAAATACTCTCCTTTTAAGGTAAGGGATATTACTTTTGTTCAATATTTTTAAGAAATAATATTTTCTTCCATATCCTGTAGTATGTAAGTAATATTATTTCATTTTAGATTCCGAATTCTATACTCATTTTGTTAAAGTATTGCTTCTATACTCCTTGAAATTAGTGGAATGTCCTTAAAATTTACGTTTCATCTAGTATCGTTCCACTGAAATATATTTCTGGACATTCTTGATAAATTTTGATCTTTTCATACCGGGGTACTATTCCCGGGGTACTATTCCCGAAGTACTATTCACGGGGTACTATTTGTAGAGCCCCCAAATCCGGGTCCCGAATAACCTCGAATCCGGTTCACTATTTCTATATCTGTTGCAGAAGATATAAACATAAATTGTTTATACATTAAACATTAAACACTATCCCAAGGTCGAGTAACCATAACTTATACACAATTCATAACTTATCTAACATATGACATCATTATCATACAAGACTATTACAAAACTAATCGCGCACATTAACTTTAAGCTGGAACTATCTTTAAATTCCCTTGTATCCAACGCATTCACCTTAATCTGCAATGTTTTATCATGATATAGCAAGGGTGAGCATGAAAGTTTCCCAGCAAGTTTAAATACAATTTAAGGATATATCATGATTGAAAGAGTCTGAATAATAAGCTGGCTATAATTCACAATGTAGTTGTGAATTAGCATGAACAAACTTTTTGACCTAACAAGTATTACATGAACAATATATATCTGGACCAACTGGTAATGAAGGTGATCAGCCTTTCATACCTGACTTATACATACAAGATGTACAGAGTACAATTCTACATGGTAATCAGTAATGATTAACCATAAGCATATCTGAATGAAACAATCTTAGTAGAGTTAAGAAAACAAACTTGCACATTAGTTGATTCTGATATCGAAAAATAACTTAGCTTTATCCGAAGACCTAATACAGATAATACCAATCTCCAAATATTAGAATAATATCATCACAGCATAAAATAACCTAACCACATTATCAAATAATCCTATCAGTCTATACAACACATAAGACTTAGTCTCAAGTCAAACTATTTCGGTCGAGGTTGTAATCGACACAATTCTAACATCCCGAGCGGTCTACAATCTAAATTCGATACTCAAGTTTAAGTTCAATTAAACTCTGCTTAAACACTTAACAATTATCACAGAAAATTTTCTAGTCAGTCAGAATAATTTTCCATAGGCTCATATAAATTTTCAAGTAATTATTATCATTTATCATGATTTTCCAATCATTAAACTCGTATTTAAATGAATTAAATACCACATAATTCCTTAGTCATTAATATTATTTAATAATAACCATTAATGAATTACATGCCATAATATTATTTCATATTCATAATATCTCAAAGTATTTTCAATACTTTATTACTTCTTTTAAATGTTTTTAAAGTAATTCAAAACATTAATCAATAATCGATATTAAAATAAATACCATATTATTCCTTGATCATTAATATTTATTTAATATCAAATCATAACATAATTTTATAATATAATTATAATATATCAAAGTATTTTAATACCTTAAAATCACATTTCTATGATTTTTAAACAATCAAATCCATTATCCGATAATTGCTATAATTATTAAAATATTAATATTTTCATGCCAAAATATCAAAAGTAATATTTTATAACTCAAAATATTTTTATAACACTTAAATCATTTTTATATGATTTTTAAAACATTAATTCTATTTTTCCATACTTTATTTAATATATTTATTAAATAAACTAATTACCATTAATAATAAATATTAATGAAATTCATCACAAAATATCAAAAGTCATCATAAATAACTTCAAATATTTTCTAACACCATAATATAATTTTTATGATTTTTCATGAATTAAAACTATTTTTAAATAATTTATCTAATATTAATATTAAATAAATAAATACCATTTATATTCCAAAATATTAAATATTTTTGAAATATACTCAAAATAATTAAAAACTATTTTAGGACCTTAAAATAATTTTTCGTAATTTAATATGTATTTTTAATAATTTAAAATCATTTATTTCTATTTATTTAATAAAATAATCTATTTTCCGAAAATAAGCGTCGCTAGGGCCCTATAGCGACAGAACCGTCGCTATAGGTGTTCTTAAGTGTTCTTGAAATTTGCCCGAGCGTTCATAGGCGCGGTGTGCATTAACTAGGTAAGTTCGACCTATTTATGATTCACAGTACCAACATGATTTTGGCTAACTAAGACTCTTATTATGTAGTAGAAATGTACTACTACAATAACCAACCATCATTTAGATCATAACACAACATCACAGCAAGATCTAAGCTAGCCAAATGTCTGACAACGTTGTTCTTCATTTCTGGGTTTTCCAGAAAATGAAGAACAGTCAAGGGTACTAGTTTTCAATCCTCATAACTGGTATTCTGTAATTTGTTTGGGTGAAATATTGGTTCCATAAGGTAGACCACATGTCAGGGTACAACATCCCATTAACAGATCTGACTAACAACAACAAGAAATGAGATTTTAATCCAGTCAAACTACATGTCAGGGGCTGGTTCTTGAAGATTCTGGGTTTTCCAGAATCTTCATCAAAGTAGATCGGTCAAGCTAGTTTGACCAAGATTATAAATGATCCTGTTAAATTTTGAAGTGTTATAATGACTTCCATGTGTATATCACATACCAGTTTACAAGATACAACACACAATTCGACCAAAAACATAAAAACTAGCAAGATCAGAAGCCGTGAAATCCTTATCAGAAATTTTTGGAATTTTTCTGGGCTGCCCAGAAAGTAATTTTGTGATCGGTCAACTAGGTTTGACCGTTCATAACTTTTGATCTAGACAAGATCTGGACTTGCTTAGAGTTTCAGAGTAAAGACCAGATAACATACTATCAATACAAACAGTCAAAACACAAAAACAACTAACAGAAACCGATCTATGATGTCTGACATTTGGTATCGACAAAGAATTTTTCGATTTCCAGATTTTAGAAAACATTAAATTCGTGCATCTAGATGTTATAGATCCATGATCTATCAACCCAGATCACTTATAGACACCCTAATACACAACTTTCAACAACAACTTACAATATTTAACATCAAATCTAAGAATTTTTAAAATTAGGGTTCTTATACCTTTAAGCTTTGATCTTGGTTTTCTGACTTCTGATTCTGTTCTTAAGTTGCTATGAACTGATCATGCTTCATCTCATCACTTTTTATCTTTCTAACTCCCGAATTTCTAGAGAGAGAAGGGCTTGGTTGAAAATGAAAATGTAAGTGGCTTTCTCTCTCTTTAATCTCCTATATTATATAAATACAATGTATGTTGCTTACCTAGCTGCTGAATTAGGCTGAGTTGCTGGAGTTTTAGATTGTACAAAGTCAAGATTAGGTCACCAACTAAAGTTATGGAAACCTACACAAGTTATCTTATTAAATAATGCTAAAAGGGCATCTTGGTCATTTGGATCATAAAGTGCATGGTACTTTGGTAACTTCTCACACCTATTAGGTTTAAAAAAAAAATAGAAATTTAATATTTCTAAATTATAATTAGGATTTGATAATTATATTATAATTTTCTAATCATAAATTAAGCTTGCCAATTAGGATTATTATTTCCTAATTAAATTTGCTAATTTAGCAATTAGGATCATAATTGGTCATTAGAGTTTATAACCCACTAATTAGGATTTTACATAGAAAATGATCTTTCAAATTTAGAAATTAGGTTTTCCTAATTTAGATTAGGGTTTCCTAATTACAATAAAGTTTACTAATCTCATTCAAGCTTGTTAATTAGGGTTAAGGCTTCCTAATTAACATTAACTCTATAAGTTAATAATTAGGTTTTCTCTAATTGCATGTCAGGGTTTTCTATATTTGAAATTAAGGCTTTCCAATTAATCAATTAGGGTTATCCCTAATTATACTTACAATTAATTACATAGAAACTCTATACTTAACTTCAAGCTTCCCACTTAGGGTTTTAATATCCCGATTAGGGTTTCAGACAGAATAATTAGGGTTCAATTTTTTTGGAAATTAGGGTTTGCTAAATAATTAAGCTTTACCCTATTAAGCTTATAATTTAAATCACTTGAGCATTATAATTCTCCGTTATATTCCCAGATTAGGGTTTCAAATATTCAAAATCTGAAATTAGGATTTTCAGATATGGTATTAGGGTTTTCTAATACTCAAATAGGGTTTCCAGTAATTCATTAGGGTTTTCCCAAATTAATTTATAATTAATAATGTTAAACCTTATACATAGCATTGCATTCCCAATCTAGGGTTTTTAATATCCGAATTAGGGTTTTGAATTCCCGGAACTGAAACTAGGGTTTCTAGAACCGATTTCTAGGGTTTCTTATAAATCGTTATAATTTTCTATCTGAACGTTGACGTTCTAAATAATATTAGGGTTTGACATAGATATAATTTATCTGATCAACCCTTGACCCTTAACCACGTTCTGAACACATACATAATCATAAACACAGAACATATTCACAAAATCCTTAATCCTGAATAATTCACGTAAATCCTTCACAAATTTTGAAATCCTCAAAATTCCTTCCCAATAACATCAAACGCATACACTTATTTTCTATCTAGGTCTAATATTTGACCTTAAATCAATCAATTAATAAATTGTCTAAATTCTCGGGTTGTCACATTCACCCCTCCTTATAAGAATTTCGTCCCCGAAATTCACCTTACACCTTACACCGTGCACCTTACACCATTCACACATATCAGATACTACCCAATTCTCCACTCACAAGAGTAAAATATTTCAAATTGTGCTGAGGGGTCATATAGACCATGAACACATAGATTTAGCGGTATTTATACCGCAAAACTGTACATTACTTGGTCTGTTTACAATCACAAAGAAGGTAAACTACCATTACTAGTACTTTAGGTGATTAGCCTATCGTACTCTTACGTCATGCATAACGTATTAATCATGTTTAACGAATATTTACGCTACTCAATTGGACTATTTATCCAAACAACATAGTTCACCTCAGTCTTATCATGGGATTCCGCACCAAAACAATTTGGTTCGGGAAATTTCTTTCAATGAACACTTAGAGTTTTCATAACATTAGTCTAGCTGAATCAAATAACATAGACTCATATCGATAATTCAATTCAATCGAATTATTTAGGTGTAGCCAAACCCCGTTGGCAAATTAAACTTTTTTGAAAACATTTTCGAGAATGACGTCATGATGCCGTACTGTATTAACAATCCGTTTAAGGATGCCGTCACTGTATGACTTTGTCGTAACACATCATACAATAGTGGAACAACGACTTCAGGTCAAATTCACACTAAGTATTCCTGTATTTACAACTCCATCACATTTTTATCATCTCTCGCTTTTGAGTTACATGGTACATGAGTGATAGTTAAAAACAAATTTTGATATTTCAAATCATTTGCGTCTAGCCGAAATAAGTAGCATAGACTGTACTTTAAACCGTTTCAAAAATGATTACGAGTCTACATTTTGTTTTTAAAAGCACATAGTGCGTATTTAGCTTGATGTAAAAATTTTGAAGTTTAGCATAGCGCTAGGAGTTTAGGAAAACCTAATGCCTCCACTAACAATCATTTGCTTAAACATTCTATTTGTTCCTATAATACTTAATACTCCATTCACACAAAACTATTCCCAGTTCGTCAAACCACACTTATAAGTTCATAACTTGCCACAATCATATGAGTTTAAGAACTTACCCTAGTCAGACCTTTGGCGTCCATTCGCTGAGGGGTTCATAAATATTTCATATAACTGTGAGTCAAGAATGTCACATAAGTATGAGTTTTAAGAACTCGTACTTAACCTTATATTCTCTACCTATGACCTATCTATTTGTTATACACATGAGAAAGGAATCACCCTTTTAACACGCATATAACAATAACGCGACACAACATTTCAATGATTATCAGTGTCAGAAACTAAGTGGTTGTCAAACCAAACTCGGCTACTAATCAATATAGGAAGCTAAGCGGACAATTCCCCGCCCATACAAAGAATTGGTCAACCTAACCACTACATCGACCAGGAAGCTAAGTGATTCTAAAACCAAGTACAAATTCCCCGCCCATACAAGGAATCATACAAATCAGCTGCCGACATGAGTCCTCAATTGAAATCCCCACCTAATCTTAACCCCCATTCACAATACGAATTTCATTTAATCCGTATTCATAATTCATAACTCTTTCATGAGTTTTCATAGTACCATTTCATAGTACAACTGATACACATCATCTTGCTGTAGACCTTTCAATCATCAGATTGATTCTTTCTGGCTGTCATAACCTTATCAGATCACGGGGTGATCTTATCGTATATATTACGATTCAATTCTATGACTTGATCGTTGTGTTTTACGATCTCCTATCCCTGCACTTTCAGTCTTTTAGACTCGATCTATCCACTTTCTATACTTTGTACACATCGAGTCTCTAACAGTTTTAATATGGTACGCTGAGTGGTTTCCCACAAACAACCAACAAACTAGGTTTTGAGTTGCTAGTTCGTATATACCTCCGCTCTATGAAGGAATCGTTTAGCCCAGATACCATACATCAACTATTAAAGAGTACAATTGTACCATACTTACATATAACTTTTTGATTCTTAACTTCTTTATCAGAGTTAGGGAACTCCGTATCTTTTATAACGTGCCGAGATTCTTCTTTGAATCTTACTAAGACACTAACTCTATGTGAGTTAGATCTTATCCTAATCACTGCGGTTATTAGTCTAAGGTAACTCTACCCTAGGTTTATAACCAACAGCTTTGATACCAAAGGTAGCTCCCCCGAATCCGGGTCCCGAATCACCGCGGATCTGGTTCGCTATTTCTATAACTGTTGCGGAAGATATAAACATAAATTGTTTATATATTAAATATTAAACACTATCCCAAGGTTGAGTAACCATAACTTATACACAATTCATAACTTATCTAACATATGACATCATTATCATACAAGACTATTACAAAACTAATCGCGCACATTAACTTTAAGCTGGAACTGTCTTTAAATTCCCTTGTATCCAACGCATTCACCTTAATCGCAATGTTTTATCATGATATAGCAAGGGTGAGCATGAAAGTTTCGACAAGTTTAAATATAATTTAAGGATATATCATGATTGAAAGAATCGAATAATAAAAGTGGCTATAATTCACAATGTAGTTGTGAATTAGCATGAACAAACTTTGATTGAACAAGTATTACACGAACAATATATATCTGGACCAACTGGTAATGAAGGTGATCGACCTTTTATACGACTTATACATACAAGATGTCAGAGTACAATTCTACATAGTAATCGAGAACGATTAACCATAAGCATATCTGAATGAAACACTCTTAGTAGAGTTAAGAAAACAAACTTATGCATTAGTTGATTCCGATCTGAAAAATAACTTAGCTTTATCCAGAAGACCTAATCTGAGATAATACCGATCTCCAAATATTAGAATAATATCATCACAGCATAAAATAACCTAAACACATTATCACATAATCCTATCAGTCTATACAACACATAAGACTTAGTCTCAAGTCAAACTATTTCGGTCAGGGTGTAATCGACACAATTCTAACATCCAAGCAAGCCTTGGTAAATTCGATACTCGAGTTTAAGTTCAATTAAACTCTGCTTAAACACTTAACAATTATCACAGAAAATTTTCTAGTCAGTCAGAATAATTTTCCATAGGCTCATATAAATTTTCAAGTAATTATTATCATTTATCATGATTTTCCAATCATTAAACTCGTATTTAAATGAATTAAATACCACATAATTCCTTAGTCATTAATATTATTTAATAATAACTATTAATGAATTACATGCCACAATATTATTTCATATTTTTAATATCTCAAAGTATTTTCAATACTTTATTACTTCTTTTAAATGTTTTTAAAGTAATTCAAAACATTAATCAATAAGCGATATTAAAATAAATACCACATTATTCCTTGATCATTAATATTTATTTAATATCAAATCATAACATAATTTTATAATATAATTATAATATATCAAAGTATTTTAATACCTTAAAATCACATTTCTATGATTTTTAAACAATCAAATCCATTATCCAATAATTGCTATAATTATTAAAATATTAATATTTTCATGCCAAAATATCAAAAGTAATATTTTATAACTCAAAATATTTTTATAACACTTAAATCATTTTTATATGATTTTAAAACATTAATTCTATTTTTCCATACTTTATTTAATATATTTATTAAATAAACTAATTACCATTAATAATAAATATTAATGAAATTCATCACAAAATATCAAAAGTCATCATAAATAACTTCAAATATTTTCTAACACCATAATATAATTTTTATGATTTTTCATGAATTAAAACTATTTTTAAATAATTTATCTAATATTAATATTAAATAAATAAATACCATTTATATTCCAAAAATATTAAATATTTTTGAAATATACTCAAAATAATTAAAAACTATTTTTAGGACCTTAAAATAATTTTTCGTAATTTAATATGTATTTTTAATAATTTAAAATCATTTATTTCTATTTATTTAATAAAATAATCTATTTTAGAAAATAAGCGTCATTTAGGGCCCTATAATGACGTAAGGCAAATCGCTATAGGTGTTCTTAAGTGTTCTTGAATTTGCCTGTAAGCGTTCATAGGCAAAGTGTGCTTGACTAGGTAAGTTTTAAAATGGCCATGATTCATGCAGTACCAACATGATTTTGGCTAACTAAGACTCTTATTATGTAGTAGAATGTACTACTACAATAACCAACCATCATTTAGATCATAACACAACATCACAGCAAGATCTAAGCTAGCCAAATGTTCGATAATCACTGTTCTTCATTTACGGGTTTTCGGAAAATGAAAAACGATCAAGGGTACTAGTTTTCGATCCTTATAACTGGTATTCTGTAATTTGTTTGGGTGAAATATTGGTTCCATAAGGTAGACCACATGTCAGGGTACAACATCCCATTAACTGATTTGACTAACAACAACAAGAAATGAGATTTTAATCCAGTCGAACTACATGTCGAAATTTGGTTCTTGAAGATTACGGGTTTTCAGAATCTTCATCAGCGCAATCGGTCGAAGTTTAGTTTGACCAAGATTATAAATGATCTGTTAAATTTGAAGTGTTATAATGACTTCCATGTGTATATCACATACCGGTTTACAAGATACAACACACAATTCGACCAAAAACATAAAAACTAGGTAGATCAGAAGCCGTGAAATCCTTATCAGAAATTTTGGGAATTTTTCTGGGCTGCCCAGAAAGTAATTTTGTGATCGATCAACTAGGTTTGACCGTTCATAACTTTTGATCTAGACAAGATCTGGACTTGCTTAGAGTTTCGGAGTAAAGACCGGATAACATACTATCAATACAAGCAAAGTCAAAACACAAAAACAACTAATGAGAAACCGATCTATGATGTCCGACATTTGGTATCGTCGACAAGAATTTTTCGATTTCAGATTTTAGAAAACATTAAATTCGTGCATCTAGATGTTATAGATCCATGATCTATCAACCCAGATCACTTATAGACACCCTAATACACAACTTTCAACAACAACTTACAATATTTAACATCAAATCTAAGAATTTTTAAAATTAGGGTTCTTATACCTTTAAGCTTTGATCTTGGTTTTCTGACTTCTGATTCTGTTCTTAAGTTACTATGAACTGATCATGCTTCATCTCATCACTTTTTATCTTTCTAACTCCCGAATTTCTAGAGAGAGAAGGGCTTGGTTGAAAATGAAAATGTAAGTGGCTTTCTCTCTCTTTAATCTCCTATATTATATAAATACAATGTATGTTGCTTACTAAAGTCTTTGAATTTAAATTTGAGTTCTTTGGAGTTTTAGATTGTACAAAGTCAAGATTAGGTCACCAACTAAAGTTATGGCAACCTACACAAGTTATCTTATTAAATAATGCTAAAAGGGCATCTTGGTCATTTGGATCATAAAGTGCATGGTACTTTGGTAACTTCTCACACCTATTAGGTTTTAAAAAAAAATAGAAATTTAATATTTCTAAATTATAATTATGATTTGATAATTATATTATAATTTCCTAATCATAAATTAAGCTTGCCAATTAGGATTATTATTTCCTAATTAAATTTGCTAATTTAGCAATTAGGATCATAATTGGTCATTAGAGTTTATAACCCACTAATTAGGATTTTACATAGAAAATGATCTTTCAAATTTAGAAATTAGGTTTTCCTAATTTAGATTAGGGTTTCCTAATTACAATAAAGTTTACTAATCTCATTCAAGCTTGCTAATTAGGGTTAAGGCTTCCTAATTAACATTAACTCTATAAGTTAATAATTAGGTTTTCTCTAATTGCATGTCAGGGTTTTCTATATTTTAAATTAGGGCTTTCCAATTAATCAATTAGGGTTATCCCTAATTATACTTATAATTAATTACATAGAAACTCTATACTTAACTTCAAGCTTCCCACTTAGGGTTTTAATATCCCGATTAGGGTTTCAGACAGAATAATTAGGGTTCAAATTTTTTGGAAATTAGGGTTTGCTAAATAATTAAGCTTTACCCTATTAAGCTTATAATTTAAATCACTTGAGCATTATAATTCTCCGTTATATTCCCATATTAGGGTTTCAAATATTCAAAATCTGAAATTAGGATTTTCAGATATGGTATTAGGGTTTTCTAATACTCAAATAGGGTTTCCAGTAATTCATTAGGGTTTTCCCTAATTAATTTATAATTAATAATGTTAAACCTTATACATAGCATTGCATTCCCAATCTAGGGTTTTTAATATCCGAATTAGGGTTTCGAATTCTCTGAACTGAAATTAGGGTTTCTAGAACCGATTTCTAGGGTTTCTTATAAATCGTTATAATTTTCTATCTGAACGTTGACGTTCTAAATAATATTAGGGTTTGACATAGATATAATTTATCTGATCAACCCTTGACCCTTAACCACGTTCTGAACACATACATAATCATAAACACAGAACATATTCACAAAATCCTTAATCCTGAATAATTCACGTAAATCCTTCACAAATTTTGAAATCCTCAAAATTTCTTCCCAATAACATCAAACGCATACACTTATTTTCTATCTAGGTCTAATATTTGACCTTAAATCAATCAATTAATAAATTGTCTAAATTCTCGGGTTGTCACACTATTCACTCGGGTAGTATTCATCCGGGGTACTATTCATGACAAAAATTGATTTTTTTTTCGGTCCAAATCATTTTTGATATAATATTATTCTTGAATTTTACTCCACAAAGCAGTATCATGTTGACAATTTGGACAATTATTAAATTCTGGATAAATTGAATTATAAATCTTTAAAATTTATCCTTACTCTCATTTAATTGAATTCTTATATCATTGTCATCATCATCATCATGCTTATATTGTGATGAAAGTCATCTTTGGCCCGTAGTGCATAGATGGACTGTTGATTGGTATGATTATGATCAGTGATTATTTGGTATAATCATGACCTGTAATGTTACAAATGATGTGGTAAAAGTTCTCATTGGCCCGTAGTGCATTGATGGACAGTTTGTAAGACCCTGAATTTTATGAAATGAAAGTATTAAATTTTCTTATAATTATTATGTTATTTAGTAAATGGTTTAATTGATAAAAGGTTAAAGTTAAGGGTGATATGTGAAAATTTTTGCAAAGCAAGCAAGTTGATATAAAATATTCGTTGTGTCCGGGAATATTCGTTTGGTCAGGGAATATTCTTTTTGTCAGAGAATATTCGTTTGATGACACAATCATTGGTAGACCCCACAACGGAAGTATTGTCATAGTTAGAAAATGACAGAAATATCTTTTTATAAAAATAACGGTGAAAGTTTTACCATTAAACTGTTGAACTACCCGGTGGTAAAAGTACAATAATTCGCGTGGTTGTATAGTAGTACACGGTATTGATTATTGATGCTTACGTAAGAAGCCACTCAGTTTACTTAATT
Organism: Panax ginseng; assembly: GCA_020205605.1. NCBI lineage: Eukaryota > Viridiplantae > Streptophyta > Magnoliopsida > Apiales > Araliaceae > Panax > Panax ginseng. The sequence goes on along the minus strand of CM035134.1, from coordinate 130,979,879 downwards.
ATTGCTACAGTAATTGTTTCATAGTATCTCATGTTATTTGATTCAATTATTGTCACATTATCATCTGCATAATATTTTATATTATTAAATCAATAATTGAGACGACAAAGTTATTCATATTATTATTTGTAATAATGATGATGTCTAAAAAGTTCTGTCGAGGAGAGGTTAGGTCACCTAATTGCACGCCAATAGGGAGAAAACTTTATCGGAAAGCCCCCTCTTTCCTGGGAATGATCTGGTTGTTAAATATTGTGAGTTATAATATTAATGATGAATAATTGTTGAAGTATTAAGAATGTGTTTATTGAAAATAAGCAATTTACAAAAGTTAGAGGGGAATAATGCAAACTTGGAAAACTTTATGGGTACCAAAGTGTAAAAAGTTAAATTTTCTGGACTGTTGATGGTGGTTTTAATAGTAAATCAATCTGGACCATTGATGGTGGTTTTAATAATAAATCAATCTGGACCATTGATGGTGGTTTTAAAAGTAAATCAATCTGGATCGTAGGTGGTGGCTTTAAAAGTAAATCAATCTCGACCGTCGGTTGTGGTTTTAATAGTAATCAATATGGACCGTCCATTCTAATAGTGAATCAATCTAGACCGTTCGTGAATTAGTTACTATTTAGTCCATTCTCCTATAAATAGAAACTTAATTCTTCTTTCATTCTCACCAATTCACTGAGATTCACAAGAGAAGCTATAAAGAGAGAAATTATAGAGAGCAAGAAGAAGAGTATTCTGCTACTTCACTATTTCAGTATCCAGTCTTCTACTAAGGTAAGGGATATTATTTGTTGTATTTGTAAGGAATATTATTTGTTATATTTGTAAGGGGTATTATTTCTTTTGTATTCATAAGGAATACTATTTTTCGTATTCATCCTTTAATATGTCGGAATAACTTGTTTACGCGGATTACGTACCATATGACAAGTGAAAATCCATTTGCAGTTTCGTATGTTATTTCTTTTCATACTCTTAAATCTAAACTTACTATGGTAAGTATTGCTTCTATAATCCTTGAAATTAGTGGAATATTCTTGAGTTTTGCGCTTCATCCAGTATCGTTTCATTGGAATATTGATATGAACTTTCTTATTAAATATCAATATTTTCACCTGGAGTACTATTCACAGGTTACTATTCACCCGGTTACTATTCACTATAATATTATTCACTAGGTATTCGGGGCACTTTTTATGTCGGGGTACTATTCACGAGTTACTATTCATGGGTTACTATTTACTCAATTACTATTCACTCAAATATTATTCACTCGGGTATTCGGAGCACTTTTCATGTCGGGATACTATTCACGGGGTACTATTGCCGAAGTACTATTCACAGGGTACTATTCACCGAAAATTTTATTTCTTTTCTGTCCAAATTATTTTTGATACATGGATATTATTCTAGAATTTTTCTCCACAAAGCAGTATCATGTTGACAATTTGGACATTATTGAATAATGGATAAATTAAGTTATAAATCTTTAGAAAATTATCCTTTGCTTTTTTTTAATTGAATTCTTATATCATTGTCATCATCCTCATGCTTATATTGTGATGAAAGTCATCTTTGGCTTACGTGCATAGATGGACTGTTGATTGGTATGATTATGACCATGGATAATTTGGTATGATCATGACCATTGATGATTACACGAATATTCTTGGCCTGTAGTGCAGGAATAATTTGTGGACGTGATACTAATGAATATCCTTGACCCGTAGTGCAGGGATAATTTGATGATGTGATTTATTTATTAAGCTGAGTCCCAGCGATAAAGTTAATGATAAACTTTTTAAATCATAGAAGATAGTAGATATCATACTCTACTTGACTCTTCTAATGGATTGCTTGTTCCGCTGCAGTTAAACTTGTTGTCTATTATATTCTATCAGTTTAACATTGTTGAAGGCTAATGATAAATTATTCTTCATTATCTTAGTCATAATATTTCTTATTGGGCTAGTTGAGCTCACCCTTTTACTTCCATTGTTCTATTCAGGAAATGAGAACGTAGCCAAAACTAGTCGAGGGACGGAGTGATGGTCTGAGATGGTGTTATAGTAGTCCTCGCTATTCTATAAAATAGTGTGACAATAAATGTAATGAGGACTCCATTTTAGTTTGGATATCGTCTAGAAGACAATATTCGTGTAAAAATACTCTCAGCTCATGTTGTATATTTAAGTTTGTATTTGTATTCAGTACCATGTATTTGGCGACCCAAGATGGGTGATGTATACCTATTTTGGGGGCGTCACATAGTTGTTAGCATGATCATGACCATTGGTGATAACACGAATATCATTGGCCCGCAGTGCATGGATAATTTGTGGATGTGATACTAATGAATATCCTTGGGCCGTAGTGCATGGATAATTCGATGATGTGGATTATTTATTAAGCTCAGTCTCAGCGATAAAATTGATGATAACTTTTTAAATCATAGAAGATAGTAGATATCATGCTCTAATTAACTCTTCTAATGGATTGCTTGTTTCGCTGCAGTTAAACTTTTTATTTATTATATTCTATCAGTTTAACACTGTTGAAGGATAACGATAATTTATTCTGCATTATCTTAGTCATAATATTTCTTATTGGGCTAGTTGAGCTCACCCTTTTGCTTTCATTGTTCTCTTCAGGAAATGAGAACGTAGTCGGGACTAGTCGGGGAACGGAGTGATGGTCCGAGATGGTGGATATAGTAGTCCTCACTATTCTATGAAATAGTGTGATAATAAATATAATGAGAAATCCATTTGAGTTTGTATATTGTCTATGGGATAATATTCATGTTAAAACTCTCAGCTACGCTTTTGTAGTATTATTTAAATAAAGTTTGTATTTGAATTCTGTACCATGTATTTGGAGACTCAGAATGGGTGATGTATACCTATTTTGGGAGCGTCACACATTAAATATAATCTTTTAATATTATAGTCCATGAGATAGTCCATCTGCTGGAAGGATTAAAAGACTGTGACGCCCCCAAATTCTCTACATTTCCTGTAGCAGATTTGTGCTCACGTAAATTGTGACGCCCCCAAAATAAGTATACACAACCCATTCTGAGTCACCAAATACATGGTACAGAATTCAAATACAAAATTAATTATACAAAAGTCGTGCAAATTACAACAAAACATAAGCTGAGAGTTTTAACACGGATATTGTCTCGTAGAAAATATCCAAACTCAAATGAAGTCCTTATTAAAATTATTATCACACTATTTCATAGAATAGTGAGGACTACTATAGCCACCATCTTGACCATCACTCCATTCCCCGACTAGTCCCAGCTATATTCTCATTTCTTGAAGAGAACAATAAAAGAAAAGGGTGAGCTCAATTAGCCCAGTAAAGAATATTATGACTAAGCTAATGCAGAATAAATTACCCTTAGCTTTCAATAGTGTAAAATTGATAGAATACAATAGAAAGCAAGTTAAACTGCAGCGGAACAAGCGATCCATTAGAAGAGTTAAGTAGAGCATGATATCTACTATCTTCTATGATTTAAAAGTTCATCATCAATATTTCATCTCTGTAACACATCTCAATCAATAATCCACATCACTGAATTATCCATGCACTACGGACTAAGGATATTTGTTAGTATCACCAATGGTCATGATCATGTCAAACAACTATCCATCAATGCACTACGGGCTAATGAGGACTTATACCACATTATTTGTAACATTTACAGGTCATGATTATATCGATACATAATTCTTAGTCATAATCATACCAATCAATAGTCCATCTATGCAGTACGGGGTAAAGATGACTTTCATCACAATTTAAGCATGACGATGATGACAATGATATAAGAATTCAATTAAATGAGAGTAAGGATAAATTTTAAAGATTTATAATTCAATTTATCCAGAGTTCAAGAATGTCCAAATTGTCAACATGATAACTGCTTTGTGGACTAAAATTCAAGAATAATATTCATGCATCAAAAATAATTTAGACAGAAAAAAAATCAAATTTTATCGTGAATAGTATCCCAGGTGAATAGTACCCGAGTGAATAGTACCCCATGATTAGTACCCTATCATGAAAAGATTAAAATTTAACAAGAATGTTCAGAATAATATTTTCGTGAAAAGATACTAGATGAAGCGCAAATTTCAAGGAGTATAGAAGCAATACTTATCAAAATATATGTAGAATTAAGAATATAAAACGAAATAATTAGTATGGAAGAAAATATTATTTCTTACGAATATTGAACAAAATAATATCCCTTACGAATATTGAATGAAAATAATATTCCTTACGAATATTGAACGAAAATAATATTCCTTACGAATATTGAACTAAAATAATATTCCATACGAATACGAAAAATAATCTCTTACGAATATGAAATAAATAGTACCCCTTACCTTAAAAGGAGAGTAATTTTGATTGGTATAGCAGGGATATTTTTGAAGAAAACTTGTACTATTTTCTACACTCAAAGCTTCCTTAAACTCAAAAGAAATACGGTCAATATTATAGAAGAAAAATTCTCTGATTCTGGTGTGATTTTTATTTCTAAACACGCATCCTATTTATAGGAGAATGATAGATAACTATTTAAGAAAAATAATCACGGCCGCACAACAAAATTCAGACGATTTCACGGGTGAGAATTCTGATTTTTACTATTCATTACTGTGCAATAAAATATTCTAATAAAACAAAAAAATTTGTATAAAATATAATATATTCTATTTATAATATAATAAAATGAATAACTTTATAAAAAGTATTCTGTTTTATTACTATTATAATAATAATAAAAAAAAACTTATAATATATATATATATATATATATATATATATATAAGTAATAAAACAAAAACTGAGATAACTTTCTACCGAAGATTTTGAAAAATGAATAAGTGGGGGTCCATGTAATAAGCCAAATTTATAACAAATACTTCATAAAAAAACCCCTCTATTTATCTTAATTCACTTGACTTCATTAAACACATTTTTAATCTTTCAACATTTATGCATCATTAATATTATAACTCGCAATATTAACAACCAGATCATTCCCAGAAAAGAGGGGGCTTTCCGATAAGGACTTATCCTTATTGGTGCGCAATTAGATGACCTAACCCATTTCCTCGACAGAACTTTCTAGACATTGTCAAAAATGCAAATAATAATATTAACTTTGTCATCTCAATTATTGATTTAATAATATAAAATATTGTGCAGATGATATTGTGACAATAATTAAATCAATAATATGAGATACTATGCAGTAACTACTGTTGCAATAATTGAATAAAACTGAGTGACTTCTCACGTAAGCATCAATAATCAAATATACTGTACAATACCGTGTGCTACTATGCAACCACACGTATTATTGTGCTTTTATCACCGGGTATTTCAATAGTTAATGGTAAAAGTTTTGCCGTTATTTTTATAAAAAGTTATTTCTGTCATTTTCTAACCCCGACAGTAATTTCATTGTGCGGTCCACCAATGATTGTGTCTTCGTATGAGTGTTCCCTGATAAAACGAATATTCCCCGACCAAACGAATATTTTATGACAACTTGCTTACTTTGCAAAATTTATAAATATTATCCACAACTATAACATTATATTAAATCCACATCTTATTACCCAAAATGATATTTAGAGAAAATTAAATTTTTATTCATAAAAATTTGGGAACTTACAACCTCCCATCCTTATGAAATTTTGTCCTCGAAATTGGTGTACGTACCTGGTATGTCGAAAAGGTGAGGATACCTTGTTTTCATTTCAGATTCTAACTCCCAGGTCATTTCCTCAATATCGTGGTTTCTCCACAAAACTTTGACTTGAGGTATAACCTTTGAGCGTAGAATATGTTCTTTCTTATCCAAGATTTTAACAGGTATCTCTTTATACGTTAAATCTTCCGCTATCTTGTCTGGTTCTAATTCAATAATGTGGTTCGGGTCTTCCACATATTTACGTAACATAGATATGTGAAAAACGTTATGAACACGGGACATACTTGGCGGTAAGGCTAGTCTATAGGCCACAGTTCCTACTCGATCGAGGATTTCAAATAGACCAATAAATCGAGGGTTGAGATTTCCTCTCTTCATCGACTCTTACTTCTGGAATAACACATTCTTGTACTTTCTTCTTCATATTCATCAACTCCGGGTATGTATCTTGAGTGGCTTTAACTTTATCAATTAAAGTCTATTCTACTCGTATATTTGACATCATCACGTGGGTCCTTGGAGTTTTTAACTCTATCTCCATCTTTTGTAAATCATAAAAAATGGGTCTTTGTGTTAACAACGTCGCACTCGTAATCGCATACGATCTTCTACTCAATGCGTCAGCTACCGCGTTCGCTTTTCCAAGATGGTATTGAATGGTATGATCGTAATCTTTCAACAACTCGGGCCAACATCTTTGGCGCATGATACATTCATTTTGGTTGAAGAAATATTTGAGGGTTTTATACCGGGTTCAAGGTCAATACAAAATTCGATTTCACGCTCTAGGGGTAGGCCGGGAAGTTCTTCGGGGAATACGTTAGGGAATTTATTAACAATAGAAATATCATTCAAATCTGACGTATTTTTGTTTAAATCCATGACATGGGCTAAGAAAGCTTGACATCTGTTTTTTAATAAAGGAATGGCTTTATGGCTTGATATGACAGTGATTGACTTTAGTGGTTTGGTTTCTTGAATTCGCATAACAAGTTGGTTAGGAATATGAAAGCTAACAACCTTACGAAAATAATCAATTTTAGTATGATGAGTAGTTAACCAGTCGATTCCTAAAATCACATCAAAGGCAAGTATTTTCAAAGAGATGAGATCAATAGGTAATGTGAAAATGTCGATTTGAATCGAACAAGATTTTATAAACAGTGGATGTAATGAAGGTTTCTCCTAACGGAGTTTCAACCGATAAGTCAAAGTCTAATTTCTCAGGAGTCAAGTTCAAACTTTGAGCACAACGAGGTGAAATAAAAGAATTTGTAGAACCAGTATCGAATAAGGTATAGATTTCACAAGAATTTATGATTAGCTTACTCGTGATAACTTCGTTCGAGTTCCTCGCTTTTTGGGAAGTTACAAAAAATGCTCTCCCTTAAACTACCGACTTTAACTTGTCTGGGACAACCTTTAGTGTCACCATCCAAGCTGGACTTGACTTTACTGCATGAAAAAATCGAGTTAAATGACCTTTCTTTCCATAATTGAAACACACTTTGGGTTGCTGCGTACAGTTTGGACGGATGTGTCCCTCCTGTCCGCATTTGTAGCATACGACCGATGGTCATTCTCCTTCCTTGAAAATAGGTGTTGGTGCTACTGTCGATGCCTTTCTATCATTGTTGAATCTTCTATTCTTAAAATTGTTCCCACTTAGTTCATCACTCCTATTATCTCGGCCATGATTACCACCAAAGTGGTTACCATTTCTAGCATGATAATTTCCTCCATGATGGTTATTATTGCTCGGATGGTCATTGTCACCGGTACGATTATTATCGTGTTGTTGGTCCTTGTCTTTTGGTTGGGCTGACTCATTATCCTGCTCCAATAACTGAGCCCTATTCACAACATTTGAATATAAATAAATTTTGTGAGAGATGAGGTATTGACGAATTTCGAGCTTTAAACCTCGTAGAACATTCGTGCCATACGCTCCTCATTATCTATAAAATGGGATGCAAACTGGGATAACTTTGCAATTTTTGCCTCGTATTGCGATACGGTCATATTATTTTGTTCCATCTTGATGAATTCTACCTTCTTTATGTGACGAATACTTTCAGGAAAGTACTTATCGTTGAACAATTCTTGGAACTTCTCCCAGGACATCTTTAGTGCGGAAGGATGAGTAAGTTTTACAGATTCCCACCAGTAATCTGCCTCTTCTCGCAACATGAAGGTGGCAAAGGAAACCTTTTGCTCTTCTGAGCATCCCAAGACATTAAATATCTTGGTGATCTGCTTAATCCACGTCTCCGCCTTAAGTGGTTGTGGCTTTCCCAAAAACTTCGGTGGTCCCAACTCCTTGAATTGCTTAGCAGTGACCAACTGTGAGTTACCAATGTTTCCACCTGTATTTTGAACAAGAGTCTCTCTCGTTTGGTTTTGCATGAATTCTAGAAAGTTCCTAAACATACCATCGTTTGTCATTTGGTCGGTGTTGTTGTTTACAGGAGGATTATTTCCTTCTTGATGCACATTATCTTGGTTATTGATTGGCGGTGACTTAACAGTCTCATGTGCTCCATTGCTTATCTCAACATTTTTAAATGCCATTTTCAAACATTGCCACAAAAAAGGGTTACTTGACATGCCACATATTATCCCTATATTCTGACCGACCAATTAAATAACAAATAAACTTAGGTAGGTCATACTAGCGAAGGATTTACCTGTCTCTCCCTTCCTAGTTCTAGCTTCAAATCTTAGCCAAGGATCATATCCCTAAGCTCTGATACTAACTGTGACTCTCATCCCTTTACTTGGATAGAACCTCACATTGATACCTATCAACTTGCCACCATTATTCACGGCGTCCCCTACAGAAAGTCTGGCTTCTGTGCATCCAACACAAGGAAGTCACCAGCGAAAGGCTCGGGGCTCTTTACTTATAAATTTGATACCAACCGTGATGCCCCCAAAATAGGTATACACAACCCATTCTGAGTCACCAAATACATGATACAAAATTCAAATACAAACTTAATTATACAACTGTCGTGCAAAATACGACAAAACATAAGCTGAGAGTTTTAACACAAATATTATCTTGTAGACAATATCCAAACTCAAATGAAGTCATTATTACAATTATTATCACACTATTTCATAGAATAGTGAGGACTACTATAGCCACCATCTTGGACCATCACTCCATTTTCCGACTAGTCCCAGCTATATTCTCATTTCCTGAAGAGAACAATGAAAGAAAAGAGTGAGCTCAACTAGCCTAGTAAAGAATATTATGACTAAGATAATGCATAATAAATTATCCTTAGCCTTCAAAAGTGTAAAACTGATAGAATACAATAGACAACAAGTTTAACTATAGCGGAACAAGCAATCCATTAGAAGAGTTAAGTAGAGCATGATATCTACTATCTTCTATGATTTAAAAGTTCATCATCAATATTTTATCTCTGTAACACATATTAAAAAATAATCCACATCACCGAATTATCCATGCACTACGGCCAAGGATATTCGTTAGTATCACATCCACGAATTATCCATGCACTACGGGCCAAGGATATTTATGAGATCCCAAATTTTATGAAAGGAAAGTATTCAATTTTCCTATAATTATTATTCTATTTAGTAAATGGTTAAATTGATAAAAGCTTAAAGTTAAGGGTGATATGTGAAAAATTTTCAAATTAAGCAAGTGTTGCCTCTTTTACAGTCCTAATAAAAGAGCTCTAACTCATGCACGCATACATGTGTCAACAAGTAATACAGAGTAAGTAGAGTATCGATCCCACAGAGAAAGTTGTCGAATTATAAACCCTTATGCATTAATTAACTCACTGTATTTATATGCTTAGACTAACAACTAGAATTGTTGAATTGAGCTAATTGTACTAACAACTAAAAATAAGAATAATAATGGAATAAATATAAACTGGAAATAATGGGACCCTAACTTCATTTAATATTTCATCTAATCGCCACTATCATGGAAGAAGTGTTCACATATTATAGGAAAATAGCCAAGAGCACGAACAGAGTTATAACCATTTTTTTAATGCACTATAACCTACTTACACAACATGCACATATGATAGACTCTGTGTAATCATCAACACAACTAAAATCACTATATGTCTATGTGAAATTGCAATTATATTGATTTTAAGCACAATCCCTTACTCTAGCTCATAGGGTGAAACAGTATATGTCTATCTGGTTTACAAAATACACAAGCCATATAAAATAGCCCCATATTTGTATGCTATCATGATTACAATCCATATTTGCATGTTCATTGTCAATTCCATACAAATACTGAGACGAATGGTGATCAGACATTCATACATGTAAAACAATCACGATAAACTTCCCATATAATATGCAAACAACCCTAGCATTTAAGCGTACAACCAAACTACATATTAAAATCCGTTCTGTGGGTGCGCGCTCTCAAAGCCTCTCGGCGTGGTGAGTGCGCTCTCAAAGTTATTCTGCCCATGGCCGTCACATGGCTTGAATTCTGCAGTCCTAGTTCGGTTCTTCTTTGTCGTCATGTCGTTGTTGTTGCTACTACTTGCTCTTTCATGCTTGATCTTCTTCCATGCTTGGTCTCCATGCTTCATTGTACCTCCATGCCATGCACATCACTGCCTGTGCCTCGCCTTCATGAATCCATTAGCCTCATGCCCTCTAATATCACCAAAATTAATCCGATTCCTGCACTTATTCATAAAAAGGAGTTTTAAGTAAATGAAATGCAAAATAACATGAAATGCAACTAAAACACACTAAAATGTACTTGAGATGGACACAATTCGCATGAATTGGTATTCACTAATTAGGTAAAAATACCACTTATCAGCAAGTTGTCATAAAATAATCGGTGATAAAAGTACAGTAATACGCGTGGTTGCATAGTAGCACACGGTATTGTATAGTATCTTTGATTATTGATGCTTACGTGAGAAGTCACTCAGTTTTATTCAATTATTGTCACAATATTTTATATTATTAAATCAATAATTGAGACAACAAAGTTATTCATATTATTATTTGCAATATTGACGATGTCTAGAAAGTTCTGTCGAAGAAAAGGGTTTGGTCACCTAATTGGGAGCCAATAGGGAGAAATCCTTATCGGAAAGCCCCCTCTTTCCTAGGAATGATTTGGTTGTTAAATATTGTGAGTTATAATATTAATGATGAATAAGTTCGTGTTCATTAAAGATAAAAATTGATATTTCTATTGTGTTGGGATTATTAGTATTATAGGAAATCGACATTTATTTCGATAATAATTTATTTCTGGAGATTAAATTGACCAATCGGGTAATTAATTGGATAAATCAGCAATTAATTGCTATTAGTTCACATGCATATAACTATTTGTTCACATGAATGGAACTATTGATTCACATGATGTACTATTAGGGGAGGTGGTGCAAGTTTGATAATACTTGTAGAACTAAATTAAAAATGGAGGAAAAGATGAAGGTACTATACTGTAATAATTCGAGCCCCAAAACGTGCAATTATCGAAACTATATTTTCCTATAAATAGAAGCTCATTCTTCTTTCATTCTCACCAATTCACTAAGACTCATAAGAGCAATTATAGAGAGAGAAGCTATAGAGGGAAAGAAGAAGAGTATTCTGCTACTTCACTATTGCAGTATTCAGCCTTCTATTAAGTTAAGGGGTACTATTTCTTTTGTATTCGTAAGGGATATTATTTTTGTTCAATATCCGTATGAAATAATATTTTCTTCCATACAATGTAGTATATAAGTAATATTATTTTCTTTTAGATTCCGAATTATACACTCATTTTGTTAAAGTATTGCTTCTATACTCCGTGAAATTAGTATAATATCCTTGAAATTTGCGCTTCATCTAGTATCATTTCACAAGGATATTTTTCTGAACATTCTTGTTAAATTTTAAGCTTTTCATACCGGAATACTATTCATGGGTACTATTCATTTATAATGCACTATTCATACGTACAGTACTATTCACAGAGTACTATTTATGGGCACTATTCATAAATACAGTACTATTTATAAATATGGTACTATTCATAAAATACTATTCACAAAGTACTATTTATAAATTACTATTTATAAAGTACTATTCACAGAGTACTATTCATGAAGTACTATTCACGGAGTACTATTCAAAAAGTACTATTCCCAAATTACTATTTATGGGGTACTATTCACCCGGAGTACTATTCATGACAAAAATTAATTTCTTTTCGGTCCAAATTATTTTTTATACAATATTATTCTTGAATTTTACTCCACAAAGCAAAGATCATGTTGACAATTTGATATTATTGATTTACGGATAAATTAAATTATAAATCTTTAAAATTTATCATTTGCTTTCTTTTAATTGAATTCTTATATCATTGTCATCATCCTCATGCTTATATTATGATGAAAGTCATCTGTGGCCCGTAGTTCATAGATAGACTTGGTATGATTATGACCAGGGAATATTTGGTATAATCATGTCCGTAATGTTAGAAATGATATGGTAAAAGTCCTCATTGGCCCGTAGTGCATTGATGGACAATTGTTGGCATGATCGTGACCATTGATGAAAACACGAATATCCTTGGCCCGTAGTGTTTGGATAATTCGTGGTCGTGATACTAATGAATATCATTGGCCGTAGTGCAGGGATGATTCGATGATGTGGATTATTTATTCAGCTAATTCTCAGCGAAAAAATTGATGATAAACTTTTAAATCATAGAAGATAGTAGATATCATGCTCTACTTGACTCTTCTAATGGATTGCTTGTTCCGCTGCAGTTAAATTTGATGTCTATTGTATTTTATCAGTTTAACACTGTTGAAGGCTAACGATAATTTATTCTGCATTATCTTACTCATAATATTTCTTACTGGACTAGTTGAGCTCACCCTTTCTTTCATTGTTCTCTTCAGAAAATAAGAACATAGTCGGGACTAGTCGGGGAACGGAGTGATGGTACGGGATGGTGCATTAGTAGTCCTCACTATTCTGTGAAATAGTGTGATAATAATTGTATTACTATTGAATTTGAGTTTGGATATTGTCTAGAAGACAATATTCGTGTTGAAACTCCCTGCTCATGTTTTGTCGTACTTTACACCACAATTGTATAATTAAGTTGTATTTGAATTCTGTACCATGTATTTGGCGACTCAAAATGGATGATGTATACCTATTTTGTGGGCGTCATAGTTGGTATCAAAGCTTAGGGATATGATCTCTGGCTAAGATGTGAGACTAGAACTAGTAGGGGAGAGACGGGTAATTCCTTCGCTAGTATGACCTACCTAAGTTTATTTGTTATTTAATTGGTCGGTCAGAATATAGGGATAATATGTGGCATGTCAATTAACCCTTGTTTTGTGGCAGTGTTTGAAAATGGCATCTAAAAATGTTAAGATCAGCAATGAAGCACATGAGACCGTTGAGTCACCAACGATCAATACCCAGGATAATGTGCAACAGGAAGACAATAATCCTCAGGTAAACAACAACACTGATCAAATGATGAATGATTGGATGTTCAAAGGCTTTATGCAATTCATGCAACATCAGGCGAGAGCGGCTCCTGTTCAAAATACAGGTGAAAACACTGGCAACGTACAGACGGTCACTGCTAAGCAATTCAAGGAGCTGGGATCATTAGAGTTTTGGGGAAAGCCAGAACCACTTAAGGTGGAGACGTGGATAAAGTAGATAACCAAGATATTCGATGTCTTGGGATGCTCCGAGGAGCAAAAGGTTCGCTTTGCCACCTTCATGTTGCGAGGAGAGGCAGATTACTGGTGGGAATCTGTAAAGCGTACTCAACTTTCCGCACTGAAGATGTCTTGGGAGAAGTTCTAAGAACTATTCAATGACAAGTACTTTCCCTAAAGTATTCATCACATGAAGGAGGTAGAGTTGATCAAGCTGGAGCAAAATAATATGACCGTGTCATAGTACGAAGCTAAGTTTGCCGAGTTATCCCGGTTTGTGTCCCACTTGGTTGATAATGAGGAGAGAATGATGCAGATGTTTCTAAGAGGTTTGAAACCCGAGACACGTCAATACCTCATTTCTCACAAACTTTGCTTGTATTCAGATGTTGTGAATAGGGCTCAATTATTGGAGCGCGATAATGAGTCAGCCCAACCAAGAGAGAAACCGACAAAATGATAATACCAGTGGTAGCATTCATCGAAGCGGTGAGAACAAATGTGGAGGGAATCAACATGTTAGAAATGGTAACCACTCCGGTACTAATCATGGCCAAGACAATAGGAGTAGAAATTTCAAGAAGAGAAGATTCAACAATGATGGAAAGACGTCAGCACTAGTACCCGTTGTTAAGGAAGGAGAACGACCACCTATCATATGCTTCAAATGTAGAGGGGAGGGACACATCAATCCAAATTGCATGCATCAATCCAAAACGTGTTACAATTATGGAAGAGAAGGTCACCTAGCTCGATTTTGTCATATAGGGAAGCCAAGTTCAGTTGGGATGGAGGCACCAAAGGCCGTTCCAGAGAAGTCAAAGCCGGTAGCTCAAGGGAGAGCGTTTATAGTGACCTCCCAAGAAGCGAGGAATCCAAACGAGGTTATCACGGGTAAGATAATTATAAAATCTAGAGAACTCTATACCTTATTTGATATCGATTCTACCCATTCTTTTATTTCTCCTACTTGCGCTCAAGATTTAAATTTAACTCCAGAGAAATTAGACTTTTACTTATCTATTGAAACTCTGTTGGGAGAAACCTTCATTACATCCATTGTTTATAAGTCTTGTTTGATTCAAATCGGCACCCGCACGTTACCTGTTGATCTTATTTCTTTGAAAATACTTGCATTTGACATGATTATAGGGATTGATTTGTTAACTACTCATCATGCTAAAATTGATTGTTTTCATAAGGTTGTTAGCTTTCATATTTCTAACCAACCTATTATGCGAATTCAAGCAACCAAACCACTAAAGTCAATCACTGTCATATCAAGCCATAAAGATATTCGTTTATTAAAAAATGGATGTCAAAGATTTAAACAAAAATACGTCAGATTTGAATGATATTTCTATTGGTAATAAATTTCCTGACGTATTCTCAGAAGAACTTCCTGGCCTACCCCCGGAGCGTGAAATCGAATTTTGTATCGACCTTGAACCCAGTACAAAACCCATTTCCAAATCCCCATATCGAATGCCTCCTATTGAACTTCAGGAGTTAGAAACCCAACTGCAGGAATTGTTAGACATCAGTTTCATTCGTCCTAGTACATCTCCTTGGGGTGCTTCTGTCCTATTCATAAAGAAGAAAGATGGAAGTATGCGACTTTATATTGACTATCGGGAGTTGAATCATGTCACCATAAAAAATAGGTACCTGTTACCTCGCATTGATGACCTATTTGACCAGTTGCAAGGCGCCAAATTCTTTTCAAAGATCGATCTTCATTTCGGATATCATCAGTTAAAGATTAAAACCGATAACATCCCAAAGACTGCTTTCAGAACTCGGTACGGGCATTACAAATTCCTAGTCATATCTTTTGGATTGTCTAATGCTCCTGCTGCCTTCATGGACATGATGAACCGAGTATTCAAGGAATATTTGGATCATTTTGTAGTTGTCTTTATTGATGACATCCTCATATACTCTAAAAGCTTTGTGAAAACAAGATTTATGCCAAGTTGAAGAAATGCGAGTTCTGGCTTGAGGAAGTAGCATTCCTTGGGCACGTGATATTAAATCATGGAATATCTGTTGACCCAGCGAAGATTGAAGCAATACAAAGCTGGGAGCAACCTAAGTCAGTGACTGAGGTACGTAGCTTTCTCGGCTTAGCTGGTTATTATCGGAGATTCGTAGAAGGTTTTTCTCTAATCGCTACTCCATTAACTCAGCTAACTCGGAAAGATACAAAATTTGGTTGGAGCGAGGAATGTGAGAAAAGTTTTCAAGAACTCAAGAGGAGACTCATTTTAGCTTTTGTTACGACAATACCATACGCTCGGAGGATTTGTCATCTCTGATGATGCTTGTGCAAAGGGTTAGGATGTGTTCTTATGCAACATGGGAAAGTCATAGCATATGCCTCACGACAACTCAAAGAATATTAGAGGAATTATCCTACTTATGATCTAGAGTTGGCAGCTGTCGTTTTTGCACTTAAAATTTAGAGGCATTACCTGTATGGTGAGAAAGTGGAGATCTATACGGATTATAAAAGCCTCAAATATTTCTTCACTCAAAAGGAACTCAACATGCGGCAATGACGTTGGCTTGAACTGTTGAAAGATTATGATCATACCATTCAATACCATCATGGAAAAGTGAATGTGGTAGCTGACACATTGAGTAAAAGATCATATGCGGGTACGAGTGCAATATTATCAACGCAAAGGCCCATTTTGTATGACTTGCAAAGGATGGAGATAGAGTTAAAGACTCCAGGGACCCACGTGATGATATCAAATATACGAGTAGAACCGAATTTAATCGATAAAGATAAAGTTGCTCAAGCTAAAGACCTGGGGCTAATGCGTATGAGGAAGAAAGTACATGAAGGTGCTATTTCGGAAGCAAGAATTAATGAAGAAGGAATACTACAAGTCAACTTTAGACTTTGTGTTCCTAACGACCCTGATTTAAAGTATATAATCATGATGGAGGTATACAACACACCGTTTATAATCCATCCTGGGAGTACCAAAATGTATCATAATCTTCGACATACATTTTGGTGGAGTAATATGAAGAGAGAGATCGCAGAGTTTATCTCAAGGTGTTTAACTTGTCAACGTGTCAAGGTGGAGCATTAAGTGCCAAAAGGTCCATTGCAACCACTTGAAATTCCAGAATAGAAGTGGGAGCACATTACCATGGATTTCGTTACTGGTCTTCCCAAGGTTTCTCAAGGCATAGATGCAATTTGGGTCATTGTTAATAGATTGACCAAGTCTGCTCATTTCTTACCTATATGAGAAACTTATACACTTGAACATCTTGCTCGTATATAAATAAATGAGATTGTAAGACTGCATGGTATACCAGTATCAATAGTTTCAAATCGAGACCCAAGATTCACTTTAGAATTTTGGGTTAGTTTGCGAAAAGCTATGGGCATGGATTTACGTTTTAGTTTGGCATATCATCCTCAAACGGACGGGCAATCGGAGAGGACTATTCAAACTCTTGAAGATCTATTAAGACTCTTTGTCCTTGACTTCAAAGGAAGTTATCCCAGTTTACATCCCATTTGGTTGATAATGATGAGCGAATGACACGAATGTTTCTACGAGGTTTGAAACCCGAAATACGTCAATACCTCATTTCTCACAAACTTTGTTTATATTCAGATGTTGTGAATAGGGCTCAATTATTAAAATGCGATTATGAGTCAGCTCAACCAAGAGGCAACGACCAATAACACGATAATAATCATACAGGTGGCAACGAACATCGGAACAATGATAACCATCTTGGAGGAAATTATCATGCTAGAAATGGTAACCACTTCGGTGGTAAGCATGGCCAAGATAATAGGAAAGGTGAACTAAATGAGAACAACTTTAAGAAGAGAAGATTCAACAATGACGGAAAGACATCGACAGTAGCACCGACACCCATTTTGAAGGAAGGAGAACGACCATCGGTCGTATGTTTCAAATGCGGGCAAGAGGGACACATCCGTCCAAACTGTACGCATCAATTGCGGAAGAGAAGGCCATTTAGCTCGATTTTGTCGTGTAGTGAAGTCAAGTCCAACTGGGATGGTGACGCCAAAGTGTGAGACCCCCAAATCTAGGTACTTCATTCCCACAAGACTTGGTGTTCACTTTCCATTCATTCATATCTATCTACCCAAATATAATAAAATCAAATCAGAAATCATCCCTTTAAAAGAGTTACATCATTAATCAAAAAGTCTTCCCAGGTTGTCTAACCTTAAACATCAATCAAGTGCAGAAATAAAATAATTACATCACATCATTAAATAAGAAGTCTATCATTCATGACAATAAATAAAATTACAAGTCTTCATCACTTGCACATTTTTCCCTTTCCTTTGCTAGTTGTAGGTTCATCGACCTTCTCAACTTTAGCTATAATGAGTGTATATATATGCAAGTGTGAGCAAAAAAAATGCTCACTAGATATAGCAATGAATCAATAAGAGAATAATAACTGGCAATTAATAGGCTCATCAAAACTGAATAGTACTCTATCAATGATAACCAACAACTGAAATCAAAATATGAAATATATATCCGAGGGTCATAAGACCACAAACAATGTCCACGGTTACAAGTAATCTTTCAACTTTAACCTTAACAGTTATACTGTAGGGACTTCACGTACTTAGGGGGATCAGCCCTTCGTACCATGTATTGTGCAAAAACATCTAAACGCATTGCGTATCCCCTATAATAGGGTTGTTCTTCTCAGTTTTAGAGTATAAGTCCGCATCAAAGAAAGTTTGGTTTGGATAAGCTTCAAGGGTAATTTAGAGTTTAACGACCATCAACTAAAGGATTAGTTGAATCAACAAAGTTTGATAACACTACAGTTGATCACTAACAACATAATATGGAACAATGAATAATTGTAAGCGAACTAACTATACATTGAACTCATGCTTAGAAACAACTACAAAGCATAAGTAATGAATAACAATAAACCTTGCTTGAATAATATTAAGCTAGGGCTATGAATTATTAAATATGTATTAAGTAATAGGAAGTTGAAAGTAAAACTTGCTTATTATGAGAATAACTTGTGTCAAGTAATTGAAATAAGACAATTCGACTTTAGGAATTGGAATTCAAGAAATTGCATTCACAATACAAGAATGACATTAAAGAAAATTGTCTAACAATAAACAAGTTAGAATACATCAATAACTATTGGAATTCAAAACTTGTTCGAATAAAGTTAAAGTTATAGCTTGCTCAAATAATGATTAGGAATATAAGAATTTGCTTAATTAAAGTTTAGAGTAAGAAGCTTGCTCGATGTAAAAAGATAAGGTTTAGAAACTTGCCTCGTGCGTAAGCTATAAATTACAACTCGCGTTCACCTACACATTTTAGTGGAATCACAATATCTATTAGACATGTTAACATCCACTTACAAAATAACACCCATTTCTAGCAAAACTTATTAATTTAGTACAAGTCTTATACTACTATATAAATATCAGAAATTCCAAGTGTTAACCTCACAACACTTATTTACCATTAATTGTGTACACTAAGTCTTAACACAATTGCATTCATAACTTATAAATCCTTTTACAACTTTGAAATTATTAATGACATGACACGGTTCTATTTTAGCCTCCCCATTACATGTTTGTTACATTAACACATCATTAAACTAGGTTATAATGGTATCCAAGGTCTGCGGCAGAAAGAGCGAAACCTCTCGCCTCGATCGAGTGTATGGCAGCAATTGCTTATACATACATAACACAGGGATGGGCATCACGGCCGTAAGAACAGATTGTTGGGCCTTAGCACCAGTGTATTGCTTATTTGGTGTGAGTAATGAACCGTAGCCTTGACAACAATGAGTCAGCTTTTAGCCCAACTAACACGAATTTCTCCCAAAAAACAGTGAAATTAACAAATACAATTAGTATAAAACTATCACAAACATGATTGCTAACATATTCAACTACTTAGCACAATTTAACAACCACTTTAACTAATTTAATTCCTTAAATTTCATGTTTTTACACAAAACTCCATTTTTTTGACATTCTTCATAGAAATCATCACTGTGATCACAATTTTTGTTCAAATTACTTCATTCAAACTATGTTCTCCTCGTTTCTTAATGGACTAGCATAATCAAACTCAATTTATAGATTAACACACAATTTGACCACCAAAATTGGTACTTTCATAAACCATATGAAAAATATGTACACTGTAATTATTTTTACTACTTTTTAAACAAAATTAGCATATAATTCCTTGTTTAAACATAAACTCTAGCATCACAAACACATGCAATCACCATAATTTAGTTGTATACCTTCTTATGCTTAAACAATCCTTGTTAACCAACTGATAATTGCTTTGAAATCACTTGTTTTCTCTCAATCTCTCTCAATTCTCTCAAGTTTCTCTGAATCCTCTTTTTTAGTTTACCAAATAGCAAAACTGATAACAAGTACGTAAAATAAAGAAACCGATATGGCCTTAATACACATACTAAATATATCAGTTACAATTTAATAAATGTATCTCAATTATAAATATATTTTATTTATTATTTATTTTATTTTATTTGTTATAACAAAATTCAAATTTTAAAAACCCAAAAGCCATAAAGTTTTGTTTGGCAAAAACTCTTTAAAAATTAAAGACTTAATATCTTAAGCATTGTTTGGTTAAATCAATTTAAAACTCCTTTAATTTATTTTAATAAAAATTTAGTTTATAATTTATAATCACATATTATTTATTTGGATTTCCATATCCAACATTAATCAAATAAATTAATTATACACTATATTTTAAATAAATATTCCACTCAAACAAATATAACAAAATTATAATTTTATTTAATAATTTAACATACCACTTTAAATTATTAAAATAACAATATAACATCTCATGTTATATTACAACTCTCTAAATTATAAATTAATTTAATTTAGAATATTATCTAATAAATTAAAGTCATAAATATTTACTAATAATAATCACATCAATAAAATATTTATTTCATTTAATAAATATTTTAAATTACAATTAATAAAATCTTAGATTGTTACATCATTCCCTCCTTACAAGGATTCTGTACCCAGAATCACAACTCAAACAATCAAATCGTCATATTCTTCCCTCCTTACAAAGATTCTGTCCCTAGAATTGAAGACACAGAATAAACAAATAACTCAGGGTAATTCTTCATCATTTCAGCTTCGAGTTCCCATGTAGCCTCTTCGACATTGTGGTTCCTCCATATCACCTTCACAGAAGGTATCATCTTATTCCTGAGCACTTGTTCTTTCCTGTCAACTATCTGGATAGGAACCTCTTCATAAGACAAATATTTACTGAATTGCAACGTTTCATACTCGATTACATATTTATAATCGGGTTTATACAGTCGTAACACCGACACATGAATAACATTGTGCACATGTTCTAATTTTGGAGGTAAAGCTACATCATAAGCTACTTCTCCCACTCTTTGTAGTATCTCAAAAGTTCCAATAAACCTTGGGCTTAGCTTTCCTTTCTTGCCAAAACAAATTTTCCCCTTCCAAGGAGAAACTGTCAGGAAAATGAAATTTCCTGCTTCAAATTTGCGATTCTGCCTGTGTGGATCAACATACTTCTTCTGTATATCTTGAGCAACTACCAATCTTGCTCTAATGAGTTTGATAACTTCAGCGGTCTATTGTCCTAGTTCTGGTCCTAACAGTTGACGTTCACCAACTTCATTCCACCACAGTGGAGTTCTGCATTTCCTGCCATATAATGCCTCGTATGGCGGCATGCCAATGCTTACGTGATAACTGTTGTATGCAAATTCCACCAACGGTAAATGATCATCCCATTTTCCTTTAAAATCCATGATGCACTCTCTAAGCATATCTTCTAGCGTCTGGATTGTTCGTTCGCTTTGACCATCAATTTGCGGATGATATGTCGTACTCATCTTCAGTTGCGTTCCCATTCATTCTTGTAATCTCTTCCAGAAATTTGATGTGAACCTCAGATCTCTATCTGATACTATTAACACTAGAACTCCATGTCTCGACACGATCTCTTTGACATATAGTTTTGCCAGCTGATCAAGATTAAATCTAATCTTTATTGGCAAGAAGTGTGCTGATTTTATTAATCTATCCACTATCACCCATCTCGCATTGTATCCCTTCTGAGTTGTTGGAAGACCTACCACAAAATCCATTGTGATATGCTCCCATTTCCATTCCGGTATTTCCAATGGCTGAAGTAATCCACATGGCCTTTGATGTTATGCCTTTACTTTCTGACATGTCAAGCACTTTGCAACGCATTCTGCAACCTCTCTTTTCATATTTGGCCACCAAAAATGTCATCGCAAATCTTGATACATCTTTGTACTTCCCAGATGAATCGAATATCTTGAGCTATAAGCTTCTGTCAAGACTTCTTCTTTAATACCTTATACTGCTGGAACCCAAATTTGTCCCTCGAATCTTAGCATTCCCTCAGTATCAATCTTATACTTCACTTCTTTACCCTTGACCACACTTTCCTTTATTTTTCTGCATTCTTCATCCTACAGTTGAGCGTTTTTTACCTTGTCTACCAAAGTTGGACTAGCTTCCATCTGGTACAATCTTTCATCAGCTCCTTTTAGAAATTTGATTTCCAACTCTAGCCTTTCCATTGCTGAAATGAGCTCCTCCTTATCAGTTAACAACATCAACTTTTCATGGCCTTTCCTACTCAAAGCATCTGCAACCACATTAGCTTTGCCCAGATGATAAAAGATTTCGTAATTATAATCTTTTATTAATTCCATCCATCTCCTTTGACGCATGTTTAGGTCCTTCTGTGTGAAAATAAACTTCAGACTCTTATGGTCTGTATAGATCTCACATTTTTCTCCATAGAGATAGAGTCTCAATATTTTCAGCGCAAACAGTACTGCCGCCAACTCTAAATCATGAGTCGGATATCCTTTCTCGTAGTCTTTTAATTGCCTTGATGCATAAGCAATAACTTTGTCGTTCTGGATAAGAACACAACCTAATCTGTGACGCCCCCAAAATAGGTCCACACGACCCATTCTGAGTCGCCAGATATCATACTATAAAATCAAATACAAACGTCATTTATACAATCGTTGAACGTCAGTGCGAGAATACTTACCACGCTTAAACCGTGAGTTTTAATACAAATGTATGTAACTCTCATGGTGCCTCGACCACAACCTTACAAAGGTACTTCACATAAAAGTACAGTAAAAATCTGTTTTAGAAATTAAAATCTTTGGGAAACGCCAAGGAAACCTTCGCATACATGGGAGGCCATGCGTGCAGGTTATGATAGATATCATATGTCCACGTAATTATCCTTGGTTGACCTAATAGACCCCCAAAGAAAAACGAGAAGATTACTATCATGTTCTTTCCAATGGTGAGTCTTCTCTTGACATATAACTATCTCCACTGTCTGCAATTGAAAATTATATTTCAACCAAACTATAAGATCATATAGGTAGTGCTCGTAGATATACTCAGTAAGTGGATGTGCACAACCCTGTCTTATGATAACACAAGGTTGTATGTCATTAGACATCTTGTATGATAGTGGTAAAACACCCTTCCAAAGTTGGGTTCACCTCACCCTATTCGGTTCACCAAAATTAAATATCAAATGACGTATACAATACGACACACTTATCTAAAGTTCTCAATAAAATTATTTCCATACTATTTAGGAGAACCTCAATGTACTATAGACCATCGTTCTATTCTCGGTTTTCTACCAACCCAAATTACACTCTTATTACACCGAAAAGGAATTGTGAAGCAAAAAGGATTAGCACAACTAGCCTAGTAAAGAATATCATGACTAAAGATAATTTACATCATTAATAGCCTTCATCAGTAATAAATCAGAGATTTAGAACATAAGGTAGATGATAAAACTTTTCAACCATAGTTGCAGCGGAACGAGCAATCCATTAGAAGAGTCAAATAGACCATCAGATCTATTATCTTCTCCATGTTAAAAGTCCACCAATAATGTTTTATCCCTGTAACATCAATCAACAATTCCTGTCCACAATCATATAAATAACTCATAATCATATTTGTGATTCTAAATTCCTCTTCGCACCCAGGACGAAGATAATTTTCATCACCTCTCTTTACCTGAAATATCAAAAATTATGGTTATACCAAATCACAATTCATGCTCATAATCATACTAATAAATTCATCTTTAAACTATGGCCAAAGATATTCATTAACAATTCATCTTTGCACTACAGGCCAAAGACATACAACTGTATTTTAGAAGAGTCAAGTAGAGCATGCTATCTACTATCTTTGACGAATTAAAAGTGTATAATCAATATTTTATCGCTGAGACTCAGTTTAATAAATAATCCACATCATCAAATCATCCCTGCACTACGACCAAGGATATTCATGTAATCATTAATGGTTATGATTATATCGAATAATCCTTGGTTATAATCATACCAATAATTATCCATCAATGCACTACGGGCCAATGAGGACTTTTACTACATCATCTATAACATTACGGGTCATGATTATACCGAATGATCCCTGGTCATAATCATACCAATAAACAGTTTATCTATGCACATAAGCCAAAGATACTCATCAATCAATAGTTCATCTTTGGACGTAAGCCAAAGATATACAATTGTAAAACCAATAATCAACAGTCCATCTTTGCACGTAAGCCAAAGATATACAAATCGTAAAACCAATAATCAAATATCCATCATTGCACGTAAGCCAAAGATATACAATCAGAAACCAATAATCAACAATCCATCTTTGCACGTAAGCCAAAGATGATTTTCATCATAATATAAGCATGAGGATGATGACAATGATATAAGCATTAATCAAACAAAATCAAGGATATATATTAAAGACTTTAAATTTATCCAGTGTTTAAAAATATCCAAATTGTCAACATGATACTGCTTTGTGGAGTAATATTCAAGAATAATATTCATGTACCAAAGATAATTTTGACAAAAAAGAAATATATTTTTCAGGTAAATAGTACCTCGCAATAGTACCCTATGAATAGTACTTCAGGAATAGTACCTCATGAATAGTATCCTGGCATGAAAAGTACCCCCAAATACCCGAATGAATAATATTTGGGTGAATAGTAATTTGGGTGAATACTACTTCGAGAATAGTACCACAACATGAAAAGTACCCCGAATACCTGAGTGAATGATACTAGAGTGAATAGTAACTGGGTAAATAGTAACCTGTGAACAGTAACTCGTGAATAGTACTCTAGCACGAAAAGTACCCCGAATATCCAAGTGAATAATACCAGAGTGAATAGTAACCGGGTGAATAGTAACCAATAAATAGTAACTCTAAAAAAAATACCAAAGAAAATGATATTCCATAACGAGTACAAAAAAAATGATATCTCAGACGAGTATAATAGAATATACGAAACTGCAAATGAATTTTTGTGAGGTCCCCGAATCCGGATACTTGAAACCCGAACTCCCAGACTTCACTTATACCATTTCTATGAAAGCGTAATAATACTAATAATAATAATAATAATATAAAACTTAAACTTAAGTTTACATTTACATCGTAGTCTATCTCCCAAGCACGTAACCTTTAGTCATTCATTACATGATATTAAATAAATAGATATCATAGTCTTCATAGTCTTATAAAACTATTACAAATCGCCGCAATTCTTATTTGGTTAGCTTTCCTTTTCCTTTGTCTCGTCCTGAACTTTCTGGTCCTTCACACTTAGGTGAAAACATTTAAATTAAGCAAGGATGAGCATTTGAGTGCCCAGCAAGTATTATATATATATATATATATGTAAGCTGAAAGAATTTAAATGTTTTCCTTATAATATTCTTCTACAACCATGCAATAGTTGTGAAGTAATCTGCACAATAATAATTCATAAAAACCCTCTTTCAAATTTTTTGAAACTACGATTGATCAGATATGGGGTTTCGTGACATACCATGAACATTGTCTTTCATTTTCGAAAAGGTTTAAGCGAAATTCATTTGTAAACCTGTCATGACTTACTTGCACGGAGGGTGATCAAATTTCATTGTTGTTTCTCAGATTGATCAATACTACATGTACATGAACGATGTTATCATTCATTCTGTCGCCTTCAAGCGCATAAAATTTTCCCATTTTCTGGATGTTCATATCTATCTAAGTTTTCATAACAAAGGTCTTATATAATTCAACATATATGTATATCAAAGGTGTATCAACATGCGATTAAATATAATGATTATCCAAGTGGGGACACTTGTATAATCATTTCTAGAAATTAACTAAAAGAATATATATATCGATTTATCATATACTAACATGTTGATATTCAATGGGCGATATAATATAAATTTAACAATGTATACACTAATAATAATAATTTTAAAACATTCTTACACTTTTCCATTGCATAAAGAAAATGCAAAGTTAGGATACTTGCACTCGATGTGTCGCTTACAATTACTTAACTTAGTTTTATCTTTTATGAAATCACCTATCATTAATCGATCATTTTACCGATTAGTATATCATAACGTAACACATAACACCGCTTATATTACAACAAAGACATTCCTAATCACATTGCCACACAACTTTAACAACCATTGAATCACAAATAAACATTTATCTAGCCAATTATCTAAGTCCAGATCAATTTCTCGAAATACGCCGGCTCACCGACGCCTTTATCGGTAATAATCGAAGTCCAAGACTCTTTCTCAAAGTTCAACATTCGTAAATATCACCATATATAATGACTTATAATAATTTTAAATAAGTATTATCATTTATCATAATTTTTGAAATATGAGAATCATTATTAAATGATTTAAGTATCACATAATTCTATTATCATTAACATTTAATCAATATTAAATTATTAATGAAACCATTGCCAAAATATTAAAGTTATGTATAATAACTCAAAATATTTTTAACATATTTATTATTACCCTTAAATGATTTTTTAAAACATTTAAAATCATTTTTAAATAATTACCATTAATATTTAATTATTAATGAACTATTATCTAAATATTAAAAGTCATTAATTATAACTTAAAATATTTTAATCCATTTATATCCTTTTTAAATGATTTTAAAATTAATAAAACCATTTATAAACTATTTATTTAATATAATTATTAAATAAATTTAATATCATTAATCATTAAATAAATATCATTAATATTAAATTATTAATGAAATTATTCTTTAAATATTAAAAGTTATATTTTATAACTTAAAATATTTTTACACACTTTATTTTCATTTAAAATGATTTTTAAAATAATAAAATCATTTTTAAACTAAATTATTTAATATAATTATTAAATAACTTTAATATCATTAATAATCATTAATTAATGAATTTAATCTTTAAATATTAAAAGTTATATTTTATAACTTAAAATATTTTTAAATACCTTATTATTATTTAAAATAATTTTAAAATAATAAAATCATTTTTAATTTAATTATTTAATTCATTTAACAAATAACTTAATTATCATTAATATTCATTTATTAATGAAAATTATCAAATAATATTAAAAGTTATTAAAAATAACTTAAAATATTTTTCTTATATCATAATATAATTTTAAATGATTTTTCATGAATTAAAATCATTTTTAAATAATTTATTTAATATTATCATTAAATAAATTAATTACTTTTGATATTCTAAAATATTAAATATTTATGAAATATATTTAAAATAATTAAAATATAATTTTCAGTATATTAAAATAATTTTTAATAATTTATTTTGTATTTTTGTAATTTAAAACTAATTTTCTATAATTATTAATTAATTTTCTCGAAAATAATATTCGTTCTGTCGTTAAAGGTTACCTATATAATGACGTAACCGTCGCTTATAGGTGTTCTTCGTGTTCATACATAAACCTGCATCTTCATAGGCAATTCTTACGAGAGTGGCCGTATTTCAACCCAATTTTAATTCTTTCAGGTATTGTGTTTCTCTAATTACAAAAGCTAGATTTTGTAGACAAAGTTCAAGACTACATTTTCTAACAAACAAAATGATCAAACAACCTAACACAAGCTAGATCTACGCGTCCCAAGATGTTGTCGAGTCGTTTCTTCATTTCGGTTTACCTGAAAAATGAAGAACAGCTCGATGACCACTTTCGATCAATTATAACGCAAACACATGAACCGTTTCTTGTGATATAAAGGGTTTAGGTCAGTAGCTAGCATGCAAGAGAGTAGATCTATTACATAAAATACAAATGACATGAACAGAATCCAAAGTGACGACTCGGTCTATTAAACCATGTCGATCGACATGTTCATATGTTTTCTCGGGTTACCCGGAAAAGCAGAGAACATGCTTCGACCTTGCTAGTTCGATCATCCATCAAATCCAACCCGCTTATTTAAATAAGTGATATTAAGGCATGATAATGTAGTCTAACAAACATACTACAACTTAGATGCAAGAACCATAACGATACATCAAACCACCGCCGATCCAAGCCATTTAAGAACTCGTCAGAGTTTTCAGGCTCATTCGGGTTACCCGAAATGGTCTTTATCAATGCTCGGCCAACGACCTTTCGACCTAAGTTATAACTTTTAATCTACAATCGATCTAGGTCCGATTCTTGATCCGAGCAAAGATCTCATAATGTATCACAATATTCAACACTTATAACACAAAATCAAACACCTACAGAGATCTACACGACCGACATTAGATTTGTCGACGCGCTCTTTTAAAAATTTCCAGATTTTGCAAAAACTCAAATACGAGCCTATAGATGTTATGGATATAACATCCATCAACCCAGATCATCATTATACACTAGATTTAACATGATTTAACAAACAATTTTAACATATAACATGGAATCAAATCTCAGATTTCTAATTAGGGTTTTATACCTTCTTTGATCAAATCTGATTTCTAGCTTCTGAATCTGTTAAAGGTGTTTGTGGGGCATGAATTGTGAGCTGATATACTATATAATTCGTGGGTTTTTAGAGAGAGAAGTTCTAGGTTGAGCTTGGTGAATAAATTGAGCAATAATGCAATATTTTCTCTCTCTAATCTATATATACATTAATCTAGATGCATGTATTGGCTGGAAA
Organism: Panax ginseng; assembly: GCA_020205605.1. NCBI lineage: Eukaryota > Viridiplantae > Streptophyta > Magnoliopsida > Apiales > Araliaceae > Panax > Panax ginseng. The sequence continues at coordinate 130,951,201 of CM035134.1, read as the reverse complement.
TAAGTGGTTGATCAGTTGGTATGAGTCACATGGGGTTGTTGGTTTGGTGAACAACTTCACCAATTGTCAAAACCTACAAGCTAGCCTCAATTATACACTTAGGGGCATAATGGTAATTTGATTTTCCAATTTAATGGCAAAATTGAAATCATGCAAACCCTTAGGGTTTAACCCTTAGGGTTTAACCCTAAGGTTTAGCACAAAACATTAATAAGATTTAGCAATTTAGGGTTTGTACAAAAATAATAAAGAAAAATTAATTAAATTTTAGTTTCTAAAATTTTGCAAAATTAATATTGTTAATTAAATTAAGTTTGTAATTACATGAACATTAGGGTTTATTACCCTTAATCATAATGAACTTTGCTAATAAAGCAATTAGGGTTTAAAATATCGATAATTACGATTTCTAGAAATACAATTAGGGTTTCTAGAAATTAAATTAGGGTTCTAGGTTTTAGTGTTTGAATTTACTAATTAAGTTTATTTTAATTAGCAATTAAAGTCTATCACACGTGTTATTAATCACTGTAACACAACTCTTGACAGATCAAACCTCCAATTTAGGTTTTTCGGATTAGGGTTTCTAATATTGGAAATTAGGGTTTTCTAAATATTAGGGTTTCCAGAATTTTAATTAGGGTTTACCTAATTAATACATTTAATACACGTCATAAATTGTATTACACACTTATAAAACAATCTCACACTCTAATTTGGATCTCAAATTAGGGTTTAACATTATTACTAGGGTTTGGTCAAAATACACCGTAATTGACCAACCATTATCAATACGGACATACCGTACATATTCATAGCACTGAAAAATCAAAATATAAGTAATATTATATTATTATTCTCATACCTTGACAATAATCCAAAATTAGGGTTTGGATTCCATATCTGATTTATCTGCCATAATTAACCTTATTAATTAAGTAAAAATAATTTACTTAATAACTTGATCAAACTTCATATAATACAATTATTATAATTATTCTAAAAATCACTTCATATATTATTTAAATAATATATGATTATATATTCTTGGAAAATAAATAAAAACATTTTTATTTTAAAATTAATTATTATAAGAATATACTTTATAATAATCAAAAATTCTAAAATAAATTTACTTGTAAATATTCATGTAATAAATATATTTTTATTTACCACATAAATACATATACACATAATCTTGTACAAATCCTCATCCTTAAAAAAAAAATTTATACGCAAAATTTGTGATTTATTTATATAGAAAATATCGGGTTGTCACATTCACCCTCCCTTATAAGGATTCCGTCCTCGGAATCACCACTTAAAAACTTACTCGTAACTGGGTACATAGCATTCGCAATCATTGCAAGTATATCTCAATCAACTTTGATTGAACTGATCTTTAACTAATCACATTACGCTTGTCTTTCTGATTAAACGGAAAAATTGGTTTCTAAAAGAACTCAAATTCCTCCTCAAAATTTCTTTATAAAATAATTTACTATATATTGGGAAATCATATATAAAAATTATTCGAATATTACCTAGGATTGTATTGCTAGCTGCCACCGTGTCTTGGACCGTCATGTTGAAGACCCTTGATGTTGACTTTGTTGGTTTGTTCGATGACGTCGGTCCTGCGATTGCTAATGTTCCACTACCCTTACCAGTATTTACACTTCCAAATTTCTACCCTCCTGTTCGGACAATCCTTAACCCTATGCTCCAACGATCCACAAATAAAACAACCACTGTTCATTATAGGATTTGGGCAGTTGGGAGAGATATGACCCTCTTGCCCGCATTTGTAACACACAAATTTTCCTTTCAAACATTCTCCGGAGTGGTTCTTTCCACAGTTTCCACACTGCACCGTTGGCTTCTTAACACCTTCTTGTTTGACCTGGACATTGCCAAAATAGTTCCCCTTCCTTTTTCCATCAACACTCCTGCTTCCACTATTAATCCTCACCTTCTCAGCTCCCTCGACCTTGCCCTTGTTTTTTTCTCTCCTTATTCAGAGAGGCTCATAGCCTCACTTCCCTCTTCCGCAATTATAGCCTTCTCCATGAGTGTGTCGCAAATGTTGGGATCTGCAACACTGCCACCTTATTATAGAGCTGTGGTTTTAATCCCACCAAATCTCCTCGCCTTCCTAGCCTCAGATCGACTTGATCAGTGAGCAAACCTAGCTAACTCATTGAATTTCGCGGCATATTCCGCCATAGTCATATTTCCTTGCTTCAACTCCAAAAATTTTACCTCCATTCTAGCCTCGCAGATTTAGATGAAAAATAATTCTCGAAAAATAAGGTCTTAAATCTATCCCATGTTACCACACCCGCCTCCCGCCTCACCGATTCGCTTCCCACCGTAAATTTGCCTCACCCTTCATCATGTAGGTGGCAAAAGAGGTCTTTGCCCTCACTACCCTAGCTATTACAAACGCCTTCTCAATTTCCTTAACCCAAGTTTGGGCTTCTACAGGTCAACAGACCTTTGAATTTCGGCGGTCCTATGGCCTTTAAAGTCTTTAAAATTCGCCAAGTGATTATCCTATTGATTTCCTTGTTGCATAGCTCTGGCTACCATATTCGCGAATCACAGATTGGGTCCGCATTGTTGTTGTCCTTCAACGTTGTTGGCAGACTCTTTCGCCTCCGATTTCGAAGTTTGACGTCTTGGCGGCATTATCCAAGTTAAATAAAACCATAAATTAACTTACATTCTAAACCTTATCATATAAGTTTAAACTTTTTAAACTTGTCTCATAACTCAAACTTTGATTCATATTCATTCATTGCTTTCAAAATACTTTTATATATCACAAAGACAAAGTGCTTTAAACATTAGTTATCCCATTGTGACTACAAAAGTCTGGATTTACTTTACCACTTGTACAAAAGTTTTATAATAATGCATTACACGTATATACTAAACACACATATTATATTAAACATGCTACACAACCTAACCTATACTACCTATTCACTACGCCTTCTTCCTTGGGATGATTTTTTACCGATGATCTTCTTTTTCCACAAACAAAACATGCTCCCCGCTTATGGTCGGGACAATACAGAGTGGTATGCCCTTCATAACCGCAAAGATAACATATTCTTTTCCATTTCTTCTTCCTGTGTTTTCCTAAATCATGGTCTTCTACCTTCCTTTTTCCCTTATCTCTCTGAGTCGCATTACCTAAGTGTTGCTTGAGGCTCCCATCCGATTGATTTTGAGTTTAAGCTTATCCCGCTCTTCCATTGATTTTATTAACGCTGACGAATCGACTATTAAGCGCCTTTTCTATCTCCCACAACCCTTCAAGAGAAGAAACCTTGTTCCTCAAATTTCGCATCTCCATTGATGCTTGATCAACTTCAAATTTTAGGGTCTAAATAACTATCTCGTTAAATCCACTATTTCGGATCTCGTACTATGTTTTCCACGATAACCACCTCGTCTCGAAGTTGGTTTCATTGTGAGCTTCTATTTCGCTTATTGGCTTCGATATTAGCTCCTTCTTTACGATCTGTGGGTATCCTAATCCTTTTCACCCCGACATCTACACACATAAATTATCCCGATTATAAAAAATATATATATATATATATATATATATATATATATATATATATATATATATACACACATAATACATAAAGGTTTTATATAAGTTATCTTTTAGTTTGTTTTGACGATGAATTTATCTGATTCATCTATTTTAAACTCTATATGAGTTATTTATATTTTCAATGTTTTCCACTGTTCTAAGGTTATAGCCTAAGGTCTATCCCACCTAAGGTTTCAAACCCTATAGCTCTAATACCATGTTGTGAGGCCCCCGAATCCGGATACTTGAAACCCGAACTCCAGACTTCACTTATACCATTTCTATGAAATAATAATACTAATAATAATAACAATAATATAAAACTTAAACATAAGTTTACATTTACATCGTAGTCTATCTCCCAAGCACGTAACCTTTAGTCATTCATTACATGATATTAAATAAATAGATATCATAGTCTTCATAGTCTTATAAAACTATTACAACATCGCCGCAATTTTATTTGGTTAGCTTTCCTTTTCCTTTGTCTCTACCGAACTTTCTCGGTCCTTCACACTTAGTCGAAAACATTTAAATTAAGCAAGGATGAGCATTTGAGTGCTCAAAGAAGTATTATATATATATATATATATATATATATGTCGTAAAGAATTTAAATGTTTTCCTTATAATATTCTTCTACAACCATGCAATAGTTGTGAAGTAATCTACCAATAATAATTCATAACAACCTCTTTCAAATTTTTTTGAAACTACGTATCGATCAGATATGGGATTTCGTGACATACCATGAACATTGTCTTTCATTTTGAAAAGGTTTAAACAGAATTAAATTCATTCAGAAACTGTCAGCGATTTTACGGCACGGCACGGAGGGTGATCACTCGTTGTACCTCAGACGATCAATACTATATGTACATGAACGATGTTATCATTCACTCGTCTACTGGGCGCATAAAATTTTCCCATTTTCTGGATGTTCATATCTCAGCCGGGTTTTCATAACAAAGGTCTTATATAATTCAACATATATGTATATCAAAGGTGTATCAACATGCGATGAATATAATGATTATCCAAGTGGGGACACTTCAGATAATCATTTCTAGAAATTAACTAAAAGAATATATATCCGATTTATCATATACTAACATGTTGATATTCAATGGGCGATATAATATAAATTTAACAATGTATACACTAATAATAATAATTTTAAAACATTCTTACACTTTTCCATCAGATAAAGAAAATGCAAAGTTAGATATCTTTCGATGTGTGCTTACAATTACGCAACTTAGTTTTATCTTTTATGAAATCACCTATCATTAATCAGATCATTTTACTGATTAGTATATCATAACGTAACACATAACACCTTTATTGCAACAAAGACATTCCTAATCACATTGCCACACAACTTTAACAACCATCAATCACAAATAAATATTTATCTAGCCAATTATCTAAGTCCGATCAATTTCTAAATATGTCGGCTCACCGATGCCTTTATTTGCAGAATAATCGAAGTCCAAGACTCTTTCTCAAAGTTCAACATTCGTAAATATCATCATATAATGACTTATAATAATTTTTAAATAAGTATTATCATTTATCATAATTTTTGAAATATGAGAATCATTATTAAATGATTTAAGTATCACATAATTCTATTATCATTAACATTTAATCAATATTAAATTATTAATGAAACCATTGCCAAAATATTAAAGTTATGTATAATAACTCAAAATATTTTTAACATATTTATTATTACCCTTAAATGATTTTTTTTTAAAACATTTAAAATCATTTTTAAATAATTACCATTAATATTTAATTATTAATGAACTATTATCTAAATATTAAAAGTCATTAATTATAACTTAAAATATTTTTAATCCATTTATATCCTTTTTAAATGATTTTAAAATTAATAAAACCATTTATAAACTATTTATTTAATATAATTATTAAATAAATTTAATATCATTAATCATTAAATAAATATCATTAATATTAAATTATTAATGAAATTATTCTTTAAATATTAAAAGTTATATTTTATAACTTAAAATATTTTTACACACTTTATTTTCATTTAAAATGATTTTTAAAATAATAAAATCATTTTTAAACTAAATTATTTAATATAATTATTAAATAACTTTAATATCATTAATAATCATTAATTAATGAATTTAATCTTTAAATATTAAAAGTTATATTTTATAACTTAAAATATTTTTAAATACCTTATTATTATTTAAAATAATTTTTAAAATAATAAAATCATTTTTAATTTAATTATTTAATTCATTTAACAAATAACTTAATTATCATTAATATTCATTTATTAATGAAAATTATCAATAATATTAAAAGTTATTAAAAATAACTTAAAATATTTTTCTTATATCATAATATAATTTTAAATGATTTTTCATGAATTAAAATCATTTTTAAATAATTTATTTAATATTATCATTAAATAAATTAATTACTTTTGATATTCTAAAAATATTAAATATTTATGAAATATATTTAAAATAATTAAAATATAATTTTCTGATATTAAAATAATTTTTAATAATTTATTTTGTATTTTTGTAATTTAAAACTAATTTTCTATAATTATTAATTAATTTCCTAAAATAATATTCTCGTCTGTCATTAAAGGTTACCTATAAAGTTTACGTAACCGTCGCTATAGGTGTTCTTCATGTTCATACATAAACCTGCATCTTCATAGTAATTACGAAAGTGGCCACATGTTTGACTCACTTTAATTCTTTTCAGGTATCAGGTTTTCTAATTACAAAAGCTAGATTTTGTAGACAAAGTTCAAGACTACATTTTCTAACAAACAAAATGATCAAACAACCTAACACAAGCTAGATCTACGCGTCCCAAGATGTTGTCAGAGCTGTTCTTCATTTCTGGGTTTACCCAGAAATGAAGAACAGTTCGAGTGACCACTTTTGATCGATTATAACGTGCAACACATGAACTGTTCTTGTGATATAAAGGGTTTAGGTTGTAGCTAGCATGCAAGAGAGTAGATCTATTACATAAAATACAAATGACATGAACAGAATCCAAAAGTTACGACTCTATTAAATCCATGTCAACGACATAGTTCATATGTTTTCCGGGTTACCCGTAAAAACAGAGAACATGTTCGACCTTCGCTAGTTCGATCGTCCATCAAATCCAACCCGCTTTATTTAAATAAGTGATATTAAGGCATGATAATGTAGTCTAACAAACATACTACAACTTAGATGCAAGAACCATAACGATACATCAAACCAATCACGATCCAAGCCATTTAAGAACTTGTCGAGCTTTTCGGGCTCATTCTAGGTTACCAGAAATGGCTCGGCCAATGCTCACAACGACCTTTCGAACCAAGTTATAACTTATAATCTACAAATCGATCTAGGTCCGATTCTTGATCCAGAGCAAAGATCTCATAATGTATCACAATATTCAACACTTATAACACAAAAATCAAACACCTACAGATCTCTACACGACCGACATTCGTTGTCGACGCCTCTTTTTAAAAATTTCCAGATTTTGCAAAAACTCAAACCGAGCCTATAGATGTTATGGATCTAACATCCATCAACCCGCATCATCATTATACACTAGATTTAATATGATTTAACAAACAATTTTAACATATAACATGGAATCAAATCTCGATTTCTAATTAGGGTTTTATACCTTCTTTCGATCAAACTCGATTTCTAGCTTCCGAATCATAAAGGTGTTTGTGGGGCATGAATTGTGAGCTGATATACTATATAATTCGTGGGTTTTTAGAGAGAGAAGTTCTAGGTTGAGCTTGGTGAATAAATTGAGCAATAATGCAATATTTTCTCTCTCTAATCTATATATACATTAATCTAGATGCATGTATTGGCTGGAAATAAGTGGTTGATCAGTTGGTATGAGTCACATGGGGTTGTTGGTTTGGTGAACAACTTCACCAATTGTCAAAACCTACAAGCTAGCCTCAATTATACACTTAGGGGCATAATGGTAATTTGATTTTCCAATTTAATGGCAAAATTGAAATCATGCAAACCCTTAGGGTTTAACCCTTAGGGTTTAACCCTAAGGTTTAGCACAAAACATTAATAAGATTTAGCAATTTAGGGTTTGTACAAAATAATAAAGAAAATTAATTAAATTTTAGTTTCTAAAATTTTGCAAAATTAATATTATTAATTAAATTAAGTTTGTAATTACATGAACATTAGGGTTTATTACCCTTAATCATAATGAACTTTGCTAATAAAGCAATTAGGGTTTAAAATATCGATAATTACTTATTTCTAGAAATACAATTAGGGTTTTTAGAAATTAAATTAGGTTCTAGGTTTTAGTGTTTGAATTTACTAATTAAGTTTATTTTAATTAGCAATTAAAGTCTATCACACGTGTTATTAATCAACGTAACACAACTCTCGATGCATCAAACCTCCAATTTAGTTTTTTTCGGATTAGGGTTTCTAATATTGGAAATTAGGGTTTTCTAAATATTAGGTTTTAATTTTAATTAGGGTTTACCTAATTAATACATTTAATACACGTATATATAAATTGTATTACACACTTATAAAACAATCTCACACTCTAATTTGGATCTCAAATTAGGGTTTAACATTATTACTTGGGTTTGGTCAAAATACATCGTAATTGACTCAACCATTATCAATACTTTTTTACATACCGTATATATTCATAAGATCGAAAAATCAAAATATAAGTAATATTATATTATTATTTCTCATACCTTGACAATAATCCAAAATTAGGGTTTGGATTCCATATCCCATTTATCTCGCCATAATTAACCTTATTAATTAAGTAAAATAATTTACTTAATAACTTGATCAAACTTCATATAATACAATTATTATAATTATTCTAAAATCACTTCATATATTATTTAAATAATATATGATTATATATTCTTGGAAAATAAATAAAAACATTTTTATTTTAAAATTAATTATTATAAGAATATACTTTATAATAATCAAAATTCTAAAATAAATTTACTTATAAATATTCATGTAATAAATATATTTTTATTTACCACATAAATACATATACACATAATCTTGTACAAATCCTCATCCTAAAAAAAATTTATACTTAAAATTTGTGATTTATTTATATAGAAAATATCGGGTTGTCACATTCACCCTTCCTTATAAGGATTCCGTCCTCGGAATCACCACTTAAAAACTTACTCGTAACTGGGTACATAGCATTCGCAATCATTGCAAGTATATCTCAATCAACTTTGATTGAACTGATCTTTAACTAATCACATTACGCTTGTCTTTCTGATTAAACGGAAAAATTGGTTTCTAAAAGAACTCAAATTCCTCCTCAAAATTTCTTTATAAAATAATTTACTATATATTGGGAAATCATATATAAAAATTATTCGAATATTACCTAGGATTGTATTGCTAGCTGCCACCGTGTCTTGGACCGTCATGTTGAAGACCCTTGATGTTGACTTTGTTGGTTTGTTCGATGACGTCGGTCCTGCGATTGCTAATGTTCCACTACCCTTACCAAAGATTTACACTTCCAAATTTCTACCCTCCCTGTTTCGGACAATCCTTAACCCTATGCTCCAACGATCCACAAATAAAACAACCACTGTTCATTCTAGGATTTGGGCAGTTGGGAGAGATATGACCCTCTTGCCCGCATTTGTAACACACAAATTTTCCTTTCAAACATTCTCCGGAGTGGTTCTTTCCACAGTTTCCACACTGCACCGTTGGCTTCTTAACACCTTCTTGTTTGACCTGGACATTGCCAAAATAGTTCCCCTTCCTTTTTCCATCAACACTCCTGCTTCCACTATTAATCCTCACCTTCTCAGCTCCCTCGACCATGCCCTTGTTTTTCTTCTCCTTATTGTAGAGGCTCATAGCCTCACTTCCCTCTTCCGCAATTATAGCCTTCTCCATGAGTGCTGCAAATGTTGGGATCTGCAACACTGCCACCTTATTATAGAGCCAGGGTTTTAATCCCAGCTCAAATCTCCTCGCCTTTCTAGCCTCCGTATCGACTTGATGCGGAGCAAACCTAGCTAACTCATTGAATTTCGCGGCATATTCCGCCATAGTCATATTTCCTTGCTTCAACTCCAAAAATTTTACCTCCATTCTAGCCTGCGTACTAGATGAAAAATAATTCTCGAAAAATAAGGTCTTAAATCTATCCCATGTTACCACACCTGCTCCTGCCCTCACCTGATTCGCTTCCCACCAGAAATTTGCCTCACCCTTCATCATGTAGGTGGCAAAAGAGGTCTTTTGCCCCTCAGCTACCCTAGCTATTACAAACGCCTTCTCAATTTCCTTAACCCAAGTTTGGGCTCTCTCAGGTCGATTGTACCTTTGAATTTTGGCGATCCTACAACCTTAAAGTCTTTAAAATTCGCCATGATGATTATCCATTTGATTTCCTTGTTGCATAGCTTTGAAGGCTACCATATTCATGAATCTTTGCATTGGGTCCGCTTGTTGTTGTCCTTCAACGTTGTTGACACTCTCTTCGCCCTCGATTTCGAGTTTGACGTCTTGGCGGCATTATCTGGTTAAATAAAAACCATAAATTAACTTACATTCTAAACCTTATCATATAAGTTTAAACTTTTTAAACTTGTCTCATAACTCAAACTTTGATTCATATTCATTCATTGCTTTCAAAATACTTTACATATCACAGCACAAAGTGTTTTAAACATTAGTTATCCCATTGTGACTACAAAAGTCGGGATTTACTTTACCACTTGTACAAAAGTTTTATAATAATGCATTACACAGACATACTAAACACACATATTATATTAAACATGCTACACAACCTAACCTATACTACCTATTCACTACGCCTTCTTCCTTGGACAGCTTTTCGCCTGATGATCTTTTTTTCCACAAACAAAACATGTTCCCCGTTTATAGTCAGGACAATACAGAGTGGTATGCCCTTCATAACCGCAAAGATAACATATTCTTTTCCATTTCTTCTTCCTGGTTTTCCTAAATCATGGTCTTCTACCTTCCTTTTTCCCCTTATCTCTGAGTCGCATTACGAAGTGTTGCTTGAGGCTCCCATCCCGATTGATTTTGAGTTTAAGCTTATCCTCGCTCTTCCATTGATTTTATTAACGCTTGGATTTAAATCGACTATTAAGCGCCTTTTCTATCTCCCACAACCCTTCAAGAGAAGAAACCTTGTTCCTCAAATTCTGCATCTCCATTGATGCTTGATCAACTTCAGCTTTAGGGTCTAAATAACTATCTGTTAAATCCACTATTTCTGGATCTGGTACTATGTTTTCCACGATAACCACCTCGTCCAAAGTTGGTTTCATTGTGAGCTTCTATTTCCGCTTATTGGCTTCGATATTAGCTCCTTCTTTACGATCCATGGGTATCCTAATCCTTTTTCACCGACATACACACATAAATTATCCCTGATTAGCAAAATATATATATATATATATATATATATATATATATATATATATATATACACATAATACATAAAGGTTTTATATAAGTTATCTTTTAGTTTGTTTTGACGATGAATTTATCTCGATTCATCTATTGTAAACTCTATATGAGTTATTTATATTTTCAATGTTTTCTCTCTTTCTAAGGTTATAGCCTCAAGGTCTATCCCACCTAAGGTTTCTAACCCTATAGCTCGATACCATGTTGTGAGGTCCCTAATCCAGGATACTTGAAACCAGAACTCGGTACTTCACGATACCATTTCTATGAAAGAGAATAATACTAATAATAATAACAATAATATAAAACTTAAACTTAAGTTTACATTTACATCAGAGTCTATCTCCCAAGTACGTAACCTTTAGTCATTCATTACATGATATTAAATAAATAGATATCATAGTCTTCATAGTCTTATAAAACTATTACAAATACTGCCGCAATTCTTATTTGGTTAGCTTTCCTTTTCCTTTGTCTCGGCCTGAACTTTCTGGTCCTTCACACTTAGCTGAAAACATTTAAATTAAGCAAGGATGAGCATTTGAGTGCCCAGCAAGTATTATATATATATATATATGTAAGCTGAAAGAATTTAAATGTTTTCCTTATAATATTCTTCTACAACCATGCAATAGTTGTGAAGTAATCTGTACCAATAATAATTCATAACAACCCTCTTTCAAATTTTTGAAACTACGTATTGACTGTATATGGGATTTCTGTGACATACCATGAACATTGTCTTTCATTTTCGAAAAGGTTTAAACAGAAATTCATTTGTAAACCGTCATGACTTACGGGTACGGAGGGTGATCACCTCATTGTACTCCTGTATTGATCGATCAATACTACATATACATGAACGATGTTATCATTCACTCTGTCCGCCTTGGGCGCATAAATTTTCCCATTTTCGGGATGTTCATATCTGGTCGGGTTTTCATAACAAAGGTCTTATATAATTCAACATATATGTATATCAAAGGTGTATCAACATGCGATTAAATACAATGATTATCCAAGTGGGACACTTGTATAATCATTTCTAGAAATTGTGAAAAGAATATATATCTGATTTATCATATACTAACATGTTGATATTCAATGGGCGTATATAATATAAATTTAACAATGTATACACTAATAATAATAATTTTAAAACATTCTTACACTTTTCCATTGCATAAAGAAAATGCAAAGTTAGGATATTTGCATGATGTCGCTACAATTCTGTAACTTAGTTTTATCTTTTATGAAATCACCTATCATTAATCGGATCATTTTCTTGATTAGTATATCATAACGTAACACATAACACCGCCTATTATTGCAACAAAGACATTCCTAATCACATTGCCACACAACTTTAACAACCATTGAATCGCAAATAAATATTTATCTAGCCAATTATCTAAGTCCGGATCAATTTACGAAATATGTCGGTCACCTGGCGACTTTATTTGCATAATAATCGAGTCTAAGACTCTTTCTCAAAGTTCAACATTCGTAAATATCAGTCATATAATGACTTATAATAATTTTTAAATAAGTATTATCATTTATCATAATTTTTGAAATATGAGAATCATTATTAAATGATTTAAGTATCACATAATTCTATTATCATTAACATTTAATCAATATTAAATTATTAATGAAACCATTGCCAAAATATTAAAGTTATGTATAATAACTCAAAATATTTTTAACATATTTATTATTACCCTTAAATGATTTTTTAAAACATTTAAAATCATTTTAAATAATTACCATTAATATTTAATTATTAATGAACTATTATCTAAATATTAAAAGTCATTAATTATAACTTAAAATATTTTTAATCCATTTATATCCTTTTTAAATGATTTTAAAATTAATAAAACCATTTATAAACTATTTATTTAATATAATTATAAAATAAATTTAATATCATTAATCATTAAATAAATATCATTAATATTAAATTATTAATGAAATTATTCTTTAAATATTAAAAGTTATATTTTATAACTTAAAATATTTTTACACACTTTATTTTCATTTAAAATGATTTTTAAAATAATAAAATCATTTTTAAACTAAATTATTTAATATAATTATTAAATAACTTTAATATCATTAATAATCATTAATTAATGAATTTAATCTTTAAATATTAAAAGTTATATTTTATAACTTAAAATATTTTAAATACCTTATTATTATTTAAAATAATTTTTAAAATAATAAAATCATTTTTAATTTAATTATTTAATTCATTTAACAAATAACTTAATTATCATTAATATTCATTTATTAATGAAAATTATCAAATAATATTAAAAGTTATTAAAAATAACTTAAAATATTTTTCTTATATCATAATATAATTTTAAATGATTTTTCATGAATTAAAATCATTTTTAAATAATTTATTTAATATTATCATTAAATAAATTAATTACTTTTGATATTCCAAAAATATTAAATATTTATGAAATATATTTAAAATAATTAAAATATAATTTTTAGGATATTAAAATAATTTTTAATAATTTATTTGTATTTTTCGTAATTTAAAACTAATTTCTATAAAGGGATAGGCACTTTCTGATTGGCAAGTTGTAATTCATACTCCCATGCCGCAGTAGTCATGTCCAAGTAATAGATGAGGATTTCTACCAAGAGGAAATGCTTTGAGACCTCCTATAATAAATATAGAGGACAATAATGATGTAATCCGAGTTAGAGGTGGAGATGAACACGATGAATTGGATCCCGAGAGGCGAGTTATTGTGCGGATGATGGTGATATTGAGGAAGAGTTATTGACCGACACACGGCATACGTAATCTGAAGAAGATGGTTATGAATCTCGATACTTGTACAAAATGATTTCGACTCATCGACAACGATTTTCATTAAAATGTATGTGTAGTTATAATTGTACAAAATGTATGTTTATGTTCATGTTCATGTTCATGTTTAGTTCATAATTATGTACCTTTCATTTATCTTCTCTATATAGGAATGTTCTCTATATCCTTAACTATATCATTTGTAGTTGTTGTAGTTAACTATTTTGTATCATGTTTATGTATCTTTCACTTATGATAATCGTAGTTAACTATTTCATACAATTAATTGTCATTCATAATTTCATACTAACATCCTAATTTTTTTATTTATAGATGCCTTACGAACTGCGCAAAGACGTAAAGCTGCGGGTTGGGTGAGGCCCTAATCATGTGCAAAAGCCCCCGCTAATCCGGATGATCGCATTCTTATACGAGATCCGTCCTCTCCTCCGTAAAGCACGTAAAGTAAACATCGTGTATATATAAGGGTTAATATTTTCATTGTTATAAATATATTTTAATGTAAATTATCGTATATTATAGTGATTTTCAAGATAGTAAAATTGTGAAGTGCATTTCACAATTATGCTTCTGAATCGGCCACGCTGATGATTACATGGGACACACCTCTAAGCCCATAAGGATGCTGATTTGGGTAATTTGGTATGTTTTTATTAATTATGATGATTATATTAATATAATATTCAAAGGATAAATTTTAGTAATGTTATTATTGTTGTTTTATTTGCGAGAAAAGGTATAGATGGGAGGACTTACAGGCTTGGTGATTCACATTATTCGCGGAAGTCTGTGTGGTCCGTATCAAGGATAACTTAAATAAAGAACGACAAAAAGCCATTCACAATGCCGAGATCGACCATCCGGGCCGTGGAGAAGATTATATGCATTTAGCATAGCCCACGGTGGTGCACCAAATCCATATGGGTGAGATGTGTGCCCAATGGAGAGCCGAGAGTGGGTGAAAAGACGAAAGATCGCTACCACTCAACAGAGCCTCGGGTGTATCCGAAAGGCGAAAAAGGCTAAAGGAACATACAAGGGGCGGCGATATTTCACGATTCTGAAAGATATCACCGCCAGTGCGTATTTACAAGTTTTAATATGTTTTCAATCATGAATTGTAGAAAATATATCCCATTTTACTTAGTAATATTGTGTTATTTTTGTATAGGAGTCTCGGCCTCAAGGTCACCCTATCCATTGGTCGGATGTATGCGGCCACCCGTGATGGTTCCGCACTGAGGCTATCCGGATAAGCGGTAATAAATTTTAACAACTTGATCTTTAATTAATGCTTACAAAATTAATTTATTTTTAACTATTTAATTGTTAACATGATGACATGCAGGCACTTATAAGCGTTTATTGAATGAGCGCTATCACGAAGGCACTCCACGTCTGGCTCATCGATCAAGAGTTGTGGAGAGAGGCGTCATTGTGAAGAAGAACTACGTTAAAGGTCAAGGACAGCGACGCCCATCATCCTTGATGGCTCATCGCTTCTTCTACCCGATCTACGATCATCTAGCCATCCAAATTGTTCATACTCCTAATTTGTTGTGTGAGAGCTATATGTCAAGATCGGGATCTTCGAAGATCTTGGGGCGGACATCTGGGGCTCTGAAAGTCTTTGAGGAGTTATTTCAAGCGATGGCGGCAGCAGCATCACAACACGGGGATGGCGACGAGGTATAAAATTAATTTGTTGTATATTGTCGTAATATACCAATATTAACATAGTTAGTAAATATTTATAACTTGTTTTATTATTTTGTTAATATTACACGGGGTGATCAAGAGGCGGTGATGCTTGATTAGTACCGCTTTAGATTAGTTTTATAGTTATAATATAAGTTTGTACTTGTTTCATTCTTAGGATGTTTGTATATTGTTACTTAAACAAATTTTAAAATGTTATTATATTTATTCAAAATCATATTGGTTTTGAATGGTTTATATTCTAGTTTAGTGTATGTGTTATATGATGGACGATGGATGTTTATATTGTTGTGTCTTTGTTATTGTGTATGTGTGTTAGGATAAAGCAGTGTACAAAAGCAGTGCTGTGTTTTTAGGATTTATGCAAAAGCTTAAGATTCTGTTATTTTATTTTTTTTTATTAGCGACCGTGATGCGGTCATTTGATTCGATCAACGACACGTGAAACACGTCGACTTTGGACATATTATGTCTTGATTTCGACTTAGCGGCCGGATTTGCCATTTGATCATTCACGATATCGATTCGCTACTAATCTATTCACTAATAGTGGTGTTGATGTGCATTTTAGCGACGACGATTTTGTCTTGACGCCTTTTATAATCCGTGAGACGATCATGAGATAGATATCGGCCGACCGCGGTGATGGGTCACGATAAAGCGATCATTGATAGCTTTTTTTGTTGTAGTGTAAATTAAGTTTGTAATTACATGAACATTAGGGTTTATTACCCTTAATCATAATGAACTTTACTAATAAAGCAATTAGGGGTTTAAAATATCGATAATTACGATTTCTAGAAATACAATTAGGGTTTTAGAAATTAAATTAGGGTTCTAGGTTTTAGGGTTTGAATTTACTAATTAAGTTTATTTTAATTAGCAATTAAAGTCTATCACTGCGTGTTATTAATCAACGTAACACAACTCTTGTGATCAAACCTCCAATTTAGGTTTTTTGGATTAGGGTTTCTAATATTGGAAATTAGGGTTTTCTAAATATTAGGGTATCCAGAATTTTAATTAGGGTTTACCTAATTAATACATTTAATACACGACATAAATTGTATTACACACTTATAAAACAATCTCACACTCTAATTTGGATCTCAAATTAGGGTTTAACATTATTCTTAGGGTTTGGTCAAAATACACCGTAATTGACCAACCATTATCAATCTGGACATCTAGTATATATTCATAAGATCGAAAAAATCAAAATATAAGTAATATTATATTATTATTCTCATACCTTGACAATAATCCAAAATTAGGGTTTGGATTCCATATCGATTTATCTCGCCATAATTAACCTTATTAATTAAGTAAAAATAATTTACTTAATAACCGATCAAACTTCATATAATACAATTATTATAATTATTCTAAAATCACTTAATATATTATTTAAATAATATATGATTATATATTCTTGGAAAATAAATAAAAACATTTTTATCTTAAAATTAATTGTTATAAGAATATACTTTATAATAATCAAAAATTCTAAAATAAATTTACTTGTAAATATTCATGTAATAAATATATTTTTATTTACCACATAAATACATATACACATAATCTTGTACAAATCCTCATCCTTAAAAAAAAAAATTTATACATAAAATTTGTGATTTATTTATATAGAAAATATCGGGTTGTCACAATTTTCACCCGCCATACAGTAATCACACAAAATGCAGATCATTTCCACAATTTAATAAGGAATGAATACAAAGGATCATTCACCATGCATGCGATAATCCATTACGCAGAAAAGTTATTCCAGCGAGAATAATAATAAAGAATGGAATAATGTAAGAATTCACCATGCATGCGATAAACCGCATGCAGACAAAGTTATTCCCAATGTAATAATAAAGAATGGAACTAGGTCGCCGTAATCCTCTCATGCATGTGATATTCCAATGTAATAATAAAGAATGGAACCAGTCGTGCGTAATCCGACACAAACAGAATATTCCAAATGAATAATAAAAAATGGAACCAGTCATGCGTAATCCGCGATGCATGTGATATTCCAATGTAATAATAAAGAATGGAATAACAACGTAATTCACCGTGCATGCGATAGGCCAAAGCATAAAGTTATTCCAATGAGAATAATAAAGAATGGAATAATGAAGAATTTCACCATGTATGCGGTGCTTAGCATAGACATGTTATTCCAACATAATAATAAAGAATGGAATAACAACCCTTACGAGTATTGAAAGAAAATAACTCTCTTCATGAATACGAAAGAATAATACCCCTTACTATAATAATAATATCCCTTACCTCAGAAGAAGACTGGATACTGGAATAGTGAAGTAGCAGACTTTGCTTCTTCTTTCTCTCTATAGCTTCTCTCTCTATAATTTCTCTATAATAATTGTTCTTGTGAGATTTAGTGAATTAGTGAAAAATAATGAAGAAATGAGCTTCTATTTATAGGAAAATATAGTTTCCATAATTGCACATTTTGGGGCTCGAAATATTACAGTATAATACCTTCCTCTTTTTCTTCATTTTTAATTTAGTCATGCAAGTATTATCAAACTTGCACCACCTCCTCTAATAGTAAATCATGTGAATCAATAGTAAATCATGTGACTCAATAGTTCTAAACATGTGAAAAAATTAATTATAGTATAGTACCTTCAACTATACCTCCATTTTTAACTTAGTCATGCAAGTATTATCAAACTTGCACCAACTTCCCTAATAGTAAATCATGTGAATCAATAATACACACATGTGAATACATAGTTATAAGCATATGAATTAATAGCAATTAATTGCTCATTTATCCGGTGAATTACCCGATTGGTCAATATAACCTCCAGACATCAATTATTATCGAAATAAATGTCGATTTCCACTAACACTAATAATTCCCACACAATGGAACTATCAATTTCATCTTTAATCAACACGAACTTATTCATCATTAATATTATAACGCACAATATTAAACAACCAGGTCGTTGTTGAGCCGATTTAGCTATTGCCAAATCGCGCACAAGCATACGCGGTCCACAAGTAATATATGTAAGTAGAGTGTCGAACCCACGAGGACAAATTCTTAACAGAAAACAAATACTAAGGTAAAGTCATTACAAAACTTATCTAAATGGGTGAAGCAAATGGTTGGTTAAACTATTTCTAATAAGATAATAAAAGCAAGAGAAGTAGTTGCGCTAGGAATTCAAGATAGGATTACAACTCCCCTAATGCGTCGCCTAATCTCCTAACTCTCCATACTACAAATGAATCAAAGAATGGTCAACCGAGACACCAAATACGCATAAGCTTCTGTCGAAGACCAAATGCACATCATAAACCAGCTAAAACACAATATGTCTATTAGTGACAATAACTAGGTCAAGGTCATTAAGCTGAGTCTCAAGGCCACACAAGGCAAATAGGGATATGTCTATCCTATTAGCAAATTATGCACACATTCCAATGTCATGGTCATAACAGGTGTTGTTGTACTTAAAGATAGATAATAACATCCATTTATCAATTTTCATCACTATCAATACCAATTTCTCTATCAAGCAATCAGACATTAAGTACGAAATACAACAACCCATTCCAAAATGATTCATTAAATAAAATATGAGAGAAAGTTGATTAAGCTAATCAAAAGGTTACATTGCAATCCTAAAAAAGGAGTTAGTTCATAACTATGGTACTAACACGCACTTTCATTACATTACACAACATCAGACAAATACACATAAATGGGAGATTTGGATTAAGAAAACACTTGTTTTGAAGTGTTCTTCCTCCAAATCTTCTCTTAGAGTGTATAACTGTGAGCTCTGTGTCGGAAGCAATAACTATCCTTCCCTTCACTAGCTTCTTTCCCATCTAGAAAGATAAAAGACTGAGAAATAAATACTACTCTACGCTCTAATAAATTCTATCTGATGATCTCTGATATTCCTTAATGATCCAATGCAGCAGCCTCGTTATCTATTTATGTAGCCCATCTTTCTTCTAGGTCATTTAAACCAGAAAAAACAACAATAAACATTACAAGCTAACCAAAAGACTGAAAATAGGCAACAAAATTAAGCAACAAAAGGTCTAATTCGCAGGTATGAAACCCACTCATCAAATACCCCCAAACTTAAGCTATTATTTGTCCTCAAGCAAACTATCAGACAACTATATCCTATAATATCCACCAATACAAGATACGATTGAACACCAAAACTATCAACTAAAATTAAGGCCACTAAGCGAAATCATAAACATGTTCTTAAAACAGGGCAAGGCGTATACGAATAAGGGCATAGAGTCTACAACAAATATAAGAGACTGTAATTGATCCACTCAGTGTGTGTGTGTGTGAAGACCACATATCTAAACTAGCCATAACCCAAATTAAGATCATACAGTCGACCGTGATAACCAATAGGAAACCAAGCAACTCATATACATAACAAGTGATAAGACAAGACGCAAAAGCATGAAAGGCTCAAAAGTTCTACAATAGCGAAGCAAAATCTAACGTAGACAGAACTTGATTACTTTTAGGCAAAACAGAGCACTAATTAGCAAGCTTTTGATCAATGACTCCCAAGCCAGAAGACTTTAGGGCACTAGGTGTAAAACACCCCTACGAATCTAATAACTCAAGCACAAAAGGCCACGTAAACAACATAAGTCCAAAATAGATTTTACGAGCCTGCGTTTATGGGCGAGTGCGTTTCCACGCTCCATCTCAACCCACCGCAGGACTGATATTTTATTTTTTTTTGCAGAACTAAAGAGCCGAGAATGCTAAAGCATCAAAGTCTTTAAAAACTTGAAATTACAGAGTATATAATAGCGCAACTATTATCAATAGGCAAATGATGATCACAAACTGGAAAACTGCTAGAGAGATAATAGGCCAGTACTCGCTAAACAGATGGATCCAAGACAGTCTCAACTTTTATAAACACAAACCCCAAATTCACATAACTTTTTCCACTAGCCTAGGAAAATGTTATACTAGCAAGACTGTTCGACAAAGGCCACAAACAAAGCTTAATGCTAAACTACCCTAACCCAGCATATAGACAGTTATAGACTCGAGGCTAGAGTTAAACACAAAAACTATATACTATAGAATACCCTTCTTAACAACGGGCAAATCCATAACACAAGGCATCGAGTATACCAATTAATCAGTGAAAAACACAAAAAAAATAAGGCTTAAAACGAGACAATATCTGACTTAGTCAAGATATTCCCCAAAGTAAAGATATATGACCAAAAGCATAAAAAATTATGAAACATAAAATACTACTAAACAAAGGCATGCATCCAAAACCAAAAGATAAACCACGATAATAATCACAATAGATATATAAATATTCAATCATGAGTCACGGGCAATCACGCCCAAATACCATCCTAGCATCCTTACAAAGCAGTTCAAATTAAAATAGTATAAACTAACACAACTCATATCCCCCAAACTTGTACTTTGGCCCGTGTCCTCACTGGCCTCTGTAGAAATAGTCTCAAGCATCAGCAGCATCGCCTCCATGGTCACCATCACCGCCTTCAAGATCCTCATCCAAGCTGAACAGCTCAAGATCATCATCATCTTCGCCCTCATCATCCACATTGACTGGCTCATTTGCCCGGGCCGCCTCATTAGGCGGCAGAAACTGCGGTGGATATGGAGCATACATAGGAGGCGCGGGGAAAGGAAATGGCATGAAATAAGCATCTTTGCCTCCTTGAGCGGCATAAATACTGGCGAGCGTGTTGGCAAACTCCACATGATAATGGTGGAACCGGTTACGCCATTGGCGACGATGATCAACCTTGCGGCGCGAAAATCTAAAGCATTCAATATCTCGAGCAAGGGTCCCGTAATCCACTACCAATGTGGAAGGGGAACCGCAAACGCGTGAGTGGAGGTTCCTGCCGCGGAAGAAGGCTGAGGATCATCGGATGGTGGCAGTTGAGGCACCGGCAAAAATCCTTCTCTGCGAAAATGCGATGGAGCTCCCTCCCAAACTGCATAACGGCTAATGAGTTGATGGTCAATAACAGACATAGGAGGCAGGGTCACATCTTCAACTTCCCATTGAACACCCGTCCTTCTGCACAGACGGGTAATAAGAGATGGGTGCGGGAGGCCAGATATAACTTTGTTGTTGATAGCCTTCTTGATTGATTCATTGATTAGGGACCCAACATCAATCTTAAGCCCCGTAACTATTGCATAGAACAAAGTCGCCCTTTCCCTCATCACATCACTGACATGGCGCATAGGCTGGAGATTTAAACAAATAAACGCATACCACGCCTTTCCATAACGGTTGAGGGCCTGCTGAGGAAATGACATCCTCTTACCCGTGTAATCATTAGTCTTCCACATTGTCCCAGGCTTACATAATTTGGCAATATTGTCGTCAGACTTATAGCGCAGAATCCCATTCTCCCTATAGTCGTGCCCATCAAAATTAGGAGTCCCATACACTTCATTTATAGCCTTGGCATCGAATGGGATCAACTTCCACCTCACTGGTGCCGCCGGAGGGCCTTCAGGAATGACATTAGCATAGAATTCTTTCACTACCACTACCACGACAGATTCTGGGGGCTTGGTGAGGTGCACCCATTTCATAGCACTAATCATGACATTCATTTGGCCATCTTTATCATCGGGACGAAGGCCTCGCTCAGGCACTGGGGTACGCAGCAAGAAATTTTGGGTATAGCTCTTATAGACTTCCTCGGTTAGAAACTTGATAGCATCCCACGCCGTAACAGGCGTTCGGGATGAAGAAGGAGGGGGGCCAATACTTGTGCGAGGACATTTTGGAGCCATTTGAATAGCAAAAGATAATTCACAGATGTGTGTGTAGTGATCTCTGTGCAAGCCAAGAGTTGGACAAATTACCTTATCTGTCTTGGGCTTTATAGGCAAAGAGACGATAGAGATAGACGGAACCGTTGAGACGGTTGGGCGCCCAAACAGTAAGAAACTGACAAAAAAGATTACATGAACGGTCGGGAGATGAACAGTTGGTGACGCTTTGGAAGAGAGAAATCACTGATATGCGATGTGAGAGAGAGGAATGACTGAGTAATAAAGTGTAAAATGCCTCCATTTAAAGCTGGAAACCGCTTGTGGCGCTAGGGCGCTGAATTTGGCGCCGGGACGCGACGCATGGTGACGGGGCGCGGGGCAAACCCATCCTGGCGCTGGGGCATAAAACTCTAAGTATTTCACGGCGCTGGGGTGTGAGTTTACAGTGTATTCTCAAACTCCATGGTATTTGGCGCTATATTCTGATCTTTGGGCGAAGTTTCGATCTGATGTGAACACCACTTGGTATTTGGGGACTTGAACACTGGAGCTAGGGCGCCAAGAATGGGCGCCAAAGGCGACGATTAGCCATGCATGGCCGCGAAGTCTTGATCATGACCAAAGAATCTGCAGACGAATAATAAAACATATCAGCTGGTTATACGGCTTAAACAAAAGAAACAGACAACTTCTAACTAGGATTTACAAATATGAATAACAACCACTAAAGCGGACTACACTAAATGAACACGAGATAAAGCACACAATTTTAATAAAACATGCATGTAAACTAGATAACCAAAATGACACTTAAGAGAATAAGGTAAAACAATTTGTTTGATCTTTGGATGAAATTTGCCTCCCATCAAGCGCTTGATTTTGAGTCGCTTGATTGACTATCACCCGTCTTACACCGGGTCTCCAAGTGTAATGGAGGTATTTCAGCAGTCGACCTTGCCCTTGATGAGTGTTTTTAACCTCTGCCCATTGACCTTGAAGGTTATGTCAGAATTCGGATCTTCAACCTCTATTGCCCCATATGGATAAACCTTGGCGATGGTGAAGGGGCCCGACCATCGGGACTTAAAGCTTCCCTGGGAATAACTTTAGCCAAGAATTGAAAAGAAGAACCTTCTGGCCCGGTTCAAAGTGCCTCTCGAGGATTTTCTTGTCATGCCACCTTTTGGTCTTCTCCTTGTACAACTTAGCATTTTCATATGCTTGCAGATGAAACTTGTCTGATTCATTAAGCTGCAACAGTCGCTTTTCACTAGCTGCCTCAAGATAAAAGTTGAGCTTCTAAATAGCCCAGTAAGCGTTATGCTCCAATTCAACTGGGAGATGACATGCCTTACCATAGACAAGCTTATACGGAGACATTCCAATAGGCATTTTATAAGTTGTTCTATAGGCCCACAAAGTATCATCGAGCTTCTTAGACCAGTCTTTACGATTTGAGTTAACAATCTTTTCCAAGATTTGTTTCACCTCTCGATTCAAAATTTCAGCTTGACCACTGGTCTGTGGGTGGTAGGCAATGGCAATCCTATGAGTTACATCATACTTGGCTAAAAGGGCTTCAAAGTATTTGTTGCAAAAGTGCAACCCTTCATCACTAATGATAACCCGAGGTGTGCCGAAACGGGTGAAAATATTCTTCTTAAGGAATTGCAGCACCACCTTAGCATCATTTATCGGTAAGGCAACTGCTTCCATCCACTTTGAGACATAATCCACTGCCACCAGAATGTAGAGATTGTTTAAAGAGGACGAGAATGGTCCCATGAAGTCGATGCCCCATACATCAAATAACTCTACTTCCAGGATATTCTGCAGAGGTAGCTCATACCGTCTTGATATGGTGCCCACCCTTTGGCATCTGTCGCAGTGTAACACATATGCGTGTGCATCTTTGAATAGGGTGGGCCAATAAAATCCTGACTGAAGCACCTTAGCAGCAGTTCGTTGGCCTCCAAAATGACCTCCATAGTTGGACGAGTGGCAATGATGTAGCACACCTTCAATTTCTTCTTCCGGCAAGCATCTTCGCAGAATCTGATCCGAACATTGCTTGAACAGGAAGGGATCATCCCAAAGATATTGTTTGGCATCATTGAGGAATTTCTTCCTTTGTTGGTAGCTCAGATTATGGGGAAGAACTTGGCAAGCAACATAATTGGCGAAGTCCGCATACCACGGAACCTTGCCATTGACCACAAAAAGTTGCTCATCCGGGAAAAAGTCATTTATGGCTTGTTCAGCGTCTTCTGAGGGCGTGGTGTTTTCCAATCTTGACAAGTGATCGGCAACCTGGTTTTCTGTCCCTTTCTTATCTTGGATTTCTAAATCAAACTCCTGAAGAAGCAGAACCCACCTTATCAATCTCAGCTTAGCATCCTTCTTTTCTATCAAATACTTGATGGCTGAGTGATCAATGTATACAATCACCTTCATTCCAATGAGGTAGGAATGAAATTTGTCAAAAGCATAGACCACTGCCAGCAGCTCCTTCTCAATGGTGGTATAATTTAACGGAGCATCAGTCAACGTCTTGCTGGCATAGTAGATAGTGTGGAAAACCTTCTCCCTTCTTTGGCCCAACACTGCCCCTATTGCAAAGTCACTGGCATCGCACATTAGCTCAAAAGGGTAGGTCCAGTCGAGAGCTACTACAATAGGTGCCATGACAAGTCTAGTCTTTAATAACTCAAAGGCGCTCAAGCAGGCAGCATCAAACTGGAAAGGCTGGTCCTTTTCCAAAAGGGTACACAATGATTTTGTGATGCGCGAGAGTCCTGGATAAACCTTCTATAGAACCCGGCATGCCCGAGAAAACTCCTTACCCCTTTTATTGAGGTGGGTGGTGGAAGGTTATTGATCACATCAATCTTTGCCTTATCAACTTCAATTCCTCCTACATAAACCCGATGACCCAAAATAATGCCTTCTTCGACCATGAAGTGACACTTCTCCCAATTCAGTACCAGGTTGGTTTCGACGCATCGATGGAGAACGACAGTCAGATTTGTTAAGCAAATATGAAACAATCTCCCAAACACTGAGAAGTCGTCCATGATGACCTCCAAGGTCTTTTCAACCATGTCAGAGAAGATTGACATCATACACCGCTGAAATGTTGCGGGAGCATTACATAGCCCAAAAGATATTTTCTGGAAGGCAAAGGTCCCATAAGGACATGTGAATGTCGTCTTCTCCTGATCTTCAGGAGCAATCGAAATCTGATTGTACCCCGAGTACCCATCAAGCAAACAGTAGTATTCGTGCCCAGCCAACCGATCAAGCACTTGATCAATGAAAGGAAGGGGAAAGTGATCCTTATAGGTTGATTTATTAAGTTTCCTATAATCCATGCACACTCCCCACCCGGTCACCGTCCTGGTGGGAATCAGTTCGTTGTTCTTGTTGGACACAACTGTCATCTCGCCTTTCTTGGGCACACACTGGATTGGACTAACCCAAGGACTGTCCGAGATGGGGTAGATAATGCCCGCATCTAGTAATTTAATGATCTCCTTCCAGATGACCTCTTTTATAATGGGATTTAGCCGCCTCTAGTGCTCTATAGATGGCTTTGAGCCTTCCTCCAAAAGAATCTTGTGCATGCAAAGAGTCGGGCTGATCCCTTTTATGTTAGCAATTAACCATCCCAAGGTTGTTTTGTATTTCTTGAGCACAAAGAGCAACTTTTCTTCCTGACACTTTGTTAGAGAAGCAAAAATTATCACAGGTAGAGAAAGTGAATTTCCTAGATATGCATACCTCAGATGGTTAGGCAACGGTTTTAGCTCAAGAACAGGAGGCTCGATGATCGACGACTGAGCCTTGGAAGTAGATGCCTCATTATCATTCAGAGACTCAAATTGTTGGTGGAATTGCTTCGATCTTTGAGGTTCATCGAGCCGCATGGCACATTCCACATGTGAGGGCTCTTCCGTAGTACTAGCCCTTGTTAATGTAGCTTCCAAAGGGTCTTGAATGCAAGTTTCTGAGAATACCCCCTTCACTGAATCATCAATTGTATTAATCTGGAAGCAATCCTCAGGGGTATTAGGATACTTCATTGATCAGAAAACATTGAATGTCACTTCCTGATCATGAACTCTCATTGTTAACTCCCCTTTTTGGACATCAATCAGGGTCATCCCAGTTGCCAAGAACGGCCTTCCTAATATTATCGGGACCTCCCTATCCTCCTCAAAATCAAGGACTATGAAATCCACCGAAAATATGAACTTGTCAACCTTCACTAGCACATCCTCCACAATTCCCTTCGAATAAGTCAGAGACCTGTCAGCCAATTGCAGGGTGACGCTTATCGGCTTGGCTTCATTAAGGCCCATCTTCTTATAAATAGATAGGGGCATCAAGTTGATGTTAGCCCCTAGATCACACAGAGCCTTCCCAATAAACCGGTCCTTAATGGTGCATGGGATTGTAAAACTTCCCGGATCTTTGAGCTTCGGTGGAAGCTTGTTTTGGAGGATGGCACTACACTCTTCTGTCAGAGCCACCGTCTCATAGTCTCCCATTTTACGCTTCTTGGACAGAATGTCCTTCATGAACTTGACGTAACTGGGCATTCCTTCCAACGCCTCTGCAAAAGGAATATTTATGTGCAGTCTTTTGAACACCTCCAAGAATTTGGAAAATTGCTTATCCAGCTTCTGTTTTTGCACCCGCTGGGGGAAGGACAACTGAGGGAGAGGCTGATTGACCACAGTCGTTGGAGGTGATGGTGTTGGAGGTCTGTCTTGACAACTTTCTTCACCCCCACTTGTCTCAGCATTCTCCTTCTCTGGAGGTTCCTCCTCAGTCACAACATCATCTTCCACAGGAATACCGTCTCCACTTTGTTCATTAGTGGTTCTCCCACTTCTGAGGGTTACTGCTTTACACTGCTCCTTGCCTTCCCGTTTCGGGTTGACATCAGTGTCACTAGGTAATGTGCCCAGTGGATGACTGTTTAATGCAGTAGCCAACTAGCCCATCTGTACTTCAAGATTCCTAATGGAGGCTTCTTGATTGTTACTTCTAGTTTCGTTCTGGGCTATGTACCTTGACAAAAGATCTTCTAAACTGGGCTTCCTCTCCTGTTGAGGTGGAGGATGGTGAAACTAATTCTGAGTGCTCTGTGACTATGGGTTGAACTGAGTCTGAGGTTGGAATTCAGGAGGGTTGGCATAATTATGCCTGGTAGATGAAGGTTGTGGTTGATTGGGGTTGTTACTGTTGTTGTTGTTGTTGTTGTTGCCCCATGAGAAGTTTGGATAATTTCTCAAACCCGGGTGGTAATGAGTGGGAAGACTTGAGTTTTGTTGCCACTCGTAGTTGGAAACAAATTGCACAGACTCAGGGCTTATCGCGTACTGATCGGTCGGGTGGCTTCT
This sequence comes from Panax ginseng, assembly GCA_020205605.1. Classification (NCBI taxonomy): domain Eukaryota; kingdom Viridiplantae; phylum Streptophyta; class Magnoliopsida; order Apiales; family Araliaceae; genus Panax; species Panax ginseng. Next base: position 130,923,246 of record CM035134.1, on the reverse strand, counting down.
TTGACATAATTCACATTGAACCATGACACTCTGCACATTTTGAACTGCTGAAGGTCATATGGTGTCAAGCCTTTTTGTTAGCGCTGCTAACGATGTGAAAGAGTCCACTTCATAAACCCCCACTGCTCTTCTCGGGGCTTACCTATCATTTGGCCATTGGTAATTATTGGCCGCCATTGTCTCCACCAGCTCATATCCCATTGTATGATGTTTGGCCATGAATGCCCCTCCAGATGCGGTATCTATACTTGAATGAGTAGATCCGGACAACCCATTGTGAAAGGTTTGGATGGGAAGCCACTCCGGCAGACCATGGTGCAGGCATTTCCTCAGAAGATCCTTAAATCGTTCCCACGAGTCGTATAAGGACTCGGATTCAAACTGGACAAAGGACGTGATGTCGTGCCTGAGCCTAGCTATTTTGGCGGGCAGAAAGAACTTCGCCACAAATTTCTGTGCCAAGTCGGCCCATGTGGTAATGGAGCCTGACGGTAATGAATGAAGCCATCTCTTGGCCTTGTCCCTTAAGGTAAATGGAAACAACTGGAGTCTGATGGCGTAAATCGGACACTCGTTGCATTTAAAATGTCATGAGATCTCCACAAAATTAATCAAGTGATCATTGGGATCATCATTCGGTAGTCCCCCAAACTGAATGTTGGTGCACATTTAAATGGTGCCCGGCTTGATCTCGAAATTATTTGCTTGGATGGCAGGCCTTAGAATGCTCACCTGGAGATCGTCAATGTGAGGCATAGCGTACTCCCTCAGAGACTTCTGAAGTTCCTCAGCCATAATGATGGGAGCAGGTATGTCCTCAGATTTTTCTCTCCGCTATCGTCTGAATGTTCGATCAACCTCGGGATCGATAGGTATTATATTTCGGCCCTTCCGAGGTGGCATAAACAATGAAGACTACCTGAAAAGAGAATTAAACAGAAAAAAAATTGGTTTAAAGTAAGATCGTAGTGACTTAGTTTTAATATTATAAAACAATTAATTCTAAGTCCCCGGCAACGGCACCAAAAACTTGTAGGGCCGATTTAGCTATTGTCAAATCGCTCACAACCATACACGGTCCACAAGTAATTTATATAAGTAGAGTGTCGAACCCACGAGGACGAAGTCTTAACAGAAAACAAATACTAAGGTAAAGTCGTTACTAAACTTATCTAAACGAGTGAAGCAAATGGTTGGTTAAACTATTTCTAATAAGATAATGAAGGCAAGAGAAGTAGCTGCGCTAGGAATTCAAGATATGATTACAACTCCCCTAATGCATCGCCTAATCTCTTAACTCTCCATACTACAAATGAATAAAGGAATGGTCAACCGAGACACCAAATACGCATAAGCTTTTGTCGAAGACCAAATGCACATCCTAAACCAGCTAAAACACAATATGTATATTGGTGACAATAACTAGGTCAACGTCATTAAGCTGAGTCTCAAGGCCACACAAGGCAAATAGGGATATGTTTATCCTATTAGCACATTATGCACACATTCCAATGTCATGGTCATAACAAGTGTTGTTGTACTTAAAGATAGATAATAACATCCATTTATCAATTTCCATCACTATCAATACCAATTTCTCTATCAAGCAATCAGACATTAAGTACGAAATACAACAACTCATTCTAAAATGATTCATTAAAAAAATATGAGAGAAAGTTGATTAAGCTAATTAAAAGGTTACATTATAATCCTAAGAAAAGAGTTAGTCCATAACTATGGTACTAACACGCACTTTCATTACATTACATAACATCAGACAAATACACATAAATGGGAGATTTGGATTAAGAAAACCCCTGTTTTGAAGGGTTCTTCCTCCAAATCTTCTCTTGGAGTGTATAACTCTGAGCTCTGTGTCGGAAGCAATAACTATCCTTCCCTTCACTAGCTTCTTTCCCATCTAGAAAGATAAAAGACTGAGAAATAAATACTACTCTACGCTCTAATAAATTCTATCTGATGATCTCTGATATTCCTTAATGATCCAATGCAGCAGCCTTGCTATCTATTTATGTAGTCCATCTTTCTTCTAGGTCATTTAAAGAGGGATTATTGTTTGGGAATCGGAGCTCGCGCTACGGAGCGAGCCTAAGATTAAGAGTGTAATGGGAAGGCCAAGATGGTATTTGGGACCGCCAGTAGATGGTGGGCGCAAGCTTCTTGACGTATATTGGGCGCGAATGCCTAGCGCCTTACGACTTGAGTTTCAAAGTGACTTGAAGCCTCTTCCATTATTGCCAACAAGACGGATGTATGAGCTAGCAATTGACTTGGGCGCCCGATTAATGAAGTGTTGAATGAATGATGGCGTCGAGGTGCTAAGTATGGCGCTGGGGCGCCACTTTCCAGTATGGTCTTAAGATGTATGGTATTTCAAGAATTATCTCAGCGCCAAGTATGAGTTTAGCAAACTGCACAAGATAACTGGAAACAAACTTGTAGAGGATTTTAACAGAGAAAACAACAATAAAACTATCCAAGCTAACCAAAAGACTTAAAACATGCAAAAAAATTAAGCAACAAAAGGTCTAATTCGCAGGTATGAAACCCACTCATCAGTCGTTCCCAGGAAAGAGAGGGCTTTCCGATAAGGATTTCTCCTTATTGGCGCGCAATTAGGTAACCAAACCTCTCTTTGACAGAACTTCTAGACATTGTTAATATTGCAAATAATAATATGAATAACTTTGTCGTCTCAATCATTGATTTAATAATATAACATATTATGAAGATGATACTGTGATAATAATTGAATCAATAATATAAGAGATATGATGCAGCAATTATTGTAGCAATAATTGAGTATAACTGAGTGACTTCTTACGTAAGCATCAATAATCAATATCGTGTGCTACTATGCAACCACGCGTATTACTGTACTTTTACTACCGGGTAATTCAACAGTTTTAATGGTAACACTTTTGTCGTTATTTTTATAAAAAGATAATTCTGTCGTTTTCTTACTATGACAATACTTCCATTGTGGGGTCCACCAATGATTGTGCCATCGTACGGATATTCCCCGATAAAAAGAATATTCTCCAACCAAACAAATATTTTATAACAACTTGCATACTTTGAAAAAATTTTACATATCACCCTTAACTTTAACCCTTTCTCAATTTAACCATTTATTAAATAAAATAATAATTATAAGAAAATTGAATACTTTCATTTCATAATTTCGGGATCTCACATAATCCCTTGTGTGAAGCATCACTATACACCATAAAATTCTCTGTATTATCTGGTAATGACAACACAGGTGCCACACTCAGCCTCTTCTTTAATTCCTTAAAACTCTCTTCACACTTCTCCGTCCAAACAAATTTTACAGATTTTCTCGTCAAATTTGTCAACGGAATGGCAATCTTGGAAAAATCTTGAATAAACCGTCAGTAATACCCTGCCAATCCCAAGAAACTTCTCACTTCTGATGGAGTTCTTGGATGTTCCCAATTTATCATGGCTTCTACTTTTGATGGATCCATTAAAATTTCATCCTTGTCGATTACATGCCCAAGAAATTGTACACGTTCCAGCCAAAATTCACATTTAGAGAATTTTACGTACAACTTTTCTTTTCTTAGCATTTCCAGTGTCAGACGTAAGTGTTCCACGTGTTCTTCTTAAGATTTAGAGTACACCAGAATATCATCGATAAATACCACCATAAAGTTGTCTAAAAATGGTTTAAACACCATGTTCATCAAATCCATGAACGTTGTTGGGGCGTTTGTCAAACCAAAAGACATTACCAGAAATTCGTAATGTCCATACCGAGTTTGGAATGTCGTCTTTGGTACATCCTCCTTCCTTACTTTCAGTTGGTGATAAGCACTTCTTAAATCTATTTTCAAGAAATATCTAGCACCCTTCAATTGATCAAACAAGTCATCTATTCTTCGTAATGGATATTTGTTTTTAATAGTGACTTTGTTTAATTCCCTATAATCAATGTAAAGTCGCATTGACCCATCTTTCTTCTTCACGAATAACACCGGCTCTCCCCACCGTGATACACTCGGCTGAATGTATTTCTTATCTAACAGTTCTTGTAGTTGTACCATCAATTCCTTCATTTCTATCGGAGCCATTCTGTACGGGGCCTTCGATATTAGAGCAGTTCCTGGCGCTAAGTCGATTATGAACTCGATTTCTCTATCAGGCAGAAGTCCTAGAAAATCTTTCGGAAACACGTCTACAAAGTCCCTAACCACTGGTATTTCCTCCAGTTTTATACCCTTCTTCTTTTGAGTATCGACTATGTAGGCTAAGTACCCTACACAGCCCTGACTCAACAACTTCTTGGCCTGCATAACCGTTAGACACCTTGCTTGTCTAGGCGATTTGCTACCATGGAAACTACCTTTGACGGAGTCATAAGGTTTACACACTTCTTTTGGCAATCAATTATCGCTCCATAATTGAATAGCCAATCCATTCCTAATATAACGTCAAACTCTCCAAATTTTATCGGGATTAAATCTATTTTCAGAATATTCCCCTTAATATTCACCCTACAATTCTTGTATACGAATCTAACAGGAATTACCTCCCTATTCGCAATTTTTATGTGTAAAGGGAAGTTCAACTCTTCACTAGGTATTTATAACCTCTTAGCAAACTCATCAGATATAAATGAGCAAGTAGCACCTAAATGAAATAATACATATGCATTTTTATCATTGATTGGGATAATACCTGACGTGACATCTTTTGATTGCACCGCGTCCTGCACCGTCATGTTGAAAGTTCTAGCTGTGGGCTTATATGATGGTGTTGGTACAGCAATAGTTAGTGTACCTCCACTGCCACTTCCCTTTCTTCCATTTGCCTCACCAGATATCTTTTTTGGACACTTGCGAGCAAAATGATCCTTCAACCCGCAGGTGTAGCAAGCATTCTTCTTGGGTTGATTGCAATTTGGGGCAATGTGACCCTCCTGACCACAGTTAAAGCACACACGCTTCCCCCTTAAGCACATACCCGTGTGAAACTTTTCGCATGTATCACATGCGTCAATCTTCTTCTTCTGCTGGTTACCTTGCTGATTTCCAGCTCCCACATTTTCATTCCACTTCCTTTTTAAATTATTGTTACCATTTCCACCGTTACCACCATTATTCTTAACTTCACCCTCATTCTTCTTCTTTCTCTGCTCTTGGTTGTGCTTTGTTACAGCCTCACCTCCACTCTCAGCGAGAATTGCTTTCTCAAACACCACCACAAATGTCTTTAATTGGAACAGGGAGACTCTGTTGTACAACTATGACTTCAGTTCCTACTCAAATCTCCTTGCCTTGCGCTCATCCGTATTCACTTGATATGGCGCAAACCTTACCAACTCATTGAACCTTGCTGCATACTCCGACATTGTCATTGTGCCCTTTTTAGCTCTAAAAATAGCACTTCCATTTGATTCTTTGAGCTTTCTGGGAAATAGGCCTCGAAGAATATTTCCTTAAATCTATCCCAAGTCATTACCCCTTGACCTCCTCGGGTTTTATTGGCTTGCCACCAATAACTAGCCTCTGCTTTCAACATGAATGTTGCAATAGCAGTCTTCTGGTTATCCCCTACCCTAGCAATATTGAAAACTTTCTCTATTTCCATGATCCAGGTCTGTGCTTCAACCGGATTCATGGACCAATAAAACTCTTGTGGCCCAACCACCTTAAAGTCCTTAAATGTTGCAGCTTGATTCTGTGGCTGATTCTGTAATGCTCCCATCAGTAGCGTTATAAATTGCTGAACTGGATTAGCCTCAGCATTGTTGTTATTGGTAGATCCCTGTCGTGGTTAACGTCTTGGAGGCATTTTCTGTTAAAATATACTCATTAGATTCTACTCAATCTTTTAAGTATTTACTACTTAATTTGCACACTATAAAAGATTATCACGTAATACATAACACTTTGAATAAAGCAATAACTTTTATTCACTCATAATCTTTTAGGAAACATAAGAACAATAGCATCACTGCTATTTACATTACTTCCCTGAACTTCAAAAATTTTAGGATAACATCATCATCATCACATCCCATTGATTGCATCGTACCCGGGATTAACATCTTATTTACTCACTAATCACATAATAATTACATTTATGACGACCTACTAAAATACTGCATAGCCTTACGACGCTCCTCTTCCATAATACGAAACATTGTTTGGCGATCTTAAATGTACGATGGCAACGTCTCGAACTGAATAGAATAACACATGACTCGATCTTGAGCTCGATTTATCACGAGATTGAAAACACTATTCATCTCTTCTGTTAGTTCCCGAAGGCACAATAGTTATCTAGAAGGGGGGGGTTGAATAGATATTTAAAAATCTTTTCTTTTTACTTTGTCAGTTTTGATAATGATTTAAGCACAGCGGAATTAAGGTTTGTTTGATCTCCCTTTTAGATAGTGAGTTAATGAGAGTGTGGCAGTTATACCAGTTATAGCAGTTATAGCAAGTTATAACAAGAATGAAATAGACACAACTGTTTTAAGTGGTTCAGAGCACTTAAAGCTCCTAGTCCACTCTTCTACTCCTCGAGTAGGAAATCCACTAAGGATGTCTTTTACACTTTCTGAATCTCACAGATTCCTTCTAGGCCAGTAGTCTAGGAACTTCTTAGTTCACTCTTGAACTCTTCAAGTCCAGCAGACTTGGTTCTTCACAGTTCACTTTAGAACTCTTCAAGTCCTTCTGACTTGGAACTTCTTACTTCACTTGTTTGGCTATTGGTGAGTTCTTGATTGGTGCTACTCAGTTGCCGTTAAGCTCTTATTCGAAAGAACTGAGTAGTTGTGCAAGCTTTCTCTTTTCCTTAGATCGTAGAGTTGAGCATTGAGTATTCTTCCTTTTTGTTCAATTACTTGCGTGCGTGAATCATCTTCATATATCTTGCATATATGTGATCTTTGAAATTTGCCCGTTGAATCCATCCGTTGAAGCATTTAATGTGTTTGACATTTCTAAACTTTGATAGAGACTTTTCTGCATATCTTCTGAATTGCATTCTGGCCCACTGACATAGCAGACTGCTTTCTCACCTAACACCTGAAAAGGTGTTTTCCTCTATCCCATGGTCCTTTCCTTAGCTTCTTTAATATGTCTCTTTGTTGCATACTAAGGATATTTTCATGCCATTGGTACTGGTGATTACTTCAACGTTTGTAACCCATTCCACATTTGTTAAGAATTTATCTTTGAACAAATGATCAAGGCCCACATCTTCTAACACAGCCAAATGATACTCTACGATTCTTATTGTGGTGTCTTGCCACCTTGGTGCTGGATGCAAGCAAATGAGAGCACTATAATTTCCCTTAAGGACGGGCACACTACGATCTTCACTTGCTTGTTTCGCAAACTCTACATTTCTGAGAGCACACTACGATCTCTGAGTTAGCTTCGGCAAGTGTCTGGACCACTCAACGATCTCTGAGTTGACTTCGGCAAACATCTGGACCACTCTACAATCTCTGGAGAGGCCCTTCAAGGTAGTCATACTACGATCCTTGATGCTCTACAATTTTTCATTGGCTTCTACAGACTTTTGCTCAGCTCATTAGACAACAAATTTGATTGAAACCTATCTATTACATTTCAAGATATAGATCAACCTAACATCTTTTATCTCTTTATCTATACATTTATTTACAAAATGATGAACCTTAAAAGTTTAGATCAGCCTAACAATTTTGATCTATCACTAAGTCCTTTTACATATATTCCTTGAAGGACTTCACATATAATCATGAACGATTACTATAAACATCAAATCACGATATGCATTCTTCCAACAATCTCCCCCTATTTGATGTTGACATAACCAAGGAGATTTGTTGTCATGATTATCAAATTCTATGTGCAGTGCAGTAAAGTAAATATGACTTAATATTTTAGTGAGCATCTAAAATTTCTAGAGAATAAGCATGAATTTATTAATGTTTGAGGATAGATATTACATTTAAACTTAGTTACATTAATAAGAGTTGAGTTTCAACTTATCTCTATTTCTTTTGCCTTTTTCTTCTCAGAGGATTTGCATATTCCTCAGCTCTTCTTCTCCTGCTAGCTTCATTTCTTCGTGTTATTTTCTCCAGCTCGCTTTGACTTAGTCTTTCACTATGATCGTGCCTATTCATGAATGCAGGATCTCTAATTGGCATTCTTAGGCCTGTTGTTGTCACCTCGTGTGAGCTGGGAGAAGGCCTTAGACTTCTTAATGGTTGAGCCATGATAATTGGTTCATCATCAGATCGTTGAGTATGGTGGCCAGATCGTGGAGTCTGTTGATGATACTGCCTTGGAGGACTCCTTGATGATCGAGCAGAGAAAGTGCATCTGCCTCTGCCCTTTCCGCCTTGATCTCCTTTCCCTTTATTCTCCCCCTTTATGTCAGCATCAAGGGTTCGAATGTCTTCTGAGAGACGAGTCATCCCTTGGACAAGCTCATTGATTTGACTTTGAGTTTGAGCAATGTCCTCTCAATTTTCTTTGATCAGAGCATCAGATTGAGCTTCCCTTTGTTGGAGGATGGATAGCACATTGTCAGTCTGCTGGCATTGGTTTACGTAAAATTGTTGGAATTCTCGTACAGCAGTTTGCAGATTGAGGAAGCTCTCCATCATAAGTTTATTCTGAGCTTCTTGAGTGGACTGTAAGATAAGAACAACATCCCTGTGTCTTTTGGCTGCGAGAAAGTGGATCTCATCCATGTCCTTTATGCTCTGAATCATTTCCTTGATGATCTCCTTAAGCTTCTTAGTGAGCTCAGCGCTTAGGGTGCTTGGGAGACTATTTGTAGCACTGATCATTGTTGTTAATCTCATTTGAATGAGTTTAGTGTGTTCTTCAAGACTATCATTGATTTCCTTGATCACTTTCTTGGACATTTCTTACAAATCGGTTTTAGTGGGCAGTTCTGAAAGAAGTTCATTGAGTTGGGGAATTTTTGAAGGAGGGTGTGTTCTCTTGTATTGATCTTGTAATGAGTAGAGGGGAAGATCAAGGTTGAAGTATTCATTTGTGGATAAGGAGGGAATATTAGATGGAGGGGCCTGTGTTTTGGTGTCTGGAGTAGGTGGCTCTACGATTTGAGCGAGGGACTCTTCGATGGGGTTAGAGTCAGTAATCGTAGAGATGAGAGGAGTTGGGATCAATATAAAGTTGGGCACATTTAGTTCATCAGTTATAGAATTTTGGGATTCTGCAACTGCGAATTGATTTAGTGGATTAAGAGCCACTTCCAACCAGCTTGGGAATTCATAAAATTGGCTGAAAAAAGATAGTGGATAATGATTAACTCTGAAAAAGATTGGGATAGATAATACCTCATGCACAACTCTTGAAGAAGGACCATTTGTGATGAGCTGTTTGGCAAAGTTAAAGTTTCCAGGAAATCCATGAGCCAGCACAGAGATGGTTGGATATTCTCTAAAGCTCCAGAACATGTGATTCCAGGAGTTTAAAATTTGAGCTTGATGAAAAGGCATCATGGATAAATAGGAGAACAACTGATCGTAGTTAGCTTTCCTGTACCCATCATAACCTACAACGATGATCTCGACTTCATCATCTTCGTCCTCTTCTCTGTCTTTGCTCAAGGATTCCACTACCTCAATGATTTCTCTTTGTTCTTGCTCTGGTTCTCTCTCAATTTTTGTAGGAGCAGCTTCTTCTATTATGGGGATATCATGAGGCTCCCCCTCAACGTGATCATCCATTTGCATTTCCAGTGGCTCCCCCTTAGCCAGAGCACTTTCTGGGGTGAGAACTTTAGATAGCTCCCCCTTAGCTTGAGCAGTGTTTTCTTATCCAGCTTCGGATGGCTCCTTCTTAGCAGCTATTCATTTATCTTCCTCCTTTAAGGCCTTTTCATTGACAAGAATGTATTTCTTGACAAGTTTTCTTCTGGACTTTTGAGGCAGAGCCACAGCCTCAATTCTTCCTTCAGTTACAGCTCTGAACTGTTGATCAGCCAGAGTCTCTGGTGTAGCAACTTCTCTGGGAGAGGTGTCCAATCTGGTCTCTATCATAGGTAGAGACTCTACGATTGAGGAGACAGATGGCCTCTTGGGTTTGTGACTATTTTTGTTCTTCTTCAGTAGCTGTGAGATGGTAGCTCTGTCTTCATCTGCCTCAGCCTGCTGTTCTTTTCTTCTTAGGATTCTCAAAGTCTCAATGTCAGAAGACTCTATAGGTATATCAGTGGTAGACCCTTGTGGTTCTTCTGCCATTCGAGCCTTTAGCTTCCTCTTGCCCTTACTTTTTCTGACCAGGGCAGAGGGTTCTTCCTTATTAGTTTCTCCTTCATCTTCTTCAGTCTCCTTGACCACGGACATATTTCTTGGAATTTCGGACACTTTTGCATTAGCTATCCTCCCACTGGATTCAGACATCATTCGTACATTTTCAGCTGGATTCCTTTTCCAGTTCTCGAACAGTTATTGGGCCATTCGTCTGTTTGGATTGATTTATTCTCCTTCATCATCCCCTATCTTATCAAAGCAGATTATAGGATGATGCTGATGAATCGCCCGTAGAGCATCTTCCCAGAGCTCTTTGACTTCTTCGAGATGAGAATCCACTTCCCAATCCATTCAAGCAACAGGGCTCCATAGTTAAGTTGTATCCCACAATGATGCATTCGTCATGAGCTTGGTATACTCGTTCTGGAGAATCGTGGCTGAGCTCTTAAAAGATATATATTTTCCAATAATGTCTGCCAGAAATTCGTTCCTCTGAGGAAACTCCTTTTTCTTGTATCCTTTGACAGTGGGGAATTTCTTGTGATGCATCCTTTTAAGTCCTTCGTGAAAATCTATGCCATCTATAAACGAATATCCTTGAGATTTGAAACCTAGGGTTTGGTTGATGTCCTCAGCCTTCAGCTTGATTTCTACGTCCATGACCCTCGTCGTGATGATGTCATTCTCGAACACACCATTTTTGTAGAATTCTTTTATTAGCTCAGGGTAGATTATAGTGCTCGTACCCAGAGCTTCTTCGAGACCAGCCTTCTTTATCAATGACAGAGTTTTGTGAAATTTGGGTTCAGCTGTTTTGAACTCATCGAAACAGAGTCTGTAGCCAGAGATAACGTTGGAGGTTGCCAGTGATTTCTTTGCAAGGAGTATGGTTGATTGAGCTTTCTTGAGAGTTAGGGTTTCTGCTTGTAGAGAGAAAGAGAGAAACAAGCTTTTGAACTTCTAATTTCAAAAAGGCGTTTTCAAACTGTACTTGAAACTTCCTTCTCTCCATTTTACTTAGAGGGACAGGTGTCAACTTTTGCTTGGTTCTACAAAATTGACTGAGGAGAGTTCCACTGATTTGTCCTTAACATTTGACGTGTCCTTTGGGAGGACTACGATCATTGAGGTATCCTTTATGATTGTTGAGTTTGCTCAATAATCGTCGAGTCTGAACTGTGATTGTTGAGTCTGTTCAACAATCGTCATGTCTGCTCAGTAATCGTCGAGTCTGAACTGCAATCATTGTCTTTCATGTTACTGCAGCTCTATGATCGTGAGCTTCCCTTGATCATGTCCATGATTTCAAACACAGTCTTTGTATCTGTATGGTTAGCATAAACTAGAGCATAGATTTCATGGTTGTAAATTAAGCATTCCTAGCTCACTTATTAACTTTTTAAATCTGGATTCATCTAGAGGTTTTGTAAAGACATCAGCAAGTTAATTTTCAGTAAGGATATATTGTAAAGATATGGTTCCATTTTGTACATAATCCCTAATGAAATGATACCTTATTTCTATATGCTTAGTCCTAGAATGCATGATAAGATTATGAGTTATTGCTATGGCACTTGTGTTATCACAGTGAATAGGTATGGATTTGAATTTAAACCCATAGTCTACTAGCTGATTTTTCATCCATAGGATCTGAGCACAACAGCTGCCAGCAGCAATATATTCAACTTCTGCAGTTGAAGTAGATACCGAGTTTTGCTTCTTGCTGAACCAGGACATAAGTTTGTTTCCTAGTAACTAACAGGTGCCACTGGTGCTTTTTCTATCTATTTTGCAGCCTGCAAAATCAGCATCTGTGTAGCCTGTTAGTTCAAATGAGGACTCATTGGGATACCAAAGCCCTAAGTGAGGTGTCCCTTTGAGATACCTGAAAATCCTCTTTACGGCAGTTAAATGTGATTCTTTAGGATTAGCCTGAAATCTAGAACATATGCATGTTGTAAACATTATATCTGGTCTACTAGCAGTTAGATATAAAAGAGAGCCTATCATACCTCGGTATTGAGTTATATCAATACTTTTACCTTTTTCATTTTTGTCAAGCTTGGTTGCAGGAGCAATTGGGGTTTTCATGGGAGAGACTGATTCCATGCCATACTTCTTAAGTAAATCATTAATGTACTTGGCTTGGTTTATGAAGATTCCTTCATCAGTTTGCTTTACTTGCAATCCAAGGAAGAAATTCAGCTCACCCATCATGCTCATTTCAAGCTTGCTCTGTATAAGCTTGGAGAATCTCTTGCATAACTTTTCATCAGTAGATCCAAAAATAATGTCATCAACGTATATTTGAACTAATAAGACTTTATCTTTATGCTTTCTAAGAAATAGTGTGGTATCTACTCTATCTCTAGTGAACCCATTTTCAATAAGAAAGTTAGTTAGTGTTCCATACCATGCTCTAAGTGCTTATTTAAGATCATATAAGGCTTTGTCTAATCTATAGACATAATTAGAAAGAGATGGATTGATGAAACCTGGAGGTTGCTCTACATAGACTTCTTCTTGAAGTTCACCATTCAAGAATGCGATTTTGACATCCATCTAAAAGACCTTGAATTTCATGTGAGCAGCAAAGGCAAGGAATATTCTATTGGCTTCTAGTCTGGAAACAGGTGCAAATGTCTCATCATAGTCAATGCCTTCTTCCTGAGAGTAGCCCTTGTCCACTAGTCTTGCCTTATTTTTGGTTATTACTCCATCTTCATCCATCTTGTTTCTGAAGACCCACTTAGTTCCAATGACAGGATGATTCTTTGGTCTTGGTACCAATATCTATACTTTACTTCTTTCAAACTAATTAAGTTCTTCCTACATGGATCTATCCAGCTGGAGTCTTTCATAGCGTCCTCTATCTTCTTAGGTTCCATTTATGACAAGAAGCTTAAATAAAAACATTCATTTTGGGTGGCAGCTCTTGTTTTAACTCTTGCACTCGAATCTCCAATGATTAAATCTTGAGTGTGATCTCTTTCCCATCTGCTTCCTGTTGGGACATCTGTCCTGATGCCTTCTTTTCTGAGGTCTTCAAGATCTATATCTGCTTCTTGATGTGGAGGTTTATTGTCTTGTATAGGCCTCTCTACGATCTCATTTCCTTGCTCAATGATTTCACTATCTGGAACTATGACTGTAGTGTTGAGCTCGATGACCTAGTTCGTAGTGTTTAAATTTTTAGTCGTAGTGTCTTGCAGCACTGTTTTGTCTAAGCCTGTTTCATCAAAGATGATGTTAATTGACACTTCAACACTTAGTGTCTTCTTGTTGAACACTCTGTAGGCCTTACTGTCTGTGGCATATCCAAGAAAGATTCCTTCATCTGACTTGGGTTGAAACTTTGTCAAATACTGCTTTCCATTGTTGAGAATATAGCATGTACATCCGAATACATGAAAGTAGCTGACACTTGGCTTTCTTCCTTTCCACAGTTCGTAGGGAGTCTTCTTAATCGTAGAGTGTATCAGTGATCTATTCTGAGTGTAGCATGCAGTGTTGACAGCTTCTGCCTAGAAGTACTCTGGTAGATGAGCTGCTGCTAGTAGAGTTCTTCCAGCCTCTATTAGTGTCCTGTTCTTTCTTTCAGCTACTCCATTTTGTTGAGGAGTTCATGGAGCTGAGAAGTTTTGACTGATGCCATTGTCTGTGCAGAACTGGTCCATTTCAGTGAATTCAAACTCTCTGCCATGATCACTCCTTATAGCCTTAATTTTCTCCTCTTTCTCGTTCATTACTAGTTTGAACATCTTGATCAGTTGAGAGCTTGTTTCATCTTTCGAGGTCAGAAAGAATACCCATGTGAATCTGGTGTAATCGTCGACTATGACCAGTGAGTATCTCTTCCCTCCAAGGCTCGTTGTTAGAATTGGCCCAAATAGATCCATGTGGAGCAACTGCAGAGGCTTGTCAATTGAGTTGGCAATTTTGCTCTTAAATGAGCTTATGGTCTGCTTTCCAAGTTGACAGGCATTGCACGGCCTTTCTTTAACGAAGTTTAACTTGGGTAAGCCTGTAACTAGATCTTTTGAAGCTAATTTGGACATGCTTTTGAAGTTGAGATGAGACAGTCTTCGATGCCATAGCCAGCTCATTTCTTTAGATGCTTTAGCCAGAAAGCACATTGTCTCGTCTGAACTTAGTTGTCCAATATTTACTGTGTAGACATTTCCTTCTCTTATTCCGGTTAACTTTACAGCAGATGTCTTCAGGTCTCGGACTTGACATTGATTGTTGAGGAATGTTACTTGATGACCCTTGTCGCAGAGTTGGCTAATGCTTAGAATATTGTGTTGTAATCCTTCCACATAGGCCACTTTACTGAAGGATACTGCACCATTTCCAGCTGAGCCATATCCTCTTGTCTTTCCAGAACTGTTGTCTCCAAAGATGACTGAGGGACCCTCCTTCTCTATGTAGTTAGACAGAAGGGCTTTGTTCCTAGTCATGTGCCTTGAGCATCCACTATCCAGATACCAGGTTGTGATCGTGGAGCTCTTTTCCTGTGGTAATATTAAACCTTCATTTTGGTACCCATACTTGCATGGGTCCTACTTTGTTAGTACCCTTGGGGACCCAAATCTACTTGATTTTGGGTCTCATATGCATGGAATTATAATGACATTTTGCAGCCTTGTGGCCAACTTTGTAGCACACAAAACATCTAATATGATGCATGTTTGTGTAAGCGTGTGAGAATTCTTCTTCCATTTAGACTTTTGTGGATCTTTAGTTATTCTTCTGTTGAGCTGATTTTCCTCCTTCCATGTGTCCTTGTGTTTCATGATTTGTGAGGAGTGTACCTTACCTCTACTGTACCTTCTCAGTTGGTTCGTAGAGTTGGTCTTACTTGACTCTACGATCCTTCGAGGTTGGTGAGTAGTAGCTGGGTTACTCTTCTCTTTTCTGAAACCCATGCCGGTATGAGATCCCTTACTCCTTGGAATATGGATTGAATCAGTAGAGCAGGGTTTGACTGGCTCATCCTTTTGTGAGGATTTCACAAAAATAATGCCTTTACTAAAATTTGAAGCATTACTAGTGCTAGTTTCCTTTACCTTTTCCACACATGGCTCTAAGGCAGATTCCCCAAAGCCTAAACCTGTTCTGTTAGAGACACTTCTCTGGCTAGAGATTAGGGAGTCCATGAAAGAAGAGGATTTATTCCATATAGAGATTGTCTTTTCTAGTTCCTTAATTTTAGAGGTTGGACTTGACTCTCTTTTTGCATTGAGCTCATTGGTCTGTTTCAAGAGCTTATTCTCAGCTTCAAACTTGGAGAGAGAATCAGTACTTGAAAGAGCTGTTTCTAGTTCTTCTTGAACTTTTTCTTTCTCCTTTTGAAGAAGTGAATAGTCTTTAGTCAGAACTCTAAACCACTTCATGTATTGATGCAGATCAGATGTTATGCCATGCAGTGCAGTTCTTAAATCATCAATGTCTACATCAGGAGAGTTGAAGTTAAATACCTCATCTATACTTATTTTATGTATTTTGGAGTTCTGTTTGTCCTTTTCATTCTTGGCCATTAGGCAAAGATTTGCCATTTGAGGATCTTCATCATCTCCAGATTCCGGAGTTGAGTCATTGTCTGAGTCACTCCATGATCCTCCAACTACAAGGCCTTTGTCTTTCTTCTGAGGCCTTTTGTTGCCTTTGTATTCCTTCTTTGAATGTGATTTCTTCTTTAGTTCTTCTTTGAGAGGTTTGTTGCAGTTAGCAATGAAGTGGCAAGGTTTCTTGCAATTGTAGCATAAATCATTCATTTGCTCCTGGCTGCTGTAGTTTCTAACTTTCTTTGGCTTGCTGGTTTTGCCTTGACGCATGAACCTTCTAAGTTTTTTCACCAGCATTGTAAAGTCCTCATCGTCATCTTCATCATAGTCAGAGTCAACTTCAGTGTTGACTTTAGAGGTGTTTTCAGTTGCTTTGAGAGCAACACCGTTATCCTTCTTTCTTTCTTCAGATAGAGTTTTTGCTCGTTAAGTCAGCTTCAGTTCGTATGTAAGAAGGTTGCCATATAACTGTTGAACCGTCATTTCATGTAGATTCTTTGACTCTCTAATAGCAGTGGTTTGGGCATCCCACTTGTTTGGTAAGGCTCTCATGAATTTTATGATTAGATCTTTGTTTGGATAGATCTTTCCATAGGCTCGTAGAGAGTTGAGCAAAACATTAAATCTCTCGTAGGTGGTAGTGATGTTCTCTCCTTGAATGTGTGCTAACATCTCATATTGCTGAGTCAAGAGAGATTGTTTGTTTTATTTGACTTCTTTTGTTCCTTCATGCATGATGAGCAATGCTTCCCAAACCTCCTTTGCTATTTTGTTGTTGACTACGTTTTTAAATAGATCATCATCTAAGGATTGGAATAAGATGATCTTGGCCTTTTTGTCGAGTTGAACATCTCTCTTCTCATTTTCTGTCCATTCTCCTTTGACCTTGATCTGTATTTTGTTTGGATCTTCTGTAGTTGGTGCAAGCTTTGTAGGAACGTAGGGCCCATTCTGAACAGTTTCAAATAGATCTTCATCTATTGAATCCATGTAAGCTTGCATCCGAACTTTCCAGTTGGCGAATTTATCTTTGTTGCACATAGGTGGCTTGCTGCCTCCTCCAATCTTTGATTCGCTTGGTAAGTGTGCCATTAGATTAACTCAAGCTTTGTAGGCTATATAATAGAACTTGCTCTGATACCAATTGTTTGTTCCTTAAGTCACAATAGTTATCTAGAAGGGGGGGTTGAATAGATATTTAAAAATCTCTTCTTTTTACTTTGTTAGTTTTGATAATGATTTAAGCACAACAGAATTAAGGTTTGTTTGATCTCCCTTTTAGATAGTGAGTTAATGAGAGTGAGGCAGTTATAACAGTTATAGTAGTTATAGCAGTTATAACAAGTTATTATGACAACCCGAAAAATTGGATTGTCCAGAATTTAAGAGTTAAAGAATTAGTTATTAATAAAATGAATTTTTATTAATACTATTCTGTGCTATGTGTTTATTAATCGTTCTATAACCTAGAATGATTATTAATTAGGAGGATTCTGGCTACGAGTTAGACTGAACGAGTAAGAATTTTCAAGACAAAAATAAAAATTTTCCGAGAACAAAATATTTCTGGGGAAAAAGACGAAATAGGCATTATTCACCCGACGAAATCCTAAGGGTTAGGGTTTGAATAACCTAAGCCTTTTTGAGAGTTCGGTATGTCGAAATGACATTCCGTCGAAAGATTTGACGATAATATATCGTGAAATGTTAAGTAAGTCGATAAAAGTTTTTCTCAAAAAACGTGCAGAAATCGAATAAAATAAAAACGATGAAAAGTACTGTTATGTACTTTTCACTTGTTTAGCTACGTTAGGGGAAAATATGAAGGAAAACGTTTATTGTGGAAAAGTTTTTTTCAGTTTTTCGGAGATCCGAAGAATACGTAATATTTAATCGGTAAAGAAAAGACGAAATATCCAAAAATATTTGGATTCAGAGAATCGCAGTTTTTAAAAGCGTCGAAGCGAAACTTCGAAAGGCGGAAGCACGAAGCTTCCAAGGAAGCTACCTAAGGAGTGGGTATGACCACTTGGCCACCAAGTAAACTTGGTGGCTAAGTAATGAATAATAAGGAGGTTAGGGTGTGAAAAGACCAAAATGCCCCTAGCCTTGGTTTTCTTTAAATAGAGAGCTCATTTCATTGTTTTGGGATTTTGAAAAATACAACAACTTTGAGAGAGAGAGAGACTTCGGATGGGAGAAGAGAGGAAAAGGAAGAGGAAAAGCTAGCTCTAATGCACGCTTTGTCCGTCGAAGCGGAATTAAAGAAGAACGGTAATCCGAACCTTAGTTCTTCTAATTTTTCTTTAAGTTTATTATGTTCAAAAACATAGCTTAATGAAGATAAGAAGTAGATAATGTTAATAAGGAATTCATATGGTTGAATTCATGAGAAAACGAAGAATTAAGAATTAGGAATTTAGTTTATAAATTTCTTAAGGAGGTATAAGATTCGTAAGGATTTTGAGCGATCTGAATGAATCTTATTAATGAATAGATCAAATAAGTAAGGAATGATGTTCTATAACATCAAATTCCAAGAAAAAGTAGAATCGTAATCCAAAATATCGATTAAAAACGAAGAACATGCAAAGAACACGCGAAGAACGCAAAGATCGTTGTTGATGGACAAATTTAAAACCATCGTAGGATAATTGTTGTTGATGGACAAGTTTAAAACCATCGCATATAAGTTAGTTGCTTATTGCTTGGTTAGGAATGTTAGAAACATTCATAAAGAACGGATTAAAAGTTAAGCTATAACGAAGTTATGGTGAAATTTTCGTAAAAGAAGATCGAGAATTTGAAAGTTAGTAAATGAACCTGAACATGTAGGGTTTCATAAGAATGTAAGAGAACATATAAAACGTGAGTTGTAGACTCAAGAACGAACGAGTTCTGAGTTCGGATGACCGAATTACGGATGAACGAAAAAAGAACGTTAAAATGAACGAAGGGTGAAGATTAAGCCAATCAAAAGGTAGGTTAACGGATTCAGAATGAAGTTCTGTCTGGGGGGTAATCGAAGTACGTTAGATAATGAAGAAAATGGCTTTGGAACGACCTCGTTCCGAGTTATAACGAAGAAGTTATGAGATTTCGAAGTACGCGTCTCAGAACAACCAAAGACTTAGAAAAAATTTTGGGGAAGAAGGTCTTGGCAGCGCATTGGCTGACCATACCTAGAATGGTGGCAACTGCTAATGCAGCCGGTAGGAGGTCGCGTCGATCGCTAACTTCATACCGCATGACGTGAGTCTTAGTGTTGAGTGTGGGCGCCATGGCGCCGGTCTTGCAAATCGGAAATGAGATTTTAATTGCTCAATTTCTCGGGGGATGTGCAAGAAAGAAATTAGAACATAATGTTCGACTAATGTAACACTTAATCAAGTGTTTTAAACCTTTAATGAAGGTCGAACGAAAAGATTAAACGAGATTAAAAGAATATAATTACGGGTTACGGAACCGATAGTCGGGGACCATAGTCGCAATAAACGAACGTGAGGGATTGCTATGATTGTGATTCCTTAGACGTTGAGTGACGAAAGTAATGAATAAGATTTTGATGTTATGTCATAGTAATGCGAGATGAATGTAAATCATATAGACATTGTGAACCCAACGTTGTTGCGATGAACGATCGGTCTTAGCATACAATGATCTGTATGGCTTCGACATTAAGAAAGAATAATGAACATGGGGTTCATGGGATGGATAACAATCGGAAAGCGATTAAAACCTTGAGTAAAGGTTGAATGAGAGATTAAGAGACAAGCAACGTGAACGTTGAATACGTAAACTATTCTCGTAAATCGTATTCGCGTTAGACGAACGTTCTAAGTATACCCTGGTTGTATGACGTAGATGTTGACGAAGGTAGTAAGTAAGATATGAATTATCGAGAAAGCCATATCGAACGGTAATAAGAGTATTGAAGCCGAATGTGAGTCGGATGAGAATGATAGAATGAAATGTAAGCGTTAAACACTTTAACCAACGTGAAGGTTGAGTGTACGCAAATATTAAACGGGTAGGACCTACACTCCGTGTATGGTTTGACCGTAAAGTAATGAAGATCGGTGATTAAACCTGTGATGGGTGAAGAAGCTGAATCAAAGACAAGTACGTATAACGTAAAGAAGCCAAGTTAGTGTTTATAACTTGGATGATGTTCTGAGTTGAATTAATCGGACGTTGTAAGATAAGAATAAGGTAATGTAAAAAGCTTAACGCTATAAATGCGTAAAGTGAATATGGAATGATCGTTCTGAGTATACAAAAGACTGTATAACTTAGACGATGATGAAAGAATCCTGAGGTATGGCATTTAGTTGCCAGAAAGTCATAAGGAATAAGAAATTGACTTAACGAACATTATAGTTTAATAGTTCGGGTAAGTTAAGATGAATTTAGGTTGTAGTACAATCGTAACCTTTGATGGTTGACATATGGGAGCTGGGCTAAACAATTCCTTCAGAGAGCGAAGGTATATATAAAACTAGCAACCGATCTAACTCACTGTGTGGGCAGTGTAGATGAAATGGGAACTTGTTTGTTGGTTATTTGTGGGAAACCACTCAGAGTACCATATGGACTACTAGCAGAGACACGATGTGTGTTGAGTCCTAGGAGAGTTAGAAGAAGAAGATAAGAATGTAAATCATCAAAGATGATGAACGTATTAAGTAAGACATCTCTGTATGTCATGAAGCCGTTACCCGGTGAAAGAAGTGGTCGCGTAAACTTAGATTGTAGGAACGCGAACCATAAGAATTAAAGTTAAGTAAATCAATGCGTAAGTCAGGTATATGACTAATTGGTGTATGTGTTATTTTCTTATGTGCTACATAGGAATTGGAATGAGCGATTCAAACGTAAACTATAAAAAGTGTGTAGCTATGCGTAAAGGCAAGTTTCCTAACTTCATTCATATTTTAAATGAATACTAGTTTTTAAAACTTCTCAGATGTTGAACTTGAGAAGTTCTGTCTATGTGAGAATGTGTGATATTTGTACAAGGTGGTAGAACGTATGAGGCATTGTGCCATAATGTGAACACTTCGGTGTTTCTATGATATAAATTGTTACGTGATTAGGCTATTCAATATGAGCATGTTACTGTTTATACATGAATCGTTATTGTTAAGTCTGTCTTATTGATTCAGCTAAAGACGTGAATGTGTATGAAAGAGAGTAGAGAATGAAAATATTTCAAAGGGAATGTAACTAATGTTTTAAAATGATTGGAATCGAGATTATTCCTATTATTCAAGCTGCTTCATAACCTTTGTTCGGTTATTGAAGTCTTAAAGGAATTTTTGAATTCTTAAAGTTATTTGTTCAACTGCTTTAACTTGCTGAGCAATTGAATGCTCACACTTGCTTTAAATAAAAACATTTTTAGCGAACGATGTTAGAAAGGACTTAAGGATCCCGTAAAGATCAAGCTGATCGGTATCCAGAAGGAATGCCATTCATTATATGAATGTGCGTGAAGATCAAGCGAAGGCTTGTAATATAGAATGATAGAATTAAACTATAGAATAGTTTAATGAACGTTTATATATCCTTGGTGGTGGATAAAAGTCACTTGTACAAGATGTAAAGAATAATGTAATTATCATTATTTGTAATGGAAGAGGTTTTATGGTTATAGAACCTGGGATTTGAGGATGTATGTTGTTATATTTAGCTATATAACGATGTATGTTTGGAAGAAGATGGGATCGTGATGTACGGAATTCGAATGTGAAAATAGACCGGATTTTGGGGCGTTACAGTTATAGCAAGAATGAAATAGACACAACTGTTTTAAGTGGTTCAGAGCACTTAAAAGCTCCTAGTCCACTCTTCTACTCCTCGAGTCGGAAATCCACTAAGGATGTCTTTTACACTTTCTAAATCTCACAGATTCCTTCTAGACCAGCAGTCTAGGAACTTCTTAGTTCACTCTTGAACTCTTCAAGTCCAGCAGACTTGGTTCTTCATAGTTCACTTTAGAACTATTCAAGTCCTTCTGACTTGGAACTTCTTACTTCACTTGTTTGGCAATTGTTGAGTTCTTGATTGGTGCTACTCAGTTGCCGTTAAGCTCTTGTTCGAAAGAACTGAGTAGCTGTGCAAGCTTTCTCTTTTCTTTAGATAGTAGAGTTGAGCATTAAGTATTCTTCCTTTTTGTTCAATTGTTTGCGTGCGTGAATCATCTGCATATGTCTTGCATATATGCGATCATTAAAATATGCCCGTTGAATCCATCCGTTGAAGCATTTAATGCGTTTAACGTTTCTGGACTTTGATAGAGCCTTTTCTGCATATCTTCTGAATTACATTCTAGCCCACTAACATAGCAGACTGCTTTCTCACCTAACACCTGAAAAGGTGTTTTCCTCTATCCCATGGTCCTTTCCTTAGCTTCTTTAATACGTCTCTTTGTTGCATACTAAGGATATTTTCATGCCATTGGTACTGGTGATTACTTCAACATTTATAACCCATTCCACATTTGTTAAGATTTTATCTTTGAACAAATGATCAAGGCCCACGTCTTCTGACACAGCCAGATGATACTCTACGATTCTTATCGTGCTGTCTTGCCACCTTGGTGCTGGATGCAAGCAAACGAGAGCACTACGATTTATCTTAAGGACGTTACAATCTTCACTTGCTTGTTTCGCAGACTCTACGTTTCCGAGAGCACACTACGATCTCTGAGTTGGCTTCGACAAGCGTCTAGACCACTCAACGATCTCTGAGTTAACTTCGGCAAACGTATGGACCACTCTACGATCTCTGGAGAGGCCCTTCAAGGTACTCATACTACGATCATTGATGCTCTACGATTTTGCCTTGGCTTCTGCAGACTTTTGCTCAGCTCATTAGACAGCAAATCTGATTGAAACCTATCTATTACATTTCAAGATATAGATCAACCTAACATCTTTGATCTCTTTATCTATACATTTATTTATAGAATAATGAACATTAAAATCTTAGATCAGCCTAACAATTTTGATATATCACTAAGTCCTTGTACATATATTCCTTGAAGTACTTCACATATAATCATGAACGATTACTATAAACATCAAATCACGATATGAATCCTTCTAATATCTTCCATCTTGATCCTCTTTACTTGTACCTCTCTCTCTGCTACCCTGGATCATTAAAAAGTTTTCTCATATGCGTCTTCGGCTCTTGCCCTCTTCATAAATTCTTCTTTCAATTTGTTCTCCAACTCTGTAATCTTCTCTGTCAGTTGCTCGTTCTCTCCTTCAGTGTGGATCAGTTTCTCTTAGGCATTATTAAGACGTTTGTGAGACCCCAGATTTGATGAATAAAGATTTAAATTTCTCGAATTTTTTTTTTTTAATATTATGGTGTGGATTTTATATAATGTTATAGTTGTGGGTAATATTTATAAATTTTGCAAAATACACAAGTTGTTATATAATATTCGATTGGTCGGGGAATATTCGTTTTAAGGGGAATATTAAACGACAAAGACACAATCATTAAGTGTAATTTACAACATAATTATTGTCGGATTGAGAAAACGACAAAATATTTTATGAAAATAACGGCGGAAGTTTTATCGTTAACTGTTGAAACACCCGGTGTTAAAAGTACAGGAATACGCGTGGTTGCATAGTAGCACACGGTATTGATTATTGATGCTTACGTGAGAAGTCACTCAATTTTGTTCAATTATTGCTTGATAATTGTTGCATAGTATCTCACATTAATTGATTCAATTATTATCAATATTTTATATATTATTAAATCAATAATTGAGATGATGAGTTATTAATATTATTATTTGCAATATTAACGATGTTCAGAAGTTACGCGAGGAGAGGTTTGGTCACCTAATTTGCGCCAATAGGAGAAATCCTTATTGAAAGCCCCATCTTTCACAGGAGCGACACTGGTCGATTAATAGTGTGAATTATAATAATGATGATGAAGTTTTGTTTTATTAGTATTATTTGTAATAAAAGCGTAAAAGTTTTTATAAAAAACAAAATACTTTTATAAAGTTATTCGTTTTATTAGACTATAAATAGAATATATTATATTTTATTATGCATAGTATTTGCACAGTGTTTGCATAGTATTTGTATAGTAAAATCTTTTTATATAAAATAGAATACTTTTAAAAAGTTATTCGTTTTATTAGATTATAAATAGAATATATTATATTTTATTTAAAAGATTTTGTTTTATTAGAATATTTTATAGTAAACCAATCTAGACCGTCCGTTTAAAAGTAAATTAAACTGGACCGTTCAGGAATTAGTTACTATTCAGTCCATTCTCCTATAAATAGAAGTTCATTCCTTCATTATTTCTTACGAATTCACTGAAACTCTAGAAAGAGAAACTATAGAGAGAAAGAAGAAAAAGTATTCGCTACTTCACTACTCCTATATCCAGTTTGTTCTAAGGTAAGGGATATTATTTGTTGTACTCGTAAGGGTATTATTTCTTTCGTATTCATGAAGAGAACTTCATTATTCCATTCTTTATTATTACATTGGAATAACTTTCATATCTGTGAGCAACCCTATACTTGGTGAAATTCTTCTGTTATTCCATTCTTTATCATTATGTTGGAATAACTGTACATGCAAAATCTGACATACATGGTGAAATTCTTACATTATTCCATTCTTTATCATTATGTTGAATAACTTTGTCATGCTGTCAAGTACCGCATACATGGTGAAATTCTTCTATTATTCCATTCTTTATTATTATGTTGGAATAACTTTGTCTATGTAAGTACCGCATACATGGTGAAATTCTTACATTATTCCATTCTTTATTATTACATTGGAACATCCCGTCGGCGCTGTAATTTTGCTGACGACTGGTTCCGTTATTTATTATTATGTTGGAACATCTTGTCAGTGCAAATTTCGCTTAACCTCGGTTCCGTTATTTATTATTACATTGGAATATCCACGTGCAATGCGTTTATGCGTGACGACGGTTTCATTATTTATTATTACATTGGAATAACTCGTATGCGTGTGGTCTATCGCATGCCTGGTGATTTCTTTTGTTATTCCATTCTTTATTATACTCAGTTGGTTAAAGTTTTGGCTTTTATACTCCATGAAATTAGTGGAATATCCTTGATATTTGCGATTCATCCAATATCTTTTCATGGAAATATTCTTCATGCATTCTTGAGTTTTACCCACAAAGCGAAGTATCATGTTGACAATTTGGACGTTATTGGTTCTGGATAAATTAATTCTTGAACTTGTTTTATTGAATTCTTATATCATTATCATCATCCTCATGTTTATATTATGTTGAAAGTCATCATCGTATTCGTAGTGCATAGATGGACTTGGTATGATTATGACGAGGATTATTCGGTATAATCATGGCCAGTAATGTTACAAATGATGTGGTAAAAGTCCTCATTGGCCCGTAGTGCATTGATGGACAGTTGTTGGCATGATCATAACCATTGATGAATACACGAATATCCTTGGCCCGTAGTGCATGGATAATTTGTGGTCGTGATACTATTGAATAACCTTGGCTGTAGTGCAGGGATAATGTGGATTATTTATTAAGCTGAGTCTCAGAGATAAAAGTGATGAAAAACCTTTTTAAATCATAAAAGATAGTAGATTTTATTCTCTACTTGACTCTTTTAATGAATTATTTGTTCCGCTGCAGTTAAACTTGATGTTTGTTATATTGTATCAGTTTAACACTGTTGAAGGCTAATGATAATTTATTCTGTATTATCTTAGTCATAATATTTCTTACTAGGCTAGTTGAGCTCACCCTTTTACTTTTATTGTTCTCTTCAGGAAATGAGAACGTAGCAGGGACTAGTCGGGAAACGGAGTGACGGTCCAGATAATAGCATTAATTAATAGTCCTCACTATTCTGTTAAATAGTGTGATAATAAATGTAATGAGGACTCAATTGAGTGTGGATATTGTCTATATGACAATATTTATATTAAAACTCACAGCATATGTTTTATCGTATTTTACACGACTGTTGTATAATTAAGTTGTATTTGAATTTTGTACCATGTATTTGCCGACTCAAGATGGGTGATCTATACCTATTTTGGGGGTGTCACAACGTTCATCTCGATCCTGAATCTCGTTGTCCTTCTACGCCATTGCGATCTGCTGTTCAATTACTATCTCTTGCAACTCCTCGACGGTATCCTGGAGTTCTACATTGTGATCATATACCTCGTCGTACATACGGACAGCTATCAAGTTTAGTGGAATCTCTTCCTCCTCGTCCTCCTCATCCTCATTCGACTGTGGCAGCTCAACAGGGTCTTCCTCGTCCGTCTCTATCTCATCATCCTCATCAGGTAAACCCTTCTGTTCAACCACTGTGACCCACGAAGTTGTTTCCCGTGACAGTAGTTGTTCCCAAACAACTTGAATATCTCGAAGCTCCTCCTCTCTAGGCATTTGGGATCCTTCCTCCCTAGCATGACTGGATTCTCCTACATTAGCAATCCCGACAACAAAATTTTAAGTTTTAATTACTAATCATTACTACTCAACACTCACGAGCACATAATTTACAATCACATAAGCACATAAGTGTTTTATTACTTCTTTCTTAACAACTCGATAAGAGTTTATCACCACTATCTTTTCAAAGGTTACTTCCTAAGGCTTTTCCCAACCTAAGGTTCATAACCTAAAGCTTTGATACCAACCTGTGACACCCCCAAATCTAGGTACTTCATTCCCACAAGACTTGGTGTTCACTTTCCATTCATTCATATCTATCTACCCAAATATAATAAAATTAAATCAGAAATCCTCCCTTTAAAAGGGTTACATCATTAATCAAAAAGTCTTCCCAGGTTGTCTAACCTTAAACATCAATCAAGTGCGGAAATAAAATAATTACATCACATCATTAAATAAGAAGTCTATCATTCATGACAATAAATAAAATTACAAGTCTTCATCACTTGCACATTTTTCCCTTTCTTTCACTAGTTGTAGGTTCATCGACCTTCTCAACTTTAGCTGCAATGAGTGTATATATATGCAAGAGTGAGCAAAACAAATGCTCACTAGATATAGCAATGAATCAACAAGAGAATAATAACTGCCAATGAATAGGCTCATCAAAACTGAATAGTACTCTATCAATGATAACCAACAACTGGAATCAAAATATGAAATATATATCTAAGGGTCATAAGACCACGAACTATGTCCACGGTTACAAGTAATCTTTCAACTTTAACCTTAACAGTTATACTGTAGGGACTTCACGTACTTAGGGGGATCAACCCTTCATACCATGTATTGTGCAAAAACATCTAAACGCATTGCGTATCCCCTATAATAGGGTTGTTCTTCTCAGTTTTAGAGTATAAGTCCGCACCAAAGAAAGTTTGGTTTGGATAAGCTTCAAGGGTAATTTAGAGTTTAACGACCATCAACTAAAGGATTAGTTGAATCAACAAAGTTTGATAACACTACAGTTGATCACTAACAACATAATATGGAATAATGAATAATCGTAAGCGAACTAACTATATATTGAACTCATGCTTAGAAACAACTACAAAGCATAAGTATTTAATAACAATAAACCTTGCTTGAATAATATTAAGATAGGGCTATGAATTATTGAATATGTATTAAGTAATAGCAAGCTAAAAGTAAAACTTGCTTATTATGGGAATAACTTGTGTCAAGTAATTAAAATAAGACAATTTGACATTAGGAATTAGAATTTAAGAAATTGCATTCACAATACAAGAATGACATTAAAGAAACTTGTCTAACAATAAACAAGTTAGAATACATCAATAATTATTGGAATTCAAAACTTGTTCGAATAAAGTTAAAGTTATAGCTTGCTCAAATAATGATTAGGAATACAAGAATTTGCTTAATTAAAGTTTAGAGTAAGAAGCTTGCTCAATGTAAAAAGATAAGGTTTAGAAACTTGCCTCGCGCGTAAGCTATAAATTACAACTCACGTTCACCTACACATTTTAGTGGAGTCACAATATCTATTAGACATGTTAACATCCACTTCCAAAATAACACCCATTTCAGTTAAACTTGTTAATTTAGTATAAGTCTTATGCTACTATATAAATATCAGAAATTCCAAGTGTTAACCTCACAACACTTATTTACCATTCATTGTGAACACTAAGTCTTAACACAATCGCATTCATAACTTATAAATCCTTTTACAACTTTGAAATTATCAATGACATGACACGGTTCTGTTTTAGCCTCCCCATTACATATTTGTTACATTAGCACATCATTAAACTAAGTTATAATGGTATCCAAGGTCTGCGTGCGATGGCGAAACCTACGCCCGGATCGGTGTATGAAGCCTAATTGCGCCATATATAAACTTTGGGGCCGTGGCAATTGCTTGCAGCCACAGCCGCCTAGCGACACCGGTAGCATTTGTACGTACCTGTAATTGAAACGAACGCAAACAATGATGGTAGTTTTAGCCAACTAACACGAATTACACCCACAAAACAGTGAAATTAACAAATACAATTGGTATAGAACTATCACAAACATGATTGCTAACATATTCAACCACTTAGCACAATTTAACAACCACTTTAACTAATTTAATTCCTTAAATTTCATGTTTTTACACAAAACTCCATTTTTGACATTCTTCATAGAAATCATCACTGTGATCACAATTCTTGTTCAAATTACTTCATTCAAACTACGTTCTCCTCATTTCTTAATGGACTAGCATAATCAAAACTCAATTTACAAATTAACACACAATTTGACCACCAAAATTGGTACTTTCACAAACCATATGATAAATATATACACTGTAATTACTTTTACTACTTTTTTAACGAAATTAGCATACAATTCCTTGTTTAAACATAAACTCTAGCATCACAAACACATACAATCACCATAATTTAGTTGTATAGCAACAATTCAAAAAAAATGGAATTTCAGAGTTTGAAACTTCATGTCGTAAAACTCATATATATATATATATATATATATATATATATATATATATATATATATATATATATACACACACACACATAAAATATCAAAATTATAGAGAAATACCTTCTTATGCTTAAACAATCCTTGTTGACCAACTGATAATTGCTTTGAAATCACTTGTTTTCTCTCAATCTCTCTCAATTCTCTCAAGTTTCTCTGAATCATCTTCTTTAGTTTACCAAATAGCAAAACTAATAACAAGTATGCGTAAAATAAAAAAATCGATATGGCCTTAATACGCATACTAAATATATCAGTTACAATATAATAAACGTATCTCAATTATTAATATATTTTATTTATTATTTTATTTATTATAATAAAATTCAAATTTTAAAAATCCAAAAGCCATAAGGCTTTGTTTGGTAAAAACTCTTTAAAAATTAAAGACTTAATATCTTAAGCATTGTTTGGTTAAATCAATTTAAAACTCCTTTAATTTATTTTAATAAATAATTTAGTTTATAATTTATAATCACATATTATTTATTTAGATTTCCATATCAACATTAATTAAATAAATTAATTACACATTATATTTTAAATAAATATTCCACTCAAACAAATATAACAAAATTATAATTTCATTACAATTTTATTTAATAATTTAACATACCACTTTAAATTATTAAAACAACAATATAATATCTCATGTTATATTACAACTCTCTAAATTATAAATTAATTTAATTTAGAATATTATCTAATAAATTAAAGTCATAAATATTTACTAATAATAACCACATCAATAAAATATTTATTTTATTTAATAAATATTTTAAATTATAATTAATAAAATCTTGGATTGTTACACAAAGAGTGTCCTAGACAAGTCAAAATCGGTAGTTTAAGTGAGAGCGTTTGTCGAGGAACCCGAACGAAGTTATCACGGGTAAGTTAATCATAAACTCTTAGGAAGTCTATACCTTGTTAGATACCGGTTCTACCCATTCTTTTATTTTTCCTACTTGCGCTCAATGTTTAAATTTGACTCCTGAGAAATTAGACTTTGACTTATCGGTTAAAACTCCATTAGGAGAAACCTTCATTACATCCACTATTTATAAATCTTATTTGATTCAAATCGACACCCTCACGTTACCTGTCGATCTTATCTCTTTGAAAATACTTGCCTTTGATGTGATTTTTGGAATCGACTGGTTAACTATTCACCTTGCTAAAATTGATTATTTTCGTAAGGTTGTTAGCCTTCCTAACCAACCTGTTATGCGAATTCAAGTAACTAAACCACTAAAGTTAATCATTGTCATATTAAGCCATAAGTAAAGAGCCCCAAACCTTTACATTTGGTGACTTCCAAGTCTTGGAATGCACGAAGCGATTTCAAGTGGGGAAGCCGTGAATAACGGTGGCAAATTGATAGGTATCAATGTGACGTGTTATCCAAGTCTTGGATGAGAGTCACTGTTTTGAATGATATTTCTATCGTTAATAAATTTCCTGACGTATACCCTAAAGAACTTCTTGGCCTACCCCTAGAGCGTGAAATCAAATTTTGTATTGACCCCAGTATAAAACTCATTTCTAAAACCCTCAAATATTTCTTCACCCAAAACTAACGTAACTTGCGCTAAAGATGTTGGCTTGAGCTGTTGAAAGTTTACGACTATACCATTTAATACCATCTTGTAAAAGCGAACGTAGTAGCTGACACGTTGAGTAGAAGATCGTATGCGTTTACGAGTGCGATATTGTTCACACAAATACCCATTTCGTACGACTTACAAAAGATGGAGATAGAGTTAAAGACTCCAAGAACCTACGTGAAGATAGCGAATATACGAGTAAAATTGACTTTAATCGATAAAGTTAAAGCCGCTCAAGGTACAAACTCAGAGCTGATGAATATGAAGAAGAAGGTGCAAGTAGGAGTTATTCTAGAAGCAAGAATCAACGAAGAGAGGAAATCTCAACCCTTGATTTTATTGGTCCATTTGAAATCCTCAATCGAGTAGGAACTGTGGCTTATAGACTCGCCTTACCGCCAAGTATATAGTGTTCATAACGTTTTTCACGTATCGATGTTACGTAAATATGTGGAAGACCCGAACCACATTATTGAATTAGAACCGGACAAGAACAAGGATAAATATTAAAGACTTTAAATTTATCCAAATATTATCAATCACTTAATAAACTCATAATCTAATATTATTAATATTATAACAATATTTTAATCACTTCTTAAACTTATAAATAATTAATTTCAATTGTTTACACTTTATCAAATAATACATTTAATGATTCAAAAATGCCATACTCATAAGATTTCATCACCAATGATCAAATCCCTCATCAAAAATCTGGATATACCCTATATAGGATTCCCAAGCCATAAAATCCTATTTTCCAATTTTGTTACTTCACATAACATATTTAATTTATCTACTCATAACTAGTTCATTTTTATGAAAAATATCAAATCAATCCCAAAAATATTTCTTTTCTGGGATTTAACAGAATATAGTCTCATATTGAACATATATTTTTCTCGAAATTTTTAAAATTCATTAACTATTTTTCATTAGGCCAAAACTGCCGAATATTTAGACATTTATCATAAATTATACTTTTGTCCAAAAATTCTGAAATTTATAGGGTATACTCCTGTTATATACATGTACTCCCAATAAAAATTTCACCAATTTTGGAGTTAACCACAAGGAGTTAAAAGGGTTTACTTTTAAAATAGTCTTTTCCCATAAAATTCATAACTCTTAATCTATACATCCAAAAATCGCCATCTTTGGACACAATATAGAAAACTCATCAAATTATCATTTCAAATTTTTCCAAAATTTTTGAAGGTCAGAAAAATTACGAAACTACAAATGGATTTTCACCCACCATGCGGTAATCCACGTAGACAGGTCATTTCTACAATTTAATAAGGAATGAATACAAAGGATCATTCACCATGCATGCGGTAATCCACATAAAAATATTATTCCAGCAGAATAATAAAGAATGGAATAACAAAAGAATTCACCATGCATGCGATAGACCGCACAGACAGGTTATTCCCAACAGAATAATAAAGAATGGAATAACAACAGAATTCACCAGGCATGCGATGGACCACACAAACAGGTTATTCCAACAGAATAATAAAGAATGGAACCAGGTCATGCGTAATCCGCACAGACAGGATATTCCAACAGAATAATAAAGAACGGAACCAGGTCATGCGTAATCCGCACGGACAGGATATTCCAACAGAATAATAAAGCATGGAATAATAGAAGAATTTCAACATGTATGCAGTACTTAGCATAGACCTGTTATTCCAACATAATAATAAGGAATGGAATAACAATAGAATTCACCAGGCATGCGATAGACCGCACAGACAGGTTAATCCAACAGAATAATAAAGAATGGAATAACAGAAGAATTTCACCATGTATGCGGTACTTCGCATAGACAGGTTATTCTAACATAATAATAAAGAATGGAATAACAGCCCTTACGAGTATTGAAAGAAAATAACTCTCTTCATGAATACGAAAGAATAATACCCCTTACCTCAAAAGAAGACTGGATACTAGAATAGTGAGGTAGTAGACTTCTCTTCTTCTTTCTATCTATAATAGTTGCTCTATAGCTTTAGTGAATTGGTGAGAAATGAAGGAAGAATGAGCTTCTATTTATAGAAAAATATAGTTTCGATAATTGCACATTTTGGGGCTCAAAATATTACAGTATAATACCTTCAACTTTTCTTTCATTTTTAATTTAGTCCTGCAAGTATTATAAAACTTGCACCACCTCTCCTAATAGTAAATAATGTGACTTAATAGTACAATTATGTGACTCAATAGTTATAATCATGTAAAAATACGAATTACAGTATAGTACCTCCATCTATACCTCCATTTTTAACTTAGTCATGCAAGTATTATCAATCTTGCACCACCTCCCCTAATAGTACATGAATGTGAATCAATAGTATAGACATGTGAACAAATACTTATAATCATGTGAATTAATAGCAATTAATTGCTCATGTATTCGATTACTTACCCGATTGGTCAATATAACCTCCAGACATCAATTATTATCGAAAAAAATATCGATTTCCACTAACACTAACAATCCCAACACAATGAAAATATTTTACTCAAAAATTTCATTTTTGAAATTTCAAAGTTTGACTTTTTCCAAAAACGTCAACCTCGATAAATTTTGTGTTTATAGTCTATTTCTACTAATTTCATTATTCCGGACTCAAATATCACATCCGTATCTCCAAATTCAACTCTGAACTCAAATTCAATTTTTAATAACATTCATTAATATTATAACTCACAATATTTAACAACCAGGTCGTTCCCAAGAAAGAGGGGACTTTCCGATAAGGATTTCTCCTTATTGGCGCGCAATTAGGTGACTAAACCTCTCCTTGACAGAACTTCTAGACATTGTCAATATTATAAATAATAATATGAATAACTTTGTCGTCTCAAGTAAACAAATAGGTAAGTCCACACGAAGTATATAACCCATTCTAGACTTTTATCTCGCCGTGACCATATCCCTAATCGATACCATTTATGAAATAGGTCCAACGATACAAACTTCATTTAAAAATACATACAAACTTCATTTAAAACTCGTTGAACGTAAAGTAGTAACGACAACACATAAGCTATGAGTTTTAATACAATATTGTCTCAGACAAGATCCAAACTCAAATTGTTACAATGCATATATAAAAATAAAGAAACAAATATTTTAAGACCCCAAAAAGAAGAACGAGAAGATTACTATCATATTCATTCTAATGAGGTGCACTTTTGACGCTTTCAAAGCGGGTTCTCATCACCCTATTGTTGTTCGCCAAAATCAATTATTAAGTGACGTATAAAATACGACACACACATCTTAGGTCCTCAATATAATTATCTGTTGCATATCATGCAATTTTATAATGTATTGAGAAACTTCGACAGCCTCTTGACCATCACACTATTTCCCGTTATCCCCGCTTCTAACCCAGCCTACACTCTTATTACCGAAAGGAATTGTGAAGCAAAAGGTGAGTACAAATAGCCCAAAGAAAGAATATCATGACTAAAGATAATTAAATTATCAATAGCCTTCGTCAATAATAAATCAGAGATTTAGAATATATGGTAGATGATAAAACTTTTCAACCATAGTTGCAAATGAACGAAAGCAATCCATTAGAAGAGTCAAAAAGACCATTAGGTTTATTATCTTCCATGTTAAAAGTCCACCAATAATGTTTTATCCTCGTAACATCAATCAACAATTCCTCGCCCACAATCATATGAATAACTCATAATCATAATTGTGATTCTAAATTCTCTTCGCACCTGTGACTAAGATAATTTTCATCACCTATCTTCACCCAAACATCAAAAATCATGGTTATACCAAATCACAATTCCCGCTCACAATCATACTAATAAATTCATCTTTGCACTACTACCAAAGATATTCATTAACAATTCATCTTTGCACTATGTGCCAAAGACATACAACTGTATTTTAGAAGAGTCAAGTAGAGCATGATATCTACTATCTTTTACGAATTAAAAGTGTATAATCAATATTTTATCGCTGAGACTCAGCTTAATAAATAATCCACATCATAGAATCATCTCTACACTACGGCCAAGGATATTCATGTAATCATCAATGATCATGATTATACCGAATAATCCCTAGTTATAATCATACCAATAACTGTCCATCAATGCACTACGGGCCAATGAGGACTTTTACCACATCATCTATAACATTACGGGTCATAATTATACCGATTGATCCCTGGTCATAATCATACCAATAAACAATTCATCTATGCACATAAGCCAAAGATACTCATCAATCAATAGTTTATCTTTGCACGTAAGCCAAAGATATACAACTGTAAAACTAATAATCAACAGTCCATCTTTGCACGTAAGCCAAATATATACAACTTTAAAACCAATAACCAACAGTCCATCTTTGCACGTAAGCCAAAGATATATAACTGTAAAACTAATAATCAACAGTCCATCTTTGCACGTAAGCCAAAAATGAGTTTCATCATAATATAAGCATGAGGATGATGACAATAATATAAGCATTAATCAAACGAAAACAAGGATAAATATTAAAGACTTTAAATTTATCCAAATATTATCAATCACTTAATAAACTCGTAATCTAATATTATTAATATTATAACAATATTTTAATCACTTCTTAAACTTATAAATAATTAATTTCAATTGTTTACACTTTATCAAATAATACATTTAATGATTCAAAAATGCCATACTCATAAGATTTCATCACCAATGATCAAATCCCTCATCAAAAATCTGGATATACCCTATATAGGATTCCCAAGCCATAAAATCCTATTTTCCAATTTTGTTACTTCACATAACATATTTAATTCATTTACTCATAACTAGTTCATTTTCATAAAAAATACCAAATCAATCCCAAAAATATTTCTTTTTCCGGGATTTAATATAATATAGTCCCATATTGAACATATATTTTTCTCTAATTTTTAAAATTCATTTACTATTTTTCATATGGCCAAAATCGCGAATATTTAGACATTTATCATAAATTGTACTTTTGTCCAAAAATTCCAAAATTTATAGGGTATACTCCTGTTATATACATGTACTCCCAATAAAAATTTCACCAATTTTGGAGTTAACCACAAGGAGTTATAAGGGTTTACTTTTAAAATAGTCTTTTCCCATAAAATCCATAACTCTTAATCTATACATCCAAAAATCGCCATCTTTGGACACAATATAGAAAACTCATCAAATTATCATTTCAAATTTTTCCAAAATTTTGAAGGTCAGAAAAATTACGAAACTGCAAATGGATTTTCACCCGCCATGCAGTAATCCACGTAGACAGATCATTTCTACAATTTAATAAGGAATGAATACAAAGGATCATTCACCATGCATGCGGTAATCCACATAGACAAAGTTATTCCAATGTAATAATAATAAAGAATAATAAGAATTCACCATGCATGCGAAATCGCATGCATACAAGTTATTCCCAATGTAATAATAAAGAATGAAACTGTGTCACGCCAGAATCCCGCATGCATGTGATATTCCAATGTAATAATAAAGAATGGAATAACAAAAGAATTCACCATGCATGCGATGGACCACATGCACAAAAGTTATTCCAATAGAATAATAAAGAATGGAACCGTGTCATGCGTAATCCGCACATGCATGTGATATTCCAATGTAATAATAAAGAACGGAACCAGTCACGCCAGAATCGCAGAGCATGCAGATGTGATATTCCAATGTAATAATAAAGAATGGAATAATAGAAGAATTTCACCATGTATGCAGAAGATACTAAAGCATAGACATTTCAAGTTATTCCAACATAATAATAAGGAATGGAATAACAATAGAATTCACTGTGCATGCGATAGACCGACATGCAGAAAAGTTAATCCAATGTAATAATAAAGAATGGAATAATGTAAGAATTTCACCATGTATGCAGAGATTGCATAGACAGAAAAGTTATTCTAACATAATAATAAAGAATGGAATAACAACCTTATTTAGTATTGAAAGAAAATAACTCTCTTCATGAATACAAAAGAATAATACCCTTACCTAAAAGAAGATCGGATACTCGGAAATGATAGGAGTAGAGGGCATTTCTTCTTCTTCTCTCTATAATTTCTCTCTATAATAATTGCTCTATAGCTTTAGTGAATTGGTGAGAAATGAAGGAAGAATGAGCTTTATTTATAGAAAAATATAGTTTCGATAATTGCACATTTTGGGGCTCAAAATATTACAATTATAATACCTTCAACTTTTCTTTCATTTTTAATTTAGTCCCGCAAGTATTATCAAACTTGCACCACCTCCCCTAATAGTAAATAATGTGAATTAATAGTTCAATCATGTGAATCAATAGTTATAATCATGTGAAAATATTAATTACAAAGATAAGTACCTCCATCTATACCTCCATTTTTAACTTAGTCATGCAAGTATTATCAATCTTGCACCACCTCCCCTAATAGTACATGAATGTGAATCAATAGTACACACATGTGAACAAATAGTTATAATCATGTGAATTAATAGCAATTAATTGCTCATTTATTCGATTAATTACCCGATTGGTCAATATAACCTCCAGACATCAATTATTATCGAAATAAATATCGATTTTCACTAACACTAATAATCCCAACACAATGGAAATATTTTTCTCAAAAATTTCATTTTTGAAATTTCAAAGTTTGACTTTTTCGAAAAAAGTCAACTATTGACTTTTTTGACCAAAAAGTCAACCTCGATAAATTTTGTGTTTATAGTCTATTTCTACTAATTTCATCGCTTAGGACTCAAATATCACGTCCAGTGATCTCCAAATTCAACTCCGAACTCAAATTTGATTTTTTAATAACATTCATCATTAATATTATAACTCACAATATTTAACAACCGTGTCGTTCCCAAGAAAGAGGGGCTTTCCGATAAGGATTTCTCCTTATACGCGCAATTAGGTGACCAAACCTCTCCTTGACAGAACTTCTAGACATTGTCAATATTATAAATAATAATATGAATAACTTTGTCGTCTCAATTATTGATTTAATAATATAAAATATTATGCAGATGATATTGTGACAATAATTGAATTAATAATATGAGAGATATGATGCAACAATTACTGTAGCAATAATTGAGTATAACCGTAACTGATTTCTCACATAAGCATCAATAATCAATACCGCAGTGCTACTATGCAACCACACATATGATATTATTCTTTTACTACCGATTATTTTATGACAACTTGCTTACTTTGAAAAAATTTTCAAATATCACCCTTAACTTTAACATTTTATCAATTTAACTATTTACTAAAAATAATTATAAAATTGAATACTTTTATTTCATAAAATTCGTGATCTCACAATCTCCCTCCTTATGAAAATTTTGCCTCAAAATTTACGTGCATTCGGTAGTTCAAG
This sequence comes from Panax ginseng, assembly GCA_020205605.1. Classification (NCBI taxonomy): domain Eukaryota; kingdom Viridiplantae; phylum Streptophyta; class Magnoliopsida; order Apiales; family Araliaceae; genus Panax; species Panax ginseng. Next base: position 130,885,310 of record CM035134.1, on the reverse strand, counting down.
AGATGAGAATACCTTGCTTTCTTTTTTCGATTGTACCTTCCCGGTTATTTCCTCTATATCATGATTTTTCCATTGCTCATCTCCCGTATTTCGATATCATTCTAGAATATATCTTCAAAACAAAGGTTAATTGACATATCACAATTTGTCAACTTATCAAGTAAACAATTTCACTTAGGTAAGTCACACACTAATAAGTATATTACTCTGTCTCTCCCTCCTAGTTCTAGACTTTTATATCTCCGCCAAATGACCATATCCCTAAGCTCGATACCATTTGTGACGCCCCAAAATAGGTCCACACGACCCATTCTGAGTCGCCAGATATCATACTATAAAAATCACATACAAACTTCATTTATACAACTGTTGAACTGTCGTGCAGAGTACGACAACACATAAGCTATGAGTTTTAATACAATATTGTCTCGTAGACAGTATCCAAACTCAAATTGTTACAATGCCATATAAAATACAGCAGCAAATATTTTAAGACCCCAAAGAAGAACGAGAAGATTACTATCATATTCATTCTAATGAGGTGCACTTTTGACGCTTTCAAAGTCGGGTTCTCATCACCCTATTGTTGTTCGCCAAAATCAATTATTAAGTGACGTATAAAATACGACACACACATCTTAGGTCCTCAATATAATTATCTGTTGCATGTCATGCCGTTTTATAATGTATTGAGAAACTTCAACAGTCTCGGACCATCACACTATTTCCCTGTTATCCCCGCTCGACCCAGCTACACTCTTATTACCTGAAAGGAATTGTGAAGCAAAGGGTGAGCACAAATAGCCCAGTAAAGAATATCATGACTAAAGATAATTAAATTATCAATAGCCTTCGTCAATAATAAATCAGAGATTTAGAATATATGGTAGATGATAAAACTTTTCAACCATAGTTGCAGCGGAGCGAGCAATCCATTAGAAGAGTCAAAAAGACCATTAGGTTTATTATCTTCTCCATGTTAAAAGTCCACCAATAATGTTTTATCCCTGTAACATCAATCAACAATTCCTGTCCACAATCATATAAATAACTCATAATCATAATTGTGATTCTAAATTCCTCTTCGCACCCAGGACGAAGATAATTTTCATCACCTATCTTCACCTGAAACATCAAAAATCATGGTTATACCAAATCATAATTCCTGCTCACAATCATACTAATAAATTCATCTTTTCACTACGGCCAAAGATATTCATTAACAATTCATCTTTGCACTACAGGCCAAAGACATACAACTGTATTTTAGAAGAGTCAAGTAGAGCATGATATCTACTATCTTTTACGAATTAAAAGTGTATAATCAATATTTTATCGCCGAGACTCAAACTTAATAAATAATCCACATCATCGAATCATCTCGCACACTACTACCAAGGATATTCATGTAATCATCAATGGTCATGATTATACCGAATAATCCTAGTTATAATCATACCAATAATCGCCCATCAATGCACTACGGGCCAATGAGGACTTTTACCACATCATCTATAACATTACGGGTCATAATTATACCGAATGATCCTCGGGTCATAATCATACCAATAAACAGTTCATCTATGCATAAGCCATAAGCCAAAGATACTCAATCAATCAATAGTTCATCTTTGCACGTAAGCCAAAGATATACAAATCGTAAAACTAATAATCAACAGTCCATCTTTGCACGCCAAAGATATACAAATCAAAGATATATCAAAAGTCCAACTTTTCACGTAAGCCAAAGAAAACCACTATAAACTAATAATCAAAAGTCCATCTTTGCACGTAAGCCAAAATATATACAATCTGTAAAACTAATAATCAACAAATCCATCTTTGCACGTAAGCCAAAAATGACTTTCATCATAATATAAGCATGAGGATGATGACAATGATATAAGCATTAATCAAACGAAAACAAGGATAAATATTAAAGACTTTAAATTTATCCAAATATTATCAATCACTTAATAAACTCATAATCTAATATTATTAATATTATAACAATATTTTAATCACTTCTTAAACTTATAAACAATTTATTTCAATTGTTTACACTTTACCAAATAATACATTTAATCATTCAAAAATGCCATACTCATAAGATTTCATCACCAATGATCAAATCCCTCATCAAAAATCTGGATATACCCTATATAGGATTTTCAAGCCATAAAATCCTATTTTCCAATTTTGTTACTTCACATAATATATTTAATTCATTTACTCATAACTAGTTCATTTTCATGAAAAATACCAAATCAGTCCCAAAAATATTTCTTTTTTGGGATTTAACAGAATATAGTCCCTTATTGAATATATATATTTCTCAGAATTTTTAAAATTCATTTACTATTTTTCATATGGCCAAAACTTTAGAATATTTAGACATTTATCATAAAGTGTACTTTTCTCCAAAAATTCCAAAATTTACAGGGTATACTCCTGTTATATACATGTACTCCCAATAAAAATTTCACCAATTTTGGAGTTAACCACAAGGAGTTATAAGGGTTTACTTTTAAAATAGTATTTTCCCATAAAATCCATAACTCTTAATCTATACATCCAAAAATTGCCATCTTTTGACACAATATAGAAAACTCATCAAATTATCATTTCAAATTTTTCCAAAATTTTTTGAGGGTAGAAAAATTACTGAAACGCAAATGGATTTTCACCACCATGCGGTAATCCACGAGACAGATCATTTCTACAATTTAATAAGGAATGAATACAAAGGATCATTCACCATGCATGCAGTAATCCACATAAAATAGGTTATTCCAATGTAATAATAAAGAATGGAATAACAAAGAATTCACCATGCATGCGATAGACCGCATGGACATAAAGTTATTCCCAGCGTAATAATAAAGAATGGAAAGAATGCATGTGGTAATAATAAAGAATGAAATAACAACAGAATTCACGTGCATGCGATAGACCACACATAAAGTTATTCCAATGTAATAATAAAGAATGGAAAAGTCATGCGTAATCATGCATGTGAATCGATATATTCATAGATATTCCAATGTAATAATAAAGAAGCGGAACCAGGTCATGCGTAATCCCATGCAGATGAGGATATTCCAATGTAATAATAAAGAATGGAATAATAGAAGAATTTCACCATGTATGCAGTACTTCGCATAGACAGGTTATTCCAACATAATAATAAGGAATGGAATAACAATAGAATTCACTGTGCATGCGATAGAGCACATGCAGACAAAGTTATTCCAATGTAATAATAAAGAATGGAATAATAGAAGAATTTCACCATGTATGCAGATTTCAGATGATAAAGTTATTCCAACATAATAATAAAGAATGGAATAATAACAACCCTTACGTAGTATTGAAAGAAAATAACTCTCTTCATGAATACGAAAAGAATAATACCCCTTATGAATATAAAAAGAAGACCGGATACTAGAATAGTGAGGTGGAATAAAGAGGTTCTTCTTCTTCTCTCTATAATTTCTCTCTATAATAATTGCTCTATAGCTTTAGTGAATTGGTGAGAAAATGAAGGAAGAATGAGCTTCTATTTATAGAAAAATATAGTTTCGATAATTGCACATTTTGGGGCTCAAAATATTACAAATATAATACCTTCAACTTTTTTTTCATTTTTAATTTAGTCCCCGCAAGTATTATTAAACTTGCACCACCTCTCCTAATAGTAAATAATGTGAATTAATAGTTCAATCATGTGAATCAATAGTTATAATCATGTGAAAATACGAATTACAAGATATAGTACCTCCATCTATACCTCCATTTTTAACTTAGTCATGCAAGTATTATCAATCTTGCACCACCTCCCCTAATAGTACATGAATGTGAATCAATAGTAAACACATGTGAACAAATAGTTATAATCATGTGAATTAATAGCAATTAATTGCTCATTTATTCGGTTAAATACCCGATTGGTCAATATAACCTCCAGACATCAATTATTATCGAAATAAATGTCGATTTCCACTAACACTAATAATCCCAACACAATGGAAATATTTTTCTCAAAAATTTTATTTTGAAATTTCAAAGTTTGACGAAAAAAGTCAACTATTGATTTTTTTTGACCAAAAAGTCAACCTCGATAAATTTTGTGTTTATAGTCTATTTCTACTAATTTCATTATTAGGACTCAAATATCACATCCATATCTCCAAATTCAACTCCGAACTCAAATTCAATTTTTAATAACATTCATCATTAATATTATAACTCACAATATTTAACAACCAGGTCGTTCCCAAGAAAGAGGGGCTTTTCGATAAGGATTTCTCCTTATTGGCGCCGCAATTAGGTGACTAAACCTCTCCTTGATGTAACTTCTAGACATTGTCAATATTGCAAATAATAATATGAATAACTTTGTCGTCTCAATTATTGATTTAATAATATAATATATATAAGATGATATTGTGACAATAATTGAATCAATAATATGAGAGATATGATGCAGAAATTATTGTAGCAATAATTGAGTATAACTGTGTAACTTCTCACATAAGCATCAATAATCAATGTCGTGTGCTACTATGCAACCACACGTATTACTATTCTTTTACTACCAGTTATTTTATGACAACTTACTTACTTTGAAAAATTTTTAAATATGACCCTTAACTTTAAACTTTTATAAATTTAACTATTTACCAAAATAGAAAAATTGAATACTTTTATTTCATAAAATTCGTGATCTCACAATCTCCCCTACTTATAAAATTTCGCCCTCGAAATTTACGTACCTGGTAGTTCGAAGAGATGAGAATACCTTGCTTTCTTTTCTGATTGTACCTTCCTGGTTATTTCCTATATATCATGATTTTTCCATTGCTCATCTCCTGTATTTCAGATATCATTCTAGAATATATCTTCAAAACAACGATTAATTGACATATTACAATTTGTCAACTTCTCAAGTAAACAATTTCAGCTTAGGTAAGTCACACACTAGCGAAGTATATAACTCGTCTCTCCCCTCCTAGTTCTAGACTTTTATGTGATGCCCCAAAATAGGTCCACACGACCCATTACGAGTCGCGAGATATCATACTATAAAAATCAAATACAAACTTCATTTATACTGTTGTTGAGCGTAAATGCGATACGACAACACATAAGCTATGAGTTTTAATACAATATTGTCTCGTAGAGCGGTATCCAAACTCAAATTGTTACAATGCCATATATAAAATACAATGACAAATATTTTAAGACCCCAAAGAAGAGCGAGAAGATTACTATCATATTCATTCTAATGAGGTGCACTTTTGGCGCTTTCAAAGTCGGGTTCTCATCACCCTATTGTTGTTAGCAAAATCAATTATTAAGTGGCGTATAAAATATGACACACACATCTTAGGTCCTCAATACAATTATCATTGCATGTCATGCCGTTTTATAATGTATTGAGAAACTTGAATGATCTCGGACCATCACACTATTTCCTGTTATCCCATTTCGACCTAGCTACACTCTTATTACACGAAAGGAATTGTGAAGCAAAAGGGTGAGCACAAATAGCCCGATAAAGAATATCATGACTAAAGATAATTAAATTATCAATAGCCTTCGTTCAATAATAAATCGGAGATTTAGAAAATATGGTAGATGATAAAACTTTTCAACCATAGTTGCGCGGAGCGAGCAATCCATTAGAAGAGTCAAAAAGACCATTAGGTTTATTATCTTCTCCATGTTAAAAGTCCACCAATAATGTTTTATCCCTGTAACATCAATCAACAATTCCTGTCCACAATCATATAAATAACTCATAATCATAATTGTGATTCTAAATTCCTCTTCGCACCGGGGCGAAGATAATTTTCATCACCTATCTTCACTGAAACATCAAAAATCATGGTTATACCAAATCATAATTCTGCTCATAATCATACTAATAAATTCATCTTTGCACACTCTGACCAAAGATATTCATTAACAATTCATCTTTGCACTACTGGGCCAAAGACATACAAGCTGTATTTTAGAAGAGTCAAGTAGAGCATGATATCTACTATCTTTTCTGAATTAAAAGTGTATAATCAATATTTTATCATTTGAGACTCGACAATAAATAATCCACATCATCGAATCATCCTACACTACTGACCGAGGATATTCATGTAATCATCAATGGTCATGATTATAGAATAATCCTGGTTATAATCATACCAATAATTTGTCCATCGATGCACTACGGGCCAATGAGGACTTTTACCACATCATCTATAACATTACGGGTCATAATTATACCGAATGATCCTGGTCATAATCATACCAATAAGCAGTTCATCTATGCACATAAGCCAAAGATACTCATCAATCAATAGTTCATCTTTGCACGTAAGCCAAAGATATACAATTGTAAAACCAATAATCAACAGTCCATCATCTTTGCACGTAAGCCAAAGATATACAACTATTAAAACCAATAATCAACAGTCCATCTTTGCGTAAGCGAAAGAAAAGATATCAAATTGTAAAACCAATAATCAAAAGTCCATCTTTGCACGTAAGCCAAAAATGACTTTCATCATAATATAAGCATGAGGATGATGACAATGATATAAGCATTAATCAAACGAAAACAAGGATAAATATTAAAGACTTTAAATTTATCCAAATATTATCAATCACTTAATAAACTCATAATCTAATATTATTAATATTATAACAATATTTTAATCACTTCTTAAACTTATAAATAATTTATTTCAATTGTTTACACTTTACCAAATAATACATTTAATCATTCAAAAATGCCATACTCATAAGATTTCATCACCAATGATCAAATCCCTCATCAAAAATCTGGATATACCCTATATAGGATTCCCAAGCCATAAAATCCTATTTTCCAATTTTGTTACTTCACATAACATATTTAATTCATTTACTCATAACTAGTTCATTTTCATGAAAAATACCAAATCAGTCCCAAAAATATTTCTTTTCTGGGATTTAACAGAATATAGTCCCATATTGAACATATATTTTTCTCAAAATTTTTAAAATTCATTTACTACTATTTTCATATGGCCAAAAAAGCTGCGAATATTTAGACATTTATCATAAATTGTACTTTTGTCCAAAAATTCCAAAATTTGAGGGTATACTCTGTTATATACATGTACTCCCAATAAAAATTTCACCAATTTTGGAGTTAACCACAAGCAGTTATAAGGGTTTACTTTTAAAATAGTCTTTTCCCATAAAATCCATAACTCTTAATCTATACATCCAAAAATCGCCATCTTTGGACACAATATAGAAAACTCATCAAATTATCATTTCAAATTTTTCCAGAATTTTTGAAGGTCAGAAGAAAAATTCTGAAAGCGCAAATGGATTTTCACCCACCATGCGGTAATCCACGTAGAGCAGATCATTTCCACAATTTAATAAGGAATGAATACAAAGGATCATTCACCATGCATGCGGTAATCCCCAAAGACGAGTTATTCAACAGAATAATAAAGAATGGAATAACAAAGAATTCACCATGCATGCGATAGGCCGCATGAGCGAGTTATTCCCAGCGAATAATAAAGAATGGAACGAGGTTATGCGTAATCCTTACGAGACAGGATATTCAACATAATAAAGAATGGAATAACAACAGAATTCACCGGGCATGCGATGGACCCACACAAACGAGTTATTCCAACGAGAATAATAAAGAATGGAACCCGGTCATGCGTAATCCGCATTGCAGACGAGGATATTCAACGAAGAATAATAAAGAAGCGGAACCGGAATAATCACTTGCATGACGAGGATATTCACGAGAATAATAAAGAATGGAATAATAGAAGAATTTCACCATGTATGCAGTACTTCGCATAGACAGGTTATTCCAACATAATAATAAAGAATGGAATAACAATAGAATTCACCAGGCATGCGATAGACCGCACAGACAGGTTATTCCAACAGAATAATAAAGAATGGAATAATAGAAGAATTTCACCATGTATATGCGGTACTTTGCATAGCGTATAGGCAGTTATTCAACATAATAATAAAGAATGGAATAACAACCCTTACAGTATTGAAAGAAAATAACTCTCTTCATGAATCTGAAAAGAATAATACCCTTACCTTAAAAAAGCTGGATCTTTGGAATAGTGAGGTAGCAGACTTCTCTTCTTCTTTCTCTCTATAATTTCTCTCTATAATAATTGCTCTATAGCTTTAGTGAATTGGTGAGAAATGAAGGAAGAATGAGCTTTATTTATAGAAAATATAGTTTCGATAATTGCACGTTTTGGGGCTCAAAATATTACTGATATAATACCTTGACTTTTTCTTTCATTTTTAATTTAGTCCTGCAAGTATTATCAAACTTGCACCACCTCCCTAATAGTAAATAATGTGAATTAATAGTTCAATCATGTGAATCAATAGTTATAATCATGTGAAAATCTGAATTACGATTATAGTACCTCCATCTATACCTCCCATTTTTAACTTAGTCATGCAAGTATTATCAATCTTGCACCAACTCCCCTAATAGTACATGAATGTGAATCAATAGTACACACATGTGAACAAATAGTTATAATCATGTGAATTAATAGCAATTAATTGCTCATTTATTCGATTAATTACCCGATTGGTCGATATAACCTCCAGGACATCAATTATTATCGAAATAAATGTCGATTTCCACTAACACTAACAATCCCAACACAATGGAAATATTTTTCTCAAAAATTTCATTTTTGAAATTTCAAAGTTTGACTTTTTTACGAAAAGTCAATTGTTGACTTTTGACGAAAAAGTCAACCCAAACAAATTTTGTGTTTATAGTCTATTTCTACTAATTTCATTATTAGGACTCAAATATCACGTCGCGTCTCCAAATTCAACTCGAACTCAAATTTGATTTTTAATAACATTCATCATTAATATTATAACTCACAATATTTAACAACGAGGTCGTTCCCGGAAAGAGGGGCTTCAGATAAGGATTTCTCCTTATTGGTAGCGCAATTAGGTGACCAAACCTCTCCTTGTGAGAACTTCTAGACATTGTCAATATTGCAAATAATAATATGAATAACTTTTGTCTCAATTCTCAATTATTGATTTAATAATATATAAAATATTATACGAGATGATCTTTGTGACAATAATTGAATCGATAATATGAGAGAGATGATGACAATTATTGTAGCAATAATTGAGTATAAGCTGAGTGACTTCTCACATAAGCATCAATAATCAATCAAGTCTGCTACTTATGCGACCACAGCGTATTCTTATACTTTTACTACTATTATTTTATGACAACTTACTTACTTTGAAAAAATTTTCAAATATCACCCTTAACTTTAAACTTTTATCAATTTAACTATTTAATAGAAAAATATAAAAAATTGAATACTTTTATTTCATAAAATTGGGATCTCACAATCTCCCTCCTTATGAAATTTTGCCCTCGAAATTTACGTACACAGTAGTTCGAAGAGATGAGAATACCTTGCTTTCTTTTCGGATTGTACCTTCTGGTTATTTCCTCTATATCATGATTTTTCCATTGCTCATCTCTGTATTTGAGGATATCATTCTAGAATATATCTTCAAAACAAAGGTTAATTGACATATCACAATTTGTCGACTTATCAAGTAAACAATTTTTGACTTAGGTAAGTCACACACTAGCGAAGTATATAACTTCGTCTCTCCCTCCTAGTTCTAGACTCTTATCTCGCCGTGACCATATCCCTAAGCTACGATACCATTTGTGATGCCCCAAAATAGGTCCACACGACCCATTACGAGTCATGAGATATCATACTATAAAAATCAAATACAAACTTCATTTATACTATTTGTTGAGCTGTAATGCGCGAATACGACAACACATAAGCTATGAGTTTTAATACAATATTGTCTCGTAGAGCGGTATCAAACTCAAATTGTTACAATGCCATATAAAATATCTGACAAATATTTTAAGACCCCCAAAGAAGAGCGAGAAGATTACTATCATATTCATTCTAATGAGGTGCACTTTTGGCGCTTTCAAAGTGGGTTCTCATCACCTATTGTTGTTCGCCAAAATCAATTATTAAGTGGCGTATAAAATCGACACACACATCTTAGGTCCTCAATACAATTATCATTGCATGTCATGCTTGGTTTTATAATGTATTGAGAAACTTTGACAGATCTCGGACCATCACACTATTTCCTGTTATCCCCTTTCGACCCAACTACACTCTTTATTACACGAAAGGAATTGTGAAGCAAAAGGGTGAGCACAAATAACCCGATAAAGAATATCATGACTAAAGATAATTAAATTATCAATAGCCTTCGTCAATAATAAATCGGAGATTTAGAACATATGGTAGATGATAAAACTTTTCAACCATAGTTAACGTGAACGAGCAATCCATTAGAAGAGTCAAATAGACCATTAGGTCTATTATCTTCTCCATGTTAAAAGTCCACCAATAATGTTTTATCCTGTAACATCAATCAACAATTTCATCCACAATCATATGAATAACTCATAATCATAATTGTGATTCTAAATTCCTCTTCGCACCCGGGGCGAAGATAATTTTCATCACCTATCTTCACTGAAACATCAAAAATCATGGTTATACCAAATCATAATTCTGCTCATAATCATACTAATAAATTCATCTTTTCACTCTGACCAAAGATATTCATTAACAATTCATCTTTTTGCACTCTGGGCCAAAGACATACAATTTGTATTTTAGAAGAGTCAAGTAGAGCATGATATCTACTATCTTTTACGAATTAAAAGTGTATAATCAATATTTTATATTTGAGACTCGACAATAAATAATCCACATCATCGAATCATCACTTTTACGACCGAGGATATTCATGTAATCATCAATAGTCATGATTATACCGAATAATCCCTGGTTATAATCATACCAATAAGCTTGTCCATCGATGCACTACGGGCCGATGAGGACTTTTACCACATCATCTATAACATTACGGGTCATAATTATACCGAATGATCCACAGTCATAATCATACCAATAAGCAGTTCATCTATGCACATAAGCCAAAGATACTCATCAATCAATAGTTTCATCTTTGCACGTAAGCCAAAAGATATACAACTATAAAACTAATAATCAACAGTCCATCTTTGCACGTAAGCCAAAATATATACAACTTGTAAAACCAATAATCACGGTCCATCTTTGGTCCATCTTTGCGCGTAAGCGAAGATATATAAGCAACTGTAAAACAATAATCAATAGTCCATCTTTGCACGTAAGCAAAAATGACTTTCATCATAATATAAGCATGAGGATGATGATGATGATATAAGCATTAATCAAGCGAAAACAAGGATAAATATTAAAGACTTTAAATTTATCCAAATATTATCAATCACTTAATAAACTCATAATCTAATATTATTAATATTATAACAATATTTTAATCACTTCTTAAACTTATAAATAATTTATTTCAATTGTTTACACTTTACCAAATAATACATTTAATCATTCAAAATGCCATACTCATAAGATTTCATCACCGATGATCAAATCCTCATCAAAAATCTGCATATATACCTATATAGGATTCCCAAGCCATAAAATCCTATTTTCCAATTTTGTTACTTCACATAACATATTTAATTCATTTACTCATAACTAGTTCATTTTCATGAAAAATACCAAATCAGTCCCAAAAATATTTCTTTTCTGGGATTTAGCAGAATATAGTCCCATATTGAACATATATTTTTCTCAAAATTTTTAAAATTCATTTACTATTTTTCATATGGCCAAAACTGCCGAATATTTAGACATTTATCATAAATTGTACTTTTGTCCAAAAATTCTGAAATTTATAGGGTATACTCCTGTTATATACATGTACTCCCAATAAAAATTTCACCAATTTTGGAGTTAACCACAAGGAGTTATAAGGGTTTACTTTTAAAATAGTCTTTTCCCATAAAATCCATAACTCTTAATCTATACATCCAAAAATCGCCATCTTTGGACACAATATAGAAAACTCATCAAATTATCATTTCAAATTTTTCCAGAATTTTTGAAGGTCGAGAAAAATTACGAAGCGCAAATGGATTTTCACACATACATGCGGTAATCACGTAAGCAGATCATTTCTACAATTTAATAAGGAATGAATACAAAGGATCATTCACCATGCATGCGGTAATCCACATAGGCAGAGTTATTCCAACGAGAATAATAAAGAATGGAATAACGAGAAGAATTCACCATGCATGCGATAGAGCCTTTGCATGACGAGGTTATTCCCAGCGAGAATAATAAAGAATGGAACCCGGTCATGCGTAATCACTTGCAGACGAGGATATTCAACGAATAATAAAGAATGGAATAAAACGAGAATTCACGGGCATGCGATAGGCCGCTTGCAGACAGGATATTCAACAGAATAATAAAGAATGGAATAATATCAACGAATTAAAATTTCACGAATGCCAAGGATTATTCAGCAGAATAATAAAGATGTATCATACGAACGGATATTCAATATGAATTCAGAATGGTAATGAAGAATTTAATATAAGGAGTTATTCAACATAATAATAAAGAATGGAATAACAAGAAGAATTTCAATATGATGTATGCGATATGCTTGACAGACGAGGTTATTCAACGAGAATAATAAAGAATGGAATAATAGAAGAATTTCACCATGTATGCGGTACTTAGCATAGATAGGTTATTCAACATAATAATAAAGAATGGAATAACAACCCCTTACAGTATTGAAAGAAAATAACTCTCTTCATGAATAAGAAAATAAATAATACCCCTTACCTAAAAGAAAGGCTGGATCTTTGGAATAGTGAGGTAGGAGACTTCTCTTCTTCTTTCTCTCTATAATTTCTCTCTATAATAATTGCTCTATAGCTTTAGTGAATTGGTGAGAAATGAAGGAAGAATGAGCTTTATTTATAGGAAAATATAGTTTCGATAATTGCACGTTTTGGGGCTCAAAATATTACGAGTATAATACCTTGACTTTTCTTTCATTTTTAATTTAGTCCTGCAAGTATTATCAAACTTGCACCACCTCCCTAATAGTAAATAATGTGAATTAATAGTTCAATCATGTGAATCAATAGTTATAATCATGTGAAAATATGAATTACGGTATAGTACCTCCATCTATACCTCCATTTTTAACTTAGTCATGCAAGTATTATCAATCTTGCACCACCTCCCCTAATAGTACATGAATGTGAATCAATAGTACACACATGTGAACAAATAGTTATAATCATGTGAATTAATAGCAATTAATTGCTCATTTATTCGATTAATTTCCGATTGGTCGATATAACCTCAGGACATCAATTATTATCGAAATAAATGTCGATTTCCACTAACACTAACAATCCCAACACAATGGAAATATTTTTCTCAAAAATTTCATTTTTGAAATTTCAAAGTTTGACTTTTTTTCGAAAAAAGTCAGCTGTTGACTTTTTGACGAAAAAAACTTTTTGACCAAAAAGTCAACCCGACAAATTTTGTGTTTATAGTCTATTTCTACTAATTTCATCGTTTAGGACTCAAATATCACGTCGCGTCTCCAAATTCAACTCAGAACTCAAATTCAATTTTTAATAACATTCATCATTAATATTATAACTCACAATATTTAACAACCATGTCGTTTTTCGAGGAAGGGGGCTTTTCGATAAGGATTTCTCTTATTATTGGCGCATGATTAGGTGACCAAACCTCTCCTTGTGAGAACTTCTAGACATTGTCAATATTGCAAATAATAATATGAATAACTTTGTAGTCTCAATTATTGATTTAATAATATATAACATATTATGCGAGATGATCTTTGTGACAATAATTGAATCAATAATATGAGAGATATGATGCGACAATTATTGTAGCAATAATTGAGTATAGCGAGTGACTTCTCACATAAGCATCAATAATCAATATCAAGGTGTGTTACTATGCAACCACGTGTATTATTCTTGTTCTTTTACTACTAGGTTATTTTATGACAACTTGCTTACTTTAAAAAATTTCAAATATGACCCTTAACTTTAAACTTTTATCAATTTAACTATTTACCAAAATAGAAAAATTGAATACTTTTATTTCATAAAATTAGGGATCTCACAATCTCCCTACTTATAAATTTAAGCCCTCAAAATTTACGTGCACAGTAGTTGAAGAGATGAGAATACCTTGCTTTCTTTTTTCGATTGTACCTTCATGGTTATTTCCTATATATCATCATTTTCCATTGCTCATCTCCGTATTTTGAGGATATCATTCTAGAATATATCTTCAAAACAAAGGTTAATTGACATATCACAATTTGTCAACTTCTCAAGTAAACAACAATTTGACTTAGGTAAGTCACACACTAATGAAGTATATAACTCGTCTCTCCCTCCTAGTTTTAGACTCTCATCTCTCGCCAAATGACCATATCCCTAAGCTCGATACCATTTGTGGCGCCCCAAAATAGGTCCACACGACCCATTACGAGTCGCCAGATATCATACTATAAAAATCACATACAAACTTCATTTATACTATTTGTTGAGCTCGTGCGATGCGATACGACAACACATAAGATATGAGTTTTAATACAATATTGTCTCGTAGACGGTATCCAAACTCAAATTGTTACAATGTCATATAAAATACAGCAACAAATATTTTAAGACCCCAAAGAAGAACGAGAAGATTACTATCATATTCATTCTAATGAGGTGCACTTTTGACGCTTTCAAAGTCGGGTTCTCATCACCCTATTGTTGTTCGCCAAAATCAATTATTAAGTGACGTATAAAATACGACACACACATCTTAGGTCCTCAATATAATTATCTGTTGCATGTCATGCCGTTTTATAATGTATTGAGAAACTTCGACAGTCTCGGACCATCACACTATTTCCCTGTTATCCCCGCTCGACCCAGCTACATTTATTACCTGAAAGGAATTGTGAAGCAAAGGGTGAGTACAAATAGCCCAGTAAAGAATATCATGACTAAAGATAATTAAATTATCAATAGCCTTCGTCAATAATAAATCAGAGATTTAGAACATATGGTAGATGATAAAACTTTTCAACCATAGTTGCAGCGGAACGAGCAATCCATTAGAAGGGTCAAAAAGACCATTAGGTCTATTATCTTCTCCATGTTAAAAGTCCACCAATAATATTTTATCCATGTAACATCAATCAACAATTCCTGTCTACAATCATATGAATAACTCATAATCATAATTGTGATTCTAAATTCCTCTTCGCACCCAGGACGAAGATAATTTTCATCACCTATCTTCACCTGAAACATCAAAAATCATGGTTATACCAAATCACAATTCTTGCTCACAATCATACTAATAAATTCATATTTGCACTACTGACCAAAGA
This sequence comes from Panax ginseng, assembly GCA_020205605.1. Lineage (NCBI taxonomy): Eukaryota > Viridiplantae > Streptophyta > Magnoliopsida > Apiales > Araliaceae > Panax > Panax ginseng. The sequence continues at coordinate 130,869,845 of CM035134.1, read as the reverse complement.
TATTCATTAACAATTCATTTTTACTTCTGAGCCAAAGACATACAAGCGTATTTTAGAAGAGTCAAGTAGAGCATGATATCTACTATCTTTTACTGAATTAAAAGTGTATAATCAATATTTTATCATTTGAGACTCGACAATAAATAATCCACATCATAGAATCATCTACGAGGACTACTAACCAATGATATATTCATGTAATCATCAATGATCATGATTATCTTAACAAGAATAATCCTCAAGTTATAATCATACCAATAAGCATCCATCAATGCATTACGGGCCAATGAGGACTTTTACCACATCATCTATAACACTACAGGTAATAATTAAGCATTAATCAAACGAAAACAAGGATAAATATTAAAGACTTTAAATTTATCCAAATATTATCAATCACTTAATAAACTCATAATTTAATATTATTAATATTATAACAATATTTTAATCACTTCTTAAACTTATAAATAATTTATTTCAATTGTTTACACTTTATCAAATAATACATTTAATCATTCAAAAATGCCATACTCATAAGATTTCATCACCAATGATCAAATCCCTCATCAAAAATCTGGATATACCCTATATAGGATTCCCAAGCCATAAAATCCTATTTTCCAATTTTGTTACTTCACATAATATATTAATTCATTTACTCATAACTAGTTCATTTTTATGAAAAATACCAAATCAGTCCCAAAAATATTTCTTTTCTGGGATTTAACAGAATATAGTCCCATATTGAACATATATTTTTCTCGGAATTTTTAAAATTCATTTACTATTTTTCATATGGCCAAAATTGTCGAATATTTAGACATTTATCATAAATTGTACTTTTGTCCAAAAATTCTAAAATTTACAGGGTATACTCCTGTTATATACATGTACTCCCAATAAAAATTTCACCAATTTTGGAGTTAACCACAAGGAGTTATAAGGGTTTACTTTTAAAATAGTCTTTTCCCATAAAATCCATAACTCTTAATATATACATCCAAAAATCGCCATCTTTGGACACTATAGAAAACTCATCAAATTATCATTTTAAAATTTTCCAGAATTTGTGAGGGTCAGAAAAATTACGAAACTGCAAAAGGATTTTCACCCGCCATGCGGTAATCCACGTAGACATATCATTTTTACAATTTAATAAGGAATGAATACAAATGATCATTCACCTTTTACTATCGATTATTTTATGACAACTTGCTTATTTTGAAAAATTTTCAAATATGACCCTTAACTTTAAACTTTTATCAATTTAACTATTTACCAAAATAGAAAAATTGAATACTTTTATTTCATAAAATTCAGGATCTCACAGATGCCCCCCCCCCCCCGTCTCCCATCCCCCGTCCCCTGTCCCCTATCCCCTATTCCGCCTGGGCCGCCACACTATCGGGGTCAGATGCCCCCCATCCCTCGCCCCCTAGTTCCGCATCTGGGAAGAAGAGAAAGAGGAACATGGGAAATCTGAAAAGAGATATGAGAAACGAAAGAGTAAGCATCTCTGGCAGTGGCGGCTTGCACAAAATCCTAGATTATATTTAGTCTAGGAACACAGATTTCGCTACAGCAGATGGATTAAATATAGTCCATCGAATTTTCTGACAAGTCACAAAAACTATATCAAGGAACAAGATTTCTGACAAGCCACAAAGACTATATCAAGGAACAAGAGTTGGTGGACTATAAATTTTAATATATTTAAATGGGAGAGATGGCTAAAGAAGAATAAGGAAAAATGAGTTTTTTGAATTCATTGATTAATCTACTGGAAGGATTGAAGAATAAATGACATTTGTTGATGTCGTATGGACTAAATATAGTCCACATGATAGTCTATCTGCTGGAGATGAAGAGTCGAGACTGATCAGAACAATTTCATAAAAACATAGAAAATTGATATTTTCACTTGACTTTGATATTTCACATTAAAAGTGTCGCTATAGATGTATAGCGACAATTTTTCATATGAAAATATCAGTTTATTAAAAAATAACCGAGTTAACCCTTAATTAATTAAAAGTTGACTTGGCTAGTTTTAAAATTAATTTAATTTAAAGATACAATCTGACATCAGTTTGACGTTATGTTAGACGTGTTTTTATATATAAAAATTGATGTCCTTTTCAATTATAACTAAATAAAACTTATATTTATGTGGTACAAAATACATATTAAACTACATAATTCGATTATAGATCGCATTGTACTTAAGAAAGCGATGACAAATATATTATTGGAATAATTTTCTTGTCAATATTAAAATTTGTAATGAAAAAGCAATATTAATCTCCAATGCTCAAGTTCAAAGGTGTTAGTTTAATACAAGCATTAGTTTATCCTAATTTAATGTTTTTAACAAATACTCAAATAAATCCTGTATTTGAATGAGATTATTTAGCTAAACAAATGTAGGATTGAAATATCTAATCCAGTCCAGAACAAAAGTCCGGAGTAAAACAAATAACTGTTAAAATAATTCCATTTAATTTAATCTTGAGAAATAATCCAGTTGAGAGAAATAATACAAAAGACTAAATAGTCCCTTGTAATCTAGTCCTGTAAACGAACGTTGTCCAATAACATGTTTACAAGCTACTTTGAAATATAAGATGAATTGAACCACATTCTTATGTCAAATTTTTACTATGCAAAGTGATTACATTTTATTATAAAAAATAATAATCTACCATCCCAAAACATAATTCATGGTTCAAATGTTGGTGCCTCATCTATAGAAGCACTAAACGCCCTATATAATGTCCTATCAATAACACTTCTATAAGGATCCTCTTCTCTCTTCTTAATCAAATAAGCCATATTGTTTTCAACTTCACACTTTATCTGCAAGTACAACTCATTTGCATTGTCTCTGTCTTTGAGCATCTTTTCCATTCCTTTTGTTTGTATTGGTTTCCCAAACAAATAGTAAAAACGGCCCGGAACCTTGGGTAAAAGTCCCGGAATGTAAAAATCTTGATTTGCGATTTCCCCACTCATGTCAGTCCTATAATTAAGCAGACAATATTCCACAGTTAGACAAATTAGTATCTTGATTTTTAACACGCGAGAGCAGAAAATATTCACAATGAAGAAGTTATAATGGGGAACTAAGAGTAATTACCTCAATCTTACGCTCTCGTCGTTATATCTTGTTATTAAGTCATTAAGCAGAGGGATTTTCTTCATGTCATCGTAATCAAGTATTAACTGCACATAAAAGAGATTAAAGTACCAAAAAGGAGGCCTCGAGAACACACATAAGAAAGAACTTGAGAATTGATTTTGGACTCGTGCGCAGAATGAAGTGAGTGTGATGCTACAACCATTAAGGCAAATTACTGATCGTAAAAATCTGAATAACAGAAACAAATAATATGGGAAAGGAAATGAAGAATAATCTGTAGACAAGGCAAATTTCATATAAATATAATATACATAAACACAATAAAGTTTGGAAAATATAGGGGCACGGGGTGGGGGGAGGAATAATATCCAGAGCCAGAGACAAATGATAAACAAAACAGTTTTCAATTATAGTAAAAGATAAAATTACATGCTTACTTCAGCTATGTCATCTTCTCCAACAACTCCAAATGGTACAATGGTCGCCCCAAACCTAGCTGCCATTCTTACAAATTCTGGTTGATCAGGCCAAAATAACTTGTATTCCTCACCCTGGAAACCATAAGTGGTAAATTAATGAGAAAAACAAGACAGTACAGACACCACTTAAGACCAATTAACAAGAAGAAAAGGTCTTCTTGTGCAAGTGTGTGCAACTATGATTTCTACCCTCCAAATATTCTTAGCGATTTAGATTCTTAGAATCAGTACCACCACCGGGATTTACTAAAGAATATATGCACTTCAAATTGATATGAAAAGTAAAGTAATGCTTGCTTGCGATCAAACATACTTGTAGGGTTTGACTAGTTTCCCAAAACTTATTCCAGCATTGTTGAAGATTCCAATTAATCAAAAGGTGGTAGTGATGCGGAACAGACAAGAAGGCCAACGAAAAACTGTAAGACATTATTAGTTAATTATTTTGTATTGTTATTTAATGGAAATGGGGAAGACACTCTTGCTGAAGCAGGCGTAAACTGGCTTACAAACGATCACCATTTTGTCTCTATTTTCTATTCATTCAGTCAATCTCACCCTCTCTGTTTTGATGCTGATGATGGCTGACCGAGTAGCAGCAGTGAAGAATGCAAAGAGGCAGATGAACACAATGACAAAATGTGATGAAATAATAAGTGTTTATTCTAATCCTTACGTATCCTCTGCTACTCTGCTGATACGTGACAAAATGTAATCAAAGGGACATAAGAAAATTTACAAGATCATTAATGCAATTATTTTCAGCAAACGGAAAGCAAAAAAAATATCTACAGTTGCAGCGATACAGAAACAGTTAATTATATTGAACAGGAAGGTACCCACCTTGCGATGGAGAGCCTCTCGTGCACCACCAGGATAAAGCAGAGCATGTGATTTTGTTGAAAACAATTTGAAAAGGTTACTTGGTGTGACAGGCAGTCCACCAAATACTTTCAGCGAATCGAAAAAGGTAAACTCATTAGACCGGCTCTCAGCCTGTTTTGTAAACAATGTTGGGTGTGCTACACCACGAACCAGGACCTTTTTTTCTCTCAAGAATTCTAAAACAAGTGGAATAAGTTCCACACCCACCAGCATGTGATAACCAACTAATAATACAGGACCTTCATTTGGAACCCCAGCAAGACCTCTCACAATTTTTCCATCTGCCATAGTTGACAGCATTACTGGACTAACACCAAAGCGATACAACCTGTGTCGCATTATTCCAGATATCATCATTAGCAACCACGGCCATAAATAGACATTGGTAGACTTAGAAATTTAATTTAAGCCTGATAAAAATCAACCTTCAACTTAGAACCATGCTAATCAGCACCTTATCTTGGTCAATAAAATGAGGTTGGTTAAGCCATAAATAAATACCATAAACCTATGAAATGATTAAAATTTATCTGCAGTTTAAAGGAAGAATCCATACATAAAGGAGAATAAACAGCAGAAATATATAATAAATTTTCAAAAACACTAGCAAACCATAAGGACTGTAACAGAAAATGATAGATCGAGAAATAACAGTAAAAGGTGATCAATCAGAGTCATACTATAAAGATGAAAAGGGGGATTCAGTTGAGCGCTAGCTGAGAGAGAGATGCAGCTCATTTAATAAATCACCAAGACTGCAGTTTCTTATTTTTCAAACCTGGAGTTATTTCTTTACCACTAATTTTTTCCTTCTCATAACGCCTACTCAATATTATAAAGTAAAACTTTAGCTGTGTTGATGGAAAATCATATGCTTTTAAGTACTTATATTCTCTCAAACTTGAAGGACATTTATAACCTAATAATCAAATAATATAAATCTTGATGATTACCCATGTTCTTCAAGTGCTTTCTTGTATTCTGACATACTAGGCGGTATAAAATCCTTGACAAAATCATGATTCCTCGAACGACGATATTTGAGGGTACCTTTAATAATAGTCAAAAAATTAACACCATCTTCCTGCATAAGAACTGCTGTCAGTTATCTTTATTATGCTTCAACATGACACCAAGAAAGGCAAGGCTCATTGCAAAATAAATGGTTTAACAATGTAATTTTGTACGTAGAAAGTGTTAATTACCAACAAAAAGTTAGGAAAAGGGAAAGACAAAGGATGCAAGATCATGTGTTTCTCAATGCAATCAACCATAAATTCAAGTGATTAATTTTCAATTTTAGTTAGCAAAGCAGAGATATAGAAGAAAGTTCAAGTTTTTGAAGTTTAGCATAATAGTTTACACCTGTGATCTACACATTTTTAAACTTCACCACCTTTGGTTTATAAAATCACCATTTAACCACCTAATATTTAGAAAAGATGCAATCTCTAAGTGTTAACACTATAATAATAAGAGCTAATTGACACTGTTACCCTTTGTATATATCTTTACAATAGTTGTCAGAATTTTACGATTCACGATATTGTATGATACAGTAGCAGTTTGATTACAGAATCGCTAGCATATCAGAAAGTGGGCCGTACCTTATGATACATTGCACATATCCTATGAAACAATACGATTTACAATACGGTCGATAAATTTTTATGTAAGAGGTGAATCTAATAAGAGTTAACAAACCTCATTAAAGTACTCATTAATGTAAGACGTGAATCTAAAAGAGTTAACAAAATTTTGGAGTTGTCTTTTGGTCAACACTTTCCAATTGGTGCTTAGTTTCAAATTGAGTTTATACTTGTAAGTTAAATAAGCTATTTTGCTTTATTGTTCTGCAGTAAATAGTACTTGAACAATATTGGTTGTTAATTAAACTCTTCAAACTATAATCTTAATATTTAAAATTTGTGTATAGGCTCATTTGATTACTTTAGTATTACACTTAAACTAATATAATTTATTGTCCAATTATAATTATGAGTTCTCTATATGTCTAAAATATATAATTATTGTGTTTTGCATGTCTTTGCGTATCTTACGATACGATACACGACTCATAACCACTAAAATCAAGCCGAAATTAAAGTTAAAATTTCTTAACGACTAAAAATCAAAAAATTATAAGAGAGAGTAATTAAAGTGTTTGCAGAGATCAATAGTTGGTTAGGAATTCTATTTGCAAGTTGCACTTTATGCATATATGGTTTTACACTTTCACATTTTATACAAATATATATGTATATATACACAAACATGAAACAAGCACAAGACCACTAACTACTTTTTCTTATGGGGAGTGCTTACCTTTCGTTTTCTCTTACTTTAAAAAATGAGAGCATAAGATATCTTCTTCCATCACAGAACAATAAACTCCAAGTAAGTGACAAAGCATAAAAAGGTATCGTCGCTCCACAAACACACTTCATAAATATTTAGAGAATGGGTCCTGTATTTCTTTTGCGCCGCTAGCACATGTCATTAGTATTGAGTCTACTCCAGCCAACAACCAAATGAAGGTATTGATTTTGGAATGTCTTTTGCAATCTAAATAGATGAAGCTAAAGCAAAATGAGAAGGGATAAAAGATCGTGAAAAGAAAAATAAATAAGACTTGCATCAAATAATCCCATAGAATCAGGGGAAAAATCTATTACGAGAGAAAGAGAACTAATAAAGATAAATCAAGCCGAACAATGCCAATACTTCATCAGCCACCCAATCATTCAAGTTCAGAAGAAAAGAAAAAGTGAGACTTCTAAGAGATAGAATCCCCATCCTATAGAAAAATTTGCATACAGCAGCATTATGAAGAGAAGACAGCCATAAGATACGAGGTAAATCCAGCAAAAAAGGGTTCCTCCCACCCCTTATCACATACCGTACATGAGGCAAGAAATAAAGACACCTTTATGATATAAACTTCCAAAGACTACCATCAATAACATATGTTCTCTGATTAGTATATAATCCACTACAATGGCTCCTGATGACTCTATGCAAATTGGAATGAGACTGCAAGGGAAACCTACAGATCCAGTTCCACCAGAGGAAGATTTTTTAAAACCCAGACTATGAAACCCCAAACTGCCGATGATGTAGGACAGAATAGGAAGAAGGAAATTGTAAGGAATAGGTAAGGATATAAAAATAAATATAAGAATTAGTGGGGGCATTATGGTAATAGTGGTATTCTAAGTAGATATATAGCTGAGTTGTAATTCTATTGGGATGATTTGAATGATAATGTGATATTTCCTTTCTCTTGTATCTCTTTATTCTCTTCCGTCTTCTTCTTCACTCTAACTGCTCTCTCTCAACTCAATTTTCTGTTCTCCTTCCCTGAATTCTCTTGATAATTCCAGTCTTGTTTCTCCAATTCATTACAATTGGTATCAAAGCTATTCCGATCCCAGCCATAATGACAGCGGAAAATCAAAATTGTGCAACCCTAGAAAACAATTTTGAGAAAACTCGAAAATTGATGAAAGGACTGCAAAATTTTATGGATGAAGAGTTCAAGCAGGTTATGAAGAAATTTGATGACTTAAGAGCTTCCATTCCAAAGCATGATCGAAAAGTGCTTATTTGTGGCTATACGGAAGAGGAGGATTGCTTATGTGAAACAACAAATTCCTTAAATTTAGTATACCAAGACATTAATGATGAAGATGATGTGGATCTGGATTTTAAGGAGGAAGAGAGCCTTCAAACACAATTGCAGATTCAACAAAATGTTGTTTCAATTGTTCCTGAGATTGGAGGTCATGAGGATTTTCTGGCGGGAATTGAAGACCCAATCTCACTTGTCAATCAAGTTTGTACTGAATCAATTCAGGACAAGTTAACTTCTGTTACAAAATGTGAATTCTCATCTCCTAACTTGGCAACAAACACTATGGAAGGGGCGTTCGTTGCAAATAAAAAAGAAATTGATGTTGCGTTCAAGGTATTCAATGAAATGTCTAATAGAGATAAATCATTTTGGGGTGTTCTCATTGTTGTCTTAAGTCAATATGATGATTGTTTATGTGTTGTAAATAATCCGAACGAGCCGATGTATAATGATAGTGGGGGTAAAACTAGGACTATGCATATGAAGGCTTTGAGTGCGGATGATGGGATATGTAATGGTTCTCATAACCATGAGCTATTGTTGGGTGTCGAACTGCCTCAACCGACAAATATTGGCGAAACAATTTCTGCACCATTTGGCTTGCCAGAAATAAATGGGAAAATTTCAGAGTTGGTGCCACCAGAAGGTTTGGTGGAATCATTACAAACTAAATATGTTCATAAAAGCCAATTGAGGAATGCTCATAATGTGCCTTTGTTTGATGGAAAAATTGGTTGCATGGTGGATGACTCAGATTTAATAATGATTACCATGGATATAATCAAGTTACATGGTACCAACAAAATAGTTTATCCTCTTGAGCCTTTTGATGTTGGACTAAAACTACAAGCTGCTGGAACCATGTTGGTAACTGGTCTGGGAATTAACACTGAATGGGGATTGTTGATGGCGAGTATTTCGGAGGATACTGGTGAAGAAACCCCCTTGCTGGTACGCTTGAATGGTGTTGCAACTTTTATAGGCATTGTTGGGCTTGCTGTAGCTCTATCTGTGGTCGCTATCCTCTTGGCTAGATATTTTACTGGAAATTCGAAAAATCCTGATGGATCTATCCAGTTTGAATGTGGGAAGACGAGTATGGGGAAAACAGTGGATGGAGTCATAAAAATTATTACAGCCGCTGTCACCATTGTGGTTGTTGCTGTTCCTGAAGAGCTTCCTTTAGCTGTTACCTTAACTCTGGCCTACTCAATGAAGAAAGTGATGGCAGACAAGGCCTTGGTGCGTAGGCTTTAAGCTTGTGAAATTATGGGTTCTGCAACGACAATCTGCAGCGATAAAACTGGAACTTTGACTCTGAATCAGATGACCGTAGTTGAGGCTTATGTTGGGAAAAAGAAGATTAATCCACCTGAGAATCGATCACAATTACATGCAGAGGTTTCCACTCTGCTTAATGAGGGTATTGCACAGAATACTTCAGGCAGTGTGTTTTCCTGGAAGGATGGTGGAGGTATAGAGGTTTCTGGATCTCCCACAGAAAAGGCTATTCTTTATTGGGGTGTCAAGTCTGGAATGAAGTTTGACCTTGTCAGATCAGAATGCACACTCTTGCATGTATCTCCTTTCAATTCCTTGAAAAAGCGAGGTGGTATTGCATTACGGCGGCCGACAGATTCTCAAGTCTATATACATTGGAAGGGAGCAGCAGAAATAGTTCTAGCCTCATGCACAAGATATCTTCACATAGATGGTTGCTTGCAGTCCATTGTTAATGAAGTGGGTTTTTTTAAGGATGCAATCGAAATATGGCTGCAAAAAGCTTGCGATGTGTTGCCATTGCATATAAAACATATGAAATGGACAAAGTTCCAAATGATGAAGACCAGCTGGCACAAGGGTTTTACCTGAAGATGATCTTGTGTTGCTTGCTATTGTTGGTATAAAGGATCCTTGTCGCCCAGGTGTCAAAGATGCAGTAAAACTATGCACGAATGTTGGTGTAAAGGTACGGATGGTCACTGGAGATAATCTTCAAACAGCGAAAGCAATTGCTTTGGAGTGTGGAATACTTGCTTCTGATACAGATGCTACTGAGCCTAATATTATTGAGGGGAGGACATTCCGAGAATTTTCTGACAAAGAAAGAGAACAAGTTGCAAAAAGAATATTGGTGATGGGAAGATCTTCTCCGACTGACAGGCTTTTACTTGTTCAAACACTACGTAAACTAGGGGAAGTCGTAGCTGTAACTGGAGATGAAACTAATGAAGCTCCTGCACTTCACGAGGCTGACATAGGCCTAGCCATGGGCATTCAAGGAACTGAAGTTGCAAAAGAAAGCTCGGACATTATTATCTTGGATGATAATTTTGCTTCAGTTGTAAAGGTGGTCCGCTGGGGTCGATCTGTATACGAAAATATTCAAAAGTTTATCCAGTTCCAGCTTATTGTAAATGTTACAGCTCTTGTAATTAATGTTGTTGCAGCAATTTCGTCTAGGGATGTACCTTTGAATACAGTGCAGCTTCTTTGGGTTAATCTCATCATGGATACTCTTGGAGCACTGACGTTAGCTACTGAACCACCGACGGATCATCTTATGCATAGATCTCCTGTTGGCCGAAGGAACCTCTTGGAACAAATATCATGTGGAGGAACTTGATTGTGCAGGCTCTTTATCAAGTTTCTATCCTCCTTGTTTTGAACTTTTGTGGTGAGAGTATTCTCAACTTAAAGCAGGATGGGACGGAACAGGCTAACATGGTGAAAAATTCCTTGATATTCAATGGATTTGTTTTCTGTCAAATATTCAACGAGTTCAAGACAATGGAATTTTTAATATTTTTTCTCTGTTGGACTGTTTAGTTGGTAATTGTTTGCATCTTTTTAGTTCCTTGTTGATCACCCTTGAGGGCAAGGGTGTTTTTGAGGAGCAGGGAATGTAAGGAATATGTAAGAATATAAAAATAAATATAAGAATTAGTGGGGGCATTATGGTAATAGTGGTATTCTAAGTAGATATATAGCCGAGTTGTAATTCTATTGGGATGATTTGAATGATAATGTGATATTTCCTTTCTCTTGTATCTCTTTATTCTCTTCCGTCTTCTTCTTCACTCTAACTGCTCTCTCTCAACTCAATTTTATGTTCTCCATCCTTGAATTCTCTTGATAATTCCAGTCTTGCTTCTCCAATTCATTACAGAAATCTCAAATTAGCTTTAATCTCAAATCAATATATTCAATAATCTCCAAAATAATCAAGTATTACAATGCTTAAATGCAAAACTCAATACTTGAAAACTAAGTAAAAACCCTAATTTAAAAATGAAACAATCTCCTAACTAAAATCTACTATTATAATAAACTCTCCTAATGAAAAGCTATTACTATAATATCCTACTAAATAATTTCATTAATAACATATTTATCTCTAAATAACAATACAAATTTAATAATAAACTTATTGAATTTCTCCTTCTGTACCGCATCACCCGATCTGATTAGGCTTTCACAAGGTCTCTCGACAAGTTAAATGGTCCCTCTTCCCATCACCCATACTAGACCAAAGAAAAGTGTGCATAAGATGCTCCAACCCATCCACTACACTTACAAGGATCCAAAACAACAATGAATAATATTGGACTGAAAAGCACTTTTGTCCCTCCAAATTCTTACTCACTTTCAAAGTTGTCTCTAAAGTTCATTTCTCGTCAGTTAGGTCATTAAATTGACATTTTTTAGCGTTTCTGTCCCTTTTACCCTATATAACTGTAACCCGACCCATTTTTCTTTAACCGGATTCAACTTTTTTTGCACTTCTGTCCCTCTAAGTTACCTGATTTTATTTTTTTTATTTTAAAAAAAAATAAAAAAAAAATTTTAAAAAAAATGAGTAAATTTTCAAAAAATATATATTCAAAAAATAAAACTTTATTTTCAGAAAAAAAAAATAGAATTTTTATTTTTTCTGAAAATAATGTTTTATTTCTTTGAATCTATATTTTATTAAACTTTACTCATTTTACAAAAATAAATATTTCTATTTTTTTTTAAATATAAGTTTTTATATATTTTTTAAATCTATATTTTATTAAAATTTACTCATTTTAAAAAAAAATCTATTTTTTTGAAATTAAGTTTTAATTTTTTTTATTTTATACTTTTTTAAATCTATATTTTATAAAACTTTACGTATTTTTTAAATTTAAAAAAAAGTTTTATTTTTTTGTTCTACTTTTTTTGAATCTATATTTTTGAAACTTTACTCATTTTTAAAAAAAAATAAAATTTCTATTTTTTGTGAAAATAAAGTTTTTTTTGAATCTATATTTTATTAAACTTTATTCCTTTTTTATTTTTTTTTTTGAAAATATAGTTTTATTTTATTATTTTGAATCTATATTTTATGAAACTTTACTCAATTTTTAATATTAAAATTCTATTTTTAACATTAAAAATTCTATTTTTTCGTAAAATAAATTTTTATTTTTTGAATCTATATTTTATGAAACTTTACTCATTTTAAAAAATATTTTTTTCTAAAATTAAAGTTTTTTTTTTTGAATTTTTATTTTATTAAAATTTACTTAGTTTTTTTTAAAAAATATTTCCTATTTTTTTCTAAAAATAAAGTTTTTTTAATATATATTTTATGAAACTTTACTTATTTTTTTTACAAAAATAAAATTTTCTATTTTTCTTACAATAAAAAATTTTCCCTGAAAATAAAAAAAATAAAATCGGGTAATTTAGAGGGACAGAAATGCAAAAAAAGTTGAATCGGGTAAAAGAAATATGGGTTGAGTTACAGTCAATTCGGGTAAAAAGGACAGAAACGCCAAAAATTATCACTTTGAGGACCTAACTGACGAAAAACGAACTTTTAGGATGACTTTGAAAGTGACTGACAACTTGAACGGACACAAGTGTCATTCAGCCAATAATATTGGGCTGAAAAGGCAGGCCTGGATCATCATAATTCTAACCTCAAGGAGAAAAAAGCTCATGTCCTCCCTTCCAGCAAATGAGCAACTCACTCAACCACAGAATCCCAAAATGAAACTGGTTAATAATTTTCACCCAGTGGAACCCCTTCATAAGTCAATGGGTCCAAATTGAAACACCCCGAGGAATAACACTATAGAGCCTGACCATCCACATTCATTCGCACAATATGTCACATGTCAATAGAGAATATTTATAAATTAAAATAAATAGTAGTTATCTAGAGCAAATGGTACTCTCACCGTTCCTTAATATAAGTCGTTTTAGAGAAATATTTTTATTCCTTAATATAAGTCGTTTCAGAATTTCAAGTAAGCATTAATTGCTTAATTTCAAATATTACCCCAAGTATTAAATGTAATTTTGGTTCTCTCACTATTTTATGTCCAATAAATAACAATCTCTTCTTCTAATACAAGGGTAATATAGACAATTGATATTATAGTTAATGCTATACAATCATTTCCTTAATATTTGTGCATAATTCTAAAACGACCTATATTAAAGAGTGGAGGGAATAATATCTAGTAAATAGTAGTTATCTTAGTGTCCGAGGGCTTGTAAGTTCTTCTTAGTAAGTAATTAGATTATGATAGTGAACAGCCAATATGAGATAAGCATGTTGATGTAATCAAAATTTTCCTTCTATCAATGCAATTTATGTTTTCCCTCTCTTATCTTATTCTAGATCTATTTTCTCTCTCTTCTTCATCCTCTCTTATCTTCTCAATTAAAGTCTCTTAATCCTCTCTTATTTTCACTAATTTCTATGTTTTTTTGGTTAATTTTAGATAGAACTGAAATCATGACAAGCGATATCAAAGCCGTTAATTCTGCGACCTATTTAAACAAAATTTTGCAAATATTATCTTATTATTGTCCTTCCATTCTCAGGTATCTCTTTCTTTGTTCTCCTAAAACGTCTTCTACAACTCTTATTCAATTATGACGCATGAGACGAACAAGAAGTTCTCCCAGAAGAAAATCAAATAAATCAAAGAAAACAAGAGATAAACATAAAATTAATGTAGCACCGTCTGCCAATCCTACGAAAATCGGACAAAGAAATTCCTCCAAAATCTCTCACTGCTTGAGACAAAAGAGAATCAACGAAAGACATTCTATCCCATAGCAAATCAATATATGTTATCCAACCACAAAAAATTCTAGGCTTCTAGCATTCCTCTCTATCCAAATGCCCCATAAAATGACAAAACAATCACATTTCCAAATAATCTACCTATTACTTGTATGGCGAAAACCCCTGAATTTGCATAGTAAAAGATATTCTACCGAAGAGTGACATCCAATTTTTACACAACCAACACCACAACCGTCAAGCCATGAAACAGTGAAGAAATAAATGAAAATAAGACTCACTATCAAGGTTGTTAAAATCGGGGTCCCATGCATCATTGTTTTGGTGTGTACAGGATCGGATCCTAAAATCGGATCATAGAATCGTAAGATTCTATGTAAAAAGAAATATAAATTATTTTAATATGAAAATATAGTTCCAATACGCAACACTTAACATAATGATATTTTGTATCTATATCATCTCATTTTTAAATTGTTAAAGAAGGTTAAAGTGTAAATTCTCACATTGCTTGCTAGATTTTTAGTAGAATTCTACGACAACCTTCACATAAAATAGAGTTTTTATTACAGTTACAAACATATATCGTCAATTAACTCAATACTTGTAAAAATCAAGTACTTATTTCACATATATTAAGTGATAAGTATCAACCAATCAACTTGAACACCAATTATGTACTATAAATTTATTGAACTAATGAAAGTAGTACCTAGTAGCAATATTCAAAGATCAAATGCAGTTCATCCATATTTGGGCTTTAAAGGTTTAGAAATTAGGAGTTTAAAAGTTTTTGATTTAGTTGAGCCACATGTATAAGTCAAAAAAGCCAAATACATACTTTTAGTTCACTGTGGTAGGATCGTACGATCCCACACTGATCTTATGATCATATGATTCTATGTGATCCTATGTGATTTTATGCATATTTGCAATCCTACTCTGATCCGGATCGTTTTCCTCTAGTGAGATTGCGATCCTATGTGATTCTACGATCCGAATCGGAATTTTAACCACCATGCTCACTATCCTGTAATTACATAATTCACATATAAGGATAAGGATTTGTAAGGCGTAGCCTACGCCTCTGATGCATGTCATTGGCATTAAGCCGACTAAGGGTTAAGATGTTAAGTACCACATGAAAACCTTAATTTTTGAGGGAACCTTTGCTTTC
Source organism: Panax ginseng (assembly GCA_020205605.1). Lineage (NCBI taxonomy): Eukaryota > Viridiplantae > Streptophyta > Magnoliopsida > Apiales > Araliaceae > Panax > Panax ginseng. The sequence goes on along the minus strand of CM035134.1, from coordinate 130,854,461 downwards.
CAAATATAAGAGGCTAGAGATAGAAGATGAATTGGATGAGAACCTAATAAGTGAAAAAAGAATAGCATGAAGAGGGAAGATGGATAGGATCCAAGAACTAGCCATTGGGTATAGACAATTACGGGAGAAAATGGATGATAGAGGGGGATTTTTTTGCACACAGAGATTCATGAAATCTACAATAGTGAAGTAGCAACCCGAATTAGGGATTTGGAAATGGAGTTAAATTCATTGTACTTAGATAAAGATGAAATGGAAAAGTAAAATGATGCACTATAACCAAAGGTTGTGAACATAAAAGGAAATGGTCAAGCGCTAGTGCATCAAATAGCCTAAAGGATTTTCTAAGAATGACAAGGTGTTACAAGGAGATTAACCAGGTGTGATGTTGGACAAAGATAGAGTAAGGAATAAAGGGGATTCTAAGAAGATAATTAGGCTAAAAGCCACAAAGAACAAAGATTAAAATTAAATAATATCAACCATTCAATAATATAATAATGATGGATTACAATTGTATATATAGGAATAAGAAAAACCCTAATATTTGGAGGTTAAGTAAAATCCTAGGTTATATAATTAAAAAAGGAACCTAATTAAATAAAAACTAAAATCCTACTAATTATCTACTACCTTAAATAATCAATACTCTAAAATATTCTACTAATATAATTAAATAAATATATCAATATCATGTACTAAATAAACTAATCACATTGAAATCGTCCATAGATAATAATATAATAATAATAACCCAATAACATTAAATTTCTTTTGCTTTGATCCTCATCAAGGGGGGTGAAACTTTTGAGGGACTTTTCACCCAATTTTGGCAGACACATTCTTCAAAGAAAAAGATGATAGAGATTTTGATAAAGCTCAAAAGAGCTATGAAAGAAATATTGCAAAAAGAAAGATGCGGCTCAGCTTAATGACTAGGAAATTCTTGAAAACTTTCCTTCACAAAAGTGAAATAGAAGCAAAAAATGGTCAAGAGAGTAAAAGCAATGTTTCTGCCATACTAAAGATACGAAGTTTCAGTTCCTGGTGTTAGTTTTTACCCTGGAGGATGGGTGCTTGGGAAGATGAGATAAGCATGATCCACTATTTTCTAGTCTTTAATCTGAATCCATGAAGACATGGATTAACTGAAGCAGGGGAAAATGCCACATGTCAGCAAATATAATATATAGGGATTAGAATAAACAATAGTTATCTAAAATAAATAGTAGTTATCTTAATGTTGAAGGCTTATCAGTTTTTCGTAGTAAGTAGTTAGCTTATAAAAGTGAGTAGCCAGTATGAGATAAGCATGTAATCATAATTTTCTTTCCTATTTATGCAATTTATGTTTCTCTCCCTCTCCATACTCATTCTAGATCTATTCTCTCTGTCTTCTTCATATTCTTCCCTCCTCAACTGAATCCTCTTAATCTTCTCTTACCGTCTCTAATGATCTCTTTCTTTTCTGTTATAATGCACTGACAGATTCACCCTAAACCCCAAAACAGCCTCAAAAACCTGCAGAAACGTAAATATATTCTTAAAACCCTTGTAACCCCTCTATAACAGAAGATTTGAACAACGGTAATATCCGCAACTGTATATGAGAAAGTCTAACCTCCTCATAGTATCATCCATGCACATGCATGGAAGATATCAATCTAAAGCTTTTACTCGAGCTATGTTTTATGCAAATCAGAAACTAAATTGATCTCAAAGCAAAAAGAGATTCAAAAATGTCCAACAGAAACATAGCAACAAAAGAGGAAAATTGTAAATGAGGAAAAGATTCCTCACGTACCAATAAAATAGTATGTCCATTGTCCTTGAAGTACAGAATTTTGCAGTTCTGCAAGGAAGTTGAAAGCCTTCGAGCTTCATCTACACTGGGAAGCATATTATCCTTGCCACTGAAGTACAAATATATAAATACTCAGAATATTTCTATAAGGTTTTGCCAACTTAAAATATGAAAATACCACTCCCTCTGTTCCACTTTTAATGCCAAGATTGGAAACCTTGTTTGCGGCAAAAGTTTCATATGTGCAGTTGACATATCTTGATATAAAACTTTTCATAAATTTTTAATCAAATTGCACTTTAGATGTAAGAAATAATTCAGAAAAGATATATATCCAGATAGTCTCTATATATGCATTTTGAATGTTTTAAAATCTGTGCCACAAAAATGATTTTGAATCACGTCATTAAGGAGAACAGAGTAATTCACAGTTCACACGAATATCTTATGTGCCACATCTCATAGAACACAGTACTGAAAGGATATGCATATAAAGCATGAAAAACAAACACTGAAATTCCAAATTTAGCTAACATGTAATTTTTAACTAGTTTATTCAGAGTAGAAACAAAATAGAACTTCTGCTAGAATAGATGACGAGAATCCTTATGTTAACTGTGAGCATGATCTTGCAGAGTAAAATATAACCTAATAAATAATAAATTAAAAAATTTGCAGTTCCATTTTATGGAAGATGGTGTCGGCTGTTGGGTCTCTAATTTAAGTGTGAATATCGATGATAATAAATAAGGCTTCAAACTTAAAAAAATAATTTAAAATCCTCACCTTAGGTTTTATAATTATAAGATATATTTCTACTTTGATTTACAATATATTTTTATAAATATATTAAATCTATTTTGACCACAGTTTTCTCACTATTAAAATAGCTCTTCAACCTTGATAGTTAATGCCAAGTGTTAGGAGAACTGCTTCATAAAGAAACATTTCCTAAGGCAAGAAAAACTCTCTTTTGTTAAAAGTTTTTTAAAAACTCAAAATACATCAAAACTTTTATAAAATACTACATGTATAGCTATTATATTTTGGTATATAAAATATACAAAATCCTCACAAGTTTGTCCAAATTCGGCTAGGTCACCTGGGTAAACAAAATGCCAAAATCCTTTTGTCCAAGTAAAAGAGTTTAAAAGGAAAAACCAAAGGACAAAAATGTTTAAGTTGGCTATTTTTTAAAGAATGCAAAAGCAAGATTTATTCTCATCTTTTACTTCCTCTTTGGCTGGCTAGCATAGTGCAAGTAGTTGGTGTAAAATTCAAATGCAAAAAACCATTATTTAAAACCTTCAAAACCAAGAGTCAAAACAAGAGACAAAGAATCATAAGTAAACAACTTTTTGAGCGGACTAATTGTCTCTATTTAACCCGGCGAGTGAGCGAGGAAGAAAGCCGAAGTCTTCAACCATAATAATTCCTTGAATCCACAAGGGGTTTTACATCACTATGCCTCTCGTTTGGCCGAATATGGGTGTTGGTTTTCAAGATTTAATCCAATCTACTTTCTTTAGACCAAAATACCCCAACTTTTTTCCTGTAACTAGAAGGCTTATTCTTTATTTCTCATTTGCCAATTTACAAGGTAGCAAAAGAGATCTCTCCTTCCCTACATTGACTCTAGCTTACAAAGCTTTCTTCTACTCAAAGATCTAATAATTCTTTAGAAAAAAATTGGTCATAGTTTTTAATATAAGTTTGAAGTTAATTTTCATTTACTAATCTTGATTGTCTCTTAACTGTTCTACATACATTTATATATATATATATATATATATATATTTCAAACCTTAAATGGTTAATTAGCGGAACAAGTGCCCAAACCTAGTGATCTACTAAAATATATTATATTTATATAAATATTGTGAAGTAGGAGAACTTAGTGCATGGTGCTATAGCCAATTCCAGCCTTAAATGGTTGAGAGCCGAAGCCAATTGGTCTACTCAAAATATTTATATAAGTATAAACCGTGATACTTAAATTTTGGCGGGCTTGGTGCTATAGCCAAGATTCAAATCTTTAATGGTTAATTAGCGAATTGAGCGTCCAAGCCTAGTGGCAAACTTTCAAGCTCTCACTACACAGATCAACTATACAGTAATATAAATATTGTTGTAAAATTGCCATATCTATGATTATCTGTTTATTTCAAGTATTTATTTAACTGATTAAATCTTTATACTTGGAATATATATATATATATATATATATATATATATATATATATTGCAATTATCTGCTCTTTAAAGTATATTTAACGAATCTTGTGATATTATATAAAAGTTAATTAACTTTTATATTCGAACTGATATTGATCATGTCTACTTAAACTAGAAGAAAATCACATCAACCAAAACTATTTTCCAAAAAGGGTTTTAACTTTTAAGTATTGTATCCTACAGTTATCTGTGAAGAAAAGAGTGATCCTTTGTTCAAGACCAAAGTCAAAGAGAGGCCAACGGGAGTTAGGTCTCTAGTGTACTTGTGAGAAAAGTGAAAGATCTCTTTGTACTAAGACCAGTTCTATAGGAATACATTACATGGGTTTTCAGGTACAACTCTATTTGATGAAGAAGTAAGGAGCTACTGTCCGAGAAAATAGGCTGTAAAGTTTAAAGTTTATTTGTAAAATTTTGTAAAGGTTTCTCCACATGTATAAGGAGTTTATTAGAAATAGTAACAGGATCTCAAGTTTTGAAGAGACGCTTGAAATTGGACGTAGCAACATACCGTACATGTATGTTGTGAAACGGATAAATCTCTGTGTATTGTGAAATTGATTTTTCTGTCTCTTCACTTATCTTGCTCATTAAATATTTATATTGTAATTATTATTTTGTTTAATATCCATGGAAGGTTTACTTTACAAGGTATACTTGGAAAGGAAGGGGGACCGCCCCAAACCAGCCTGATGCAGGGAAAGGTGAGAGGAAGTAAGAGGTCAAAAGTCAAGAACAAATCTAAGAAAGGAGAAAACAGAAAGGAAGCATAGCTCAACCAATAGGTGTAAACACTGATGATAAAAGTTCACACAAATCTGAATTATCTGCCATGTGATTACATCTTCATTAGATTCATATCGGCATACCTCTTACCAAGACATTAATCGTTAAATATTGAGTCCAAACAAAGACGTTAATTACTAAACATTGAATTTAAAATGCATTGACTATCCCAAGACAATGTATCTAGAAACTATCAAAAGATAAGAATTTCAACAGTCTCAAAAAAAAAAACATTGTTCCAAGTCAGTTCTACACCAATCCAGAAACTTCCTCTATGTAAATTTAGCACCATTGGAAAGCTACACGAGTCTACTTTTGAACACCTCAAAACGGAGCCTATTGGATGTTTCTAGAGCGATAAAGATAGTTTTTCCAAGGTAGATTTCTGCTGGCTGCAATACTTGGAAAATTTTTCCTTCCTTGTACACTGCATAACCACCTTCCATGAAGCAAGGTGACTAAGATGGTAAATCTTGCCTCCCATCTGACTGAGCTCTTGTTTCCTACTATTTCATATCTTTTGGCAAATCATAAACAACATATAAACACTCTGTCTTCTTAGACTCAAGGTGTAGTTAGTATAGCCTATTTATTTGTTGATTTTTAATTGTGGGTGTATATTTAGTATAGCTTTTCTGTGATGCCCCGAAATTCGGTCTATCTTCAAACCCGGATTCCGTACGTCACGAGTACTTACCATTCTTTATATACATCATTACATCATTAAATATAACAACATATCTCTTCAAATCCTAGATTCTATTACCTTAAAATCTTCGTTCATTACAAATAATGATAATTACATTATTTTTTACTTCCTTACAAGTGTGACTTTAACTAGTCATAACAATTACAGAATAGTTTAACTAACTATTCTACAAGTCTTGGCTTGATCTTCACGCTCATTCATATAATGAATGGCACTTCATCAGGATTCCGGTCAGCTTGATCTTCACAGGATCCTTAAGTTCATTCTACCGTCGTTCGCTAAAAATGTTTTTATTTAAAGCAAGAGTGAGCATTCAATTGCTCAGCACGTCATAGCAGTTGAATAATAACTCAAGTATCACATATTTTTTTAAAAACGTCAATAACCAAACAAGGGTTATGAAGTAGCTTGAATAACAAGAATATATTCTTATTCCTATTATTTTAAAACATTAGTCACATTCACTTTGATAAAACATAAATTCTTCTACTTTTTTCTTTACATTCTATCTGGCTAGAATCATTAGCACAAAATTAAAACTTAAAGTTCATGAATAAACAGAACTTTTTCATATTGAACAGTTCAATCACATAACAGTTCATCTCACAGAAACACCGAAGTGTTAAAAATATGACACATGACATCATGCATACTACCACCTTGTACAAACATTAACACATTTGCATATAGATAAAACTTTCTCAAGTTCAACATCTGAGAAAGTTTAAGAAAATAGCATTCATTGAAGTTAGGAAACTTGCCTTAAGCGCTGCATATTGCATACGCTATATCGTCATTCATAATCCCTATATATCACATAAGAAATAACATCACCAATTAGTCGTATATTCGATGCACATATTAGTTTAACTTAACTTTAGTACTTACGGTTCGCGTTCTTATAATCTAAGTTTACGCGACCAAACTCTACATTTATTATTTCGGTTGTTATGACATACGGAGATACCAAAACCTTACGATCATCTTTATGATTGTTTTATATCATCATCTTCTTCTCTCTAGCTCAACCTGTCCAAAACATTAATACTGTAATATTCGTTAAGTCAACATATGGCTTTCTGACAAACAAATGTCATACCTCAGGATTATTCATTAATGTTTAAGTTATACAATCTTGTGTATGCCAAGAAAAATATTCAATGTTAAGACTATGCGTTCATAGCCTTTACACATTTTACATTATTTCTATTTCGTATCTTAAAATGTCTGGATAATTTAACTCGGAATACTTTTCGAGTTATTATCATTAACTCGGCTTCTTAACGTTATACATTATTCATTATTATTCATTTTTGTACGTTCAAACCATACACGGTTGTGTATACTCAGCACGTTTATCTTTACGTGTACACGAACCGCCTTCGTCGGTTTACGTGTTTTAACGCTTACGTTCTTTCTCACATTCCTTATCCGATCTAGATTTGGAACATTCGTTAACCCCATTACCGTTCGTTACAACTTTATGACATTTAAATGTCATAAGTTATCATCTTTGTTCAACGTTCAAGTCATTACATTTCTTGTAATCTTAAACATTCATTAAATACGAATACAGTGTACCGTAATTCCGAATACGGGATTCTGCAATCCAATTATGCACGTTGCATTTATATTTTACAATCTTCAAATCAATTCTTGATTATCATACTCAAGGTTTTAATAACAATCATCAACGTCTAAGTTATATAACCAATGTATTCTCAAAACATTTGTTCAACGCGAATACGGTTCACGGATACATTTACGTATTTTGCGTTTACTTAACTCGTTCTTAAAATCCCGTTAAATCTTCTCGTTCAACCTTTACTTAAGGTTTAATTCACTTCTTTAAGTGTTATATTATATGATTATTAAATTCATAATCATTCCGTATTCTTCCCCATGAACCGAAAGCGATTAAAAGCTCTTTTTTCGGGGTCTTACCTTATCTTGGGCGCGGTTCCCTTTATATTTGTTGGTATATTTGGGCGCCATTCTCCAACAACTCTTGCGGGAGCGAATCGCATCAAGCGCCTCCTTCTTAGCCTTGGTAGTGGCAGCCGCTAGGCCAAAAGTCCAATTTTTTTTCTTGTTGGAACGCGTAAGAATCACCTACTTTGCAATCTCGTAACTTCTTCGCTATAACGGATTTGTTCCAAAGTCATGTTCTTCCTTTCCTTACATAATCAGATTCCCCCGGACATAATAATTTTCTGAATCCGTTAACGAGGCTTTCCGTTAGCTCAAATTTCATTGTTAGTTCGTTTTAGGTTATTAACGTTCTTCGTTCATTCGTCCATAATTCGGCCATCCGAACTCGGAATTCGTTCGTTTTTGAGTTCTCGACTCACATTTTCAATGTTCTTTAACATTATTATTAAACCTCACTAATTCGGGTTCATTAACTTGCTTTTTACATTTCGTTCGTCATTTACGAAATTTTGTCATAACTTCGTTATAGGCTAATTTCAATCCGTTCTTCATAAACTTTTCTTTCAATTCTACTTTTCCTAACCAAACATATGTCAGCAATTCATATATATGATGGTTTTAAACTTGTCCATCAACAAAAAGCTCTAAGTAAGATGATTTTCCATTTATCCATCAACAACGTTCTTCGCGTGTTCTTCGTTCGTTCTTCACTTTTAATCGATATTTTGATTATGATTTTATATTTTCTTGGATTTTAGTGCTATAACTCATCAATCCTTACTTATTTCACTGAATCGTTCATATGGTTCATTCGGATCGTTCATTAACATCAAGCAAATCATACTTCGTATGAAAGCTTTTACGAAATTTTTATAACTAAATTTCAATTTCTTCTTACTTTATTTTCTCATGATTTCAACTATATGAAAATCATTCCTTACATCTTTTACTTTCATTTCCATTAAGATATGTATTTTGACATAGAAAACTTAAAAAAAAAAATTGATTAAACTTAGGTTTCGTATTATCTTTCTTCTTTAATCTTCTTCCTTTAGACGAAGCTTGCGATTTGCTAGCTTTTCCTCTTCTTTTCGTTCTTCTCCCCCATCCGAAATCTCCCTCTCTCTCTCAAGTGTTGGTTGAATTTCTCTAACCAAACAAATGAGCAGCTTGGTTTATATAAGATTTTCAAGGCTAGGGGCATTTTGATCATTTGGCGGCTTTTTACCATTTTACCCCCACCTCCTTACTATTCATGCCTCCTTACTATTCACGAAGCTTCTCCTGGAATATTCGTTTATCTGTCTTTCAGAATTCGTCCGACAGTTTAAAAAAACTGTGTTCTCTGGAATTCAAATATTTTTAGATATTCCGTTTTTCCTCTATAAATTAACGTATTCTTCGAAACTTTGAAAAACTGAAACACTTTTTGATGAATAGTGTTTTCCGTCACGTTTTCCCAAATCATAAGTAAACGATCGAAAAAGTACATAACAATACTTATTGAAATTTTTATTTCTCCCGATTTTTGCACGTTTTTCGAGAAAAAAATTTAGCGACTTGTATAATTTTTCACGATATATTACCTACAAATCTTTCGACAGAATGTCATTTCGACATTCCGAACTCTCAAAATGACTTAGGTTATTCAAACCCTAAACCATTAGGGTTCATCGGTGAATAGTACCTATTTTGTCTTTCTCTTGGAAAAATTTCTTTGCTCAGAAAAATTCTATTTTCGTCTTGAAAATTTTTACTCGTTCATTCTAGCTTGTAGTCAGAATCCTCCCATTTTATAGTTATCCTAGGTTATAGAACGACTAGTAAACACATAACACAGAATATAATTAATAAAAATTCATTTTATTAATTAAATATTTTTTAATTTTAATTCTCTAGACAATCCAATTTTTCTGGTTGTCACATTCTTCCCCCCTTATAAGAATTTTGTCCTCGAAATTACAAAAACCTACATCCATATTTAAATGTGTTATTCTTATAACCTTTATTAAGGATTTAATCTTACTTCTTCTCTTCCTTGTTGAATAACCTCAACATACTATTTCAATTAGGTATTACCAAATTATTCTTTTCCTTAACTCATTCCATCCCTTTTCTAAGGATTACTTTTGACATAATCATCATTGGTCAAACTCCATGCTTCACTATTCCTCCCGTCATTCGGGTTATCACATTCACCCCTTCTTCTAAAAATTCCATCCTCGAAATTGTATCACACTTTTCTTCTCAACTTCTTTTCGTAGAAGTTCTCATCTTACCACCATTCAAGAATCTTCATAATTTATACAATGACTATGAAGTAGAATGAATAACTTAGGAAGATAAAGATTCCTTCACAACATTACATACTTTGTTGAGGGGTCTTATAAACCATGATCTCTTACTAAGTTTAACAATATTTCATCGCAAACCACTCTCACCCAGTACGTTTACAATCACAAAGAAGGTAAATCACCTTTTCCGGTAAATTAGGTGATCAGCCTATCCTCATATCTCGGAGTTTGTTCTCCTCAGACTTATTTATTAGATTCTGCACCAAAGCAATTTAATTTGGCACAATTTCTCAAAGAAAGCTCTATTTTCTTTTAAACATGACATATCATTCGTCTAGCCAAAACAATTAGCTTAGACCATACCAATAAATTGGACATCAACTATAACGTTTAGTCAAAATCAATTGACATTGACTACTCTTTAAATTCTTTCACAATACTTTAAAACGTTTAATGACGTCATGTTAACGTACTGCTTCACAGAACGTTGAGGATTTCGTCAGTTTATGACTTCGTCATACTACACCCTACCATAGTGTGTTGATGATACTATGATCACATCCAACATTAGGTTTAATGCATTGATAACTCCATCTTTTTACCATCTCTGCACCAAAAGCATTGATGATATAAAATACATTTTGATATTTTCAAATCAAATTCCGTCTAGCCGAAACAATTGGCATAGACATACAAAGAATAGTTCTTTTAAAATCCATTGGTTCAAATCTCTGATCCAATATTTTTCTTTCCAAAAGCATACACATCAGCACGATGTCAATAAACTTCGAAATCTAGCACAGCTAGAAGACTTGGAATATCGTTTATCTCCATCTTCGTTCATTGTCTTACTTGCGACAATTCTTAATCTTCTCTAGCACCTTAAATTCTTAAGTATAATGAAAATGATACATTTTCAGTTTACCACATTCCTATACCTTAGTATAGTTCATCAAACTTACCACACTTTATGTATTCAGGAACTTTCCACAACCATACATGTTTAAGAACTTGTCTTTGCAATATGTAATCCAAAAACAAATCAAGGAATATCCATACGCTTAGGGCTCAGAAACATAACATATAACTATAAGTCACAAACTTTTCATAAGTAAGAGTTTCAAGAACCCGCACCTATCTTAACATTTTCTAACCATCAAATATATACATGAGAAAAGATTCACCTTCTCGTCATATACATATTGACAGCGCGACATTACCATTTCAATGATTATCACTGTAATAGACTACGCAGTTGTTACAGCAAACACAAACCCCTGCCCATCACAAAAGTTTGTACAACTCAGCTATCACATGGGTCCTCAATTGAAATCTTCCATTTCCATTAAGCTATGTATTTTGACATAGAAAACGTAAAGAAAATTTTGATTAAAGCTAAGTTTCGGATTACCTTTCTTCTTTAATCTTCTTCCTTTAGGCGAAGCTTGCGATTTGTTAACTTTTCCTCTTCCTTTCCTTCTTTTCCCCCATCCGAAATCTCCCTCCATCTGAAATCTCCCTCTCAAGTGTTGGTTGAATTTTTCTAACCAAACAAATGAGCAGCTTGGTTTATATATGCTTTTCAAGGCTAGGGGTATTTTGGTCATTTAGCGGCCTTTTACCATTTTACCCCCACCTCCTTACTATTTTTGCCTCCTTACTATTCACAAAGCTTCTCTTTGGAAGATTCGTTGTTCCGTCTTTCGGAATTCGTCCGACAGTTTAAAAAAACTGCGTTCTCTGGAATCCAAATATTTTTAGATATTTCGTCTTTCCTCTACATATTAACTTTTACGTATTCTTCGAAAAAATGAAAAACATTTTTTAATGAATAGTGTTTTCCGTCACGTTTACCCAAATCATAATTAAACGATCGAAAAGTACATAACAATACTTTTCGACTTTTTTATTTCGCCCGATTTCTGCATGTTTTTCGAGAAAAACTTTATCAGCTTATATGATTTTTCACGACATATTACCAACAAATCTTTTGACAGAATGTCATTTCGACATTCCGAACTCTCAAAATGACTTAGGTTATTCAAACCCTTAGGGTTCATTGGTGAATAGTGCCTGTTTTGTCTTTTTCTTGAAAAAATTTCTTTGCTCAAATTTTTTTTATTTTCGTCTTAAAAATTTTTACTTGTTCATTCTAGCTCGTAGCCAAAATCCTCTCGTTTTATAGTTATCCTAGGTTATAGAACGACCTAGTAAACACAACACAAAATATAATTAATAAAAATTCATTTTATTAATTAAAAATTCTTTAATCTTAATTCTCTGGACAATCCGATTTTCTGAGTTGTCACATTTTCTATCATATGTTAAGTGAACAAGGGGCATCAAATAGTGTGATTAGTACGATCTTCTATGTTGAAAATAATATAACACAAACATAAGATGAATCAAGATTTACACAAATTTTAAAGAAAGAACAGTGTTTCTCTTCTTCTCGCTCTTTCTTGATAAAAAAAATTATTAATAAAAGAGATGTATAATGAAACAGGGGACAGGTTAGTATCAGACTAATGGGAGAAAACAAACAAACAAGAGAGCATGTAAAAAATTGATGCCCTCCACTCTCTGCACACATCACTCACAGAGTTGAAAGCTAGTTCTAAAATTTCAAAATATGATCAAAATCCATAAAAAATATTGAATAGAGAAGCAAAAGAGTTCATGCATGGTATACAGAAAAAATCTCTCTTTAAAGTTGGAAATAAAAGAAACCTTGCAAGTACTAATACTTCAGCTGTTATGGCATGGAGACGGGAATTAGCATATGCAGCAGCTGATCTAAGTAGCTTCAGCTTCCAAAGAAGAGTATCTTTGGGTATGATATTGGCCATTGACTGATAAATAAAATGAAAAAGATGAGAATGCAGAATAGTAACCAACATAGTCCCCCAGAAATTCATTTAACTGGCAATTCTAAACAGAATCACAAACACAGGGTTTTGACTTAAAGGACAGATTATCCTAACAATCTTATTTACCACAAGGAAAAAATATACAAAAAGCAGTGTAAAAAAACTTTATCTTTTGCACACCAACCTACAATATTTTGACTATGAAAATTATTATGGACCATAATACGAGTCATTCACAGCAAGTTTGAATAGATAAATAGGTATGAGTCAATCATTTTAGATGTGTGTGTGTGTGTGTGTTTATATATATATATATATATAGAGAGAGAGAGAGAGAGGGAGGGAGAGAGAGAACATTCCTTGATTTAGCTAACTCTAATGTGATTAAATATTTTTTGAAAAAACTGAAAATTGTAAAGAATTCAAATCAAGTCAAAACACACAACCAGCTTGACTCTGAAACACCTTAGTTGGAACAAAGATTTGTAGTAAAGAATATAGAAGACCATACGGGAAAAGTTGAAGGACTAATAGCAGTTCTTACAGAAAGGCATGGTAGCAAAGCAGTAAGGTTGGCAGACATTTGTTTAAGAACTATAGCACGAGGAAGCGTAGTATCGATGTTGACCATGGCCATCTTCATTGGATCACCTGATGTAAATGAAGATATACATTACTCCAGAGTTCCAGAAAGGTATTATTCCCATTATCTGGTTCAGTAATATTCAAAATATTGTTATGTAAAAGTATTACTTAAATTTGATACAATGAAAGAGAAACCATGTCACAATCCTCTATTAAACATTTGAGATTTAAATGTCCATTAAATCAGTTCACACAAACAATTAGCATTTTGTCAAGTTTCTATTGAGAAGTATTATACATAAATTTAGCACAATCCAAAACAGAAATGAGCATGTAGTCAGTATTCTAACATTCTAGCTGGGGCACTCTATCAATGTCAGTTACAGTGTCAGAGAGATTAAAGAACTGAAAATTTCTTACTTGATTGTTATGGTACATCAGTGCTGATGATCTATCATGGCATCAGAATCAGCAATAGAAATGGAGGTGGAAATGGTGGCAACAGGAGTGGGAATATAATGGTAGTTATAGCAGCATTGACAAAGCAATTGAAATTATGGTAAACTTGGTGCAGTTAGGAAGTAAATATAATGGTGGGTAGCAGTTGTTCTAAAACTGTATCACAGACTAGGAATCCAGGCGAAGGAAAACTGGAATTAAAGCAGAAACATGTAGCACATTTATTGGAAAAAGCTTCTTAATGAGCATACTTGTTTCAAGTTACTTATATGAACTAGTGGAAGTAATATGTAAAACCCTATTGAGTAACTTTCACTCTTTTATAATTCTAAAAAAATAATATATGTCAAAGTAACCAACAAATCACATATTTCACTTGTCTTGGCTTACGATTCTTTGTTATTCATGCTCCCTCTCTTCTTCTCCTGACTAGAGAACATGGTCTCTGGTCTCCTAGAAAATCTTTCCTTTATTGAGACTTTATTGCATTCCTAGGTTGCATCTGTTCCCTGTAGACTTTTGGTAACTTAAAAATTACGATCAGGTCCCGCACTTAGATTATAAAGCTTTTGTCTGGTCTTTAGTATCCAATAGGCTAAACACTAACAATTTACTATGGATGCGTAGACCTTATAAGGTCGTCTCTCCAAATACACATGATGCAAAGCAGAGTAGCAAATCACATGAACGCTTGTTTGTTCACTGTCCAGTGGCAAAGAGTCTTTTAAATTATTTGTTCGGGGCATTTGGTGAATCATATGTCTGGTCAGTCCTTCAAATGTGGATATTTAAATTGCTTTTGATCAGATTTGGGGTATTCAGCGAAGGAAAGGATGGTACAATCCTCTGCCAGTACCCGTATTTGCTATTCTTTATATTATAGACTGAGAAGAATACCGACTGTATAGGATAATTATGTTTCGGCATCATTAATGATATCAGGCGTATTTTGCTTCTTATTTTTCTTTTTGTTCTTGAATCTCATTGCTCTCAGCATTGAAGTGTTTAGAGGGGCAGCCTTGCCATGAGAGTGTTAGAGGGGCAGCCTCCGCCATAGAGTGTTTGTAGGTGTAACAGTTTCAGATTGGAATATAAATGGACAAACAATCTTTTTATTAAAGAAAATATATTTTCTTCAACATCATATCTTTTCCTTGAATGACCAGTGTCCTACCCTATTACATCTCTTTCCTCTATAACAATTTTTTTTTCTTTTATCTTAAAACATTGTTTTAATAACAGACTTTACCGTGAGGTTAACTAAGAAATTGGTTCTAAGCTGAGTGTAATGGAAAAATATTATTGCTGGTGACACTAAATCGCGATTGCATGGCTTTACTAAGAAAGGTTTTATTGAGAGAGTAATCTAGATGGAACGGCCGGTGATCTGTTTCAATGGGTTGGAGTAGTGATAGTTTCCTGTCAATCTACACAAGGCTCGGGCTTGGTGGCATCCCTGAATCATTACAATCCCTTTAAACTTCAACCTAATAAAAATGGAAAAACTTGCACTCTAGTCCAGGGAACTTTAAGGAAACTACTTTCAATCTGAAGTCAGGAACTAAGCTTTCTAAAATAAAATGTAGCAAGACCAGCGAGCAAGTCGATACGATAGAAGAGCAACAACTCAACAAACATTATTGGAAGCACAGAAAATTGTTCCATTTCTCACTTAAATTCTATAAAAATAAATTACTAATAATAATAAATAAATAAATAATAATAGTAGTAGTAGTAGTAGTAGTAAATAATAGTAGTAATAATAATAATAATAATAATAACAATAATTATAATAATAATAATTATAATTATAATAATAATGATAATAGTAATAATAATATGACCATAAGTTATCATACTAACAAATCAATACCCATAATGCCACTAAGAAGATAAGGGACTGCAACTTGAAGTTCTTCAGGCAGAGCATTCAACAGGGGAAATATAGGTTGCAGCTGTGACCTGCCAAATGAAGTCGCTGAAATGGATATTTTAAAGCAGCAGTTATTACCAAAGAATATCGACAAGAAGTGATCAACCAGAACATCCTAATATATGTGAATTCAAGGAATTTGAAAGCTAACCTGGATTTGCTAAAATTAATACTAGGTCAATGGTAGGATTGTGAGCAGCAACTGCAAGTGCTAAACATCCTCCAAAGGAGTCTCCCACCAAATAAATTGGCTTATTTGGAGAAGCAGCATGTTCAAACCTCACAGATTTTTCAACAAATTTCACCAGATCTTCATACAAAATTGTTTACATTAAATTTTGTTCCATAGATTTATTCAATACATGAAGGTATTACAAACAAACTGTACAGGCATAAAAGCATGAATAAACAAACACACTCAAATGGATGCATATTCTGGTGTCTGGAAGCAGGTTTATGATATATTTGTTTTTATAAAAAAGAAGATTTTATCAATAAAGAGGAAGATACAAGAGGGGAGGACACGGAATCCACCATAAGTGGAACAAAAAGGAAAAACAACCTTTTTAATAAAGTTTTGTTAAAAATATTTTGTTATTGATAGTTCTGCTCCACCTCGGCAGTACTTTCTGGTAAACAATAGATGTTGCGTCCTTTTCTAGTATATTCATCTATTTAGGTCTTCCTGTTTGTCTTAGAATGTAGGCAACTTTGATCACATTTCTCGCATGCCAGCTCGTTTAGTATCCTAGAGTCTATGAGTTCAAAGTTCAAACCATATAAGACAATATTCTCTCAGTATAATCCCAATTGATAATTCATCCAACAAATGTGTTCAAATCCTTTTCACAATCTCTTATTTTCCCACACGTCCATTTTAACATTCATAGTTTAGGAAACCTCACTAACATATGTTTTCTTGGTTGTTGACTATATTGTCCCATATGCACAGCTGGTCTAATTTCCATCCTATTAAACTTCTTCTTCAGCTTCCAAAGGTAAATTTCAATCAGATAACATGCTATTAGGAGACTTCTCTACTTGACAAGAACTGCATTAGTTTTAATCACAATAACTTCAATCTTTCCTTCTTTATGGCTAATTAAGCATATTACCTATATATGTTAAATTGTTCACTCTGATATCTCTCGACCTTTCAGATTCTCTAGCACTTCATTCTACTCCTACTACTAAAGAACTAGCCCAAAAAAATATACAAACTAAAAAGACATCCCTTTCTCCCTAGCTTTCCTCTTGGAAAACCTTTGCTTCCCTTTCCTCTCTCCAATTACTCCTTCCCCCCTTCCCTTCCATGTACCAAACAGAGGATTAACAGTAATGATCTAGAAAATTTAATAGACATCTAATAGTCCATTTACCAACAAATAATACCTATGAGTCACTAGACCAATTCAAGTACAGTAAAATTTATACCCATGAGATTATATAGAGTTTTTGATGTATCAGCAGAACAAATGAACTTCCTCAACAGGTCAAGAGATTAGTAAAACATATATTTTGAAGCAAGAGAAAATTAGGACCTCCAAATGGTGTTTTGTCCCGAACAGGAATGTGCAAGCATCGAACTTCGAAAGCTCTGCAATGAAAATATATATTACATACCACGTTTACAAGTAATTGATGGTTTAGAGGCTAGACACAAAATTCTATCATGATGTTATTTTCCTAACAAAAATTACATAGTAAGAATACATTTCAGTTTGAGATCCAATAAAGTAAATAAAGTACCAAATCCATGGCATCAAGAACATACATAATGGAACCTCTTATATTCATTAATAAGCAGACATGCACACATCTCTTTAAATATTCAAGTGCAAATATACATAGATCACATAAATATACAATTATACATTTAGAACCATTTTTAATGAGAATATTTTTGTATACATATACCAGTAATGCGATCAAATAGCATGAATAATCATAAATGTTGAATATTTGGCTCCTCTTTCTTCTTTGGTCAAAGTCTCCGCCCATTCTTTTTTCCACAGTCCAGCCCATTGATTTCCGCCTTCTCTTTTCTTTGCCTACAATCAGATTTTTGGGCTATAAATAGGCAGCAAATGAGAAGGAAATGACACACCAAAATTGATAGAACATCTCTTAGAGAGAAAAGAGAGCAAAGCTCTAGTTTGAGTGTCAAAGAGTGTGGAGAGTTAGAGAGAAGCTCAATTAGAGCATTCGGAGAGTGAGGGTGTAGTGAGAAATAAACAGTTAGTTTATTTCTCAGTTGAGAGTTTGTAATCTCTATATTATTTTCATAGTGAATTTCTGAGATCTTTCCCCGTGGTTTTTCCCAGTTGGGTTTCCACGTAAATTTCTGGTGTTATTATTTTACATCTCATACAGTAGTGTGTTTATATTCATCTTAGTGTATTTGTGTGAGCCTGATTTCTCAACAATTGGTATCAAAGCTTTTGGTTCACGCCATTGGTGTCTAGGAAAGTGGTTCAAAAGGCAGCGCCTTTAAGAAAGGTGGTTATTTAATTAGTCACCGTTGCAAAAGCACGGAGAGACTCCCACCCGACTTACACTTACCTGGCCAATTGGTACGATCCGTTTAAAGAGAAATTAGGCAGGTCACAAATACGAAGATGGCAAGCATAAGTGCGAGGTATGAAGTTGAACCATTTAACGGTAAGTCAAATTTCAGTATTTGGCAGTGTACACTCAAAGATGTATTGGCTCAACAAGGATTGACAAAGGCAATAGAAGGGAAGAAACCAACGACTATGACAGATGAAAGATGGACGGAACTTGAAGCAAAGGTCGTGGCAACAATCAGATTGAGTTTGGCGCCACAGATCAAATATCAGGTTTTAACAGAAACCTCTTCGAAAGACTTGTGGAAGAAACTTGAGAAAGTTTACAAGTCAAAGTCTCTGTCAAACCGGTTGTATTTGAAGAAGGTTCGGATGGAAGAAGGGTCAGATTTGACCAATCATATTAATGAGTTTAATAGATTGGTGACCCAACTAACCAGTATTGATGTGAAGTTGGACGAAGAAGATAAAGCCTTATTGCTTCTTGTCTCTCTACCAGATTCATACTCAACTCTCCAGACTACACTCCTTGTAGGGAAGGAAAAACTTGCAGTTGACGATGTGATGTCAGCTGTCCTGGATCAGGATAAGTTCAGGATAAGTCCAGAGATCAAGGAAACAGTCTTCTTGTTTTTTCAGATGGGCGTGGCAGGGGTCCTAATCAAAAGAAGTATTCCGGCAAGGAACGAGAAAGATCTTAAGCGAGATCAGGCAAGAAGGATAAATCTCAGGTTGAGTGTTATCATTGCCACGAGAAGGGCCACTACAAAAATCAGTGTCCATTGTTAAAGAAGGATAACAAGAAGAAAGAAAAGCAGATTGAAAAATCTGCTAATGTTGCTTGAAAGCAAGGTGATGTAATGCAATGACGAGAGTCATACATACGATGTAAGAAAATAAAGTTTCACAAGGTGATCTCTTATCTGTTAGAGACAGTGGCAGCCTTACAGATTGGTACATGGATTCTGGTTGTTCTTTTCATATGTCCCCCTCATAGGGATTGGTTTGATACTTTTACATCCTGCAATGGTGGTACAGTTTTATTGGGTAACAATGCGATACGCGCAGTTCTTTGGGATAGGCACCATCAAAATTAAAATGTTTCGACGGGTTGTCGTAACATTGGGTGATGTAAGGAATATTCCAAAATTAAAGAAGGGCTTGCTATCAGTTGGAGTACTTGACTCTATAGGTTGCAGTATCTCAGTCAGAGATAGTGTCATGAAAATTACAAGGGTTCGATGGTAATTATGAAGGGCCAGAAGAAGGGCACTCTCTACAAGTTGATAGGGGACACGATTCTTTGGTGGAGCAAGAATTGCATGCGAGGATAATTCTAACAGTGATAACACAGAATTATGGCACATGCGACTTGGTCATTTAAGTGAAGGTGGAATGAAAGAACTTCACAAAGGCGATTCTTTGAAATGTGTCAAACGTGCGATTTGGAATTTTGTTTGTGTACTGAAACAATCGGAGGGTCGACTTCAAGTCGAGAGCATACCAGTAAGAATGTACTTGATTATGTACATTCGGATGTGTGGGACCCGATCACATACGTCGATGGGTGAAGCCCATTATTTTGTAAGCTTTATAGATAACTACTCCGTAAAGGTGTGGGTGTATTTTATGAAGCGAAATCCGAGGTTTTCGTAATCTTCAGCGTTGGAAAGCTAAAGTAGAGAACCGAATGGAAAGAAGTCAAGTATTTGAGATCGATAATGGCATGTAATACAAGGACGGTCATTCCTACAGATTTCTATCGGGATGAAGGTATCACCAGCACTTCTCGGTCCAAAAGAACTCCAAGAGCAAAATGGGGTTCTTAGAGGATGAACAAAACTCTATTGAACGCGTGCGGATGTATGAGGTTGAATGCGTGGATTGCCCAAGAGTTTTTTGGCTGAGGCAATCAACACAGCTTATCTGATTAATCGATCTCCTTCAGCTGGAATTGATTACAAAATCCCCGAAGAGGTATGGAGTGGGAAACCAGTTGATTTTTCTGTGATGAAAATCTTTGGTTGTCCAGCTTATGCTCATCTACCAGTCGAAGAGCGACAGTCCAAACTTGATCCAAGGTCAAAAGAGTGTATTTTCCTTAGATATAAAGATGGAATAAAGGGATATAGGTTTTGGGATCCAGTATCCAAGAAGAAGGTTGTCAGCAGAGATGTGGTGTTCAATGAGAAACACATGCTGAACAAGTCCGAGTATGAATAATCTGCAGCAGGTGAGTTGCAGAAACACCCAGTTGAGGTGGAGCTTCCTGAAGAGATTGAAGATGATCATCTTTCAGATCCCCAAGAGAGGTCCTATAATCTTGTTAGAGATCGGGAAAGGCGAGTCAACAAACCAGTGCAGAGATATGGGTTTGAAGACATGGTTGTCATTGCCTTGATTGCTGGTAGTGGAGATCCAACTAGCTAGCAGGATACTATTCAGTCCGAGGATAATGATAAATGGGCGATAGCGATGGCAGAAGAGATGGAGTCTTTACAGAAGAACCACACTTGGGAGTTAGTTCAACTTCCAAAAGGATTGATGGCTATAGGATGCAAGTGGGTGTTCAGGAAAAAGGAAGCTCAGTCTGATAAAGAAGGTGAAAGATTCAAGGCCAGGTTAGTGGCAAATGGATTTTCTCAGAGAGAGGGAATCGACTACAATGAGATCTTCTCACCAGTTGTGAAACACACGTCGATTCGGTTGATCTTATCTATTGTAGCATCACAGGATATGGAGTTAGAACAACTTGATGTGAAAACAGCTTTTCTCCATGGTGATTTAGAAGAAAAGATCTACATGAAGCAACCTGAGGGGTTTATTAAACCAGGGAAAGAGGGCTTAGTTTGCAGTTTGAAGAAGTCTCTTTATGGTTTGAAGCAGTCCCCAAGATAGTGGTACATGAAGTTTGACAACTTAAACTTCATGATGGCTCATGGTTACTCTCGTTTGGAGTATGATTCATGTGTGTATTTCAGATCCCTTGATTATGGCTCTCTAGTATTGTTGACATTATATGTCGATGACATGTTGATAGCAACAAAGAGGAAGTCAGATATTCTTCAGCTGAAGAATTTGTTGAGCAATGAATTTGACATGAAGGATCTTGGGTCAGCCAAGAAAATCCTAGGTATGAAAATTCACAGGGATCGTCAGGCAGGAAAGTTGTGGCTAACTCAAAAAGGATATGTGCAGAAGGTTTTGGAGAGGTTTAACATGAACAATGCTAAACCAGTTAGCACTCGTTAGCAAAGACATTTCGAGTTTGTCTTCACAGTTGAGCCCACAGATAGAGGATGAGGTGGAGTATATGTCCAAAGTACTGTATGCAAATGCGATGGGTTGTCTAATGTACGCCATGGTATGTACAAGGCCAGATATCTCACATGCAGTCAGTGTGGTTAGCAGGTATATGGCAAATCCAGGAAAAAAGCATTGGAATGCTGTAAAGTGGATTTTTCGTTATCTAGCAAGTACAACCAATTACGGTCTTATGT
Source organism: Panax ginseng (assembly GCA_020205605.1). Classification (NCBI taxonomy): domain Eukaryota; kingdom Viridiplantae; phylum Streptophyta; class Magnoliopsida; order Apiales; family Araliaceae; genus Panax; species Panax ginseng. The sequence continues at coordinate 130,832,787 of CM035134.1, read as the reverse complement.
TTGATCGTGATACCGCAAGAAGTGAGGTTTCAGGGTTTGTTGATTCGGATTATGCTGGAGACCTAGATGAAAGGAGATCTACGACAGGGTTTGTATACACCTTTTGTGGAGGATGTATATGTTGGAGGTCAGTGTTGCAGTCTACGGTAGTGTTATCAACAACAGAGACTGAGTATATGTCATTGACAGAGGCAAGCAAGGAAGCTTTGTGGCTTAAGGGACTAGTTGAAGAACTAGGTTTCAAGCAAGGCAGTATCCAGATTTAATGTAATAGTCAAAGTGCTATTCATTTAGTAAAGAACCAGGTGTTTCATGCCAGGACCAAACATATCGATGTTCGGTATAACAAGATTCGTGAGTGGCTGAACAATGGTGACATTGTAATTCACAAAGTTCACACAAAGGAGAATGCCGCATATATGCTCACAAAGTCGGTTACAGCAGAAAAGTTCAAGCATTGCTTGGACTTAATTCACTTCGTCGAATACTGAGATCGTGGTGGAGTATCCAGGGAGAGGGATACATTCACAAACACAAAGAAGTTCACAGTAGTTGAAAAATATGAGCCAAGGTAGAGATTGTTGAATATTTGGCTCCTTTTTCTTCTTTAGTCAAAGTCTCTGCCCATTCTTTTTTCCACAGTCCAGCCCATTGATTTTCGCCTTCTCTTTTCTTTGCTTACAATCAGATTTTTGGGCTATAAATAGGCAGCAAATGAGAAGGGAATGACACACCAAAATTGATAGAACATCTCTTAGAGAGAAAAGAGAGCAAAGCTCTAGTTTGAGTGTCAAAGAGTGTGGAGAGTTAGAGAGAAGCTCAGTTAAAGCATTCGGAGAGTGAGGGTGTAGTGAGAAATAAACAAAGTTTATTTCTCAGTTGAGAGTTTGTAATCTCTATATTATTTTCATAGTGAATTTCTGAGATCTCTCTCCGTGGTTTTTTCCAGTTGGGTTTCCACGTAAATTTCTGGTGTTATTATTTTATATCTCATACAGTAGTGTGTTTGTATTCATCTTAGTGTATTTGTGTGAGCCTGATTTCTCAACAATAAATATTACACAGAATAATTATCATTTTCATGAGTAAAATCACTTGTTCTGCAAACCAAAATTACCAACTGTTAAAGAACTGCAATTGTGAAATTTGGGCTCTTTCATTTGTTTATTTCAAGTCTATGGAAAGGACTACTAGAACAAGTAGTGTCACGAGCAGTACTACAGAATGAGTTAAAAGGAAGTTTTCAGCACGGAATTTCCAAATCATATACTTATTTGGATAATTATTTATGACCAGTCAGCCCTCTCTATCTATTGTGGGTTATTCTGTGTTTCTACTTTTTCATAACAACCCAGGTCAAATCCTGAGCCCAAATTGAATCAAATCCATCCAAACAAAGTCTTAAACTACTAATACTATCTATTTGGGTCATCTTAGTTCACCACAGACTCTCCCAAAAGGTCATGACTAAAGGTACTATATTACTAACTTAATTCCTTACATACAAACAAATTTTTTGTGCATGTTTCGACATGGGACTGAAGTGTTACAAACTTCCCCACTTAAATTTCTTATTTCCTTGTCAGAATCACCCACACACATATTCTACAGGCCTTTGTCGCTTTAGCAATTGTGGAATAATACTGGTTGGCATCGTCTCCCCACCTTCGAATATCTCTCCATTGTGGGATAATAAGACCAACCTTCATTTCCCCACCTTCGAAAACCCGATCAGATGACCCGACCCGAACTTTTGAGAGTCGGCTCTGATTACCATATGTAACCCTGATCAAATCCTAGGTCCATGACAAATCTCAGGCCAAACTCCGAGTCCGAATCAAAATTTTCAAACAAGACCTTAAACCACTAACCCAATAGTATCTTCTAGGGTCCTCTTGACCTACCACGATAAGGGACTAAAGTGTTACAAATGATTCTTCTTAAATAGACTCCTTGAATGAAAGAGTTCAGACATCGTAGAAAACTATTCCTTTATATATTCCCGTTAAACCCTCCAAATAACAAACATCAACAGTTTAACTCCTTTCTTGTTATTAGAGTATATTATTATTAGAACTTAGTCACCAAGTATGCTAAAGCATACTTGGTGACCACACATACTTGACGACTACTCAACTTTACTTGGTCGCTACTCAACTTATAGCCTATATTTAAGGGTTAATACTCTTTGTAATAACAACAATATTCTATACATCTATTTTCTCTCTAACATAGTATCAAATGGGATGCCCACTAGCAGTCTTGCTTCCGCCACCAGAAACACATAGTCGGCGGCGGGTATCTTTTCTTGCAATTCTTTTTCTGTGTTTTTTTAGAGAAAACAAAATAAAAATTCATGGTCGTTTGTTTTTATGGTGAAACAAAAATGGTTTGTTCTTAGTAGTTATTTCTCTGGTGTAATGGATGGTTGATTGGAAAGTAAAGATTTCATGGGGCCAAAATTTCATGAAGGAATGTGTCCTTCGATTTTTTGGGAGGTTAGAGAGTGCTCCATTATTTCAGGAAGGCAAGGGCAAAGGAGTCCTTCGTAGTTTTTTCTAGAGAGAACTTTTTCATTTTTTATAGGAGACGAATATTCTCCGTTATTGCCGGCACATGATATCCTTGGAAAGTGGATGTGTGAAATTATATAACGAGGGTGAGAAATCTAATTTTGGACGTAAAAACAATCAAATTTTTTCCCATGCAAATTGAAGAGGGTCTCAATCTTCATAGTTGGTTTGAGTCTTTTATTTTTAAGATTATGTTATGTAACACATGATATAAGATTTCAAACTTGAGTGGGAGTATTAGATTACATTATTATTAGGCAAGGAGTCATTCGTAGTTGTTTTTGAGTCTTTTATTTTGTTATGTAACAAGTTGTAAGTCATGATATAAGACTTCCAATTTGAGAGGGAGTATTAGAATATATTAATATTATTAGAGTATACTATTATTAGAACTTGCCCACCAAGTATGCTTGGTGCCCAAGCATACTTGGTCACTACCTAACTTTACTTGGCCACTACTCAACTTGTAGTCTTTGTAATAACAACAATATTCAATACATCTATTTTATCTCTAACACTTGTCCTACTTTCTCTCCTTGAATTCACAAACATTAAGAAAGAAAGATACAATCACTTCCATTCATTTCTCTTCGCAAATGATTAAAATTTTCCCTCGTCTCACCTTCCATCCAAACTCACAAACACTGCGTAATGCTATACAGTTACCTGACTGGTGCCCTTGCATAACTAGCTTCAAGCTCCCAAAGCTAATAGCACATTGAAACTTGGTCCTTTACCTCTCGATTACAAACTAATTGGCTGTAAATGGGTCTTTAAAAAATTAACAAAATTAAGATGGCTCAAAATTGAAAAGTGCAATGCCAGATCAGTCGCCATGGTTACACACATATTGAAGGGGCAAATTACCATGAAAAGTTTTTACCTAAAGAGAAATTAGTATTGTCGAGCACTTCTTACTTCTTCTATTGCTTCCTCTATAGGGTGATCACAACGAATTCTTACATGGATATCTAATTGACGAAGTATATAAGATCCATCCACCTGGTTATTCTCCTAATGAGAACTTTATTTCTCCACTACAATAATACCTCTTAAGGTCTTACAAAAGCTACTATAAATTGATTTAAAATTTTCTAGTTCTCTTCTTGGGGAAAATATCTCACAATCAAAAGAAGATTCTTCTCAAAAAAGTTTAGCATTGGAGTGTGTCTTCTATATTTGTCTTAGAATTTGTTGACGATATTGTCATTACCGACTGGGATCCTTCATCCATCTCTACTTTTAAGCCATTCTTTTATTAAAGTTTCCATATCAAGGATCTCAGACCACCCTTACAATATATTTTGACATTGAGGTTCCTCGGTCTAAACAAGAATTATTAATTGCCAACAGAAATATGTCCTTGACATACTTAATGACGCTGACTTACTTGATACTAGACATTATATTTTCCTATGAAACAATAGCTTAAGCGGACCCCAATCACTCATACCAATCGATATTTGATAGGGCATCGCATTTACTTTACAATCACTCAACCAGATACCATTCATACCATTAACATCCAAAACCAATTTATGCACAAACCATGCAAACCAGAAATAGATGCTGCATTGATATTATTAATCTATTTGGAAGACTTTACCGACCGAGGCATCCTTTTGGCTGCTTCAGCTTCAATATAAATCAAGGATCTTGTGATTCTTATTGAGCTAGTTGTCCAATAACATGTATATCTATAGACAATTGCACCTTCCTTAGTTCTAGTCCCTATTTAACTTGGGGGGACACAGTATCCAGGTCCACCCCTGAAGCAGAATATTGAGCAATGCGAAATCAAATGGCTGGGCTGGAATTTCCAGTCAAAAGTTCGTTTCGTTATTTGTGGAAATCAGGCTGCTCTGCAAATTTTAGTGAATCCCATTTATCATGAGCGTACAAGACAAGATGAACCTGATGACAATGTTGTTTCGATAAAATACAAAGTGGCCTTCTATTATTTAGCTGATATTTCCACCAAATTGATGAAATATTGGGGCAAAGTCCAGCTTCTTGTCTTAAGAGACAAGTTGGGAGTTCATGATAATCACACTCCAACTTTAGGACACTATTGCAGATTTGAATACTCTGTTGATTTATCACATATTGCAAAAGTATGTTGTAATTAGTTATTTTGCTAGAATTAGGAGCTATTGTCAAGTGCTACAATCAAGGGATCGTGTGCATTGTTCTACGATACACAAGAGTTCATGATAATCACACTCCAACTTTAGGACACTATTGCAGATTTGAATACTCTGTTGATTTATCACATATTGCAAAAGAATGTTATAATTAGTTATTTTGCTAGAATTAGGAGCTATTGTCAAGTGCTTCAATCAAGGGATCGTGTGTATTGTTCTACAATACACAAGTCTCATCAACAGTAATGTAAAACACACAAGATATTGTCAAATTTGAGCTCTTTCATAGGATTTCTGCTTTTGGATAAGATGATGAAAAGTTATAATTTATGCCAAGGTGACTAAAGGTTAGTGACATCATAGATATAAATGAGAGGTGGAATTAAACATATAATGACAACCTTAAAACATAGATGATAGAACTACTTGTACAGTTTACCGAATCAACAAAATTTGCACTAATGTTACACCTCAACTAATAACTAGTAAGTCATAGAATACATAATAATACAGAAATACATGCTTCAATCCACACAGATTTGCATATAGTTTTTAGAAAGGAATTTTGACTCACTTTCCGAGAGCTTTGTGGTGCAGTATGAGACCCATCCCAAGACCATCCATCCCTGCATGCATCAATAACACAAAACTTTAACTACAATGGAAACAGAAATTCAAAATTTGAGAAAAGCATGTGTAAAGCTTCCATCCAACTATATACATAGGCATACACACGTATCTTTTATTTTTTCCCCAAAAGTCACTTATATACACATATACTAAGACAACAAGAGTTGCACAAGTAAAAATCAACAAACATATAAACGGAAAATTTGCATACCACTTGGAAAAAAAAAACTGGAAAGGCTAAACTATATTTAGAGCTCACAACAACTTATCATGCATCTAATTACCAGGCAAAAAAAGAAGAACAGGCGCATCTTTTACAGGATGACCACATTCAACAGGGCAAAACCACCGCGGCGGTCCACCATCTGGCTTAATAATCTCCTCAGCTAAATCAAAATAATCTTTAACAGTCTGGGTTCCATACCCATCATCCCATAAAGGCTTCAACTTTTCATGAATAGCATCCTTCCCATTCTTCTTCTCCTTTACACTCAAATCCACCCTCCCATTCCCCACATCACTCAAAACTCTCTCCTTCTTCCCAACAAAAGTAAATCCATTAACTCCACTTGAATCCTTAGATACTGTTGCTGACTCCCCACCATTTACACTACTAACTCGAACTCTAAACCTGGGTTTATTCTCTGAACTTGAAGCAAAACAAGGAGACACCCACAAATTCCTTACAATTGATGCCATCAGCTCCACAACCAATAGCTTCAAACTTGAACCCCTTCTCAAGATTCAGTTATCTCTAACCCACAAAATTATTCATTTATGAACCGAATATCAGCAAGAAAAAAATCCCACAACACAACTCCAACTAAACCCAGAAATTTTATGCCAATTAAAACATTGTAAGAAACCCAAAAACCAAATTGAAATGCGGGGTCGATAAACACACACTTTGTGCTTTTTCTAGTATGAGTAAGAATTTCATAAAAGGATGAAAGTTCAGTTAGGCATAAAATCAAACACGTGGTGGTAAATGGTTCATGAGTTTATCATGGACGGAAAGCAATAGCGTGTAAGAAAGATATGCTAAGTGCCTGAAAAATTCTGCAATTTGGTTGTTCATGGCGTAGAACAATAATCTTACTATCATATAAGTATCACATCCAGTTCAACAAATCAACAAATTCATGGATGTCACCTATACATAATGTGAATATTGTGTGATATTTTATGTGGTAGTAGCAATTATTTTAAGTGTAAATTGTCGTTAGTTTCCATTGTCATTTTTCTCTTTCTCTTCAGCCACACATTATTTTACTGATGATGCTTTCCATTTAGTTTCATTCATGCGGTTAAAAGTTAAAACTGCCGATTTGAGTAAAGAAAGGAAAAGGAAAAGGAAAAGGAAAAGGAAAAGGGTTGGAAAGAAAAGGAAAATTTTGGCGTTTAGGAAATACAGTTAAGAAATATCGGAAATGATTAATAATTGAACATGATAATTGTATATGAAATTTAGACAAAATATAAATAAATAAAATTATAATGTACTCGTATTTAATTTTTATCTCTAATTATTATGTTCGCATTAAAATTTTCATAATGTAAGTCGAAAATGACAAGGGTAAAATAGTAATATTAATTTACAAAATTATCTATCTATTCTATTATTATCAATACCTATATATAAAAGGACTTAAGGTGATCCTTTCAATTAGAAAACTCACCTATTAATTGGAAAATTTACCGGGCCAACTCTTAATTAATTAAGAGTTAACTCGGTTATTTATCCTCTCATACATCGGCTCTTCCCCTTCCCCTTCCCCTTCCCCACTCTTCCGTCCCCTCACTTAACCTTCATTCGATTCTTTTTCGATTTGTTTTCCTTCGCTTCATCTTTAGTTTACTTCTCACTTAATTAATTCAATCGACTCCTCCTCTCTACTCAATGTTCAATCACAGAATCCTCCCACTCCCCAATTTCACAATCTCGCAATTCTCGCATCCCTAATTTTAAGATTTTCAATTTACTCCAATTTTAATATGGAATGTGTTGTGTTTCATTGGCATCCCAATTTCAGCAATCATCTTCTTCAATTCGTATGGTACCTTAGTAAGATGAAAGTTAGGCCCAACAAGATAATTGCAAGGAGGATTTATCAACTTTGAAAGACTATCATCGGCGGCACAAGGTGTGTGATGTCCATAGTAATGCCACTAAGGCCTTAGTGGGGAAGCAGATGTCGACGCCGGGAAAATTAAACCCTCTTTTTCCTTTTTTGTTTATTTGTTTGTTTTCTTGTTTTCTACCCTTTTAAAGACTTTTGTTTCGATGCTTATGCAAATGGTGAATTTTTTTGGAAAAAGGACCGACTTAAAAAGATTAATTTTAATGATTGGGCATAATTAGACAGAGTCGCCAGTTGGTATAGTTTCTAATGGATGTACCAACTCATCAAGATTTTGGAGGTTTTCGCAATATGGCCCAATATGTGACTCCGTAAAATTGGTCTGGAACCCGAGATTCATAGAGTTCGGGGGCTTGCTTAAGCGAGGGGAAGGTGTTAGGCAACCCTCCCTGAATTCCGTAAAAACACGGTTACAGCATCTTGTTGATTTCCTAAGCATGAAGTGTGTGTGTGTAAGTGTAAGTGTTTGATTTTGAGAAAGCTTTTGATATTTATTTGACTTATGCTAAGTGCTTTGCTTTTAAGAGTTGTTCTAAGCCTTGTTTTAACCTATGCGTGGCATTGTTTTTGAAAGTAGTGTTGAACCTCTTTGGACCTATGCATGAAGGATTTGATTTAAAGAAAAGTTCATTTTTAGACAAAGCATATTGAAATGACGTTTTGGAAAACAAGGTTTTCAAATCCTTCGCTAGATAGGAATTGAGGTCCTTTTATACTTCTGATTATTAACCTTAGATTTGTCTATCCCCGAAGCGCTTTATTATTTTTACAAAAACTCTTTGTTATTTTGTTTGAAAATTGTTTTGGGTGATAATGCATGAAAGAAAGCATAAAAAAGGGTTTGCCCATCTCCAGGCATGAAATCATCTCGATAGACCCGAGCACCCACAATCACAACTGTTCATTATAACGAGACCTTAAATCCAATCTCTCGGGATGAGGCCCTCGAAGTCGTTTTAAGGCCCAATATTACATATACAATGATTTGTGCGGTTTGATATTACATTGTAAACAAAAAACCCATCGTGAGAATCTAGTCGAGATCCGATTATTATATCTCAATCCCGGAATTCCTAGGCTCACATTAGTATGCTTGAATGTATATATATATATATATATATATATATTGTATCTTAACCTTTCAATAAAGAGATTCATTGATTAGAATCCCTGATTGCAAATAGTTAGGACCCTCTCACCACTAAATAGAGATCCAAGGCTCTATGGAGTGACCGAAATCGGTCAAAAAAATTGAAAAACGACTAGATCTAAGTCGATCTAGCATAGAGGTTCGAGCTTTGAAGCTTCTGAACCGATTAAGGCGATTAAGGGCAAGATCCCGCTAGATCTAAGTAGATTTAGTGAAAAAACTTGATTTCTAACTAGATATGTACAAAATAATTGGTAAAATCTACCAACCAACGTACAATATATGCATTATACAACAATTCTAACTATAGATAAACATTATATTGAAATAGATCTAGTAGTTCTAACAATATTTATAAATGAAAGGACCAAATATTCAACCTTTTCACCTTGGAGGATGTAGAAACAAGCCTCCTGGGACTTAAATCAATGTTATATTACTCTATATGCACGAGATCTAATATATATGTGATGGATTTAACTCAAGGATGGTATTATAATGCCAAACGCGAGCATTTCTCTCTCTAGAATCTCCTTTTCTTCTCTGTAACTTTCTTCTCTTTTTTTTCTCTAAATGAACTGCTGATGGCCTGTTGTAGGCCTCAAGGTCAACCGTAGGTACACCTGCGGCTAGGCCCCATGGGCCCCTTCGTCTCAAAATTTGTTCTTTCGGTTGTCCGTGTCTTTCAATCTGGGAAAAGTTGAGGTATGTGCCCAAATATCCCAGAAAGTTTATGTCGAATGTTGCGAAATAAAGTCGAGTCTGACTGATTCTAACTCCGGGAAGATGAAATAATTAGCAGAGAAGTATCTTCCGGTTCCCGAGGTGGTCAGCTGGCTCGTTTTGGGTAGTTTGTAGTTCGAGGATTGTTGTGGTGGCTTCTTATGACCTCATCCTCAGCTTTATGATCCTCGTTCGGACCATGCTGTGTTTGGGCGTCGTTGCACTTTGATTTATCCATGCGGTTGTCTCCGAGGTGAAATTATGCATTTGCCTTCCCTTGAGGTTGTCTCCCCCCAAAGCGGTATACATCACCCATCTTGAGTCGCCAAATACATGGTACAAAATTCAAATATAACTTAATTATACAACGATCGTGTAAAATACGACAAAACATAATCTAAGAGTTTAAATAAGAATATTGTCATCTAGACAATATCCACTCTCAATGGAGTCCTCATTACATTTATTATCACATTATTAAAGTAGAATAGTGAGGACTACTAAAAGCAATTTATCTGGACCATCACTTCATTCCCCAGGCTCGTCCTAGCTATATTCTCATTTCTGAAAAGAACAATGAAAGAAAGGGTGAGCTCAACTAGCCCGATAAGAAATATTATGACTAAGATAATGCGAGAATAAATTATCCTTAGCCTTGACGATATAACAACTGATAGAATACAATAGACAACAAGTTTTAGATCAACAAGCTGCGGTGAAAATAATAAGCAATCCATTAGAAGAAAGTCAAGTAGAGCATAAAATCTACTATCTTCTATGATTTAAAAAGTTTTTCATCAAATTTATTATTTGAGACTCGACAATAAATAAAATCGAATCATCCACTGCACCACGGGCCGAGGATATTCATGTAATCATCAATGATCATGATTATCTTAGAATAATCTGGTCATAATCATACCAACAATTTGTCCATCGATGAACTACACATGCCGATGAGGACTTTTACCACATCATTTCGTCACATTACGGTCATGATTATCTTGAATAATCCTGGTCATAATCATACCAAGTCCATCTATGCACGTAAGCCAAAGATGACTTTCATCACAATATAAGCATGAGGATGATGACAATGACATAATAATTCAATAAAACAAGTTCAAGGATAAATTTTAAAGATTTATAATTTAATTTATCCGAGAAATCAATAACGTCAAATTGTCAACATGATCTTTGCTTTGTAGAGTAAAATTCAAAGAATAATATTCATGTACCAAAAATAATTTGGACATAAAAAATATATATTTTTGGGTGAATAGTACCCGTGAATAGTACTTAGGGAATAGTACCCGAAGTGAATAGTACAAACACGAAAAGTGTCCCGAATACCGAGTGAATGATACTAGAGTGAATAGTAATTGGGTGAATAGTAACCCGTGAATAGTAACTTCGTGAATAGTACTCAACGACACGAAAAGTACCCCAAATATACTAGAGTGAATAATACTAGAGTGAATAGTAACTTGGGTGAATAGTAACCGTGAATAGTAACTTCGTAAAAAAAAATACCAAAGAAAATGATATTCCATGGCAGTACAAAAGAAATGATATCTCAAATGAGTATAATAGAATATCTGAAGCGCAAATGGATTTTCACACCGCCATGCGATAATCCACGTAAACGCAGATCATTTCCACAATTTAATAAAGAATGAATATGAAGGATCATTCACCATGCATGCGGTAATCCACATAGACAGGTTATTCAGCGAGAATAATAAAGAATGGAATAAAGAAGAATTCACCGTGCATGCGATAGGCCCGCATGAGAGAGTTATTCAGCGAGAATAATAAAGAATGGAACCGGTCATACGTAATCGCACGCAGACGGGATATTCTAACGAGAATAATAAAAAAATGGAACCCGGTCATACGTAAATACTTGACAGGCGAGGATATTCAACGAGAATAATAAAGAATGGAATAACAACGAAATTCACCGGGCATGCGATAGAAGACCCACAGCAGACGGAGTTATTCAGCAGAATAATAAAGAATGGAATATGAGGAAGAATTTCACCATGTATGCGGTACTTGGCATAGACAGTTATTCAACATAATAATAAAGAATGGAATAACAACCCTTAAGAGTATAGAAAGAAAATAACTCTCTTCATGAATCTGAAAGAATAATACCCCTTACCTCGAAAAAAAGAAGAATGGATCTTTGGAATAGTGAGGTAGCAGACTTCTCTTCTTCTTTCTCTCTATAATTTCTCTTTATAATAATTGCTCTATAGCTTTAGTGAATTGGTGAAAAATAATGAAGGAATGAGCTTTATTTATAGGAAAATATAGTTTCGATAATTGCACATTTTGGGGCTCAAAATATTACGATTATAATACCTTCTCTCTTTTTTTCATTTTTTAATTTAGTCCTGCAAGTATTATCAAACTTGCACCACCTCCCTAATAGTAAATCATGTGAATAAATAGTAAATCATGTGACTCAATAGTTCTAATCATGTGAAAAACTAATTATAGTATAGTACCTTCATCTATACCTCCATTTTTAACTTAGTCATGCAAGTATTATCAATCTTGCACCAACTCCCCTAATAGTAAATGAATGTGAATCAATAGTACACATGTGAACAAATAGTTATAATCATATGAATTAATAGCAATTAATTGCTCATTTATCAGGTTAATTACCGATTGGTCGATATAACCTCCAGGACATCAATTATTATCGAAATAAATGTCGATTTCCACTAACACTAATAATTCCAACACAATGGAACTATCAATTTCATCTTTAATCAACACGAACTTATTCATCATTAATATTATAATTCACAATATTTAACAACCGGTCGTTCCCAAGAAAGAGGGGCTTTCAGATAAGGATTTCTCCTTATTGGTAGCTTGATTAGGTGACCAAACCTCTCCTTGACATGAACTTCTAGACATTGTCAATATTGCAAATAATAATATGAATAACTTTGTTCGTCTCAATTATTGATTTAATAATATAACATATTATACGGATGATTTGTGACAATAATTGAATCGATAATATGAGAGATATGATCGACAATTCTTGTTGTAATAATTGAGTATAATGAGTGACTTCTTACGTAAGCATCAATAATCAATCTGGTGTGCTTCTTATGCAACCACGCGTATTCTTGTACTTTTTACTCTAGGGTAGTTCAACGGTTTTAACGGTAACACACTTTCGTAGTTATTTTTATAAAAAGATAATTACATTGTTTTTCTAACTACGACAATACTTATTGTGGGGTCCACCAATGATTGTGCCGTAAATACGAATATTCCCTGTTAAAAGCGAATATTTTTGACCAATCGAATATTATATAACAACTTGCTTACTTTGCAAAATTTATAAATATTACCCACAACTATAACATTATATCAAATCCACACCATAATGAAAAAAAAAAAATTTGAGAAATTTAAATCTTTATTCATAAAATTTGGGGTCTCATAATCTCCCTCCTTATGAAATTTTGCCCTCAAAATTTACGTACATTACTGGTATCTTGAAGAGATGAGGATACCTTGACTTCATTTGATTCTAACTCTTGAGGTATAACCTTTGAGTGTTGAATATAATCCTTCTTATCCAAGATTTTAACACGTATCTTCTCATACGTTAAATCTTACATTATCTCATCTAATTCTAATTCAATAATGTGGTTTGGGTCGTCCACATATTTACGTAACATCGATCGTAAAAAAAGCGTTATGAACACGCGACATACTTGGCGGTAAAACGAGTCTATAAGGCCATATTTCTAACTAAATCGAGGATTTCAAATGGGCCAATTAAATCGAGGGTTGATATTTCCTCTTTTCATCGACTCTTGCTTCTAGAATAATGCCTTCTTGAACCTTCTTCTTCATTTTCATCAGCTCTAGGTGTGTAGTTTGAGCGTCTTTAACTTTATCGATTAAAGTCGATTCTACTCGTATATTCGTTATCTTCACGTGGGTCCCTAGAATCTTTAACTCTATCTTCATCATTTGTAAGTTATACGAAATGGGTTTTTGTGTTAACAACATCACACTCGTAAACGCATACGATCTTCTACTCAACGCGTCAGCTACCACGTTCGCTCTTCCACGATGATATTGAATGGTATAGTCGTAATCTTCAACAGCTCGAGCCAACGTCCTTGGTGCATTATACGTTTGTTTTAGTTGAAGAAATATTTGAGGGTTTTAGAAATGGGTTTTGTATTGGGGTCAATACAAAATTTGATTTCACGCTTTGGGGGTAGGCCAAGAAGTCTTCAAGAATACGTCAGGAAATTTATTAATGATAGAAATATCATTTAAAAACTGTGACTCTCATCCAAGACTTGGATAACACATGAAATGAAGGTTTCTACTAACGAAGTTTCAACCGATAAGTCAAAGTCTAATTTCTCGAAGTCAAATTTAAGCGTTGGCGCAAGCAAAGAGATAAAAGAATGGGTAGAAGCAGGTATCTAATAAGGTATAGACTTTGCAAGAATTTATAATTAACTAACCGTGCTAACCGTTCGGGTTACTCGCTTTTGAGAAGTCACGAAAAATGCTCTTCTGAAACCACAGACTTTGTTTTGTCGTATCGCCTTTGGTGCCACCGTCAATTTGGACTTGACTTTGGTGCACGACAAAATCGGGCTAGGTGACCTTCTTTTCCACAATTGTAACATGCTTTGGGTTTGCATCATGCGAGTTTGGACTAATATGTCCTCCCCTCGCATTTGAAGCATCTGATTGGTGGTTGTTCTCCTTCCTTGAAAGCGGGTGTTGGTCTTTCTTTGTCTTTCCATCGTTGTTGAACCTTCTCTTCTTGAAATTTCCACTCCTATTATCTTGGCCATGATTACCATCGAAGTGGTTACCATTCTTGGCATGATAATTTCCCCACGATGGTTATCATTGTTAGATGGTCGTTGCCACCGAATATGATTATTATCGTGTTGTTGGTCGTTGCCTTTTGGTTGTCTTTGACTCATTATCGGCGCTCAATAATTGAGCCCTATTCACAACATCGAATATAAACAAAGTTTGTGAGAAATGAGGTATTGACGTATATCGGGTTTCAAACCTCTTAGAAACATTCGCGTCATTCGCTCCTCATTATCGACCAAATGGGATGCAAACCGGGATAACTCCTCAAATTTAGCCTCGTATTGCGACACGGTCATATTGTTTTGCTCCAACTTGATGAACTCCACCTCCTTCATGTAGCCGAATACTTTCGGGAAAGTACTTGTCGTTGAACGACTCTTAGAACTTCTCCCAAGACATCTTGAGTGTCGTCGGTAAAGTGCGTTTTCTGATTCCCACCAATAATCGCCTCTTCACGCATAACATAAAGGTGGAAAAGGAACCTTTTGCTCCTCGGAGCATCCCAAGACATCAAATATCTTGGTGATACGCTTTATCCACGTCTCTCGCCTTAAGTGGTTACGGCTTTTCCAAAAACTCGGTGGTCCCGGCTCCTTGAAGCGCTTAGCGGTGACCATCAGAGAGTTGCCATTGTTTCCACCTGCATTTTGAGCAGGAGTCTCTCTACTTTGATGTTGCATAAATTGCATAAAGCCTTTGAACATCCATCGTTCATCATTCGATCGGTGTTGTTATTTACACGAGGATTATTGTCTTTCTGTTGCACATTATCACGGGTATTGATCGTTGGTGACTCAGCGGTCTCATGTGCTTCATTGCTTATCTCGACATTTTGGATGCCATTTTCAAAAAGTGTCACAAAACAAGGGTTAATTAACATATCACATATTATCCCTATACTACAATGAGCCAATTAAATACCAAATAAACTTAGGTAGGTCATACTAGCGAAAGAATTCCCGTCTCTCCCCTCTAGTTCTTGTCTCACATCTCGGCCGGGGATCATATCCTAAGCTTTGATACCAAGCTGTGACACCCCCAAAGCAGGTATACATCACCCATCTTGAGTCGCCAAATACATGGTACAAAATTCAAATACAACTTAATTATACAACGAGTCGTGTAAAATACGACAAAACATAATCTAAGAGTTTTAATAAGAATATTGTCATCTAGACAATATCCATACTCAATGGAGTCCTCATTACATTTATTATCACATTATTCTGTAGAATAGTGAGGACTACTAAAGTCATTTATCATGGACAATCACTCCATTCCCTGACTCATCCCGCTATATTCTCATTTCTCTGAAGAGAACAATGAAAGAAAGGGTGAGCTCAACTAGCCCGATGAAATATTATGACTAAGATAATGCGAGAATAAATTATCCTTAGCCTTCAACGATATAACAAGCGATAGAATACAATAGACAACAAGTTTTAGATCAACAAGCTGCAATTTGAAATAAGCAATCCATTAGAAGAGTCAAGTAGAGCATAAAATCTACTATCTTCTATGATTTAAAAAGTTTTTCATCAACTTTATATTTGAGACTCGACTTAATAAATAAAATTGAAATCATCCCGCACCACGCCGAGGATATTCATGTAATCATCAATGGTCATGATTATACCGAATAATCCTGGTCATAATCATACCAACAACTATCCATCGATGAACTACTACGGGCCGATGAGGACTTTTACCACATCATTCGTCACATTACGGTCATGATTATCTTAGAATAATCACAGTCATAATCATACCAAGTCCATCTATGCACGTAAGCCAAAGATGACTTTCATCACAATATAAGCATGAGGATGATGACAATGACATAATAATTCAATAAAACAAGTTCAAGGATAAATTTTAAAGATTTATAATTTAATTTATCCAGAGAAATCAATAACGTCAAATTATCGACATAATCTTTGCTTTGTAGAGTAAAATTCAAGAATAATATTCATGTACCAAAAATAATTTGAATGGAAAAGAAATATATTTTTTGGGTGAATAGTACCAAGTGAATAGTACTACTTGAGAATAGTACCCGTGAATAGTACCCAAACACGAAAAGTGTCCCGAATACCCAAGTGAATGATACTAGAGTGAATAGTAATCGGGTGAATAGTAACCCGTGAATAATAACTTCGTGAATAGTACTACGGCATGAAAAGTACCCCCGAATAGAGAGTGAATAATACTAGAGTGAATAGTAATCGGGTGAATAGTAACCCGTGAATAGTAACTTCGTAAAAAAATACCAAAAAAAATGATATTCCATGGCGAGTACAAAAGAAATGATATCTCGAGATGAGTATAATAGAAATATCTGAAGCGCAAATGGATTTTCACCGCGCCATGCGGTAATCACGTATAAGCGGATCATTTCCACAATTTAATAAAGAATGAATCTGAAGGATCATTCACCATGCATGCGGTAATCCATATAGCGAGTTATTCAGCAGAATAATAAAGAATGGAATAATGAAGAATTCACCGTGCATGCGATAATCCGCGCAGACGAGTTATTCAACGAGAATAATAAAGAATGGAACGGGTCACGTAATCACGTAATGCATGAGGCGAGGATATTCAACAGAATAATAATAAAGAATGTCACCGGTCATGCGCGTAATCCAGCATAGAGCGAGGATATTCAACAGAATAATAAAGAATGGAATAACAACGAGAATTCACCGGGCATGCGATAGACCGCACTGAGACGAGGTTATTCCAACAGAATAATAAAGAATGGAATAATGAGAAGGATTTCACCATGTATACGGTACTTAGCATGAGCGAGTTATTCAACATAATAATAAAGAATGGAATAACAACCCTTACGAGTATTGAAAGAAAATAACTCTCTTCATGAATACGAAAGAATAATACCCCTTACCTTAAAAGAAGGCTGAATCTTTGGAATAGTGAGGTGTGAGACTTCTCTTCTTCTTTCTCTCTATAATTTCTCTCTATAATAATTGCTCTATAGCTTTAGTGAATTGGTGAAAAATAATGAAGGAATGAGCTTCTATTTATAGGAAAATATAGTTTCGATAATTGCACATTTTGGGGCTCGAAATATTACATTATAATACCTTCATCTTTTTTTTTATTTTTAATTTAGTCCTGCAAGTATTATCAAACTTGCACCACCTCCCCTAATAGTAAATAATGTGAATCAATAGTAATTCATGTGACTCAATAGTTCTAATCATGTGAAAATACGAATTATAGTATAGTACCTTCATCTATACCTCCATTTTTAACTTAGTCATGCAAGTATTATCAATCTTGCACCAACTCCCCTAATAGTAAATGAATGTGAATCCATAGTATACACATGTGAACAAATAGTTATAATCATATGAATTAATATCAATTAATTGCTCATTTATCCGGTTAATTACCCGATTGGTCAATATAACCTCCAGACATCAATTATTATCAAAATAAATGTCGATTTCCACTAACACTAATAATTTCCACACAATGAAACTATCAATTTCATCTTTAATCAACACGAACTTATTCATCATTAATATTATAATTCACAATATTTAACAACCAGGTCATTCCCAAGAAAGAGGGGCTTTTAGATAAGGATTTTCTCCTTATTGGCGCATGATTAGATGACTAAACCTCTCCTTGTGAGAACTTCTAAACATTGTCAATATTGCAAATAATAATATGAATAACTTTGTCGTCTCAATTATTGATTTAATAATATAACATATTATACGGATGATGATTTGTGACAATAATTGAATCAATAATATAAGAGATATGATGCGATAATTCTTTGTAGCAATAATTGAGTATAAGCGAGTGACTTCTCACGTAAGCATCAATAATCAATACCGTGTGTGCTCTTATGCAACCACGCGTATTCTTATACTTTTACTACTAGGATAGTTCAGCGGTTTTAACGGTAACACTTTCGTAGATTATTTTTTTATAAAAGATAATTCTTTCATTTTCTAACTACGACTATACTTAGTTGTGGGGTCCACCAATGATTGTGCCATTGTATGAATATTCCCTGTTAAAACAAATATTCCCTGACCAATCGAATATTATATAACAACTTGCTTACTTTGCAAAATTTATAAATATTACCCACAACTATAACATTATATCAAATCCACACCATATTAAAAAAATATTTCAAGAAATTTAAAAAAAATTTTCTCACATTAGATTTAAAATTTAAATCATAATGGTTTTTTTACTCCTTTTAGAAGAATCTAAATGGAACAAATTTAGTTTACCTTGGGAATCTAATTTAGTTAAGGATCATCATTGTAAGAGCTATTGGTGATGGTATTCCTTAATACTTAAAAGTATGTTGTAGGGTATGTTCGGGTAAAATAAATTATATATGGAGGTAGGTGAATGATCAACAAAGGATCTACCACTTTCAGTAAAGGGAGAGAATGTCCTATGCGATTCGATGAATGACAATTCTGAAAGAAATTCAGAATGATTGACAGTGTAAATCGTTGGTGACAACTCCAGCGTAGCATCGGGAAGGGTCTGGTGATGTAGGTCATTGAAAACTACTTAAATGAAGGTCAGAATGATTGACAGTATCAAACAGTTAGCGACAACTCCAGCATAACATCGAGAAGGGTTCGGTGATGTAGGCCATTGAAAACTACTTTAACGAAGGTCAGAATGATTGGCAGTGTCAAACCGTTGGCGAAAACTCCAGTGTAGCATCGGGAGGGGTCTGGTGATGTAAGCTATTGAAAACTGTTTCAATGAAAGGAAGAGTATCTGATATTGCAAACCGTTGGCAACAACTCCAGCGTAGCATCAGGAAAGATCTGATGATGAAAACCGTGGAAAGCTATCTTCCTCAAAGAGGACCAATGATGGAATATGTTATATAAATCCCTAGCCAAGGCACCGCGAAGGTTTTGTGATTTCTAAACCGTTGTAAACTACTATTCAAGGAATTCGGTGATGGTCAACCTTCACAAAACTATAGTTCGAGTAGGTATTGTGAGGATGTTGTGAAAGCAAGTAGTAAATTTTTTATCTCCAGTGGAGTTATCAGCATCAACCTGATAGAAAGCCCTGGTGGTGGTGGCAATCCCAACGTAATGGTAGGGAGAATCCAATGATGGAAACCAAGGCAAGCTATCAACAAGATAAACATCAATAATCCCCATTGAGTCGCTCGCAAAAGAGAGGAACATCTTCAGCGGAAGTAAATCCAGAAAGCACATCTAAAGATAAAGAACGTTGGTGATAACCTCAACGTCAGAATCCAATGGTCTTAGCCATAGGAAAACCTCCACAGCAGGGATCTTAAAAACATCTTTGCAACTTGTCGTTGAATCAGTCTTAATAGCACTGATGGACATTTCAAGTCGTTGACGACAACCCTAGTGTAGCATCGGGAAGGATCCGATGATGAAATCTTTGTAAATTACCATTCGAGTAGACATCAAGGCAGTTCCGTGGAGACCATCATTTACAACTCCATCCTCAACATAAATAGCGGGAGTAGTCAATGATAGAATACCGTTGGAGGTAATTCCACACCAAAACAATCAGAGTATATAACATATTTCATTGCATAACATCATTTAATAAAAATCTTCTTTTATCTTCCAGAGACAACCCCGGGAGATCAAGTTAAACCCCGGGAGATCAATTCAAACCCCCGGAGATCAAGTCAAATCCCGATGATAACCCCAGGAGATCAAGTCAAACCCCGGAGACAACCCCGGGAGATCAAGTCAAATCCCTAAGACAACCCCAGGAGATTAAGTTGAACCCTGATGATAACCCCAGGAGATCAATTCAAACCCCAAAGACAACCCCGGGAGATCAAAGTCAAACCCCTGTGATAACTCCAGGAGATCAAGTTAAGCGCCCAACAACAACCCCGAAAAATATCAAACTAACCTCAGAGACAACCCTGAGACTATCAAAAGTCAACAATAGTCCAACCTCAGAGATAATCCTAAGAAAAGACAACTACAATTGCATCAAGCGCGGAACCAACCCAGGAGGGGGAAAATAGAAATTTCACTAACACAACATCAATTCAGCCTAAATCACTGCAAAAGAGGTCATACAAAACCATAACATCAATCCCGAGTAAAAATAACACAGGATAGCTCAACAAATGGACTGTGAAGACTTGAAGATCTGGTCATAGACCCATCTTCCCAGATTCGGAAAAGGTCAAATCACATGTCATTGTGTAGCTCTCGTAAAGGGCTTTCCGAAAAGGTATAACACGCCTTCATCGGATTCCCGGATTGAAAATTATGAAGGTTCGAGTGGATAACACGTTGATCCAAGTACACGTACTTCGAGACAACAGGACCCATGAGGCTTGGGCCCACCTAGGAAGCCATAGGTAGACCCACGACTACTTTAGTCTATAAATAGACCCCCCTCAGCCAAAATAAAAAAAGAAGAAAACAGAGGGAATTCCGTCCATTTCAGCTCTTAACCCCTCCTATAGTGTTCTAAACTTTAATATTCTTCTATGTAAACACTTATATACATATACTACAACATATCAAATTTTAACTGGTGGAAACGTAGTTTTCAAGCTTCAAAAATGGTTTAAACCTCTCCTTGCTACACATTGTAAGATCTTTTCAGATCTAAAGCTTTTACTCGTTTTTCTATATATACAGCTATATATATGGCTTAGTTTTGACCGAATTGGAAATTTGAGGGTCTTATTGCCTTAATATATATATATATATATATATATATGTGTGTGTGTGTGTGTGTGTGTGTGTGCGTGTGTGTGTTGAAATCGAACTGTTGAGCCTGGATTGCAAATCTGCGGCTTTTTCTTGCTTTTGTATATATATATATTCATGATCTGCTGATTCGAATTCGAATAATACTATTTAATAATGTCTGGATTTTAAATTCGTGGCTTTCACTACTTTAATATATATATATATATATATATATATATTAATTGCTTACTGCTATTAAAATATTTGTTCTAACTATTTATTTAATGTAAAGCGGTGATATTAATGTTTGTTGACTAGATTAATCTAAATCTAGCCATATCTAACTTTTAACTGGTTCAAAAGTTGTAAAACTGGAACCGTTGAGATAGAATGGCTAAGATTTATTCAAATCTAGTTTTCTTTCTATTTTTGTAAATATTAAGTAACCACGCGTCCCTAGATCTGTATCTAGAGGAAGCTGGAAGCTTTAGCTACGCGCATGCATAGATTTAATTGATGAATCCTCTATTTTGTGACGTTTATATTTGTTATACAGGCTATTCATAAAACATTATTTGAGCCTAGGAGCCACGGGATCTAAGATCTAACTGACGGATCTAGATCTGGTTCCCATGATGGACTATTTTCAGTTGTACAGTTAGCTTATAAATCATATTTATGGTGCTCAGGTCACTTCGATGGCTTGCATGCCCATAAAGAGCCCGACACTTATATGTGAGATCCCGAATTTTATGAAATAAAAGTATTCAATTTTTCTATTTTGGTAAATAGTTAAATTGATAAAAGTTTAAAGTTAAGGGTGATATGTGAAAATTTTTCAAAGTAAACAAGTTGTCATAAAAAAATCGGTGATAAAAGTATAGTAATACGCGTGGTTGCATAGTAGCACACGATATTGATTATTGATGCTTACGTGAGAGTAACTCAGTTATACTCAATTATTGCTACAGTAATTGTTGCATCATATCTCTCATATTATTGATTCAATTATTGTCACAGTATCATCTGTATAATATGTTATATTATTAAATCAATGATTGAGACGACAAAATTATTCATATTATTATTTGTAATATTAACAATGTCTAGAAGTTCTGTCAATGAGAGGTTAGATAATCTAATTGCGCGCTAATAAGGAGAAATCCTTATCGGAAAGCCCCCTCTTTCCTGGCAACGACCTGGTTGTTAAATATTGTGAGTTATAATATTAATGATGAATAAGTTCGTGTTGATTAAAGATGAAATTGATAGTTCCATTGTGTTGGGATTATTAGTTGTAGTGGAAATCGACATTTATTTCGATAATAATTGATGTCTGGAGGTTATATTGACCAATCGGGTAATTAATCGAATAAATGAGCAATTAATTGCTATTAATTCACATGCTTATAACTATGTGTTCACATGTGTGTACTATTGATTCACATGATTTACTATTAGGGGAGTTGGTGCAAGATTGGTAATACTTGCATGACTAAATTAAAAATGAAGGTATAGATGAAGGTACTTATACTATAATTAATTTTTTCACATGTTTAGAACTATTGAGTCACATGATTTACTATTGATTCACATGATTTACTATTAGGGAGGTTTGAAGTTTGATAATACTTGCATGACTAAATTAAAAATGAAGGAAAAGATAATGGTATTATCTTTGTAATATTTCGAGCCCCAAAAGCAGCATGATTATCGAAACTATATTTTCCTATAAATAGAAGCTCATTTCTTCATTATTTTTACCAATTCACTAAGTCTCACAAGAGCAATTATAGAGATAGAAGCTATAGAGAGAAAGCTATAGAGAAAGAAGAAAGCGAAGTCCGCTACTTCACTTTACTACAGTATCTGATCTTCTTTTGAGATAAGGGTTATTATTTTTTATATTACGAAGAGATATATTATTTTTTGTATTACAGTATGAATATTACTATCGTTCAATATTCATTATATTAGTTTAATATTCGTAAGGAATATTATTTAGATTCAATATTAAGTAAGGAATATTATTTTCGATTCAACCATTATAAGTAAAGGGTTTACGCCTTGAAGCGATTTTGTAATTTTCCTACCCTAAAAAATTCTGGAATAATTTGAAATGATAATTTGATGCGTTTTCTAGATTGTGTCCAAAAATGGCAATTTTTGGATGTATAGATTAGGAGTTATGAATTTTATGGGAAAAGACTATTTTAAAAGTAAATCCTTATAACTCCTTGTGGTTAACTCCAAAATTTGTGAAATTTTTATTGGGAGTAGATCTATATAACATCAGTATACCTTGTAAATTTTAGAATTTTTGGACAAAAGTATAGTTTTTGATAAATGTCAAAATATTGGCGATTTTAGCCGTATGAAAAATAGTAAATGAATTTTAAAAATTTTGAGAAAATATATATTCAATATGGGACTATATTTCGCTAAATCCCAGAAAAGAAAATTTGTTTGTACTGATTTGGTAGTTTTCATGAAAATGGGCTAGTTATGAGTAAATGAATTAAATATGTTATGTGAAGTAAGAAAATTGGAAAATAGGATTTTATGGCTTGAGAATCCTATATAAGGTATATGCAGATTTTTGATGAGAGTTTTTGGTTATTGGTGATAAAATCTTATGAGTTTGGCATTTTAGGATGATTAAATGTATTAATTAGTAAAGTGTAAACAATTTAAATAAATTGTTTATAAGTTTAAGAAATGATTAAAATATTGTGGTAATATTAATAATATTAGATTATGAGATTATTAAGTGATTTATAACATTTGGATTAAGGTGTTATAAATATTGATATAAATTTTATTGTGATACTTTATTTTTTTTTGTCGGGGTTACTATTCACGTACACGACACTATTCACGTATACGGCACTATTCATGTATATGGCACTAATTGCGTATATGACATTATTTACGTATACGGTACTATGTACGAATACGGAGTACTATATACGAGTTACTATTTATGAGTTACTATTCATGAGTTACTATTCACGAGTTACTATTCATGGGGTACTATTTACCCGAAAAATATATTTCTTTTATGTCCAAATTATTTTTGGTACATGAATATTATTCTTGAATTTTACTCCACAAAGCAGTATCATGTTGACAATTTGGATATTTTTAAACTCTAGATAAATTTAAAGTCTTTAATATTTATCCTTGATTTCGTTTGATTAATGCTTATATCATTGTCATCATCCTCATGCTTATATTGTGATGAAAGTCATCTTTGGCTTACGTGCATATATGGATTTATTGATTATTGGTTTTTCTGATTTGTATATTTTTGGCTTACGTGCATAGATGGATTTTGTTGATTATTGGTTTCTGATTGTATATCTTTGGCTTACGTGCAAAGATGGATACATTGATTATTAGTTTTATAGTTCTATAACTTTGGCTTACGTGCAAAGATGGACAGGTGTATGTGTAGAGCCCCCAAATCCGAGTCCTAAATCACCACGGATCTGGTGCACTATATCTATAACTATTGCTCCCAAACCGGTTTTGCAAGACAAAATTCCTAAACGGACATGTTATGATAGCATTTACATTACCCTAAGACTAAACTACGTAAGTCTTTTGTAGGGAAACAATTGGGCACATTGCAGTTCAAAGTCCAAAAGGCCATAGGCCTCTGACCAATCATGTCTTCTTGACCCGGTCTAATCTTTGTTTCGAGAAGAATTTGACAGATTGAGTAAACAAATTACAGACTTGGCCGTTCTACTGAAAGAATTGCACCAGTCCACTCAGGGTATGAAAATACCTACACATACAGAATCCTCTACATAAGGAGGAGTTCAAGGGCTGGAAAAAACAATTCAAGAACATCAGTTGGATACGACCAACAAAGACCCTGAAAACACCCATCTCAAAAGAGATCCAGACACTGGTGATATCAGGAAGAAGTTCCTCCAAATGGAGGAAACCATCCGCGTTCTCAAAGGGATTGGAACACATGTCAGTGTTTCATATACAGACCTTTGCATATTCCTTGGTGTTCAATATCCAGAGAAATTCAAGACCCCTGATTTTGAGAAATATGACGGATTAGGGGATCCTTATACACATTTAAAGGTGTTCATTGGAGAACTTGGGTCTTACGCAGAAAATGAAAAGCTCTAGAATCATTTGCTTTGAGAAAAAGTCTACTGGAGAAGCAGTTCATGGTATGCAGTTAGACAACTCTAAGATCTATATTTGGGAAGAGGCTGGCTCATGCCTTCCTCACTTATCTGATTTTCAATCTCGGATGGCTCTGACCGGTACCAAATTACTAAGGTCAAGAAAGCGATCTAATGAGTCATTTAGAAAGTACGCTCAAAGGTGGGGCGCCTTCTTTGCTCAAGTTATTCCTTCCATGATAGAATCGAAGAAATGGTCATGACTTTCATAGATGTCTGAGAAGCTCCTTTCTATGAAAGAGTTCTAGCTGGTATTGGCAAACCATTCTCTGAAATGATCAAACATGGCGAGATGGCTGAAATGAGATTGAAGTCCTGTAAAATTCAAGACCTAAGCCAGCTCTTAAAGTCATTCTTTGAGCACATCGGTCCAGAATCTTATGGAAACAACCCGAGAATCCATAAAAAGAAAGAAGAAGATGTTTCCTTGATACTACAAAGACAAAAAGGCAATCAAAGCATCCTATGCACGGAGGAAACTACTCCCTTTTTCGGAACAATCTTCAAACCCTCCATTGCCTAAAAGTGGAAGTAAAAGCGGCCTCGAGCGTTCACACCCTTAGGGGACTCGCTCGAGAATATTCTTGCTCTTCTGACTGCTCAGAAGAAAATTATACATCTTCTTCCACCAGCCGACCCTAATGGGAAGGGTTTTAATGCTACTCGGAAGTGTGCTTATCATGCAGGGGCACCTGGACATGATACTCAAGATTGTTGGGCCTTGAAACATAAGATTCAAGATCTAATAGACAATGGTGAGATCGTGGTCACTAAACCAGATCAACCTCATGTGCAAGACAACCCACTTCCTCAACACAGAGAAGAAGAGGTCAATATGATCAGTTGGAGCACTGTACAAGGTTCCAATTCTAATGACGAATCATCCCAACCCATCATAGACTCCAGTTTACCATGGAACGAAAAATGAAAGCTCTTTGCAAACAAATTGAGCAATTGGCAGAACTGGTGACCCATCAGCATCAAGTCACACGCCAATTAATCAGGCAGGAGCATGCCTATCTCCCTCCATTTGTTGTGAATGATTCATCAACACCTTCAAAAAGCGAAGCTATGGAGGATAAGGTTGCAAAGCAAGCAAATGCTAAAGCCCGTCGGGATTTTGCCAATTAGAGGGAATTCACCTATTTGGGCCATTCTATGGAGGAGATACTTCAAATGTTGATCAACGAAGGAAGAATTACATTCCTTCTCCCTCCCATCAATCCCCGCTCAGGGCGTTTCAATCCTGATGAAATGTGTCAATATCATTCACATTCTCGCGGTCACAGCACAGAAGAATGATGGGCACTCCGCCATCTCATTCAAAATCTTATTGATAGCGGTGTCCTGCAAATAGCAGATGATTACACTGTAAAACTCAAGGGTGGGAATGCATATCCTACCAAATGGAAGGGATCAGTAGCAGTTATATCTGAAGTGGATGATGAGACTGTTAAAGTATTTCCCATACAACCAATTTAACTCAAAGGAGCTGACAATCCTTTGAAAGTGGCCGCACCAGAGCCAATTTCTTTACCTTTCAGACCATAACATCCTGTTGTTATCTTACACAAAGTTCCATGGAATTATGGAGAAGCTAAAGGATCCACGTCTCATACTACTGCTACAGTGTCGAAGGAAAATCCACTGTATCTTCCTCAATGGGTTGTTAAACCTACTTGTAAAGTAAAGGGGAAGTTTCCCATGGAGAAGATTAAAAAATTCCTCCGTACTATGGGTCACAATGAAGCCAAAGTGGTTTTAAGCTTGCGAGAAGCTCCACACCAGATTTCGATACTGGATTTGGTTTTCTCTTCCGAGGATCATCGAAAGATCTTATTGAAGGTTTTGGAAGAAGCCTACTTGCCAAAATCAGTGGATGCAGAAAAATTTCAACATTTGGTTGATCACATTTTCAACAACAATGTGATATCCTTCACTGATGACGACATACCTCCCGAAGGGACCAGTCATTGCAAGCCATTGTATATTACAGTTTTGTCTTCCGGGTACATGCTAGCTGGATTTTTGATAGATAGAGGCTCATCTCTAAATATCTGTCCTCATGCCACCCTGGTAAAGATGAATATCAATCTCAAGCGGATACAAAGCAGCCATACGGTCATCAGAGCTTTTGATGGATCTCGGCGAAATTCCGTTGGAAAGATTGAATTGCCAATTGAGATTGGTCCCAATACATTTAATGTATCTTTCCACGTCCTCAGGATAGAATCAGGATACAACCTGCTCTTGGGGAGACCATGGATACACATGGTTGGAGTCGTTCCCTCCACGCTACATCAACATCTCAAATACATTATCAACAATGATCAGTCTAGTCGCCATCGTATTTGGCCGGATTGTCTTGAACAAGGAACTCTACCAATCATCGACTTCAATTGAAGTTGAAGGCAAGCCAATTTCTATACTCTCGGAAGTGAGTAACACATAATACTATTCTATTGGGCGCCACTTCCCGTATCCAAGATTTCATCGAGGTTATGTCGCTTACCACTCAAGAAATGATGTTATTGGGTCATCAACTTTGGACAAGGGCTTGGTAAAGATAAGCGAGGTATTAAGCACCCTATCCAAATGTCGATCAAATTGGAACAATCGGACTAGGCTATTACGCGATTCGATCACGAGGAATCCTCATAAGCACAAGCGAGGTTCCTCAAGCTTCCAGCCGCACGACAATTTTCTATACCTTTACCTCATGAGTTAATGCAATCTGCAGTAAAGGTTCCAGCCCAGGTTGTGGCTATGCTGTTTCAGAAACCAGTGCCAATCAAAGTAAAAGAGGTGCTGATTCCTGATCCCGAGGCGAAAGACAAGGAATGAAAACGTAAACATGACCTTGCCTTGATGATGGCAGGTATTCGCGTCATTGTTCATGATGAACATACAAACAGATACACCCCAGACGATGATTGCCTAGATGTCATGGTTATCATTCGGGAAAAGGAGGACAATGACGATCTTTCCATCATTACAGTCCATCAGGACTTTTCCCTCGACAATTGGGCAAAGACTCCATACATTGGTTTATTAAGGTAAAATGGGCGAAAATCCCTCCGCCTGTAGATAACTTTAATTGCTTGCTTTCCTTTCTGAGACTAGCGATTATTTTATCAAGTACATGCTAACACTTTTGTATGATCGAGCGATTTGCATATATTAAGTGAACGCATCTTTTGTTTGAGGACTCGAATTTAGATGTGCTGTCTTTTGCGATAAGGTGCCTTCTCTCCACAAGGGTTTGTAACTTTGATGCAAAGTTGGACTCGGACTTAATGGACATCCAAGAGGACATTGAGACACCTCAAGAGATTAAGGAATGGGTCATGACAAACCCAAACCCAATCTTGATCAAACCACTCCTTTCAATCTCGGAACCTTAGACAACCCTAAGCTAATCCAGTTGGTTGGACCTTACCACAAATCAATGGAATGACATGGTTGCACTGTTAACCCAATTCCAGGATGTGTTTGTATGGTCTCATGAAGACATGGTGGGTTTGTCCACTGACATTGTTCTTCATCGCCTTCCCATTAAAGAAGGATTCAAGCTAGTCAGGCAAAAACTCAGGCAATTGAAACTTGAGTGGAGTTTAAAGGTTAAAGAGGAAATTATGAAACAATTTCAAGCTGACATCATCATGGTGTCTACATATCCGGAGTGGATATCCAACATTGTTCCCGTGCCTAAACCAGGAGGAAAGGTGCGATTCTGTGTGGATTATCGGGATTTGAACAAACCTTGCCTTAAAGATAGCTTTCCCGTGCCCTTTATCCACATTCTTATTGATAATACTACTCAATACGGCATGTACTCCTTTGTTGATTACTTTGCGGGGTACCATCAAATTATGGTCGCTGAGGAAGATCGTGAGAAAACTTCTTTCATCACGCCTTGGGGAACCTTTTGCTACAGACGGTTGTCATTCGGCATCATCAATGTTGGGGCAACCTATTAGCGAGCTATGATGGCTCTTTTCCATGATTTAATGCACAAGGAGATAGAGATCTATGTGGATGACATCATTGTCAAATCCCGGAAGGAGGATGACCACTTAGACCATCTCAAAAAGCTTTTCAACAAGTTGCGTAAGTACAACTTAAAGTTGAATCCCGCCAAGTGCGGCTTTGGTGTTAAGTCAGGCAAGTTGCTAGGTTTCCAAGTCGACCACAAAGGATTGAGCTGGATCTACCAAAATCCGAGCCATCAAGGAAATGCTCATTCCTCGCGAGAAAAGAAATCTGAGGATTTTGGGAAGGATCAACTTCATTAGTAGATTCATTTCTCAACTCACAAAGAACTTTGTGATCCAATCTTCAAGTTGTTAAGGAAGAACTCCTCCATGAAATGGAGCGATGAGTGTCGAAAGCCTTCCTCACAATCAAAGAGCAATTGATTAACGCTCCTGTTTTGGTACCTCCCAGGGATGATGTTCCCCTGTTCATGTACCTGTCCATAAATAACAATGCCATGGGCTGCATACTGGGGCAAAAAGACAATAGAGGCCAAGAACGAGCTATCTATTACCTCAACAAAAGATTCAGCATCAGTGAACGCAAGTACACTTTGATTGAGAAGACTTGTTGTGCTTTAGCATGGGCTTCCATGAGGTTATAGCATTACCTCCATGGTCACACAACCCATCTCATATCCCGAATGAATCCTCTCAAGTATGTGTTCGGTAAGCCCATCTTTGAATTGTCATTATCCGGATGGCGTTGATCCTACGATAATTTGACATCGCCTCTATGATGATCACAACGATCGTCGGTCGAGGAATTGTGGATCAACTGGCGCCGCACTGCAGGGGACTACAAACCCTTGAAGCGTACTTCCCGATGAAGGGTAATGACAATTCAACAACAACATCGATCAATACATGCCTTATGTGGAGAATGTATTTTGATGGAGCTGTTAATATAGAAGGCTCTGGAGCTAGAGCAGTCCTAATATCTAGTACGGGGGAGCAGTATCCCGTCGCCATCAAATTGCAGTTTGTCAGCACCAACAACACAGCTGAGTATGAAGGCTGTATCATGGGGCTAAAACTTGCCCGTTCAATGGGCATCAAAGTGTTCTTGTCTTTGGGGATTCCGAATTGGTAATCAAGCAATCCACAGGAATCTATCAAACAAAAGAATTACATTTGCTGCCTTACCATCGACAAGTTTTACAAATGGCTCTGGAGTTCGAAGAAATCTCCTTTCTACACATTCCTCGTAATAAGAATGATTTTGTAGATGCATTAGCAACGTTGGCCTCCTTGGTTTACATACCTGACAAGGAAAACATGCCAAGCATCACATTTAATCTTCAAAGAGCCCCAGTCTATGGGAATTACGTTGGAGAAGTATCTGATGAGCTACCTCCCATCCACAGTCCTTGGTATCAAAGCATCAAGGAGTATCTACGAGATGGATCTACACCCGCTGAGGCAAGCCTAACTGAGAAGAGGCGAATTCATCGACTTGCTATGAAATTCTACCTGAGTGGAGATGCACTCTATAAAAGAGATGCTGGATTAGGTCTCCTCAGATGTCTGGATAAAGACCAAGCTCAGAGACTCATGGATGAGATCCATGGTGGAGTATGTGGCCCTCACATGAGCGGACCCTTACTTGTCAAGAAGATCCTCAGAACTGGGCATTATTGGCTTACACTCAAAGATGACTGTGATGATCACGTCAAGAGATGCTATCAATGCCAGATTCATGGGAATGCTATCCACGCCCCTCCAAGGGAACTCCACAATATGAGTTCTCCATGGCCCTTCTCAATGTGGGGAATGGACGTGATCGGGCCCATCGAGCCCAAAGCCAGTAATGGACATCGATTCATATTCACCATGATCGACTACTTCACCAAATGGGTAGAAGCAGCATCCTTACCTAGGGTTACTAAAGAAGTTATCATTGCTTTCATTAGAAACAATGTCATCTGTCGATATGGACAACCAATGGTCATTGTGTCAGACAATGCCAAGAACCTCAACAATAAAATGATGGAGGAGTTATGCAGAAAATTCCACATCAAAAATCTCAACTCCGTCATCTACCGTCCAAAGATGAATGGTTCTGTTGAAACGGCTAATAAAAACATCAAAAAGATCATTCAAAAAATGTCTGCCAATCACAAAGGATGGCTTGACCTCTTGCCTCTGACTTTATTAGCCTACAGAACTTCTATGCGAACTTCCACTGGGGCAACCCCCTACTCATTAGTCTATGGGATGGAAGCAATGCTCCCCATAGAGGTGTAAATGGAATCCCTCAGAGTATTGATGGATGCTCAGTTGGATGAAGACCAATGGGTACAAGACAGGTATCACCAATTGTCTACAATAGGCGAAAAGGCGATTCGCGGCTATCTTCCATGGTCGATTATATCGTGAAAGGATCGCACGATCCTACAATAGAAAAGTCCGACTACAGCAGTTCAAACAACATGACTTGGTTTTGAAGAAGATCATTGACAACCAAGATCAATCTAAGGGAAAATTCGCTCCTAACTAGGAAGGCCCATTTGTTGTCAAGGAGGTATTGACAGGCGGTGCTCTCAGATTACAGGAAATGGATGGCGATGAATTTCCACAGCTTATCAACTCGGACACCATGAAACGATACTATGTCTGAAGTTACCATCAAACAAACATCCTGATTTTGATCATCAAATCACCAGTCATTCCGGTTTTGAACCCTTTCCTTTTTAAATACTCTTCTGCCCCTCACTTCAGACATAGTATCGTTTTCAGATCAAAGGGATGGAATTATCCAACGTCTTCTCACAAATAGAAGATTCGGTGACCATCTAAGCTGCGATCGTGCCTCAAAGAACAATACCAACCCATAAGAGATGGAATTAACTAGGCTTCTCACAAATAGAAATCTTGGTGACCATCGTAGTGCTTGATCCGATCTCGAGAGAGGAAGAAACTACCCTCCTCTCCACTTCTTCATAGAGATACCAGTCCCAAGACACCAAAGATGGTAGGGATTTACAAAAATCAATGATCCGTTCTGAGAGATCTTGCGACGTCTCAATGTCCATCTATCAAGGATAAGTTCAGAATGCATCAAGATCACAAGGCCCTAATGAAACAGGCAAACATCAAGCAAGTATCAAGGCATAACTAAAAGGGAAGTGAATCAAAATATATTTCCCTGCCATACATATCTTTGTTTGATATATACATACGTCTTGTATATATGAAAAAATGGCTAAGCTAGTCTGTGCAGGAAAATACAAAGCTATCTACAGATCTGTGTGTATGCAGACTATCAGATCTAACATAGCATCCCTCTTTGAAGACGGAGGTAGCACTGCAAGATCTTTCCCAAGGGTATCTACACGAGCTAGTAGATCAGAGGCTAATTGCATGGTGGCATAGTGCTCATTAATGTAAGCACTCGTAATGCCGGCAAAGAGCGATCATCACGGGATCTAACGAAAGTGCTATCTGCAATGGCCACATCCCTAGCAGATAAGGCGGCATCCCGCTCCCCAATCAATGCATCCCTGGTGATCTAGCCTCATCCCTCTCTAACAGAGCGGTATCTCTCTCATCAAGAGCTGTCAATATTACGGCCCCTGATCTCTATCATAGATCATCAGATGTAAGCTCTGCTCCAAATCATCTTTGAATCTTGAGTGTGATGGCACTCGGGGTGGGAGAATCCATCACAAATCTTTGGCGACCAAGAAGTCAAGTCATCGATGGGAATAACAGCGTCCTCTATAGGCTCCTCATCATCAAAATCAATCCCCTGCACTGTGGATACTGCCGCAGCCGATGCAATCTCTATTTCCATCCATGCAAAATACTCTACAGAACAACCTGGATGACTGACAGAAAACTCAACCAACTCTCGCTGATCCCAACAGGCATACAACCTAGATCGGTCCTCTGCTGATAAACGGTGTGACGCGAAGCGCTGACTCACTGCCCCCTCATACGGATGAAAATTCTTAAACTGGTCAAACTGACACATCACGGCCAATGGGTGGTAAGTGATCATTCCCCTCAATCCAGCTAGAGGGAGATAATCCATGCCCGGAGCATGAGTAATGAAGCTGTAGGGTGAACTAAGCCCTGAACATGGCAATATGGCAAACGGATCCCTAATCCCTGCTAGGAAAGCTGACCACGATGCAACATCTGTGCACTCTACAGGCTGAAAGGAGTATGACATGGCTATCTCCTGCGTGAAACAAAACCCCTGTCGTCTAAATGTGCCAATCGGTCTCAAGTGTGACATAAACCACACATACAGCAAGACCGAGCTACCTGTAAATACTCCTGCTAGATAAGTACAGCAGTATGTAGCTGACCTCAGAGTCTCTACGATGATCATCGGTACAATGGTATGACCCTCCCTGAGAGCTCTCACTGCCATAATGACGCCAATATCTAGCTTATCCATGTATCGCGGCATAAAGACATATGACAATACGCATAGAAGCAGTACATCTACTCTGGCTGAACGCCAATGATCTTCCGGTGTGGTGAAATCCCCGGAATGCCGTGCATAGCTGTCATCAGAGCCAAACCTGTCAAACAGGAAACGCTGGGATATCACGTGGGTGGATGTAATCTCGTCCTGGACCACTCTACGTCTCAATCCGGTGAGGGTCATGAATTGTCTGCTCATGTCTCCAATAGCCATATGCACGCAAGGTCTGTCTAGCGACAGCATCGTCAACCGTGTATACTCCTCCAAAGTAGGAGTTAACTCCTGGGTCCCAAATCGGAAAACTTGCCTCTCCGATACCCAGTGCTCTAGCATGCCCTCTACAAATCCTGTGGGAACCTGAAACATCAACAGGGTCATAGTATGTTGCAGCAAATCATCTAAGATCACCATGTTTGATGGTGATATACTATCATACCATGAGCGTATACCAGCTACCACCACAAATGGTGGGGTATGATCAATCGCGCTTAGCTGTCAGAAGAAGACATACATCACGCGCTATGTCATCATAAGACCGTCCAGGGGTCAATGCTGAATATCTCTGGACATACATACATATGCATAACAATAACATGCATAATACAATAGATGACAATATGATATGGGGAATGAAAAGTTATGCATACATTCCTAAGTATATCACCATCTAATACATCTCTGTACAACTAAAATACAGGGAAATGGGGCGAAGTTACCCAACATACAACAGAGGCCTATCAAAAGATATATCGAGAATGGGGCGAAGCTACCTAGATGCTAACAGAGGCCTATCAAAAGAAATAGTGAGAAATACATCAGAAAAAGTCAAGAGTGTCGATGTCTACATCATCGATGCTATCCACATGATGTAATTCCTCACGAGTCCTTTGGATCTCTATCTATAGGGATGTCGGGGCCTATCTGAGGAGGATCTGCTTAGGAAAAACCATATGGGTCACACGAGGGACCGGCCTTGAGAGCTGGAAGGATCAAAAGTATCTACCTCTCGCGGGATCTCTTCCAAAATCTTTGAATGAAAAGATGTGGTAGCCCGACTACCAAAAGTCAATCTCAATCATGTCGCATGAGTCGGATCTCGACATAAAGCTAGCCAATCCATCATCATCATCGATCACGGAACCATATCCCCCATAAAGCGTGTGGCGTAGAGTGCGAGCTCCATTGGTATGAGGATCCACCAATTTGGAACATCTCCACGAAGCGGGGCCCTCTGACAATATAAAACCATTAATCCCCATCAATGGGATGTCAATGACGGGTGACTACGAAACAGGCCAATAACGCCTGGCAGGAGGAAAGATCGGCATACATATCTCTCCTGTAGTGCTCCTAATAGCACACTCTCCTAAATAGAGCTCCCATCCTCCATCTGTAAAGAGAGGAATCCTGCGGGTGAAAATGACATACTCAACTCCAGTCGGGTACCCATCCTAAGCAACTCCGAAATGCTCTCCTGAGTAGGGAATCCATGTGATGACATCGACTGTCAATAGCTCCAGCTGTAGGCGACAATGAGTGAAACCCTCAGCAACAGGGACCTCCGCCAGTATGGAATGATGCCATCTCCGTCCTCGTGGGTAAGTGTCTAAACCTAACAGTCTCACAGGACGCAAATAGGGAAGCCTCTCATAGGCCCAAAACTGCCAACACAAAGGTAAACATCTACTGTCAGTCAACACTCTTAACCTATACATGGGAAAAGATAAGAGAAACACTCATCAGCAGAAATGGGTAGAATCCTAACCACGCCTCGGTCAAGCCCTGCGATTGTATGCGCATTCCCTTGAGAAAGTAGGCAAGGGTGTAGGAACCCCAATCATACTCTCCTATACGATCCACGTGTTTAGTGGCGCTGATCAAAGCGAAGGACACCGTAGAAGAGTTATCTGCTATGAAGCAGCCCCTAATGATCATCAGGAACAATCGTCGAAGAATGCGATCCCTGACTCTTACATCATCGGGTATGGACTCACTCGGCGGCCGCTTTCATAGCATCTACACTCAAAGGACACTGTCGAGCAGTCCCCGCCCTTGAAACACCTCCGCGGAACTCCCAACAAGGATCGATGGCGGTAGGGGTGATATTCGCCGCCGCGTCTGACACAAACCCCTCAAAACTCCATTTGTGATAAGCGCCAATCCATCGGCGTCATCATCATCATCACCTCATCCAAAGAATGGGTGGTCGAGTGCAGTGAAAGCACCACTCGAGACAATGTCACGAGGTAACCGAGGGACAAAGAATGGGAGTAGAATGGAGAAGAACCTCCGAATCCCTGACCATGGATGATCGCTCTATAGTCATCATGCAAGGCTTGATACATAAAGTGGATGCTAAACCCGGTTCCCTCGAGGTTTGTGTGAATTTGGGCACCTACATCAAATCTGAGATCAACATCGGACTCCTTGACTCCTCATCAATAGGAAATAAGGAAGATTAAAGATCTAACTTCATACCTCGTTTGCGTGCAGGTATACTGAAGGATGCCTACTCAAGTCACCCAGAAGATCTGGGTTCGCCACTTGAATACCTGGCAATTCTCTATGGGGAACACGTACAGCAGGAGCAGGAACCTCGATTGGTGCATTCTCCTCCTCGTCCTCAACATTCGGCACTTCAACCCGAATAGGAGGTTTCACTGCCTCAGCCAAACGACGAGGCTGTCTAACAAAATGGCGCTGAGGCTCTTCAAAAGCCCTCCTTTGTACACCAGAAGTGGTCCTGCGGGAACTACTCGGCTGATCTGAATCCATGATATCTGGACAACAAGTCTCCAAATCACCTCAGAAAGGGTGTGGTAATTTCTTACCTGGGGTCTTTTTAAAAATGTATTTTATGATTACATGCATGCATGCATTGCTTTAACATACATATACAGTAGAGTTAAAAATGCATGACTACCCAATACCTATATTTTGGGAAAATTTTTCCATAGCCCCCTTTGTAAATGGGACTATCCACATGCACATAGGCATGACTAGGTGGCCATTCAGTAGCACACATGTACACAGTCATATACATCCTACATGCATTAATCACATCACAGTAAAAATCCATAAGTGTAGCCTAATTACCATGATTATTTTACTTTTCTACCTTTACTCATTTGTCCTCAAATAGGATAAGAAATTATAGTAAAGGTACCATTTTGACTGTTTCAAAAGTCAATTTTTTTCACATCATTATGTTCAACATGGTTTAATACTAACATTTACTATGTTGAATATTTTTTATCAAGTCATATCAGCATGCATATTCACTACTATGTGTCTAAATGCATTTCATGCGATAAGTCATTTTCCAATGGACAGAAATTGGAAAAAATACATGCATGTGTTACTAGGACAATGAAGAACGCTTGTACGGTGGCAGACCCGAACTCAACAGATCTGAAGAAGAGCTCTCGGATTTCCTTCACTGCGTAACTTGAAAATAACTTATAAAAGCAACCAGCCGCCTATACATAGGCACGGTTGGCCGCAGGCTAACCTGCGGCTCCTGCAGGTACACTTGCGGCACTCCTCCATGGGCCCCACACCTCCGGCTCGCTCCAGTTAGAGTTGCAAAGGAGGTCTCACAAGCTGAAAAGGCCAAATTAGGAATAAAAGTGCTACGCGATTGAGCGAAATAGCCTGAAATCTTGGTTTCTCGTCGGCCAGAGTTAAACTCCCGTTGTCTCAAAGGTATTCGCCTGAATACAGAGTATACTATACCAATGAGATCAGCTACCACAAATCATGCTCGGTAATACCACACAAAGGTCCAATGCCATCATTTATAGGGTCACAACCCTAAACCTCCCCGGCGGGGGTTACAATGCAAAACCACGATATATCAAACCTCCCATTGGAAACTATAACGCCAAAGTTATCAAACATCTCACGTATCCCATTGTAGGGGTTACAACGCCAGAAGTTATCAAACATCTACGTATCCCCATTGCCGGGGAAATACAACGCCTTAGAAGTTATCAAGCATCTACGTATCCCGTGAAGTCACGACATACATCTTTCAAGCATCTATGTATCCCCTGAAGTTACAACACAATGCAACCATTGATACACACATCATGATGAAGGTCAAGCGACCTTGACATCATGTCGGTACCGATGGCAAGTAAACCCATCGAAGCAACCTTCCCCAGCAAGGGCTACAACACAATGCTACCATTGACACATACATCAATGAAGGTCAAGTAGCCTTGACAATACACCCAGCAGGGATTTATCCGGTGATACACACATCATCAGCGAAGATCGAGCAACCTCGATAACAACAAACTATTGGCGATGAATCAAGCGAGAATGAGGGAATATGTTATACACATCCTCAAAGCGAGACAAAGTTTTATCCCCACGGATCTCTTACACACAAGAGGTACCTCTATGGAATATAAGCCAGTGTCTAGGATTCAAGACTTTGGTGATATCCCCAACGTCAACATCCTTGGAGACTTGGATCGCATGTCCAAGCCATCACTGATTGTCATCCCAATAGGATTACGACAATCATTCATGCATTCTACATGCATTTGCATCATATTCTTTGCATATAGCATCATGTTTATCTTGCTTGCATTTCAAGTGTCTAGGATTCTTTATCCTATCCATGCCTTGCATTGCATGAATATGATAAAGAGGGGCATTTGTAGACACTCAAAATTTTCTGCGCTCCTATTACTAACATTGCAAGAGGGTAGATTTATCTTTTGGAGATAACCACGGAAGGCGACTTACATCCATTAGGATACTACCGGAAGTTCAATTCCAACCCGAACACAAACGGGAACATCATATCAAACCGAAACACACACAAGGAATGTCATTTCCAATCTAGGAGATAACCCCGAGATATGCACGATCAAAAGAAGCCAACAACAACAGGAGAAGGGCGATTCTATCTCGGTAATAACACTGCATGACCTTCGATTTTGATCCCAAAGACAACATTGGGAGTAATAACCCCATCCTTGGTGATAGCCCCAAGAGATGCCATTGCGATTCCGGTGATAACCCCGAAATGCTTGTTTCAAACATATGCAATCAACTTCAACCCGGACATCACAGCCGAGGTACACACACCTCAGACCCAAAGTTAACAATGGGCAGACAGGAACACCTACAGATAACAGTGAGACATACAAACAAGCAGCAGTCCAATCTCAGATATAACCTTGAGCAACGTCTGCTTTCCGCTTAAACTAGCGATAACGGGTGAGAGGAGTCAACGCGTCATCTTACCATCACAACAAGATGATATCACGGCATACCAACAAGTAGTCAATCTCAAATTTGTAACCACGAGCAACGTCTACTTTCAACTCAAACCGGCGATAACCCTGGCGAGGAGTCAAATGTCATCTTGTTCCTTCGACAATGGCACGTCGTCTCAACACTTCATACATATATACATACATCCAATAATGTCCCCACAAGAACCGAGGATTGACAATCCCGAGTGACTATTACGTGTGACAGTACTTTGGATAGAATTTGAAGCTTGGAGACCATGGGCATAGACCCCTCTTTCTGACTTTGTACAACCTCTAATTCATGTCATTGCGTAACTCTCGACACAAACGGTCTGAAGAAGGTCAGATATACCTCGTTCGAATGCTCGGATTGAAGTTCTGTAAGTTTGAGCGGACATTATAGTGTATGAGTGCACGTATTACGAGACGACAGGACCCGCGAGGCTCGGATGCATCACGACCAGCCGCAGGTACAACTATGGCTGCCATAGGTGTACCCGCGGCCATCCGTTTATATATACAAGCCTTGGGGTCAGCCATTTGAAGGAGAGAGAGAAGGAAAAAGGCGAGGAAGCCCTATCCATTTTACTCTGCATACACATCTTTTGAGTGTTTCCTCATTTTCTAAACACTAGTTAGCTCACATATAGCTATCTTTTATCCGGCGGGAGTTGAGTGTTTATCCATTTAAAGTCATAAAAGTCTACTTTGGCATTTACTATAAGCCTTCTTATATTCTATAAAGCCTTCTTCTCATATTAGCACACCTTCGTTATACACGTTGAGAGTCGTGTGTGAGTGTGTTTGCTTAGAACTTGATCCCGTGGTTTTTATTTACATGTCGTATATATATATACTTATATATATGTATATATTTCATATATGGACTAACATTATCGAGTTATGCCTCGATTGAGCCTGAACTTTAGTGCGGGCGTTTAATTGCTTATATATATATATATACTTATATATATATAAAGCGTAGTCGACTTTGTCGATGATGAGCACGGATTTTATATCCATATGCGTTTAATTGCTTATATATATATATATATATATATATATATATATATAAAATCTGTTATCGGACATATCGATGAGCTGGATTTACATCCGGTCGTTTAATCGCTTTATATATATACATATATATAATTCTTTGTCGAACATATCCGATGAACTGGATTCACACACACATATATATATATATATATATATTTACATTTTGTCGAGTTCGGAGTTCACCGTGGCCTTTTACTGACTTTATTTTCATTACATCTCACTGGAGTTTACTTCGTGGCGGTTGATCGCTTTTCTGACTTTATTTATATTTTGTCACTTTGGAGTTTACTTACGTGGCGGTTGATCATCATTTATATATATATATATTTACAACTTATATATATATAAGCGCATCGCTTTCCTACAAATTGCGATTATCATGTGGGCCTAGGAATCATGTGCTGGCTGAGTTCAAATTTTCTTGAATCTAGATTCGGTTCCCATGATGGAAATTTTTCAGCTATAAGCGGTGTACATTATTTTACAGTGTCTGAATTTCCTTGGATGGCTGTCATGCCCATGAGGAGTTAAGACTTTCTTTGTATATTATTTTCTCGAGAATGCTTTGCATCTCGAAAATAAAAGCAAACAAGCCGAACATTTAGTAATAAAATGGAAGTATGAAAAGGTCTCAATTCCTATTGAGCACAAGGTTTGAAAAACCTCTTTTTACAAAACGTCATTGCTATATTGTGGTTAAAATTGAATTTTTCTATAGAGTCAAACCCTTTGTATATAGGTGCGAACGAGGCCTCACACTACTTTCAAATAACTGCACATTGATCCACACACACACAAATACACACATTCATATAACAATTTCTTTGAAGAGTGGCGGTCACCGTGGTAACACGGATGTCGAGGGGTGCCTAACACCTTCCCTCCGCATAATCAAGCCCTCGAACCCAAAATAAATCTCGGTTTCACAGACCCATTTAGCAGTGTCAAATCACTGGGTCAATGTGCAAACCTTTTTAGATTATGCGTTAGTGCTGACGATTAAATACACTGTTGGCGACTCTTAAATTCAAATCGTTGACATTATACATGTCGGACCTTTTTCACTTGTTTTTTCAAATAAATCTCACATTAATATGAGAATACCAAAGAACAAGTAAAGAAAAGGGACATCAAAAATCCCGACGTCGACATATATTTAAGGATATATCATGATTGAAAGAGTCTGAATAATAAGCTGCCTATAATTCAACAATGTAGTTGTGAATTAGCACGAACAAACTTTTGACTGAATAAGTATTAAACATGAACAAATATATCTGAACTGAATGGAAATGAAGGTGATCAACCTTTCATACCTGACTTATACATACAATATGTACAGAGTACAATTCTACATGGTAATCAGCAATGATTAACCATAAGCATATCTGAATGAAACAACTCTTAGTAGAGTTAAGAAAAACTTGCTGCACTGTTGATTACAGATTTGAGAAATATAACTTAGCTTTATCAAGAAGACCTAATATAGATAATCTAGATCTCCAAATATTAGAATAATATCATCACGGTATAAAATAACCTAAACACATTACCACATAATCCTATCACTATCAAAGACATAAGACCTAGTTTCAAGTCAAACTATTACGATCCGAGTTGAGTTAAAGATTATTAGGACTTCAAGCGGCTTTAGTCGGACAATTATCGAGTTTAAGTTCAATTAAACTCGCTTAAACACTTAACAATTATCTTAGATAATTTTCTAAGTAGTCAAATAATTTTCATAGACATGAAATAATTTTCGGATAATTAATATCATTTATCAAAATTTTTCAATCACTCATATATCGTATTTAAATGAAATAAATACCACATAATTCCTTAATCATTAATATTAATTTAATATTAAAATATCAATGAGAATCATAATATAATATTATAATATATTTATAATATCACAAAGTATTTTTAATACTTTAATTTCTCATTTATATAATTTTTAAAAACTTAAATTCATTATCCAGATAAGCGATATTAATATTAAAATATTAATATTTTCATGACAAAATATCAAAAGTTATATTTTATAACTTCAAATATTTTTATAACACTTACATTATTTTTACATGATTTTAAAGCATTAATCTTATTTTTCCATAATTTATCTAATACATTTATTAAATAAATTAACTACCATTAATAATAATTTATTAATGAAATTCATCACAAAATATCAAAAGTCATTAAAAATAACTTAAAATATTTTCTTATACCATAATATGATTTTTCAAGTATTAAAATCATTTTTAAATAATTTATTTAATATTATAATTAAATAAATAAATATCTTTTATATTTCAAAAATATTAAATATTTATGAAATATACTCAAAAAATAATTAAAACTAATTTTAGGCTTTAAAATAATTTTTCATAATTTATTATGTATTTTTAATATTTAAAATCCATTTAATACTAGTTATTTATTAAAAATAATAATTTTGGAAATAAACTGTCGCTAAAGGGCCTATATAATGACGAGCAGTTGATTCTTATAGGTGTTCTTGGCACATTCTCGAGGAACCCGAACATCAAGTCGATTCTGGGATCTTTAGGTTTGACCGGATATAATTCTCAACCTAATGTGTTTCTAGGCTGGCTAAAGCTTCTAGATTGTAGTATTCATGTAATAGTACAACTGAAATCAAGTTTCATGGTCATTCTTCAACAGATCAGAGAGATCTAAGCTCTCAAAATCTTGTCAGACAGTGTTCTTGAGTTTTTGGGTTTTCCAGAAACTCGAGCAGTGTGAGGGTCCCAACTTTGCATCCTTATATCTTTGTTTCTAGGAATGTTTTATGTGATCTATGAATTTAAAAGTGTAGTAGAGGTGTCAGGGTACAATAACATGATGAACGACGGGATGTTTAGAAGTTTTTTGCAGTTCATGCAAAATTAGACGAGGGAGACTCGTGCACAAAATACAGGTGGAAATGATAACAACGCACGATTTATCACGGCCAAGCAGTTCAAAGAGTTGGGACCACCAGAATTCTGGGGAAAGCCGGATCCGATTAAGGCGGAGACGTGGGTCAAACAAATTACCAAGATATTCGATGTCTTGGGATGCACGGAAGAACAGACGGTTCCATTCGCTACTTTTATGTTCCGTAATAAGGCAGATTACTGGTGGGAATCTGTGAAGCATACCCATCCAGCTGCACTCAGCATGTCTTGGGAGACGTTTCAGAAACTGTTCAATGACAAGTACTTTCTTGAAAGTATTCGTCATATGAAGGAAGTGGAGTTTATTAGACTGGAACAAAATAACATGACGATGTCCCAGTACGAGGCGAAGTTTGCAGAGTTATCCAGGTTTGCACCTCATTTGGTGGAGAATGAGGAACGTATGACGCGGATGTTTCTGAGAGGTTTGAAACCCGACATACGTCAGTATCTAATTTCTCATAAATTTTCTCTCTATTCAGATGTTGTCAACAGGGCTCAATTATTAGAGCGAGATAACGAGTACGTTCAACCGAGGGACTATAACCAAGATCATACTGGAGATAGCAGTCAACAGAATAATGATAACCAGCGGAGAAAGAAAAAGACGGACAAAAATGGTAACCACTCTGGTGGTAGTCATGGCCATGAGAATAGAAGAAGCGAGTCGGGAGGAAATTTTAAAAAGAGGAGATTTAACAATGACCATGTGAAGAGCGTCAACACCAAAGAACAACTAGTTCTAAGGGAGGAGAACGACCACCATTCATATCTATTATAAAGCGGGGAAAGAAGGACATATCGGTCCAAATTTCCACAACAATTCAAGGTATGTTATAATTGTGAAAAGGAAGGATATATCGCCGAGAGATCAGACGAAGCGAAACCAAGT
Source organism: Panax ginseng (assembly GCA_020205605.1). Classification (NCBI taxonomy): domain Eukaryota; kingdom Viridiplantae; phylum Streptophyta; class Magnoliopsida; order Apiales; family Araliaceae; genus Panax; species Panax ginseng. Next base: position 130,788,932 of record CM035134.1, on the reverse strand, counting down.
CCGAGAGAACGGTGACTCAAAAGGCTGTCCCAGAAAAGTCAAAGTCAATGGTTCCTAGAAGAGCGTTTGTCGTGACTGGTCAAAATGCGAGGAACCCAAACAAGGTGATCACGGGTAAGCTAATCATTAATTCTTGCGAAGTTTATACCTTACTTGATACCGGTGCTACCCATTCATTTATCTCTCCTACTTGTGCTCAACGTTTAAACTTGACTCCGGAGAAATTAGACTTTGATTTATCTGTGGAGACTCCGTTAGGAGAAACTTTCATCACATCCACTGTTTATAAATCTTGTTTGATTCAAGTTGGCACCATCACCTTTCCTGTTGACCTTATCTCTTTAAAGATACTTGTTTTTGATGTGATTTTAGGGATTGATTGGTTAACTACTCATCATGCCAAAATTGATTGTTTTTGTAAGGTTGTTAGTTTTCATATTCCTAACCAACCTGTTGTACGAATTCAAGCAACTAAGCCACTAAAATCAATCGCTGTCATATCAAGTCATAAAGCTATTTGTTTATTGAAATGGATGTCAAGCTTTCTTAGCCCATGTTATGGATTTGAATAAAGACACGTCAGGTTTGAATAATATTCCTGTTGTTATTGATTTTCTTGACGTATTTCTTGAAAAACTTCCCGGTCTACCCCCAGAACGTGAAGTTGAATTCTTTATTGATCTTGAACCTGGTACAAAGCCCATTTCTAAAACCCCATATCGAATGGCTCCTATTGAACTTCAGGAGTTAAAGGTCCAATTACAGGAGTTGTTGGACATTGGTTTCATTCGTCCTAGTACATCTCCTTGGGGTGCTCCTATTTTATTTGTAAAGAAGAAAGACGGGAGTATGCGACTTTGTATTGACTATCGGGAATTGAACCATGTCACCATCAAGAATAGGTATCCGCTTACCTCATATTGATGACTGTTTGACCGATTTGCAAGGAGCACAATTCTTTTCAAAGATTGATCTTCGTTCTGGATATCATCAGCTGAAGATTAGAACTGAGGATATTCCAAAGACTGCCTTCAGAACTCGGTACGGGCATTATGAATTCTTAGTCATGTCTTTTGGATTGACTAATGCTCCTGCTGCTTTCATGGATATGATGAACCGAGTATTTAAGGAATATTTGGATCAGTTCGTTGTTGTCTTTATTGATGACATCCTCATATATTCCAAAAGCCGTGAAGATCATGAGCACCATTTGAAATTTGGTACTCCAAAGGTTGTGTGAAAACAAGCTATATGCTAAGTTGAAGAAATGCGAGTTCGGCTTGAGGAAGTAGCATTTCTTGGGCGCGTGGTGTCAAAACATGGAGTATCTCGTTGTTGACGAAGATTGAAGCAATACAAAGTTAGAACAGCCGAAGTTTCGGTGGATCAAAATGCGTAACTTTCGGGCCTAATTTGGTTATTATCGAAGATTCGTGGAAGGGTTTTCTCGAATCGCTACTCCATTAACTCAGCTAACTCGGAAGGATACAAAATTCGTTTGGAGCGAGGAATGCGAGAAGAGTTTCCAAGAGCTTAAGAGGAGACTCATTTCGGCACCTGTTTTGACAATACCATCTGGTTCGGATGGATTTGTTATCTACAGCGATGCTTCGGGTAAAGGGTTAGGATGTGTTCTCATGCAACTTGGGAAAGTCATAGCCTAAGCCTCGCGACAACTTAAAGAATATGAGAGGAATTATCCTACTCATGATCTAGAGTTAGCGTGATCGTTGCGCTTAAAGATCTGGAGGCACTATTTATATGGGGAGAAAGTGGAGATATATTCAGACCATAAAAGCCTCAAATATTTCTTCACTCAAAAGGAACTCAACATACGGCAACGACGTTGGCTCGAGCTGTTGAAAGATTACGACCACACTATTCAATACCATCCTGGAAAAGCGAACGTGGTAGCTGACGCGTTGAGTAGAAGATCATATGCAGGAACGAGTAAAGTTAAGGTTGCTCAAGCCACCGACCCGGAGCTGATGCGTATGAAGAAGAAAGTACAAGAAGGTGCTATTTCGGAAGCAAGAATTGATGATAAAGGAATACTTCGAGTCCACTCCAGACTTTGTGTTCCTAACGACTCTGATTTGAAGTACAAGATTATGATGGAGGCACACAATACACCATTTGCGATCCATCCTGGAAGTACCAAAATGTATCGTGATCTTCGACATACATTTTGGTGGAACAATATGAAAAGAGAGATTGCAAAGTTTATCTCGACGTGTTTAACTTGTCAACGTGTAAAGGCGGAGCATCAAGTACCTAAGGGTCCATTGCAACCACTTGAGATTCCGAAATGGAAGTGGGAACACATTACCATGGATTTTGTTACGGGTCTTCCTACGGTTTCTCAAGGCATCGATCTTATTTGGGTTATTGTTGATAGATTAACCAAGTCGCGCTCATTTTTCTTGCCGACATCGGAGACTTATTCCCTTGAACGTCTTGCTCATATGTATGTAAATGAGATTGTGAGATTGCATGGCATGCCAGTATCCATAGTTTCGGATCGTGACCCAAGATTTACTTCAAGATTTTGGGTTAGCTTGCAAAAAGCTATGGGCACGATTTCTGATTTAGTTCAAAGATACCATCCTCAAAGCGGACAATCGAGAGGACTATTCAAACTCTTGAAGATTTATTAAGACTTTGTGTCCTAGACTTCAAAGGGAGTTGGGATAAGTATTTACCATTGGTGGAATTCTCCTACAACAACAGTTATCAGACAAGCATTGGTGTGGCCCCATTTGAATCATTATATGGATGAAAGTGTCGCTCTCAAAGATATGTTGGGACGAGGTGGGTGAAGAAACATTGTTGGGACTGAGAGTTGATGTATGTATGATCACTTAAAAAGATCCAAATGATTCGACAACGTATACAAATGGAACAAGATCAACAAAAGAGTTATGCGGATCTTCATCGAAAGGACGTGGAATTTAGTATTAGGGATCATGTATTGTTGCGTGTTGCCCCATGGAAGGGAGTTACAAGATTCGGGAAGAGAGGAAAACTCAATCCACGATTTATTGGTCCATTTCAAATTCTTGACCGAGTAGGTAATGTAGCCTATAGACTCGCGTTACCTCCGAGTATGTCTCGTGTTCATAATGTTTTCACATATCTGTACTTCGTAAATATGTGAAAAATTCGAACCACGTTATTGAGTTAGAACCAGACGAGATAGCCAAAGACTTAACGTACGAAGAGGTACCTGTCAAGATCTTGGATAGGAAGGAGCATGTCCTACACACAAAGGTCATACCACAAGTTAAAGTTTTGTGGAGGAACTATGCTATAGAGGAAATGACCTGGGAGCTGGAAACGAAAATAAAAGCGAGGTATCCTCACCTTTTTGAAACACCAGGTACGTACGTCAATTTCGAGGATAAAATTTCATAAGGAGGGGAGGTTGTAAGACCCCAACTTAATATTTAATGAAATTAAATTTCCTCTATTTATTATCTTGAAATAGTAAGGGTTGATTGGATTAATGTGGTAAGTTATGGGTAAAATGCGTAATTATTTCAAACAAGCAAGTGGTTTTAAAATATTCATTGTTGACGGGGAATATTCGTTTGGTTGTGGAATATTTGTCTTTGTCGGGGAATATTCGTATGTGTGTAGCGACCTTGTGTGGAGCCCATAGCTGAAAGCGATTGGATGAAGAAAGCACAAGAATAAGTTGGTTATAAATAACTACGTAGTTATTACAGATTAATCTTTGTGGGAATACCATGTGGTTAAAACACGAGTAGCTACTGCAGTATTACACCAATTATTGATTCTTACGTAAGAAGGCACTACTCAATAATTGTTACAGTAATTACTGTTCAGTATTTTATTTTATTGATTCAATAATTATTGCGTTGATATTTTATATTACTGTTGTTTTAATAATTGTCACTGCACAATATTTTCTATTATCGGAGCAATAATTCATATTATCTGAATAATATTATTAGATAACATTATTGGCAATGTCTAGAAGGTTCTTTCTAAGGAGAGGTTTGGTCATCTAATTGTGCGCCAGTAAGGAGAGATCCTTATTGGAAAGCCCCCTCTTTCCTGGGAACTGCCTGGTTGTCAATAATGTGATTTTGTAATATTATTTATGAATAATTAATTATTGATTTATATGATGAGGAAAATATTGATTTTTATATGGATATAGATGGAGAAAATTTTTAATGTGACAATTGTTAAAAATTAATATTTTATCTTTTTTTGATAAAATAATTCATTTAAATATATTATTTTAATAATATATTGATGGTGATATTTTTACAATGAATGTGGGATATATAAGTATATGAGGAGGAAGAGTATTTTGTGGCATTAAATGATTAACACATGTTTTGTGTGTTGGTAGACCCCAATTCTTGACCGAAATTTGATTATAGCCTGTAAAATCATCCGTTTGTGGATTTTGGTCAATTTCTGTTTGGAATTTGAAAAAACTTTCTTCTGTAAAGTTGTAGAGAATGAAATTTCCTATGGAAAGGACATGTGGTTCGAATTTTTCTGATAAAAGGGCTATTTATTGTGAATTATTGAAGTTTCGGTATATCGGGTGTGAATTGATTTTTGGAGTTTAAATGATTTTTTGTTAGAAAAACGTTTTTTGTACTTTGGTGGCCCTCACTTGCACATGTTAATGGCTGAATTCAATTATCTAGAAGTGGGCTTAAATATTTTGTAATTATATTAATATTATATTAAATTTTCTGCTTTGGTGTTCTAAGCATTTTCCTATAAATAGGGTGCTTAGGTTAGAATTAAAAATCACACCAGAAACTAAAATCTTCTCTCTCTTTCTCTCTCAATATATTGAGCGTATTCTTGTGAGTATACTTTGAGTGTTGCTATACGGTGCAAGTTCAAGTCATAGCCTATATCCGGTGTTTCAACTAGAAGTACTGTCTTTCGAGGTAAGAGATGTTATTTTCTTCATATATGATATTATTTCTTCAATATCATTATGCTGAAATATTGGTTTGAACATTTTAATCAAATTTGAAACTTTTTGTGTCGGGATTACTATTCACGTATACGCCACTATTCACGTATACGACACTATTCACGAACACGACACTATTCATCGAAAAATAAAAATTTTCCTTTTCGTCCAAAATATCTATTATGGATACTAGCTTTGATTGTATCCATGTTTTGATCATTCTTGAATTTTACTTCACTATGATTATTTATGAGGTATTTTTTGACATGAAATAGTTGAAATACGAATCCTTGATATTTATTCTTTTGTTTCAATTGGATTCGTTTCCTTTAAAATATTTTTCATCATCCTCGGTCCCTAAATGATGATATTATTGAATATCTTTGGCACAGTAGTGCAAAAGATTAATGATTTTATGATAAATATCTTTGGCCCGTAGTGCAAAGATGAGCAGTGTTGAGATGAACATGGACCGAGTCGATGAATATCTTTGGCTGTAGTGCAAAGATGAATATTTGATTCAAGATGCATATTGATTGATGTTACAGGGATAAAATATTGATGATGGACTTTTAAATTCATAGATAGTAGTAGATTTCCTTCTCTACGTAACTCTTCTATGAATTATTATTTTCGTTGCGAATATTGATCTGAAACTTGTTGTCTATTGTATTTTATCAGATTTTTTCCTGTTGAAGACTAACGATAATTTGTTCTATATTATCTTAGTCATAACATTCTTTACTGGGCTAGTTGAGCTCACCCTTTTCCTTTTTGTTCCATTTTTCTTCACAGGAGGCGAGAATGTAGCGAGTACTAGTCGGGGTATGGAATGAAGGTCTTAGAGAGTTGTTTTAGTAGTCCTCACCATTTTTGTAAGATAATATATCAATAATTGTAATAAGGACTTATTTGAGTGTTGATATTGTCTAGAAGACAATATTTGTATTTAAACTCACAGTTTTTATGTTGTATTAATAAAGTTGTAGTTGTTTCTGTACCATGTTATTGACGACTTAAAATGGGTGATGTATACCTATTTTGGGGGCGTCACAGCATACAACATATCCATAACATAAAACACCATAAACATCTAACACAGAAGAATCTAGAGGCTCTGACATTTTTCTTATCAGACCTTATTTTTCAACTTTCCCAGATTTTTGAAATCTTTAATTTCGAGCATTTAGATGATATGGATCTGTGATATTACAACCCAGATCACTAATATAAACTACAAACAACATATCTAAACACTTAATCATAACATCTAACATAAAATACAAGGATCTTCAAATTTAGGGTTTATACCTCTTTTAAAGCTTGATCTAGATTCTGATCTTTGATGATCTATTCTTGGCAAGCTAAAGACTGACTTTGGCTTAACTTATCACTCACTCTCACTCTACATTTTCGAATTTTTAGAGAGAGAAGGTCTTGGCTAAGTTGAAAAGTAAAGTGAATTTTGCTTACTTTTTAACTTTGATCTTAGGTTCAATGAATTTGTAGGATGCAAGATGGCTGGTATTTGATGATTAAAGTGGGTTACTAGACCACATGTCTAGCTTAGGGTTGGTCACAACCATTAATAGGGTTAGATCTACACTCCACCTCATTATAATATTATAAAGGGTAGTTTGGTCTTTTGACTCATAAAGTGAATGACAACTTGGTAACTTCTCACAACTATTAGGTTTTAACCCTTAGGGATTGACCCTTAGGGTTTAACCCTAAGGTTACACAAAGTTATGATCTAGTATTTACTAATTAAGATTAGGGTTCCCTAATTATAGTAAAGTTACTAATCACATTCAAGCTTGCTAATTAGGGTTAAGGCTTCCTAATTAACATTAAACTCTATAAATTAATAATTAGGTTTTCTCTAATTGTACATTAGGGTTTCCAACATTAGAAATTAGGGCTTTCTAATTAATCAAATAGGGTTATCCCTAATTATACTTACAATTAATAACATAGAAACTTTATACTTATCTTCAAGCTTCCCAGTTAGGGTTTTATTATTCCGAATTAGGGTTACGGATTCCCGAAACTAAAATTAGGGTTTCCATAGCCGGTAATAGGGTTTCTTATCAGTCGATAAGGTTTTCTAACTGAACGTCGAGGCTCTTAGTATATTATTAGTGTTTATGACTGATATAATTTATTCGGTCAACCCTTGATCCTTAACCACACACATTGACCATATACACAGATTCTCTTAACACTGTAGACCTTCACCAACACTTTTTAAATTCACAAAATTCATTCCTAAAAATGTTAAATACATACACTTATTTTCTATCTAGGTCTATTATTTAACCTCTATTCAATCTTTTAAGATTTTATAAAATTGTCGAAATTCTCGGGTTGTCACATTCACCCCTTCTTCTAAGAATTTCGTCCCCAAAATTTAACTTACATCTCATACATTGCATATACAACATCACATTCTACCCAATACATCACTCATAAGAGTAAAAAATTTCAAATTGTGCTGAGGAGTCATATAGACTATTTGTCTGTCATTTTCATAAAGGTTTTATGGAAATTCATCCGTAAACCGTCATAACTTAAGGACACAAAGGGTGATTAGCCCGATATGCCCTGTACTGGCCAAGTACTGCTGGTCGAAACCATTTGTTCCTCTTATCCGCCTTAGGCGCACTAAATTTCTTACCTCAGTCTTATTGGATTCTGCACCAAAATAATTTGGTTCGGGAAATTTCTTTCAATGAACACTTAGAGTTTTCATAATCATTAGTCTAGCTGAATCTAATAGCATAGACTCATATCAATAATTCAATTCAATCGGATTATCTTAGATAATTTTCTAAGTAGTCAAATAATTTTCATAGACTTGAAATAATTTTCAGATAATTAATATCATTTATCAAAATTTTTCAATCACTCATATCGTATTTAAATGAATTAAATACCACATAATTTCTTAATCATTAATATTAATTTAATATTAAAATATCAATGAGAATCATAATATAATATTATAATATATTTATAATATCACAAAGTATTTTTTAATACTTTAATTTCTCATTTATATAATTTTAAAAACTTAAATTCATTATCCGATAACCGATATTAATATTAAAATATTAATATTTTCATGACAAAATATCAAAAGTTATATTTTATAACTTCAAATATTTTATAACACTTACATTATTTTTTACATGATTTTTAAAGCATTAATCTTATTTTTCCATAATTTATCTAATACATTTATTAAATAAATTAACTACCATTAATAATAATTTTTAATGAAATTCATCACAAAATATCAAAAGTCATTAAAAATAACTTAAAATATTTTCTTATACCATAATATGATTTTTCAAGTATTAAAATCATTTCTAAATAATTTACTTAATATTATAATTAAATAAATAAATATCTTTTATATTCCAAAAATATTAAATATTTATGAAATATACTCAAAATAATTAAAAACTAATTTTCAAGCTTTAAAATATTTTTTCATAATTTATTATGTAGTTTTAATAATTAAAATCCATTTAATACTAATTATTTATTAAAAATAATAATTTTGAAAATAAACTGTCGCTAAAGGGCCCTATAGCGACAGAACGGTTGCTATAGGTGTTCTTGGGCTGTTCTTGAGGAACCCAGAACATCAAGTCAGTTTACCTGATGCTAGGTTTGACCAGATATAATTCTCAACCTAATGTGTTTCCAGGCTGGCTAAAGCTTCTAGATTGTAGTATTCATGTAATAGTACAACTGAAATCAAGTTTCATGGTCATTCTTCAACAGATCAGAGAGGTCTAAGCTCTCAAAATCTTGTCAGACAGTGTTCTGGAGTTTTTGGGTTTTCCAGAAACTCAAGCAGTGTGAGGGTCCCTACTTTGCATCCTTATATCTTTGATTCTAGGAATGTTTTATGTGATTTATGAATTCAAAAGTGTAGTAGAGGTGTCAGGGTACAATAACATGCTATCATTTCAGTCTAACATCATAACACATGCAAGATCCAAGCTAGTCAAGCTATGTCAGAAATTTCGGCTGATGAAGATCTGGGTTTTCCAGAAACCTTCATGAGCCATTTCGGTTAACCTAGTTTGACCAAGATTATCTACAATTCTGCTAATGATCTGGGGTATCTAGATACATCAACATGAAGCCTACATGTCACACAACAACTGTAAAACAACAACATGGCTATAACATTTAACAAAAGCAAGATTTGAAGCCCAAAAAATGATTGTCAGAGTTTCTAGGAAATTTGGGTTGCCCGGAAACCAGACTTTGTGTTCGGTCAACGCTGTTTGACCGATCATAACTCAAAATCTAGACATGATCTGAGGTTGATTAAAGTTGCAGAATAAAGACCACATGGCATACAACATATCCATAACATAAAACACCATAAACATCTAACACAGAAGAATCTAGAGGCTTTGACATTTGCTTGTCAGACCTTATTTTTCAACTTTTCCAGATTTTTGAAATCTTTAATTTCGAGCATTTAGATGATATGGATCTGTGATATTACAACCCAAATCACTAATATAACTACAAACAACATATCTATACACTTAATCATAACATCTAACATAAAATACAAGGATCTTCAAATTTAGGGCTTATACCTCTTTTAAAGCTTGATCTAGATTCTGATCTTTGATGATCTGTTCTCGGCAAGCTAAAGACTGACTTTGGCTTAACTTATCACTCACTCTCACTCTACATTTTTCGAATTTTTAGAGAGAGAAAGTCTTGGCTAAGTTGAAAAGTAAAGTAAGTGAATTTTGCTTACTTTTTAACTTTGATCTTAGGTTCAATGAATTTGTAGGATGCAAGATGGCTGGTATTTGATGATTAAAGTGGGTTACTAGATCACATGTCTAGCTTAGGGTTAGATCTACACTCCACCTCGTTATAATATTATAAAGGGTAGTTTGGTCTTTTGACTCATAAAGTGAATGGCAACTTGGTAACTTCTCACAACCATTAGGTTTTAACCTTTAGGGTTTAACCCTAAGGTTACACAAATTTATGATCTAGTATTTACTAATTAAGATTAGGGTTCCCTAATTATAGTAAAGTTACTAATCACATTCAAGCTTGCTAATTAGGGTTAAGGCTTCCTAATTAACATTAAACTCTATAAATTAATAATTAGGTTTTCTCTAATTGTACATTAGGGTTTCCAACATTAGAAATTAGGGCTTTCTAATTAATCAATTAGGGTTATCCCTAATTATACTTACAATTAATAACATAGAAACTTTATACTTATCTTCAAGCTTTCCAGTTAGGGTTTTATTATTCCGAATTAGGGTTACGGATTCTCGAAACTGAAATTAGGGTTTCCATAGCCGGTAATAGGGTTTCTTATCAGTCGATAAGGTTTTCTAACTGAACGTCGAGGCTCTTAGTATATTATTAGGGTTTATGACTGATATAATTTATTCGGTCAACCCTTGACCCTTAACCACACACATATGACCATATACACAGATTCTCTTAACACTGTAGACCTTCACCAACAGTTTTTAAATTCACAAAATTCATTCCTAAAAATGTTAAATACATACACTTATTTTCTGTCTAGGTCTATTATTTAACCTCTATTCAATCTTTTAAGATTTTATAAAATTGTCGAAATTCTCGAGTTGTCACAGTATGACGTGATCATAACCATTGTGATAATAACGAATATCCCTGGCACGTAGTGCATGGATAATTTGATGATGTGATTGGCAGGATCATGACCATTAGTTAACAGTTGAATGTCTTTAGCTGTAGTGCACTAACAGACAATTGATTGGTATGTTCATGACCATTGGTTTTACAGTTGAATATCTTTGGCCCGTAGTGCAAAGGTAGGCAACTAATTGGCATGATCATTGTTATTACATTTGAATATCTTTTGCCTTTGGGGTAAGGATATTGAGTAAAAGTTCTATTAATCCTTTGTGGCAAGGAGAAACTGTTGATTTACATGATTATAAATATGAATTGTGAATTTAACTATAATCTTTGGTGGTTCAGGTGAAGACAGGTGATGAAAGTTCTGTTTGTCTTGGGTATAATAAAGAACTGTTGTTGAGTAATACAGAAATGAAATATTAACGATGGACTTTTAATCTAGAAGAGATAGTAGACATTATGTTCTACTTGACTCTTCTAATGGATTGCTTATTCCGCTGTAGTTAAACTTGATGTTTATTGTATTTTATCAGTTTAACACTGTTGAAGACTAAGGATAATTTATTCTGCATTATCTTAGTCATAATATTTCTTACTGGGCTAGTTGAGCTCACCCTTTTGATTTCTTTTTCTCTTTAGGAAATGAGAATATAGCTGGGACTAGTCGGGGAATGGAGTGATTGTCCAGGATAAGTGGCTTTAGTAGTGCTCACTATTCTGTGAAATAGTGTGATAATAATTGTAATGAGGACTCCATTGAGAGTGGATATTGTCTAGAAGGCAATATTCTTGTTTAAACTCTCAGCTATGTTTTGTCGTATATTACCAGACAGTTGTATAATTAAGTTTGTATTTGATTTATGTACCATGTATCTGGCGACTCAAGATGGGTGATGTATACCTATTTTGGGGGCGTCACAGTTGGTATCAAAGCTTAGGGATATGATCCCTGGCTAAGATGTGAGACAAGAACTAGGAGGGGAGAGACGGGTTAATCCTTCGCTAGTATGACCTACCTAAGATTATGTGTTATTTAATTGGTCGGTCAGAATATAGGGATAATATGTGGCATGTCAATTAACCTTTATTTTGAAACTATATTCTAGAATGATATCTGAAATACAGGAGATGGGAAATGGGAAAATAATGATAGAGAGGAAATAACCGGGAAGGTACAATCCGAAAAGAAAGCAAGGTATTCTCATCTCTTCGAACTACCAGGTACGTAAATTTCGAGGGCGAAATTTCATAAGGAGGGGAGATTGTGAGATCCCGAATTTTATGAAATAAAAGTATTCAATTTCTTTATTTTGGTAAATAGTTAAATTGATAAAAGTTTAAAGTTAAGGGTGATATGTGAAAATTTTTCAAAGTAAACAAGTTGTCATAAAATAATCGGTGATAAAAGTATAGTAATACGCGTGGTTGCATAGTAGCACACGATATTGATTATTGATACTTACGTGAGAGTCACTTAGTTATACTCAATTATTGCTACAGTAATTGTTGCATCATATCTCTCATATTATTGATTCAATTATTGTCACAGTATCATCTGTATAATATGTTATATTATTAAATCAATAATTGAGACGACAAAGTTATTCATATTATTATTTGCAATATTGACAATGTTTAGAAGTTCTGTCAAGGAGAGGTTTGGTCACCTAATTGCGCGCCAATAAGGAGAAATCCTTATCGGAAAGCCCCCTCTTTCCTGGAAACGACCTGGTTGTTAAATATTGTGAGTTATAATATTAATGATGAATAAGTTCGTGTTGATTAAAGATGAAATTGATAGTTCCATTGTGTTGGAATTATTAGTTGTAGTGGAAATCGACATTTATTTCGATAATAATTGATGTCTGGAGGTTATATTGACCAATCGGGTAATTAATCGGATAAATGAGCAATTAATTGCTATTAATTCACATGCTTATAACTATGTGTTCACATGTGTGTACTATTGATTCACATGATTTACTATTAGGGGAGTTGGTGCAAGATTGATAATACTTGCATGACTAAATTAAAAATGAAGGTATAAAAGAAGGTACTATACTATAATTAATTTTTTCACATGTTTAGAACTATTGAGTCATATGATTTACTATTGATTCGCATGATATACTATTAGGGGAGGTGGTGCAAGTTTGATAATACTTGCATGACTAAATTAAAAATGAAGGAAAAGATAATGGTATTATATTGTAATATTTCGAGCCCCAAAACGTGCAATTATCGAAACTATATTTTCCTATAAATAGAAGCTCATTCCTTCATTATTTTTCACCAATTCACTAAGTCTCACAAGAGCAATTATAGAGATAGAAGCTATAGAGAGAAAGAAGAAGCGAAGTCTGCTACTTCACTACTCCAGTATACAGTCTTCTTTTGAGGTAAGGGTTATTTTTTTTTTATATTCTGAAGAGATATTATTTTTTGTATTCGTATGAATATTATTATCGTTCAATATTCATTATATTCATTTAATATTCGTAAGGAATATTATTTCCGTTCAATATTCGTAAGGAATATTATTTTCGTTCAACCTTTGTAAGTAAGGGGTTTCTGCCAGGGGCATTTTCATAATTTTTTCGACCCTCAAAAATTCTGGAATAATTTGAAATGATAATTTGATGAGTTTTTTAGATTGTGTCCAAAAATGGCGATTTTTGGATGTATAGATTAAGAGTTATGAATTTTATGGGAAAATACTATTTTAAAAGTAAACCCTTATAACTCCTTGCGGTTAACTCCAAAATTGGTGAAAATTTTATTGGGAGTACATCTATATAACAGCTGTATACCCTGTAAATTTCGAAATTTTTGGACAAAAGTACAGTTTTTGATAAATGTCTAAATATTCGGCAGTTTTAGCGATATGAAAAATAGTAAATGAATTTTAAAAATTCTGAGAAAAATATATGTTCAATATGGGACTATATTCTGCTATATCCCAGAAAAGAAAATTTGTTTGTACTGATTTGGTATTTTTTATGAAAATGGGCTAGTTATGAGTAAATGAATTAAATATGTTATGTGAAGTAAGAAAATTGGAAAATAGGATTTTATGGCTTGAGAAATCTATATAAGGTATATGCAGATTTTTGATGAGAGTTTTGGTTATTGGTGATGAAATCTTATGAGTTTGGCATTTTAGGATGATTAAATGCATTAATTAGTAAAGTGTAAATAATTAAAATAAATTATTTATAAGTTTAAGAAATGATTAAAATATTGTGGTAATATTAATAATATTAGATTATGAGATTATTAAGTGATTTATAACATTTGGATTAAGGTGTTATAATTATTGATATGGATTTTATTGTGAAACTTTATCTTTTTTTTGTGTCGGGAGTTCTTATTCACGATACTCGACATTATTCACGATAATTACATTATTCATGTATATGGCACTAATTGCGTATATAACATTATTTATGTATACGGTACTATGTACGAATACGGAATACTATTTACGAGTTACTATTCATAAGTTACTATTCATGAGTTACTATTCACGATTACTATTCACGGGGTACTATTTACCCGAAAAATATATTTATTTTCTGTCCAAATTATTTTTGGTACGTGAATATTATTTTCGAATTTTACTCCACAAAGCAGTATCATGTTGACAATTTGGATATTTTTAAACTCTGGATAAATTTAAAGTCTTTAATATTTATTGTAGACACTCGAAATTTTCTGCACGCGTGTTACTGACATTGCAGGAAAGCATATTCATCTTTCGGAGATAACCCTGGAAGACAGCTTACATCCATTCCGGATACTACCGGAAGTTCAAGTTCAAAACCCGGGACACACACCGGGAACATCATTTCCAACCCCGGAACACACATCGAAAGGATCATTTACAACCTCGGAGATAACCCCAAGTTTCGTCCTTGGCGATAACCCCAAGGAATGTTGTTGCAGTTCCGACGATAACTCCGGAAATGCTTGTTTCAAATGCATGCTATCAGCTTCAATCTCAAACCTCCTGCTGAGGCACTGATCCCTCAGACCCGGAGCTAACAATGGGTAGACAGGCACACTCACAAGATGACCTTGCGACATTCAAACACTTGCAGCAGTCTAATCTCAGATGTAACCCTGAGTAACGTCTGCTTTCAACTCAAACCGGCGATAACCCCGGTGAGGAGTCAAACGTCATCTTGCCACATGAACACCTGCGCGTCATCTCAACACTTCATACATACATACATACAACAATGTCCCACAAGAACCGAGGAGTTACAATCCCGAGTGACTATTGTGCGAGGCAGTATACCAGATAGAATTTGAAGCTTGAAGACTATGGGAATGGTCCCATCTTCCTGACTTCGACAACCTCTAATCCATGTCATTGCGTAACTCTCGACACAAGCAGTCTGAAGAAGGTCACATATACCTCGTTCGGATGCTCGGATTGAAGTTCTGCAAGTTCGAGCGGATATTACAGTGCACAAGTGCACGTATTTCGAGATGACGGGACCCTCAAAGCCCGTGGACACCTCGACCAAATTGCCGCAGTGTAGCATGGGCCGCCAGCAGTACACTATGGCCATTAGTCTATAAATATAGACCTTGGGGTCAGCCATTTGGAAGGAGAGAAGAGAGAGAAAAGACGAGGAAGCCCTGTCCAATTTACTCTGTACATACCCATATTGAGTGTTTCCTCAGTTTAAACATCTGTTAGCTCACATATAGCTATACTTTTATCCGGTGTGAACTAAGTGTTTATCTATATAGAGTTATAAAAGTATACATTGGCAGCCCACTGTAAGCCTTCTTACATTCTATAAAGCCTTTCTTTTCATATTAGCACACACTGTTATACACATTGAGAGTCGTGTTGTGTTTGTTTGCGGACTTGATTCAAGTGGTTTTCATTTCGCATCATATATATATACACTTATATAGATGTATATATTTTATATATGGACTAACATTATCGAGTTATGCCTCAATTGAGCCTAGACTTATGTCTGGAGCGTTAACTTGCTTTTATATATATATATATATACTTATATATATAAATTGTGGTCAGACTCTGTCTGATGAGCCTAGACTTATGTCTGGAGAATTTCTTTGCTTTTATATATATACTTATATATATAACTGTTGTCAGATATATCTGATGAGCCTGGATTTTATATCCGGAGCATTTACCTGCTTTTATATATATATATATATATAATTATTGTCGGACATATCCGATGAGCCTGGATTTACATCCAGGTTATTTCGCTTATCGCTTTTATATATATATATATATATATATATATATATATATATAAGGGAAGGATCAAGAGCATAATCCTTAAATAGCATAACGCCTTAAATAGCATAATTTTATCAAAACGACGTAGTTTTGGAGGGACGCGATGGCATTTTTGTAAATACCATGCCACCGCGTATTTACAAAAATGCCACCACGTCTTATCAAAACTACGTCGTTTTGATAAAATTATGCTATTTAAAGCGTTATGCTATTTAAGATTATGCTATTGAAGCTACCGTATATATATATATATATATATATATATATATATATATATATATATATATATATTACATTTACTAAAGTAAAAGCAGAGTTGTTGATAAGAAATTTATAATCTTTTATATATATATTTATAAAAGTAAATATATATATATAAGTCTTTTACCATTTGGGAGCGGAAGCAGTATATACAGAAGAAGATGAATAAGAGATGCATATATTGAATACATAATTAAATTAATAAATAAAACAGTTTATTGATTACTGAAACTATATACAAACTGAAATGAAATTAACTTACAACTTAGAACATTTAACTGGAGAAGTAGAGAAGAGGGGTTAAGTAGGCTAATCAGAGGTAGAAACTAAAGATTTGTCTGAGAGAGAGAGCTCAGAGTCTTTCTAAGTTTCAAGTCCGATGAACCAATGAGCTTCGGTTTCCTTTTATAATGCAAGGAAAGAGAACTGTTACAATGACTGGGGTAAAATAAAAACATTTTACTTAAGTGAAAACATGTTACTTAAGTAAAAGAAAAAGTAAAAGTAAAAGGAAACAGTAACTACTTTTTGACTAAAGGCAAACACTTTCGGCTGCTTTTGGAAAACTGGCCGACAGCTTTGCTTAATTGGGACGTGCATAAGTGATCGCAATTGCTTTCGTGGGAAAAGCATATCCTTTCGATCGAGTGGTCGCCGAAAGCAGAATGGTCGACGTAACAGAACCGGCCGACCAGGAGCAGAATAATTGAACTCAGGCGAATGGGTCCTGAGCATCCTGAAGGTTGACTGTGCCGTAAGGATCATACTCGCCATCATCATCGGCGAACTGACTGATTGAGTCACCCTGGGAAGAATGATTAGAAACCTCTTCATGCAAAGCTTCATCAATTCTTTTATTGAGTACCTGGGCAATTTTTAATAACTCTTTACTGGTGCAATCTTTAAAATCTGAAATACTACGGGAACAAGTTGAACCCGAAGGATTGACTTTGGATATTGACTTTGAGGCTGACTCCTTTTCTTTAATGGCCGGAGAACAGGCACTGACTGGGAGAGCTGGGATCGGAGCAACAGGAAATTCCTGCTGAACCTGAGTGACTATTCTATCAATGTTGAATTTATCCCACCACTTAATGTAAAAAAGCGTAGAAACCTCGGGAAGCGGATCATTAGGAAATTTGGTGCTGGAGATCCTGAGGGGTGAGAGACAATACTCCCATTTAAGAATCCAAGGAATTTTGTATTTCTTGATTGAATAAAGAGTGGGAGGAACCCTTCATTCAAAGGGATAGGTTTATAATGGTTATTGAAATGATTTAATTGGACCTTTAAAGGGTCGGGAAGAAGATCATAACAAGATCCTAACCTATACCACCAAAGGACGAACCAATAGGAAATGGACTTTTGAATTTATGGTCGAATTGTATGAACCATGAATGACCGAGGACTCATTCGATGAAGGAGGACCTTATACCCGAGCTTCAATGTAATCATAATAGCAAAATTGATGATCTTGACTAGAAAGATTCATGAGATCGGAGGATTCTTCCCCAATCGAGATTTGAATAAATTGTTTAATATACATAGAATGATAAAGAACTTTTGATTTATCATTACGTGCATAAATGGGCTTGATGTTTCTCGACTTCGGTTTCTAAGAGAATATCCTTATAGTACACAAGGGACTTATAAGGGCTAGAAATTTGGAAATGCCATCCGTGGGGAAAAAGCTGGGCAAAGAAGTTTATCGGGATCAATCTTAGGTTTCATCTTGGGTTCAATATGGAATAAGTAACTTTCCCATCGAGCATATACTCAAAGCAGGAGAATGACTAGAAGTTTCGAGGACGAAGCCTTAGCGGGATTCTTGAATGGGTCAATCGGAACAGTTGATCGCCAAAGCCGAATCTGTAAGGCTTAGGCATGGTGCCTAGAATAGTGAATTTATTATTGGTCCGAATCAGGTTAATCGGGTGAGGAACCATAGCTCCTCTTGGTTGATTAATTGGGCGGTAAGGGCTAATTCCGCCTCTTGAGGATGATACTCCTCTAGTGCTCATTTATGAATGGTTTTGTATTAATAAATTCTCCGGTAAGAAAATCAGAACCTGAATTGTTACTTCCTTTGATGTATTCAATTTCAAAATCAAAATGCTTAATAGAGCTTGCCATCTAGCTTAAAGAATGCTTAGAGGCTAGATTTTCAACATCTTTTCTAATATATATTTTCTTTGATTTACGGTCCAATACTGAACTAGGAATTTTGATTTAATAAATCATTTTGAAATTTAGAAATACATAATACTAATGAAAGTATTTCTTTTTAATAATATTTGTAATTTAATTGTGTTGTATTCCATGCACTGAATGGAAACGAACAATCTGATTTCTAAAGAGTTAGGTGTTAACTTTTGTTTCGTAATGCCTAAAAGCCAATATCTCGAGGCGCCGGTTTTACAATTTTGAACATTTGAATCATTAGAAATGCCAAGACGGGGGTAATGCCTTGACGTATTTTTTAACTTGTTGGACGACTCAAGTATGAATGTAAAGTCAAGGTGGAGGATTGTCTTGCAAATATTTGAAAAAGAGGTTTGCAGATCTTCCCGAGATTCTTGTAAAACTTGCCTATGTAATTCAAATGAGCCAAGAAATCTCTCGCATTGGGTTTTATTGGTTATCTTGTCGGAAACTTGTCGTGAATTGAATAGCTGAATTCAATAAATTTGGACTTGTCCTCTAAAGATATTAAGACTAAGAAACCTTATTCGACTCAAACAGTGCATTTGGAAGGTGAAAGAACTAGACCATTATCTTTAACTGTCTTGAAGAAAGATTTCAAGTGTTTAATGTGTTCTTCAATGGTCATTGAAAAAACAAGGATATCGTCAATATAGACTACAATAAAATGACTGAAAGGGTTTAATATGTCATTGAGAATATTTTGAAATTCACTTGGGGCATTCTTCAGACCGAATGCCTGGACATTCCATTCGTAATGTCCGAACGGAGTGGTGAATGTAGTTTTATAACTATCGTCAGGATGAATGGCAATTTGCCAGAAACCAGATTTAAGGTCGAATTTACTAAAAATAGTGACATTACTTAACCTATTGACTAGGTCGTCTTTATTGGGAAGGGGATATCTAATCCATTCTAAAACTTTGTTCAGTGGTTTATAATTGATGACTAGACGAGGAACTCCTCTTTCTTTCTCTGCTTCATTGTTTATATAAAATGCAGGGCAAGACTAGGGAGATTTACTGGGTTTAATTAGACCTTTACTAAGGAGATCATTGATTTCCTTTTTGCATAATTCCATTTGTTCGTGATTCATCTGAATAGGCCTAGCCTTAGTAGGAATTAAATGTTCTTTGAATTCCTTAGCATAAGGGAGCCTAACCATATGCTTCTTCCTATACCAAAAGGCATTGGGAGAATCAGAACAAAGGTTATCTTTCAAATATGTTTTTAATTCTCCAATTTTTTCTTGAACTTTACTATTAAGAAGTTGCTCTTCAATCCTTTTATATTTAACTTCTTCTTTTAAAAAATTTAAATGTGTTATTTTACAATTGAGTAGATTTATTGATTTCGAGATGGATTCTTCTTGAATGAATTTTAAATCTCTTTCTTTTGGTTTAATAAGAAATTTAAATGTTATTTTCTTACCTAAGTGTTTATAGCTTAGGCCTTCATTATTAGTAGTAAATGGGTAAAGTAAATATATAAATGGTAATCCTAAAATGACTTTATCAGTGAGGTTGCGGATCAAAACAAATGATGTTTTGAAACACATATTGTCTTGACAGATATGTACTTTTGGTAATTTATATTTAATTTCCATTTGACTACCATTAATTTGAGTTTAATCTTTCTTTGTTTTCCTAAAATATTTGGTTGGGATTAAGCCTTCTTGTATGCGGTTTAAATCAACACTTTTGTGTCAACCGTAATGTAAAGTCGATATCCTAGATATTGAATTTCTAGATGGTGACTTCTTTAACGGGAGTTTTAAATCTTTCCAATGTTTTATTAAGACTAAAAATTAGTTTTTCTTTGGCTTTAAAGAATTTTTCATTATTATCCTTAGTTAATAAATCTTTTAACTGCTTAGTGTACTGAGCCTTTAGTTTAGGATCAGTAATTTTACTAATTAGATCAATTAATAAAGAACTCTCTTCATCATCTTTGTTAATTACATTAATTCTTTTTTGTCAAAAGATCGCTCATTGCAATTGTCAGCGCAAATAGTGACTTCTCCTGTATCACTGCTAGATGTGTTATTACTCTTATTACTAGAGGAACTAGAAGAATCTTCATTATTACTGACATCATTTTCTATTCGCATAAGTTCTAGGATATGCTCAGTGTCTTCACTAGAAATATTTAGCTGATTTAATTTCTGTTTTATTTTACATTCATTTTTATAATGACCCTTTTGCCCACAATTGTGGCAAATAACTTTACTTTTATCATATTTTTTAGACTTAGATTTTTTAATATTCTTTTTATTAGTAGTTTTGGGCTTATTATAATAATTATCTTGATTCCTATTTTCGTGGTAACGACGCTTTCTTTTATGATGTTTAGTAATTTTGTGAGATTCAATATGTTTATGCCTTGGCTTCCTCACGAGGAGGACAGGGGTAAACCATATTGTTCACAAAAAGTGCCTAATTCATATTTAGCTTTTTTCTTATCTTTATTAGCTTGCTTGGCCAATTTGAAATCAATACACATTTTTAATCCAATTTTTTGAATGTGACTTATTATATCACCGTAGGTTAAGTTATCATAGTCAATGTAGCCAAGATTTTTACCCAATTCTTCACAAACTTTATGGGCAAATAAAGAGGGTAAACCGTTGATGAATTTTTCTTTCCGTAAGGGTTTATTATCTTGTCATCACAAGAACATAACTCTAGATGTAAAAACATCTTTGTACCACCTAAAATCACTTAGACTGGGACAGGTGAGATTACTTAACTGATCGTGAATTCTTTCTGTTATATTACTGGGAGTGCCAATGAAGTGTTTTATTATGGTAAATATAAGTGTATTAACTCCATCAGGCGGACCGATGCCAATATCCTCATTGAAGATAGGGTTGCCATCATCATCCAGCTGGACGGCATGGATTATTGATATTCTAGCATCTTCAGTGAGATGTTTTTCCCACCAAGATCTGAGGATACCAGTGAATCCACTAACAATTAATTCAACAATATCTGGTTGAGATAGATTGTTGAATTTGGTGATGTAACTGTTTGCCACCATGGACATATGGTTTAATTTATTTAAAATTTCTTGTTCACTAAATCCATCAATGTTCCATTCGTAAATTTTATTAGATGAAACTGAGAACTGTTTATCTAGGTTTCTCTCTTCGAACTGTAAGTCCGGAGGAGTAGGTCTAGAATACCAATTCCTAGTTATACTGGTGTTTTTAACTGTTAATTTATTAAGTTGATCATTTAAATCTGGTATTGAATCAGTATCAGAATTATCTGATTGATAACTTGTTTCGTCATCAGTTTTAACTTGATCAATTCATGCAATAGTACCACTTGTACAAAGTTCATTTTAAGCTTTTGAATAACTTATCAATGGATTTAACTAAGTTATCATCATCAGATGGTAATCCTAACTTGTGTCTATTTTCTGGTAACTTTATTAAAGGATGTTCAATTTTTAAATCGGGTTTTTTATAATAGATTCTTCAAACTTTTCCTCAATCCTATCTAGGCTGTTTTCCAACGGTTGCTAGATATTGATTACTAAGTTTAAATTGTTCAATAATTTTTTATCATTGTTATTAGCATCGAGAAATTTTGAATGGGTGGCAACAATGCATTTATTTTTAACTCGAGATTAGAAGCTGTTTCTAAAGGGGATGACTAGATGAAACTTTTGACTTATCTTCTTTAACCTCCATTGTGTTTTGGTAATCACGTTACATTTACTTTGAAATTGTTCATACCAATCATAAAATGAAATATTCATTCTCTCATTTTTAATAAATCTTTTCCATCTACATTTTATTATTTTATCACGCTCCTTTTTACGTGGGGTGATTGGATCTAAATAGATGTCTTTTTCTTTATTAGATTTAGCATTAAAATCTTTTACTAGATTATCCGATCTAAAACGAACTCCTTTTTGATAACTCTTAATTGATTGTTAATGGGGATATCAAAATCAATCGAGTGGGCATCATTGAAGAAGTGGGAGAAGAAGAACTTTCTTCTTCAAAGAAAATCTCTATGAGCATAACAAGGGTGTTGGTTTGACCTTGATTAAGAACGCGCTTTTAACTTAACATCTTTGATTGAAGGATTACCGAGTACTTGGTGTCTCTTCTAGTATGGATAAGCTGAAGGGTCAAGAAGGCTGAAATATCTTCAATAATTATTGGTGTCTTAGTACGTTCAAAACTAATTTTAACAGTTCCATCAGAAAATTGTTGAATATTTTCAATATTTAATAAATTATTTACTACGAGCTGTTGGGGTAATTCATTAGGTAAAGTCCACTGACTGGGAAGCGTAATATCCTTCCGTAGAATTGTTCTTAGAACTTGAATATTAGCATCGAGTAGTAGAACTTTGAATTAAAAACCGTTAAATCTTTAGGACTTTTATTTAAAGCATGAACATTCAAATTTGTTTTCATCGTTTTATAATAAATCCTATAAATTAAAGCAATAGGCTGAGAACCCTCAATCATATGAGTGATTTCACCTGAAGTTTTAATATTTAATGTTAAAGCCTTTAATAGATGCTGATCACTAAGACTTAGGGTGAAATCAGGAAAGCAATTAAAATGGACAGGTCCATTGTGCAAACTTGATTCCATAGCACCTATTATACTGGGGTGATGATTTAAAAACCGAGCATCTCTTAGACAGAGATAGATGCATGAGTTAATTCCTTTAATGTTTAATGGTTTTACTGCAACTTGAATTAATCCAATATGAATAAAATTGTAACCCTTTTTCCTATGTTTTTTTAATAACATCAAGGTCAAGAAGACTACAATTTTCATATTCTTTATTAATGGCGTAAACTTTCTCAACCGTTTTGACATTATAATCAGTTTTAAAAATATCTAAAAATGTTGACTGATAAATTTCTTTAGGGGAAACTCTTGGTATATTCCAATTGTGTAAGGCTTGACTAATATTTTCATAACTGTGAGACTCTTGGTTAACTATGTCTGGGACAAAAGGTAAAGTTGATCTTTGACTAGTTGAAGAGTTAGATCTAAATAACCTATTCATTATACTGGTTTCAAAATAAAATTTCACTCTTTATCTTCCATACAGACCCTCTTACCTTGAGTAGACTCATACCCAAACCTAATACCCGAAACTACTCACACAAGAGACTTACCTGGGTAGACACGGAAAAGGGTGGACTACAGTAAGTTAGGTGACTTATGACAAAGAATTAGAAGATGTTTTGAAAGTAGTATGAATGAAAGATTATAAATTTCTTATCAACAACTAGAACAAACAACAACGTGGCTTTGATACCATTGTTATGCCTTTGAGGCTTAGTTACAGTAAAACGTAAGAAACATTTTACTTTTACAGCCTAAGTTTCTTTAGGCTTAGTTACAGCCTCAAAGGCTTAATTCAATAATTCTTATCACCCTTGTTATGCTCATAGAGATTTTGCTGAAGAAGAAAGTTCTTCTTCTCCCACTTCTTCTGTGATGCCCACTCAGTCAGATTTTGATATCCCCATTAACAATCAATTAAGAGTTATCAAAAAGGAGTTCGTTTTAGACTGGGATAATCTAGTAAAAGATTTTAATGCTAAATCTAATAAAGAAAAAAGACATCTATTTAGATCCAATCACCCCACAGAAAAGGAGCGTGATAAAATAATAAACAGATGGAAAAGATTTATTAAAAATGAGAGAATGAATATTTCATTTTATGATTGGTATGAACAATTTCAAAGTAAATGTAACGTGATTACCAAAACACAGTGGGTTAAAGAAGATAAGTCAAAAGTGTCATCTAGTCATCCCCCTTTAGAAACAGTTCTAATCTCAGTTAAAAATACGTCTGTTGTTGCCAGCCCATTCAAAATTTCTGATGCTAATAACAATGATAAAAATGAAATTAACTTACAACTTAGAACATTTAACTGGAGAAGTAGAGAAGAGGGGTTAATGACTGGTTTGACCTTGATTAAGAACGCCTTTTAACTTAACATCTTTGATTGAAGGATTACTGAGTACTTCAGTGTCTCTTCTAGTATGGATAACTGAAGGGGCTGAAGAACTGGAAATATCTTCAATAATTATTGGTGTCTTAGTACGTTCAAAACTAATTTTAACAGTTCCATCAGAAAATTGTTGAATATTTTCAATATTTAATAAATTATTTACTACGGGCTGTTGGGGTAATTCATTAGGTAAAGTCCACTGACTGGGAAGCGTAATATCCTTCCAGAGAATTGTTATTGGCACTTGAATATTAGCATCAGTAGTAGAACTTTGAATTAAAACTGTTAAATCTTTAGGACTTTTATTTAAAGCATGAACATTCAAATTTGTTTTCATCGTTTTATAATAAATCCTATAAATTAAAGCAATAGGCTGAGAACCCTCAATCATATGAGTGATTTCACCTAAAGTTTTAATATTTAATGTTAAATCCTTTAATAGATGCTGATCACTAAGACTTAGGGTGAAATCAGAAAGCAATTAAAATGGACAGTCCATTGTGCAAACTTGATTCCATAGCACCTATTATCTTTGGGGTGATAATTTAAAAACCGAGCATCTCTTGAGCAGGAGATAGATGCATGAGTTAATTCCTTTAATGTTTAATGGTTTTACTACAAGAACTTGAATTAATCCAATATGAATAAAATTGTAACCCTTTTTCCTATGTTTTTTAATAACATCGGTCAAGAAGACTACAATTTTCATATTCTTTATTAATGGCGTAAACTTTCTCAACCGCTTTTTGACATTATAATCGCTTTTAAAATTATCTAAAATGTTGGTGATAAATTTCTTTAGGGGAAACTCTTGGTATATTCCAATTGTGTAAGGCTTGACTAATATTTTCATAACTGTGAGACTCTTGGTTAACTATGTCTGGGACAAAAGGTAAAGTTGACCTTCGACTAGTTGAAGAGTTAGATCTAAATAACCTATTCATTATACTGGTTTCAAAATAAAATTTCACTCTTTATCTTCCATACAGACCCTCTTACCTTGAGTAGACTCATACCCAAACCTAATAATTCAAAGCGCTGCTCACACAAGAGACTTACCTGGGTAGACACGGAGAAGGGTGGACTACAGTAAGTTAGGTGACTTCTGACAAAGAATTAGAAGATGTTTTGAAAGTAGTATGAATGAAAGATTATAAATTTCTTATCAACAACTAGAACAAACAACAACTTGGCTTTGATACCATTTGGGAGCGGAAGCAGATATACAGAAGAAGATGAATAAGAGATGCATATATTGAATACACAATTAAATTAATAAATAAAACAGTTTATTGATTACTGAAACTATATACAAACTGAAATGAAATTAACTTACAACTTAGAACATTTAACTGGAGAAGTAGAGAAGAGGGGTTAAGTAGGCTGGAAATGCCATCCAGGGGGAAAGAACTGGGCAGCAAGTTTACTGGGATCAATCTTAGGTTTCATACTGGGTTCAATATGGAATAAGTAACTTTCCCATCTGAGCATATACTCAGCAGGAGAATGACTAGAAGCTGAGGACGAAGCCTTAGCAGGATTACTGAATGGGTCAATCGAGCAGTTGGTCGCCAAAGCCGAATCAGTAAGGCTTAGGCATGGTGCCTAGAATAGTGAATTTATTACTGGTCTGAACTGTAGGGTTAACTGGGTGAGGAACCATAGCTCCTCTGGGTTGATTAATTGGGCCAGAAGGGCGACCCGGGCCTCTTGAGGACGATACTCCTCTAGTGCTCATTTATGAATGGTACCTGTATTAATAAATTCTTTGGTAAGAAAATCAGGAACTGAATTGTTACTTCCTTTGATGTATTCAATTTCAAAATCAAAAATGCTTAATAGAGCTTGCCATCTAGCGAAAGAATGCTTAGAGGCTAGATTTTCAACATCTTTTTCTAATATATATTTTGTTGATTTTACAAATCAATCTGAACTAGGAATTTTGATTTAATAAATCATTTTGAAATTTAGAAATACATAATACTAATGAAAGTATTTCTTTTTTAATAGTACTGTAATTTAATTGTGTAGTATTCCATGCACCAGAATGGAAACGAACAATCTGTTCTGAAGAGTTAGGTGTTAACTTTTGTTTCAGAATGCCTCCGAAGCCAATATCTGAGGCGTCAGTTTCTACAATTTTGAACGCTGAATCATTAGAAATGCCAAGACAGGGTAATGCCTTGACGTATTTTTTAACTTGTTGGACGACGGAAGTATGAATGTCAGTCCAAGGTGGAGGATTGTCTTGCAAACGCTGAAAAAGAGGTTTGCAGATCTTCCTGAGATTCTTGTAAAACTTGCCTATGTAATTCAGCGAGCCAAGAAATCTCTGCAGTTGGGTTTTATTGGTTATCTTGTCGGGAAACTTGTCAGCGAATTGAATAGCTCGTTCAATGGGAAATTTGGACTTGTCCTCTAAAGATATTAAGACCAAGAAACCTTATTCGACTTCAAACAGTTTGCATTTGGAAGGTGAAAGAACTAGACCATTATCTTTAACCATCTTGAAGAAAGATTTCAAGTGTTTAATGTGTTCTTCAATGGTCATTGAAAAACAAGGATATCGTCAATATAGACAACAAAAAAATGGTGAAAGGGTTTAATATGTCATTGAGAATATTTTGAAATTCACTTGGGGCATTTTTCAGACCGAATGCCTAGACATTCCATTCGTAATGTCCGAACGGAGTGGTGAATGTAGTTTTATAACTATCGTCAGGATGAATGGCAATTTGCCAGAAACCGGATTTAAGGTCGAATTTACTAAAAATAGTGACATTACTTAACCTATTGACTAGGTCGTCTTTATTGGGAAGGGGATATCTAATCCATTCTAAAACTTTGTTCAGTGGTTTATAATTGATGACTAGACGAGGAACTCCTCTTTCTTTCTCTGCTTCATTGTTTACATAAAATGCAGGGCAAGACCAGGGAGATTTACTGGGTTTAATTAGACCTTTACTAAGGAGATCATTGATTTCCTTTTTGCATAATTCCATTTGTTCGTGATTCATCCGAATAGGCCTAAATTTTAGTAGGAATTAAATGTTCTTTGAATTCCTTAGCATAAGGGAGCCTAACCATATGCTTCTTCCTATACCAAAAGGCATTGGGAGAATCAGAACAAAGGTTATCTTTCAAATATGTTTTTAATTCTCTAATTTTTTCTTGAACTTTACTATTAAGAAGTTGCTCTTCAATCCTTTTATATTAAACTTCTTCTTTTAAGAATTTTAAATGTGTTATTTTACAATTGAGTAGATTTATTGATTTCGAGATGGATTCTTCTTGAATGAATTTTAAATCTCTTTCTTTTGGTTTAATAAGAAATTTAAATGTTATTTTCTTACCTAAGTGTTTATAGCTTAGGCCTTCATTATTAGTAGTAAATGGGTAAAGTAAATATATAAATGGTAATCCTAAAATGACTTTATCAGTGAGGTTGCGGATCAAAACAAATGATGTTTTGAAACACATATTGTCTTGACAGATATGTACTTTTGGTAATTTATATTTAATTTCCATTTGACTACCATTAATGAAGTTTAATCTTTCCTTTGGTTTTCCTAAAATATTTGGTTGGGATTAAGCCTTCTTGTATGCAGTTTAAATCTGCACCTGTGTCAACCAGAACAGAAAGCCGTATATCCTAGATATTGAATTTCTAGATGGTGACTTCTTTAACGGGAGTTTTAAATCTTTCCAATGTTTTATTAAGACTAAAAATTAGTTTTTCTTTGGCTTTAAAGAATTTTTCATTATTATCCTTAGTTAATAAATCTTTTAACTGCTTAGTGTACTGAGCCTTTAGTTTAGGATCAGTAATTTTACTAATTAGATCAATTAATAAAGAACTCTCTTCATCATCTTTGTTAATTACATTAATTCTTTTTGTGCAAAGATCTTTCATTGCAATTGTCGTATAAATAGTGACTTCTCTGTATCAACGCTAGATGTGTTATTACTCTTATTACTAGAGGAACTAGAAGAATCTTCATTATTCTCGACATCATTTTCTATTCGCATAAGTTCTAGGATATGCTCAAAGGTCTTCACTAGAAATATTTAGGTGATTTAATTTTGCTTTTATTTTACATTCATTTTATAATGACCCTTTTGCCCACAATTGTGGCAAATAACTTTACTTTTATCATATTTTTAGACTTAGATTTTTAATATTCTTTTATTAGTAGTTTTGGGCTTATTATAATAATTATCTTGATTCCTATTTTTCGTGGTAACGACGCTTTCTTTTATGATGTTTAGTAATTTTGTGAGATTCAATATGTTTATGCCTTGGCTTCCTCCTGGAGGGAGCTACAGGGGGTAAACCATATTGTTCACAAAAAGTGCCTAATTCATATTTAGCTTTTTTCTTATCTTTATTAGCTTGCTTGGCCAATTTGAAATCAATACACATTTTAATCCAATTTTTGAATGTGACTTATTATATCACCGTAGGTTAAGTTATCATAGTCAATGTAGCCAAGATTTTTACCCAATTCTTCACGAACTTTATGGGCAAATAAAGAGGGTAAACCGTTGATGAATTTTTCTTTCCGTAAGGGTTTATTCTTGTCGTATCTTGTAACATAACTCTAGATGTAAAAACATCTTTGTACCACCTAAAGTCACTTAGAGTGGGACGGTGAGATTACTTAAGCGATCGTGAATTCTTTCTCATTATATTTGGGAGTGCCAATGAAGTGTTTTATTATGGTAAATATAAGTGTATTAACTCCATCAGGCGGACCGATGCCAATATCCTCATTGAAGATAGGGTTGCCATCATCATCCAAAGCTGGACGGCATGGATTATTGATATTCTAGCATCTTGGTGAGATGTTTTTCCCACCAAGATCCGAGGATACCGGTGAATCCACTAACAATTAATTCAACAATATCTGGTTGAGATAGATTGTTGAATTTGGTGATGTCTTCATTTGCCACCATGGACATATGGTTTAATTTATTTAAAATTTCTTGTTCACTAAATCCATCAATGTTCCATTCGTAAATTTTATTAGATGGCGAGAAGCCCATTTATCTAGGTTTTCTCTCTTGACTGTAAGTCAGGAGGAGTAGGTCTAGAATACCAATTCCTAGTTATACTGGTGTTTTTAATTGTTAATTTATTAAGTTGATCATTTAAATCTGGTATTGAATCAGTATCAGAATTATCTGATTGATAACTTGTTTCGTCATCAGTTTTAACTTGATCAATTGCGGCAATAGTACCACTTGTACCAGGTTCATTTTTAAGCTTTTTGAATAACTTATCAATGGATTTAACTAAGTTATCATCATCAGATGGTAATCCTAACTTGTGTCTATTTTTTGGTAACTTTATTAAAGGATGTTCAATTTTTAAATCGGGTTTTTTAATAATAGACTCTTCAAACTTTTCTTCAATCCTATCTAGCTGTTTTCCAACGGTTGCTAGATATTGATTACTAAAGTTTAATTGTTCAATAATTTTTAGTTTCAATATATGCCTTTGAAACCGAGTTTAATTGTTCTCTCTAGAAAGCTCTTCCGAGGTCCTCTCCCTTCTCTCTTAGTTAGCCGGAGACGAAGCTTTTAGCTTCGATCTTCTTAGTTAGAAGATGAAGACGAAGTCCTTAATACTTCGATCTTCCCTCTCAAACATTTAGATCTAGGATATACTGTAATCCCTTCCCTAAATGTTTATAAATAAAAGAAAGAGATTGCTTTACCGATTCACCGGTCATCTTCTTAATCTTTTCTTTTTTCTGTTTAAGTTTTTCTTTTAAAAAACTAATCGCCGCTGTTATATGGTATCAAAGCCACACGGTTGGTTCTTGATGCTATCGGTGGTTTCGATTAAAAACAGTTTGATTTGTATACTTAAATGTTTTTTCAAACTTTCAATTTTTCTTGCTCTACTTTTACAAGTCCCGACCTTCGCCGTAAATTTAATTTACATTTACATTTACTTTTACTTTTACATTTACTAAAGTAAAAGACTTTTGCTTTACGGAAAGCAAAAGCTTGTCTGATGGCTTTGGGCCATCACCTGTCGGTTGACTGAAGACTCTTCTGGCGTCTTCTTCCTTGACTTGGTCCGTCTCCTGTGGATGCCGGAATGTTTCTTACGTTTTACTTTTACTTAAGTAAATTACTTTTACTTCAGTCAATGTAATAGTGATTCCTGCGTGAATCAATAGTAATTTACTTTTCAGTTTTCTATTTAAAGAAACTCAAGTGTTAGAGTTTCTTTGAAGCAATTCTGACCTCAAAGGCTTAATTGATATAAAGCCTCGGGAGCTTCTCTCTCTGAAAGCTCTTCCGAGGTCCTCTCCTTCTCTCTTAGTTGGCCAGGAGGCGAAGCTTTCAAACCGATCTTCTTAATTAGAAGATGAAGACGTAAGTCCTTAATACTTCAATCTTCCTCTCAAACAAAAAATTCTTTTTCTTGAAGGTCTACTTAGAAAGCCTTACTTGCCTTAAACTCATGCAGTAGATCTAAAGATCCCTTTGGCCATTCTTTGCTCCCACACTAGAGACTTACAAACAGGCACTAATCGGGACTTAAGGCGATCTTGGGTGTTTTACGGCGAAGGTCGGGACTTGTAAAAGTAGAAGCAAGAAAAAGCGAAAGTTTGAAAAAACATTTAAGTATACAAATCAAACTGTTTTTAATCGAAAACCACCGATAGCATCAAGAACCAACCGTGTGGCTTTGATACCATATACAAATGACGATTAGTTTTTAAAAGAAAAACTTAAGCGAGAAAAAGAAAAGATTAAGAAGATAATGGGGTGAATCGGTAAGAAGCAATCTCTTTCTTTTATTTATAAACATTTAGGGAAAGGATTACGGTATATCCTAGATCTAAATGTTTGAGAGGAAGATCAAGTATTAAGGACTTCGTCTTCATCTTCTAACTAAGAAGATCGTCGAAAGCTTCGTCTCCTACTAACTAAGAGAGAAGGAGAGGACCTCGGAGAGAGCTATAGAGAGAGAGAAGCTCGAGGCTTTACATTGAATTAAGCCTTTGAGGTCAGTAACTCAAGCTTCTAAACAACTCTAAACACTTGAGTTGTTTAAATAGAAAACAAAGAAAGTAAATTACTTTTTGATTCACGCAGAATTACTATTACATTAAGCAAGTAAAAGTAATTTACTTAAGTAAAAGTAAAACGAAGAAACATTTTTACATTTACTTTTACATGGGTAAATGTAAGAAACATTTAACTAAGTTAAAACATTTAACTTAAGTAAAAGCAAAAGTTATTCTTTTACTTTTACTTTTACATTTTACTAAAGTTCGGTTAATTAAATAACCCTTGCGCCCCCAAAATTCGGTTAATTAAAGAAGGATGAAAAATTTTTCACCGAAAAATTGGTCAAAATCTTCAAAATTTCTTAAGTTTTGTAAAAGATTTTTTGTTTAAAAACAAATCAGACTGAAATCTGAAACAAAGGATCACTCGATTGGTCCTGTAAGTCTCCAGTGTGGGAGCAGTGAATGGCCAAAGGGGATCTTTAGATCTACGGGTATGAGTTTAAGGCAAGTAAGGCTTTCTAAGTAGACCTTCAAGAAAAAGAATTTTTGTTTAAAAAGTTAACAAAGAAGTCTTCTGTTTAGATCGATTTCACTGATAGATCAGGACCAATCGAGTGATCCTTTGTTTTGATTTGATCGATTTGTTTTAAACAAAAATCTTTTACAAAACTTAAGAAATTTTGAAGATTTTGACCAATTTTTCGGTGAAAAATTTTGTATGGAAAGATTTTGACCTAGGAATCCGTGTACTATAAGGTTATTTCTTGGATAAAATTTTTGAGGTGGAAATGTATGGGGATGGTGACTCATCTGAGAAGATGATCAACAAAGACCTTCCCAAGATCTGAGGAGAGCGGACCAAGTCAAGGAAGAAGACGCCAGAAGAGTCTTGAATAATCGACAGGTGATGGCCCAAAGCCATCAGACAAGCTTTTGCTTTCCGTAAAGCAAAAGTCTTTTACTTTAGTAAATGTAAAAGTAAAAGTAAAAGAATAAAACTTTTGCTTTTACTTAAGTTAAATGTTTTTAACTTAGTTAAATGTTTCTTACATTTACCCATGTAAAAGTAAATATATATATATATATATATATATATATATATTTACCGCTTTTATATATTTACATTTCGATCCCCCATGGAGTTGCTTTGGTGGTGGTTGATCATGTCTCGTATATATATATTTCTGATTTTATATATAAGCGCCATCGCTTTCCATACAAACTGCAGTATCATGTGAGCCTAGGAATCATGTGATCACAAATGACCCATTGAATCTAGATTCGGTTGCCTCGTGATGGACGTTTTAAAATTATAAGCGACTTGTACATTATTCTGATGTCTAAATTTCCTTGGATGGCTGTCATGCCAATGAGGAGTTTGACACTACTATATATTATTTTCTCGAAGATGCCTCACATCTCGAAAATAAAAGCAAACAAGCCGAACATTTAATAATAAAATGGAAGTATCAAAAGCCTCAATTACTATTGAACACAGGGTTTCAAAAACCTCTTTTTACAAAACTTCATTGATATATCTGGTTAAAATTGAATTTTTCTATAAATTCAAACCCTTTGTATATAGGTGCGAACGAGGCATAACACTACTTCCAAATAATTGTACACTGATCCACACACAAACACACACATTCATATAATAATTTCTTGAAAAGTGGCGGTCACCGTGGCAACATGGATGTCGGGGGGTGCCTAACACCTTCCCTCCGCATAATCAAGCCCCCGAAGTTAAATGAATCTCTGTTTCATAGACCCGTTTAGCAGTATCATATCACTGGGTCAATGTGCAAACCTTTTTCGGCTGCGTTGGTGCAACCAGTTAAATACACCAACTGGTGACTCTTAAAGTCAAATCGTCGACATTATACATGTCGGACCTTTTTCACTTATTTTTTCAAACAAATCTCGCATTAACATGAGAACACCAAAGAACAAGTAACGAAAAGGGACACTAAAAAATCCTAACGTCGACAGGTGGTGACTCTACTGGGGATTCCAGTAAGAGGGCTTAAGCCGCTATTACAAGCTTTTCAAAACTGTTATATGCTTGTGTGTGAATGTTGCATTTATATTTATGATGAATGTGTACGAATGCATGTTACTTACTGCACTATACTATATCTATCTGTGATATTAGTGCTTCGCACATGTCATCATTTTCATAAACGGTGTGACACATTGTATGTGAATGTATGTTGTGTGGTTCCTCCACCAGGAGGCTATCCTGTCGGTGTTTGATTACTGGACTCGTAGAAAGAATAATTCCAACGGGGCTTAGAAAAGGCACCACCCAGATTCGTTCCAGTTGAAAGACCGGATTAACTTCCCGTCAAGTAGATTGCGATGATCTGGGAACCTTCATGCCAAAAAGTCGCGAGAGTAACCCTAAGATAGGTCAACCTCTGATAAACCAAACGCGGAGGAAAGTCTCTTCATGCTTTCCATTTTTAATTACTTGTAAAAGCATTTACTTGTAATTTTATTCCATGTTCATCTTTATGTAATGAAAAATATGAAGATTATCTGTGCATGTATGTTATCAATTAACACCCGATTTTGTAGGACAATATTCCTAAAACGGACATGTTATGATAACATTTACATTATCCCTAAGACTAAACTACATAAGTCTTTTGTAGGGAAATCATTGGGCCTGTTATCCGCTCAAAATCCAAAAAAGGCCACGAGCCTACAGCTAACCATGTCTTCGTCTGACCGGTCTAATCCTGTTTCTCGTGAAGAATTTGACGGATTAAGTCAGCAAATCACAAATTTGGCTGTCTTGCTTAAAGAATTGCATCAGTCCACTCTGGGTACAAAGATGCCTCCACATACAGAATCCTCTACACAAGAGAGCTCAAGGTTTGGAAAAAACAATTCCAAAACCTCAGTTGGATACGACCAACAAAGACCCTAAAAGCACCCATCTCAAAGGAGATCCAGACACTGGTGATATCAGGAAGAAGGTCCTCCAAATGGAGGAAACTATCCGTGTTCTCAAAGGGATTAGAACACATGGAAGTGTTTCATATGCTGACCTTTGCATCTTTCCTGGTGTTCATTATCCAGAGAAATTCAAAACCCCTAATTTTGAAAAGTATGACGGATTAGGGGATCCTTATACCCATTTAAAGTATTCATTGGAGAACTTGGATCTTACACGGAAAATGAAAAGCTCAGAATGCAGCTGTTTTAGAAAAGTCTAACCGGAGAAGCCCATTCACGGTATACCAGATTAGACAACTCAAAGATACATAGCTGGGAAGAGCTAGCTCACGCCTTCCTCACTCAATACAATTTTCAATCTCAGATGGCTCCTGACCGGTACCAAATTACCAAGGTCGAGAAACAGTCTAATAAGTCTTTCAGAGAGTATGCTCAAAGGTGGAGGCGTCTTGCTGCTCAAGTTATTCCTTCCATGACGGAATCAGAAATGGTCATGACATTCATAGATATACAGGAAGCTCCTTTCTATGAGAGAGTCTTAGCTGGTATTGGCAAACCATTCTCTGAAATGATCAAGCATGGAGAGATGGCTAAGATGGGATTGAAGTCTGGAAAAATTCAAGACCTAGCCGCTCTTAAAGCTGTTGCTGAGCACATCCAGTCCGGATCTTATGGAAATAACCCCCGGAGGGTCCATAAAAAGAAAGAGGAGGACGTTTCCTTGATACTACAAGGTCAAAAAGGCAATCAAAGCATGCCTATACAAAGGAGAAACTACTCCCCTTTTCAAGCACAATCTTCAAACCCTCCATTTCCTAAAAGTGGAGAAGTAAAGCGACCTCGGACGTTCACTCCCTTAGGGGACTCGCTCGAGAATATTCTTGCTCTTCTGACTACTCAGAAGAAAATTACACATCTTCTTCCACCAGCCAACCCTAATGGGAGGGGTTTTAATGCTACTCGGAAGTGTGATTATCATGCCGGAGCACTTAGACATGATACTCAAGATTGTTGGGCCTTGAAACATAAGATCCAAGATTTAATAGACAACGGTGTGATCGTGGTCACCAAACCAGATCAACCTCATGTTCAAGACAATCCCCTTCCTCAACACAAAGAAGAGGAGGTCAACATGATCAGTTGGAGCACTGGACAGAGTTTCGGTTTCAACAATGAATCATCCCCGATCATCAAAGATGGTGTTGACAAATGGGATTATGCAAAGTTCCAGTTTACTATGGAATGAAAGATGAAAGCTCTTTACAAACAAATTGAGCAATTGGCAGAACTGGTGACCCACCAGCATCAAATCACACGTCAATTAATCAAATAGGAGCATGCCTATCTCCTTCCATTTGTTATGAATGCTCCATTACCACCTTCAGAAAGCGAAGCTATGGAGGATAAGGTTGAAAAGAGAGCAAATGCTAAAGCCCATCAGGATTTTGCCAATCAGAGAGAATTTACATATTTGGGCCAATCTATGGAGGAGATACTGCAAATGTTGATCAATGAAGGAAGAATTACCTTCCTTTTGCCTCCAATCAATCCTCGTTCAGGACGGTTCAATTTTGATGAAGTGTGTCAATATCATTCACACTCTCGCGGTCACAACAAAGAAGAATGCTGGGCATTCTGCCATCTCATTCAGAATCTTATTGATAGCGGTGTCCTACAACTAGCAGATGATTACACTGTGTAACTCAAGAGTAGGAATGCATGTCCTACCAAATGGAAGGGATCAGTAGCAGTTATATCCGAAGTGGATGATGAGTCTATCAAAGTATTTCCCATACAACCAATTCAACTCAAAGGAGCTGACAATCCTTTGAAAGTGGCCGCACCAGAGCCAATTTCTTTACCCTTCAGACTACAACATCCTGTTGTCAGCTTACACAAAGTTCCATGGAATTATAGAGAAGCTGAAGGATCCACGTCTCATACTACTGCTAAAGTGTCGAAGGAAAATCCACTATATCTTCCTCAACGGGTTATGAAACCTATTTGCGAAGCAAAGGGGAAGATTCCCATGGAGAAGATTAAAAAATTCATCTGCACTATGGGCCACAATGAAACCAATGTGGTTTTAAGCTTACGAGAAGCTCCACACCAGATATCTATACTGGACTTGTTTTCCTCTTTTAAAGATCATTGGAAGATCTTATTAAAGGTTTTGGAAGAAGCCTACTTGCCAAAATCAGTGGATGTGGAAAAATTTCAACATCTGGTTGATCACATTTTCAACAACAATGTGATATCCTTCACTGATGATGATATACCACCCGAAGGGACCGGTCATTGCAAGCCATTGCACATTATAGTTTTGTCTTTTGGGTACATGCTAGCTGGAGTTTTGATAGATGGAGGATCGTCTCTAAATATCTGTCCTTATGCCACCTTGGTGAATATGAATGTCAATCTCAAGCGGATCCAAAGCAGCCATACAGTTATCAGAGCTTTTGATGGATCCCGACGAAATTCCATCAGAAAGATTGAATTGCCAATTGAGATTGGTCCAAATACATTCAATGTATCCTTCCACGTCCTCAAGATAGATTCAGGATACAACCT
Organism: Panax ginseng; assembly: GCA_020205605.1. Classification (NCBI taxonomy): domain Eukaryota; kingdom Viridiplantae; phylum Streptophyta; class Magnoliopsida; order Apiales; family Araliaceae; genus Panax; species Panax ginseng. Next base: position 130,751,945 of record CM035134.1, on the reverse strand, counting down.
TCTATTGGGGAGACCATGGATACACATGGTTGGAGCCGTTCCCTCCACACTGCATGAACAACTCAAATACATTGTCAACAACAGTCTAGTCACTGTCAATGCTGAGCCGGAGTATCCTGAACAAGGAGATCTGCCAATCATCAGTTTTAACTCTGAAGTTGAGCCGGCCAGTTTTCATGCTCTAGAAGTGAGTACCACGCAGACCATTCTATTGGAACGCATACTTCCGCACTCCAAGATTTTTTGTCGAGGTTATGTCGGCCACTCGAGAAATGATGTCATTAGGTCATCAACCTGGACAAGGGCTTGGTAAAGATAAGCAGGGTATTAAGCACCCTATTCAAGTGTCCAGTCAAATTGGAACAGCCGGACTAGGCTATTCTTCCAGTTCCAGTCGCAGGAATCCTCATAAACACAAGCCGATTCCTTAAGCTTCCGCCTCACTGCAATTTTCTATACCTTTACCTCATGAGTTGATACAATCTCCAGTAAAGGTGCTAACCCATGTTGTTTCCTAAGCCAGTGCCAATCAAAGCAAAAGAGGCGCTGATTCCTTGTAAGACCCCGAATTTTATGAAATAAAATTATTCAATTTTTTCTTATAATTATTATTCAGTAAATGGTTAAATTGATAAAAGTTTAAAGTTATGGGTGAATTATGCAAATTTTACAAAATACATGAGTGGCTATAAAATATTCATTGTTGTCGGGGAATATTCGTTTGGTCGTGGAATATTCTTTGGCTTTGTTGGGAATATTAAATGCGACGGCGGTAGTAGTCTTTGTGGGCCCCATAATGAAAGCGATTAAATGAAGAAAATGACAAATATAAGTTGTTTATAAATGATTTGGCGTAGTTATTCTAGATTATCTTTGTTAAAAAATACTAAATTGGTTAAAACACGGTGCTTTGATGATATTGCACCAATTATTGATTCTTACGTAAGAAGACACTACTCAATAATTGTTACGATAATTCTTGTTCAATATTTTATTTTATTGATTCAATAATTCTTTGCATTGATATTTTATATTCTTGTTGTTTCAATAAATTGTCATTACACAAGTATTTTCCATTATCAGAACAATAATTCATATTATCCCGAATAATATTATTGGATAATATTATTGGCAATGTCTAGAAAGTTACATCTAAGGAGAGGTTTGGTCACCTAATTGCTTGGCGCATGAGAAGGAGAAATTCTTATTGGAAAGCCCTCTTTCTTAGGAAGCGCTTTTTGGTTGTCAATATTGTGATTATATAATATTATTTGTGAATAATTAATTATTAATTTTTATGATGAGGAAAATATTCATTTTATGTAGATATAGATGGAGAAAATTTTTAATGTGAAAATTATTGAAATTTAATATTTTATCTTTTACGATAAAATAATCCATTTAAATATATTATTATATTTTTAATAATATAATAATGGTGATATTTTTACAATGAATGTGGGATATATGAGTATATGAGGAGGAGGAGTATTTTGTTACCAAAATGTTTAAAACATGTTAAACATGTCGGTGGACCCCATTTCTTGGACCGAAATTTGATTATAGCTTTGTAAAATCGCTTTCGTTTGTGGATTTTGGTCAATTTTTGTTTGGAATTTGGAAAATCTTTCTTACGCAAAGTTGTAGAGAATTGAATTTCCTATAAAAACTTCTTGAGATTCGAATTTTACGATAAAAGGGCTATTTATTATGAATTATTGAAGTTTGGATTAATTAATTATCATTTTTTTGGAGTTTTTAATTAATTAATTAAGAAAAACGTTTTTGACATGTTTGGGGGCATCTTTAACATTTGTTTGATGGCTGAAAATTTGATTCTAGGCATGCGTAGAAGATTATATATATATATATATATTAATATTTTAATAAATTTTCTGCTTTGGTGTTCTAAGTAATTTCCTATAAATAGGGTGCTTAGGTTATAATTGAAAATCACATCAGAAACTGAAGTTTTCTCTCTCTATATTATCGAGCGTATTCTTGTGAGTATTTTGAGTATACTTTGAGTATTGCTATACGATGCAAGTTCGTTCAGCGTTATTCCAGTCTGAAGTACTGCTCTTTTGAGGTAAGGGATAATAAGGGATTTTAAGGGTTATTATTTCGAAATTCTTCTGAACCTTCAAAAATTTTGGAAAAATTTGAAATGTTAATTTGATGAGTTTTGTTGATTGTGTCCAAAAATGGCGATTTTTGGATGTATAGATTGGGAGTGATGAATTTTACGAGAAAAGACTATTTTAAAAGTAACCGCTTATAACTCCTTGTGGTTAACTCCAAAATTGATGAAATTTTTTATTGAGAGTACATCTATATAATATCAGTATTCCCTGTGAATTTCAATTTTTTTGGATAAAAGTACAATTTATGATAAATGTCTGAATATTAAATTGGTTTTGGCCATATGAAAAATAGTAAAATGAATTTTAAAATTTTGAGAAAATATATATTCAATATGGGACTATATTCTTCTAAATCTTAAAAGAAATATTTTTGGGACTGATTTGATAGTTTTCATGAAAATGTTCTAGTTATGAGTAAATGAATTAAATATGTTTTGTGAAGTAAGAAAATTAGAAAATAGGATTTTATAGCTTGAGAATCATATATGAGGTATATGCAGATTTTTGATAAGGGTTTTGGTTATTGATGATGAGATCTTATGAGTTTGGCATTTTAAGATGATTAAATACATTTATTAGTAAAGTGTAAACAATTAAAATAAATTGTTTATAAGTTTAAGAAATGACTAAAATATTATGGTAGTATTAATAATATTAGATTATGAGATTATTAAGTGATTTATAACATTTTGATTAAGTTGTTATGAAATCATTGATTTATGAATCTTACTCTTGAGATTAAATCTATATGTTGATTATATTGTTTTATATAACATTCTTATAACGCTAATGATGATATTTCTCTTTGACTTGAGTGTAAAGATGGATAGATTATTGGTATGATTGTGACTATAGGTTCTCTTTGGCCAGTAGTGCAAAGTTGAATTGTTGGTGGTATGATCATGACCATTGAATTTATAATTGAATATCTTTAGCTTAAGTGCAAAGGTGAATTGATCAACATATATGGTTATAATTATGGTTTATATAAATTCGAAATGATTATGTATTTCTTTGAGATATGAATATCTTTGGTCCGTAGTGCAAAGATGACTTGTTGATGAATATCTTTGGCCCGTAGTGCAAAGATGAATTGTTGATGAATATCTTTGGGTCGTAGTGCAAAGATGACCTGTAGTTGAATATCTTTGGCTGTAGTGCAAAGATGAGCTGTTGATGAATATCTTTGGCCTGTAGTGCAAAGATGAACTGTTGATGAATATCTTTGGCCCGTAGTGCAAAAGATGAATTTATTAGTATGATTATGAGCAGAGGCGTGATTTGGTATAACCACGATCTTTGATATTTCAGGTAAAGAAAAGTGATGAAAATTATCTTCGTCCTGAATGAGAAAAGGAATTTAGAACAACAATTACGATTATGAGTTATACATGTGATTGTGGACAGGAATTGTTGATTGATGTTATAGGGATAAAACATTGTTGGTGGACTTTTAACATGGAGAAGATAATAAACTTTATAGTCTATTTGACTCTTCTAATGGATTGCTCGTTCCGCTGCAACTATGGTTGAATTTTTTTTTATCATCTACCATATGTTCTAAATCTCTGATTTATTATTGATGAAGGCTATTGATAATTTAATTATCTTTAGTCATGATATTTTTACTAAGCTAGTTGTGCTCACCCTTTTGCTTCACAATTCCTTTCAGGTAATAAAAGTGTAGCTGGGACAAGCGGGGAATAACAGGGGAATAGAACGGTGGTCTATAGATGTTGAGGGTGAGGTGAATTCAACTTTGGAAGGGTGTTTTGTCACTATTATACAAGATGTTTAATGACATACAACCTCGAGTCATCATAAGACAGGGTTGTGCTCATCCACTTGCGGAGTATATCTACCAGCACTACCTATATGATCTTGGAGTCTATTTAAAATTTAACTCTCAATTTGAGACAATAGAGATAATGATATGTCAAGAGAAAACTCACCATTGGGAAGAACATGATAGTAATCTTCTCATTTTTTCTTTGGGGTCTATTAGGTCAACCAAGGATAATTCTGTGGGCATATGATATCTATTATAACCTAGACGCATGGTCTCCCATGTACGAAGGTTTCCTTGAGCACTTCCCAAAGATTCTAATTTCTAAAACAGTTTTTGACTATACCTTTATGTAAGGTGTCACTGTGAGGTGTTGTCCACGGTTGGGACATGTGTCATATTTGGTATATATTTATATCCAAACTCACAGTATATATGTTGTTGTATTTTGCACGACAATTGTTGTAATAAAGTTGTAGTTGTTTTCTGTACCATGTATTTGGCGACTCAGAATGGGTTGGATTGAATGGACCTATTTTGGGGGCGTTACATTCCTGATCCCGAAGTGGAAGAAAAGGAACGGAAATGTAAACATGACATTGCCTTGATGATGGCAGGCATACGCGTCATTGTTAATGATAAACATACAAAAAGATACACCCAGACGATGATTGCCCAGATGTCATGGTTATCATTCGGGAAAAGGAGGACAATGACCATCCTTCCATCATTACAGTCCATCAGGACTTTTCCCTCGACAATTGGAGCAGCACTCCATGCATTGGTCGACGAGGGTAAAATGGGCAGAAAATCCCTCTGCCTTGTAGATAAATTTAATTGATTGCTTTCCTTTATAGCACTAGCAATTATTTTATCAAGTACATGCTAACACTTTTGTATGATCAAATAGTTGCATATATTAAGTGAAAGCATATTCTGTTTCAGGACTCTGAATTTAGATGTGCATGTACATGCTAATGAGGTGCCTTCTCTCCACAAGGGCTGTAACTTTGATGCAAAGTTGGACTCAGACTTGATGGATATGCAAGAGGACATTGAGACACCTCAGGAGATTAAGGAATGGGTCACAGACAAACCCAAACCCAATCTTGATCAAACCACTTCTTTCAATCTTGGAACCTTAAAAAACCCTAAGCTAATCCAAATTGGTTCAGACTTTACCACAAATCAGCGGAATGACATGGTTGCACTATTAACTCAATTCTAGGATGTGTTTGCATGGTCTCATGAAGACATGGTGGGTTTGTCCACTGACATTGTTCTTCATCGCCTTCCCATCAAAGAAGGATTCAAGCCAGTTAGGTAAAAACTCTGGCGATTGAAACCTGAGTGGAGTTTAAAAGTTAAAGAAGAAATTGTGAAACAATTTCAAGCTGGCATTATCATGGTGTTTACATATCTGGAATGGATATCCAACATTGTTCCCGTGCCTAAACTAGGAGGAAAGGTGCGAGTCTGCGTGGATTACCGGGATTTGAACAAAGCTTGCCTTAAAGATAGCTTTCTCGTGCCCTTTATCCACATTCTTATTGACAACACTGCTCAATATGGTATGCACTCCTTTGCTGATTGCTTTACAGGGTACCATCAAATTATGGTTGCTGAGGAGGACCGTGAGAAAATTGCTTTCATCACGCCTTGGGGAACTTTTTGCTACAGACGGTTGTCATTCGGTCTCATCAATGCCGGGGCAACCTATCAGCGAGCTATGATGGCTCTTTTCCATGATTTAAGGCACAAGCAGATAGAGATCTATGTGGATGACATCATTATCAAATCTCGAAGGGAGGAGGACTACTTAGACCATCTCAGAAAGCTTTTCAACAAGTTGCGTAAGTACAACTTGAAGTTGAATCCAGCCAAGTGCGCCTTTGGTGTTAAGTCAGGCAAATTGCTAGGTTTCCAAGTCAGCCACAAAGGGATTGAACTGGATCCTACCAAAATCTAGGCTATTAAGGAAATGCCCATTCCTCAGACAGAAAGGAAAATACGAGGATTTTTGGGAAGAATTAACTTCATTAGCAGGTTCATTTCTCACCTCAAAGCAACCTGTGAGCCAATCTTCAAATTGTTAAGGAAGAACTCCTCCATGAAATAGAATGATGAGTGTCAAAAAGCCTTCCTCACAATCAAAAAGCAGTTGGTTAACACTCCTGTTTTGGTACCACCCAGGGATGATGTTCCGCTGTTCACGTACCTGTCCATAAATGATAATGCCATGGGCTGTATGCTGGGGCAAAAAGATGATAGAGGCCAAGAACGAGCTATCTATTACCTCAGCAAAAGATTCAGCACCAGTGAACACAAGTACACCCTGATTGAGAAGACTTGTTGTGCTTTAGCATGGGCTTCTATGAGGTTACATCATTACCTTCATGGTCACACAACCCATCTCATATCCCGCGTGGATCCTCTCAAGTATGTGTTCAGTAAGCCCATACTAAATTGTCGATTGTCCAGATGGCAGTTGATCCTACAACAATTGGACATTGTCTACGTGACGCAAAAGTATGTCAAAGGTCAAGGAATTGCTGATCAACTGGCCGCCGCACCTACAGGGGACTACAAACCCTTGGAAACATACTTCCCCGATGAAGGGTAATGACGACCAAAGAACAACATCATCTGATAATACATGTCGTACGTGGAAAATGTATTTTGATGGAGCTGTTAACACAGAAGGCTCTGGAGTTGGAGTAGTCCTAGTATCCGGTACGGGGGAGCAGTATCCCGTCGCCGTCAAATTACAGTTTGTCAGCACCAACAACACAGCTGAGTATGAAGGTTGTATCATGGAGCTAAAACTTGCCCGTTCAATGGGCATCAGGCGGTTAACTGTCTTTGGGGATTCCGAATTGGTAATCAGACAATCCACAGGAATCTATCAAACCAAAGAATTACATTTGCTGCCTTACCATCTGCAAGTTCTACAGATGGCTTTGGAGTTCGAAGAAATCTCCTTTCTACACATTCCTCGTAATAGGAATGATTTTGCGGATGCATTAGTAACGTTGGCCTCCTTGGTTCACATACTTGACAAGGAAAATATGCCAAGCATTACAATTGCAATGCAAAAAGCCCCAGTCTATGGGAACTATGTTGGAGAAGTATCGGATGAACTACCCTTGGTATCAGCATATCAGGGAGTATCTACGAGATGGATCTACACCCGCTGAGGCGAGCCTAACTGAGAAGAGGTGGATCCATCGACTTGCTATGAAATTCTACCTGAGCGGAGATGCACTCTATAAAAGAGATACAGGATTAGGTCTCCTTAGATGTCTGGATAAAGACCAAGCTCAGAGATTCATGGATGATATCCATGGTGGAGTATGTGGCCTTCACATGACCGGACCCTTACTTGTCAAGAAGATCCCAGAACAGGGAATTATTGGCTTACACTCAAAGCTGACTGTGATGATCACGTCAAGAGGTGCTATCAATGCCAGATTTATGGGAATGCTATCCACGCCCCTCCAAGGGAACTCCACAATATAAGTTCGCTATAGCCCTTCTTAATGTGGGGAATGGTCGTGATCGGGCCCATCGAGCCCAAAACCAGTAATGGACATCGATTCATATTCACCATGATTGACTACTTCACCAAATGGGTAGAAGCAGCATCCTTCCCCAGGGTTACTAAAGAAGTCATCATTGCTTTCATCAGAAACAATGTCGTCTGTCGATATGGACAACTAGAGGTCATTGTGTCAGACAATGCTAAGATCCTCAACAACAAAATGATGGAGGAGTTATGCAGAGAATTCCATATCAAACACCTTAACTCCGTCATCTACTGTCCAAAGATGTATAGTGCTGTTGAAGCGGCTAATAAAAACATCAAAAAGATCATGCAGAAAATGTCCGCCAATCATAAAGGATGGCCTGACCTCTTGCCTCTGACTTTATTAGCCTACATAACTTCCATGTGTACTTCCACTGGGCAACCCCCTACTCATTAGCCTATGGGATGGAAGTAGTGCTCCCCATAGAGGTGGAAATGGAATCCCTCAAAGTGTTGATGGATGCTCAGTTAGATGAAGATCAATGGGTACAAGACAGGTATCACCAATTATCTCTAATAGACGAAAGACGAACCGCGACTATCTTCCATGGTCAGTTATATCAGCAAAGGATCGCACGATCCTACAACAAAAAAGTCCGACTACGACAGTTCAAACAACATAACTTGGTTTTAAAGAAGATCATTGACAACCAAGATTAATCTAAGGGAAAATTCGCTCCTAACTGGGAAGGCCCATTTGTTGTCAAGGAAGTATTGATAGGAGGTGCTCTTAGACTACATGAAATGGATGGCGATGAATTTCCATAGCTTATCAACTCGGACACCGTGAAACGGTACTATGTCTAAAGTTACCATCAAACAAACATCCTGGTTTTGATCATCAAATCACCAGTCATTCCGGTTTTGAACCCTCTCCTTTTTACATACTCTTCTACCCCTTAGGGAAATATACACTTCAAACCAGCAGCCTGGTTTCACCTCATTTTAAATCTTGCATACAATTTCGGTTATCCTGAAGACGGGATTAAACCTTTCACACCTGCAGTTTATCCTGAAGACAGGATTAAACTTTTTTACTCTTGCAGTTTGTCCTGAAGACGGGATCAAACTTTTTCCACACCTACAGTTTTTCCCCATTATGGGATCAAACTTTCTTCTCCTAGCAGTATAGCCTGCATATGGGATTCACACTTCTCTTTGGCTGCGATTCATCCTGAGGGGCAAACTACGTCGACCTGATCTCCCTAATACCCAAGGGTACATAGGCAACCATATTCTATATGGCCCAGTCGCAATAACAAAAAATAACAAAAACATTTCTGCCCTTCCTCTACAAAAACAAAAACAACAAAAATACTTTTACACCTTTCTTCACAATTAAAGCTTCTGCCTTTCACATTCAGCGTTGAACCTCTTATACTAGGTTCGAACTATGCAGACTTGATCTCCTCTTTAATAGGAGTACGTAGCAGCCATTTATGGTTCAGTCTAACGCCTACTAGAACAAAAATGATTGTCACACGGTACTGGGATCAACCTTTAATTCACCACATTTCATCGGTTTCAGATCAAAGGGATGGAATTACCCAACCTCTTCTCACAAATAGAAGATTCGGTGACCATCTAAGCTGCGATCGTGCCTCAAAGAGTAATACTAACCCATAAGAGATGGAATTAACTAGGCTTCTCACAAATAGAAGTACTGGTGACCATCTGTGGTGTGGTCAATCTCAGAGAGGAAAAACCACCCTTCTCTCCACTTTTCTATACAGATACCAGTCCTAAGACACCAAAGATGGTAGGGACATATAGATCAATGATCCGTTCTGAGAGATCGTGCGACGTCTCAATGTCCACCTATCAAGGATAAGTTCAGAATGCATCAAGATCACAAGACCCTGAAGAAACAAGCAAATATCAAGCAAGTATCAAGGCATAACTAAAAGGGAAGTGAATCAAAATATATTTCCCTGCCATACATAATACTGTTTGATATATACATATGTGTTGTACATGACAAAATGGTAAGCTAGTCTGTGCAAAAAAAATATAAAGCTATCTACAGATCTATATATATGCGGACTATCAGATCTAACATGGCATCCCTCTCTGAAGACGGAGGTAATGCTGCAAGCTCCTGCCCAATGGTATCTACACGAGCTAGTAGATCAGAGGCTAACTGCATGGTGGCATAATGCTCATCAATGTATGCACTCATGTCAGCAAGACTGATAGTCATCTGGGATCTCATTAAAGTACTGTCTGCAATGGCTGCATCCCTAGCAGATAAGGCGGCATCCCACTCCACAATCAATGCATCCCTAGCTGATCTAGCCTCATCCCTCTCTAACAGAGCGTTGTCTCTCCCATCAAGAGCTGTCAACATCGCGACCCTAGCCTGATCTTTATTATAGGTCATCAAATGTAAACTCTGCTCCAAATGTTATGCTGAATACTGAGTAATAGTGGCACTCAGGGTGGGAGAATCCATCACAAATGCTGGCAGCCCAGTAGCCAAGTCATCGATGGGAATGTCAGCCTCCTCTATAGGCTCCTCATCATCGAAATTAGTCCCCTGCACTGTGGATACTACCTTAGCCAATGCAGTCTCTATCTCCATCCATGCGGGATACTCTGCAGAACAACCCGAACGATCGATGACTTCACTCGGCCACTCGGCCGATCCCAGCGAGCATACAACTGGATCGTCCTTGCCGATAAGCGGTGTGCGGTGAAGCTCGACTCTTGCCCCTCATAAGGGTAAAAATCCTGAAACTGGTCAAACTGACACATCACGGCCAGTGGATGGTAAGTAATCTTGCCCCTCAATCCAGCCAGAGGGAGATAATCCATGCCCGAAGCATGAGTAATGAAGTTGTAGGGTGAGCTAAGCCATGAACATGGAAATATAGCAAACGGATCCCTAATCCCTGCCAGGAAGGCTTACCACTGTGACGCCCCTAAGTCCAGGTTCTCTAACCTCAGATTCGGTGCTCACGATCTATCATCAGCATAAGCATTCTATAACTATTACAGAATAATAAACATACATTGTTCATTATAATAAAGCTTTCATAACATGGTCCCAAGGTCTTCATAACCTTAACTTTAAACACACCATTCATATTACAAAAGGTTTATAAGAAATTCCATCAGATAATAATTAAATTAACATTCATTCTACACTACTCCTGGATCTTGCCCTTGCCATTGTCTTTCGTGTTGGATCCTTCGGGCTTAACTGAAATAGATGTCATGATATAGCAAGGGTAAACAACTAATTTGCTTAGCAAGTTTATATACAAGGGAGATATATCATGACTTAAAAAAAAGTTTTTCTTTCAATATTCAACAATAATATAAGATTGTGAAGGAACATGAATTAATAATCAACAATTGAATATTCGAATAATTGAATAACATGAACTGAGTGGTTTTGAAATAACCATGAACATTTGTCAAAGTTCTCAGTCATTTAAACTGGACCTCTTAATAAGTTCTGGTATTCAAGGGGATCAGCCTTTCATACCCCATGATTTATGCATAAACACGTAATAATCCGGCATCGATATCATGCCTTAATCAAATTCGTCCTTTTCTCAGTCAAGAGTTCTTATCATATCAATTTAATAAGAACAACTTTTTAAAACACATTTGATTTAATAAATTTAAACATGTTTGATCTAGCTGATACAATTAGTATAGATCTATCTCATAAACAGTTCATGAATGAAAGAACTTTAATTTAATTCACATTTTAATAATAATAGAACAGGAATTCAATTGCACAAAGTGCAAATTTCAATAATCATTATAGATGTGAATAATCATCAATAATTATTCACTAACATGCTTTGAAAATAATAACTCGAGTTTGAGTTAGGAAACTTGTCTCGTTCGTAGGTTACGGGTACGAAAATAGATTTCTATCCACTATGCAGTTAAATTATCTTCCTTTGAGAGACCTATAGTTAATCTTTCAATTAGTCATAGCATAACATTAGATTATGTAATCACATAAATATTATACATTACATTTAGTTCTTATAAACATTATACTGCCTAGATAATGTTACTATTAAATAACAACTACCTTTATTTCACTTACTATTATTAATCTTGATAATATTTAATTCACCTCTTAGTATTATTAGTTTACTAATAATACTTTTATTCGCTTACTACTAATATTATTAACATCTTAATAATATTTTAGTACTTTACTAATATTATTAATCCTCTTAATAATATTTTAATCCTACATAAATATTATTACTTTAATAATATCTTACTCATGCTTTAGCATCATTAATCAATTAATAATATTTTTAATCATTTACTAATAGTATTAATATTTTATTCATTTACTAATATTATTAATCATTTAATAATGTTTTATTCATTTACTAATATTATTAATCATTTAATAATATTTTATTCATTTACTAATATTATTAATCATTTAATAATATCTTATTCCATTACTAATAATATTATTAATCATTTAATAATATTTTATTCCTTTACTAATGTTATTACATTTTTAATAACATTTATTTAATCTCGAATATTATTATTTACTCAATAATAATACTTTAATTTAATACTAATAATCTTTTAATAATATTTTAATCTAAGATTAATATTTTAATCTAATATTATTAATCATTTAATAATACTTTAATCATTAATTAATGCTTAAATCAAATATTATTAACCATTTAATAATATTTTAATGAAGTTTTAATCTTAATATTTTTTATTTACTTAACAATATCATATTCTAATATTATTAATATCATAATAATATTTTCAACAATTTATCTCGATTAATAAACAATTTATTCTAATTGTTCATCCTTTATTAATCTCTTATTTAATATCCATAAAAGGTCATAAATAATATTTATTATTATAAATTACCAAAATGCCCTAAAATAGTCATAATATTATATATTAGGAGTATTCAAGCATCAAAATCATATTTTTCTTATTTAAGACATCATTTAACTATTTATTTCCTTTTATTCATAACTTAATCATTTTTAGGAAAAATAGCAAACTGATCCAAAAAATTCTCATTTTTTGGATTTGGGTAGTATATGACCCAACCATGATTCCCACATTTTTCTGGAATTTTAGAAAATGATTTACTATTTTTAAAGTGCCCAAATCACTCGGATCTTGCTTTATTTTTCATAAATCGAGTTTTGCTCAGACAAATCTGAAATTTTCAGGGTGTATTCTCATAAAATATATGAACCTACTGCAAAAATTTCGGAATTTTTCAGTATTTACACAGTGAGATATTCGAATGTTAATATTTCGGAGTCCTTTACGGAAATAACCATTACGCACAACCTATAAATCAAAACGCGTCCGTTCTTTTTTCTACATGTATATAACTTCCTAAGGTACCTCTGTGATATTTCTCAGATTTTTAAAAGACATGAAACTGTCCGAAACAGTCCTAAGAAAAACGGGAATAGTAACTATTTTAGGGTTTTGAACCCTTAACATTCAAAGTGGACTGTTTTGGGGAAAACAGCCCCAAAGGTTTCAAAACTTGCTAGATTTGTGTTCTACCACTTGGGTTTACTAGATAACTTATGTATCTAGCACCCCCCCCCCCCCCCTTTGACGGATCACAAATCTAAGTTGAAAAACTTGAGTTACACAAGATTTAGTGGAAGAAAAACAAGAGTTTCACCCTTAGAGAACATAGGCTCATTTTCTTCCTCTAAGCCTTTGATCTAACACTCAAGATACTTAGTTCCATACATGATGATATGTAAAACTAGGGTATCTTGAGTATTTGTTCATAACCCCAACAAAACTCAAGCTATAAAACAAAGTAGAAGAAGAAGGTGAAGGTTAGGTTATACCTTGATTTAGTGGCAACCTTCTTTGATTTACCAAAGTATAGTATAAATTTAGGATGCATGAACAAACTAGTACACCTCTCTCTCTTGCTATAACCGAACCCTCTCTCTCTTTTCTCTCTCTTGAAGTTTGCTAGCTTGGGAGAAAAAGATAGAAGAAGAAGAATGAGATAAAATGAATGTCTAGCAAATGAGTGTGATATAACTATTATCCCCCATATTTTTAATGTCCCAAGGATAAAAGACTACACCTTATCTCTTCAATTAGCCTAATCATGTGATTAAGAGTGCTTAATAGATTTGCAACCAATGGGAGCTTGACAAACATGTACTTGTGTGTAAGATTTCTACTAATGGACATTGATTAGCATAATCTTTTTGCCATAAAAAGGCCTAAATGGCCGGTCCCCCCCTTACTGATTATATCTCCCAATTTGCTTTTATTTTAATACACAAATTTGATTAATCAAAAGTCTAAAATACCCTTAATCAAGTGGGCTAAGTATTGGTTTGCATTTTATTTCTTTTGGGCTTCACCTTTAATTGTTTTGGGCTATGTAATAAACATAGTCTAGCAATTTTAATATATGATACCCAAATTGATTATTTAGGGTTTCCATTTCCAATCACATGAAATTTAATTACTTATACATGTGACTTTAGCTCATAACCTAATTAGGTTTAAAATTATTAGTCACTTGAAATAACAAGATTATCCACTTAAGTTAGTATACATATTAAATACTAATCTTTCCTTATTACCATAACCCTTAGGTTATTTAATTGTTTCACCTAATGTATAATTAGGTTACGAAGCTTTCATTTTTAATAAAATCTATAAATGTATGTATCCATAACTATAGTATATATGTTAATTGACCCATGCACCACTTCACATATGTTGTCACATATTAAATCACTATATAACAAAAAGTTTTAAAATATGAATAATGTACATACATATATAGTGATTTAAAATTCACGGTTATTACATCCACGATGCAACATCTGTACACTCCGCAGGCTGAAAGGAGTATGACGTGGCTATATCATGGGTGAAGCAAAACCCCTACCGTTTGAGTGTGCCAATCGGTCTCAAGTGTGACATAAACCACACATACAAGCATTTAATCGAAGCTACTGTGAACACTACTTCTGGGATAAGTGTAGAAGATGTATATAATGACCTCAAAGTCTCTGCAATGATCATCGGTATAATGGTATGACCCTCCCTGAGAGCTCTCACTGCCATAATGACACCGATATCCAGCTCATCCATATATCGTGGCATGAAGACATATGACAATACGCACAATAGCAGCACATCCACTCTGGCTGAATGCCAATGATCCTCCGATGTGGTGAAATCCCCGGAATGCCGTGTATAACTATCCTTAGAGCCAAATCTATCAAACAGAAAACGCTGGGATATCACATGGCCAGATGTAATCTCGTCCTGTACCACTTAACGTCTCAATCCGATGAGGGTCATGAACTGTCTGCTCATGTCTCCGATAGCCATATGCACGCAAGGTCTCTCCAGCAGCAGCATCGTCAACCGTGCATACTCTTCCAAAGTAGGAGTCAACTCCTGGGTCCCAAATCGGAAAACCTGCCTCTCCGATACCTAGTTCTCTAGCATACCCTCTACAAATCCTGTGGGAACCTGAAACATCAACAAGGTCATAGTATGCTATAGCAAATCATCTACGATCACCATGTCTGATGGTGATATACTATCATACCATGAGCACATACCAGATACCACCAAAAATGGTGGGGTATGATTAATACTATTAACCGTCAAGAAGACATCTCAGACGGCCGTGTCATAAGACCATCCAGGTCAATGCTTAGAATATCTCGGACATACATACATATGCATAACAATAACATGCATGATACAATAGATGGCAATATGATATAGGGAATGGAAAACTGTACATACATTCCTAAGTATATAATCATCTAATACATCTCTGTACAGCTAAAATACAGGGAAATGGGGCGAAGCTACCCAAAATCCAACAGTATCAAAAGATATAGCAAGAATGGGGAGAAGCTACCCAGTAGCTAACAGAGGCCTATCAAAAGAGATAACGAGAAATACATCAGAAAAAGTCAATGGTGTCGATGTCTACATCATCGATCCTGTCCACCTGATGTAACTCCTCCTGAGTCACTGGATTTCTATCTACAGGGATATCAGGCCTATATAATGGAGGATCTGCACCGGTAAAGCCATATGGGTCACCTGAGGGGCTAGCGCTAGAGCTGAAAGGATCAAAAGTATCTACCTCTGAAGTATCTCTGCCCAAATGCCGAATGAAAGATGTGTCCGGGAATCCCAAACCGGGTCAATCTATCAATCAGGTCACATGAGTCGGATCCGACACAAAGCTAATAATCTGTCATCATCACGGATCCCGGAACCATATCCCTCATAAAGCGTGACGCGGGTGCGAGCTCCAATGGTACGAGGGGTCCACTAATGCTGGAACATCTCCTGAGTCCAGGGGCCCTCTGACAAAGTATAACTGTCAATCCCCAACAATGGGATGTCAATGATGGGTGACTGCGAAATAGGCCAATAACGCCTGGCAGGAGGCAAGATCGGCATGCGAATCTCTCTCTTGTAGCTCTCGATAAGACGCTCTCCTAAATAGAGCTCCCATCCTCCATCTGTGAAGAGAGGAATCCTGCAGTGGAAATGACGTACTAACTCCGGGCCGGTACCCATCCTCAAATCCAACTCCCAAATGCTCCTCAGAGTAGGGAACCCATGTGATGACATCTGCTGTCAACAACTCCAGCTGTAGGCGACAATGAGTGAAACCCTCAGCAATAAGGACCTCCGCCAGTATGGAATGATGCCATCTCCGTCCTCGTGGATAGGTGTCTAAACCTAACACGCTCACAGGACGCAAATATAGAAGCCTCTCATAGGCCCAAAACTGCCAACACAAAGGCAACATCTGCTGTCTGTCAACACTCTTAACCTATATATGGAAAAAGACAAGAGAAACACTCACCAACAAAAACGGGTAGAATCCTAACCACGCCTCGGTCAAGCCCTGCGATCGCATGCGCATTCCCCTGAGGAAGTAGGCAAAGGTGTAGGAACCCCAATCATACTCTCCTATATGGTCCACGTGTCGAGTGGCGCTGATCAAAGCGAAGGACACCGTAGAGGAATTATCTGCTATGAAGCAGCCCCTAATGATCATCAGGAATAATCGCCGAAGAATGCGATCCCTGACTCTTACATCCTCGGGTATGGGCTCACTCAAAATCTCGCTCATAGCATCTACACTCAAAAGGACTTGCACGAACAGTCCTGTCCTTGAGCGCCTCCACCGAAACTCCCAACAAGGATCTGACGGCAGTAGGGGTAATATCCACTGTGCAAGGCACTAGATCCCCTCCAAACTCCATACATATGATAAACCGCCAATCCATCGACGTCATCATCACCTCACAGTCCAGCAAATAGAGTGACTGAGTATGGTGAAATCACCGCTCAGACAATGCCCTGAGGTAACCCCAGGGACAGCGACGGGGAAGAATGGAAAAGAACGCCCCAAATACCCAGCCATGTACAATCTCTCTGTCGTCATCATACAAAGCCTGATACATAGAGTGGATGCTAAACCAGTTCCCTCGAGGCTGTGTGAAGCCAGGAACCTACATCAAATGCAGATCGACATCAGAATCCTTGACTCCTCATCAATAGGAAATAAGGAAGATTAAAGATCTAACGTCACACCTCATTTGCGTGCAGGTATGCTAAAGGATGCCTACTCAAGTCACCTGGAAGATCTAGGTTCGCCACTTGAATACCTGGAAATTCCCTACTGGGAACACGTACAGCAGGAGAAGGAACCTCAATCGGTACGTCCTCCTCCTCGTCCTCGACATTCGGCACTTCAACCCGGATAAGACGTATCACCGCCTCCACTAAACAACGAGGCTATCTGACAGACCGGCGCTGAGGCTCTTCAGAAGCCCTCCTCCGTACACCTGAAGTGGTCCTACGAGAACTACTCAGCTGATCCGGATCCATAATATCTGGACAACAAGTCTCCAAATCACCTCAGAAAGGGTGTGGTAAATTCTTACCTGGAGCTTTTCAAAATACATTTTATGCATTACATGCATGCATGCATTGTTTTAACATACGTCTACAGTAGATTTAAAAATGCATGGCTACTCAATTCCTACATTTTGGAAAAATTTTGCCATAGCCCCCTTTGTAAATGGGACTATCCACATGCACATAGGCAGGACTAGGTGGCCATTCAGTAGCACACCTATACATAGTCATATACATCCTACATACATTATCACATCACAGTAAAAAAATCCGTAAATGTAGTCTAATTACCAGGATTATTTTACTTTTTCTACTTTTACTCATTTGTCCTCAGATAGGATAAGAAATGACAATAAAAGGTGCCAATTTGACTGTTTCAAAAGTCAAAATTTTTCACATCATTATGTTTAGCATGGTTTAATACTAACATTTGTTATGTTGAATATTTTTTATCAAGTCATATCAGCATGCATATTCACTACTATGTGTCTAAATGCATTTCATGTGATAAGTCATTTTCCAACAGATCGAAATTGGAAAAATTACATGTATATGTTACCAGGACAGTGAAGAACGCTTGTACGGTGGTAGAATATGCAGAAAGTTGTCGAACTCGCAGATCGAAGAAGAGCTCTCAGATTTCTTTTCAAGAAGACATTTTGAAAATGACTTATGAAAGCAACCTTTGGGCTTTACATAGTCACGGTTGGCCACAAGTCCACTTGCGGCTGCTGCAGGTGTATCTGCGGCACTCCTACATGGGTCCCACACCTTCGGCTCGCTCCAGTTAGAGTTGCAAAGGAGGTCGCACAAGCTGAAAAGGCTAAATCAGGAACAAAAATGCTACGCGATTGAGCGGAATAGCCTGGAATCCTGGTTTTGTACGGGTCAGAATTGAACTCCCGTCATCTCATTGGTATTCACCTGAATGCAGGGTATACTATATCGATGAGCTCAGCTTTCACAAATCATGCTTGGTAATACCCCACAAAGGTCCGATGCCGTCATTGCAGGGTTACATCCCTAAACCTCCCTGGCGGGGGTTACAACGCCGAAGTTATAAACTGATGAAGTATCCCTGGCGGGGGTCAAAACGTACGTCTTTCAAGCATCTACGTATCCCCGGCGGGGGTTACAACGCATTCTCAACCATTGATACGCACATCAATGAGGGTCAAGCAGCCTTGATGTCATTTCAGCCGATGGCAAGTAAACCCATTGAAGCAACTTATCTATTTATCCTCAGCGGGGGTTACAGTGCATTCTCAACCATTGATACACACATCAATGAGGGTTAAACAGCCTTGACGTCATTTCAGCCGATGGCAAGTAAAACCATTGAAATAACTTATCTACGTATCCCCGGCGAGGGTTTACAATGCAGTGCGACCATTGGCACATACATCAATGAAGGTCAAGCAACCTTGACAATGCACCCATCAGGGATCTATATGGTGATACACACATCAATGAAGGTCAGGCAACCCTGACAACAATAGACTGTTGGCATTAACTCCGACAGAATGAGGGAATATGTTATACACATCCTCAAAAAGACAAAGCTTTATCCCCACAGATCTCTTGCACACAAGAGGCACCTCTATGGAATATAAGCCAGTGTCTAGGATTCGAGACTTTAGTGATAGCCCCAACGTCAACATCCTTGAAGACTTGGATCGCATGTCCAAGCCATCACTGATTGTCATCCCGACAGGATTACCAGGGAACCGACAGTCATTTCCATCATGCATCATGTTGCTGCACATAGCATCATATTTACCTTACTTGCATTTCAAGTGTCTAGGATTCTTTATCCTATCCATGCCTTGCATTGCATGAATATGATAAAGAGGGGCATCTGTAGACACTCGAAATTTTCTGCACGCCTGTTATTGACATTGCAGGAAAGCAGATTCATCTTTCGGAGATAACCTTGGAAGACAGCTTACATCCATTCCGGATACTACCGGAAGTTCAAGTTCAAAACCCGGGATACACATCGGGAACATCATTTCCAACCCCGGAACACACACCAGAAGGATCATTTCCAACCTCAGAGATAATCTCGAGTTTCGTCCTTAGCGATAACCCCAAGGAATTCTGTTGTAGTTCCGGCGATAACTCCGGAAATGCTTATTTCAAATGCATGCTATCAGCTTCAATCTCAAACCTCCTGCCGAGGCACTCATCCCTCAGACCCAGAGCTAACAAACGGGTAGACAGGCACACTCACAAGATGACCTTGTGGCATTCAAACACTTGCAGCAGTCCAATCTCAGATGTAACCCTGAGCAACGTCTACTTTTAACTCAAACCGGCGTTAACCCCGGTGAGGATTCAAATGTCATCTTGCCACATCAACACCGGCGCTTCGTCTCAACACTTCATACATACATACATACAACAATGTCCCACAAGAACCGAGGAGTTACAATCCCGAGTGACTATTGCTCGTGGCAGTATACCGGATAGAATTTGAAGCTTGAAGACTATGGGCATGTTCCCATCTTCCTTACTTCGTACAACCTCTAATCCATGTCATTGCGTAACTCTCGACATAAGTAGTCCAAAGAAGGTCACATATACCTCATTCGGATGCTCGGATTAAAGTTCTGCAAGTTCCAGCAGACATTACAGTGCACGAGTGCACGTACTTCGAGATGATAGGACCCGCGAAGCCTGGGGACACCTCAACCAGCCGCAGGTGTAACTACGGCTACCACAGGTACACCTGCGGCCATCAGTCTATAAATATAAACCTTGGGGTCAGCCATTTGGGAGGAGAGAAGAGAGAGAAAAGGCGAGGAAGCCCTGTCCAATTTACTCTGTACACACCCATATTGAGTGTTTCCTCAGTTTAAACATCTGTTAGCTCACATATAGCTATACTTTTATCTGGCGGGAGCTGAGTGTTTATCCATATAGAGTTATAGATGTCTACATTAGCAGCCCACTGTAAGCCTTCTTACATTCTATAAAGCCTTTCTTTTCATATTAGCACACACTGTTATACACATTGAGAGTCGTGTTGTGTGTGTTTGCCTGGACTTCAAGCCGTGGTTTTCATTTCTGTCTGTATATATATATATATATACTTATATATATATGTATATATTTTATATATGGACTAACATTATCGAGTTATGCCTCGATTGAGCCTAGACTTATGTCTGGAGCGTTTACTTGCTTATATATATATATATATATATATATATACACTTATATATATAAATTGTGGTCAGACTCTATCTGATGAGCCTAGACTTATGTCTAGAGCGTTTCTTTGCTTTTATATATATATACTTATATATATAACTGTTGTTAGACGTATCTGATGAGTCTGGATTTTATATCCGGAGCATTTATGTAAGACCCCAACTTATTATTAATGAAATTGAATTTCCTCTATTTATTATTTTGAAATAGTAAGGGTTGATTTGATTAATGTGGTTAGTTCTGGGTAAAATGCATAAATATTTTAAATAAGCAAGTGGTTATAAAATATTCATTGTTATTTGGGAATATTAATTTGGTCGTGGAATATTCTTACTCGTTGGGGAATATTAAATGCGGCGTATGACCTATTGTGTGGGCCCTATAACGAAAAGCGATTGGATGAAGGAAAACGACAAATATAAGTTGTTTATAAATAACGACGTAGTTGTTACCGTTAATACTATTGGAATACCCGGTGGTTAAAATACACTAGCACACGGTATTGCACCAATTATTGATTCTTACGTAAGAAGGCACTACTCAATAATTGTTACAGTAATTACTGTTTAATATTTTATTTTATTGATTCAATAATTGATACGTTGATATTTTATATTGTTGTTGTTTCAATAATTGTCACTACACAGTATTTTCCATTATCAGATCAATAATTCATATTATTGGAATAATATTATTAGATAACATTTTTGGCAATGTCTAGAAAGTTCTGTCTAAGGAGAGGTTTGGTCACCTAATTGCGCCAAAGAAGGAGAAATTCTTATTGGAAAGCCCCTCTTTCACAGGAATGGCACAGTTTGCCGATGATTGTGATTCTGTAATATTATTTGTGAATAATTAATTATTGATTTATATGATAAGGAAAATATTCATTTTATGTGGATATAGATGGAGAAAATTTTAATGTGACAATTGTTGAAAATTGATATTTTATCTTTTCGATAAAATAATTCATTTAAATGTATTATTATATTTTAATAATATAATAATAGTGATATTTTTACAATGAATGTGGGATATATGAATAAATGAGGAAGAAGAGTATTTTTGTTGCAATAAATATTTAAAAACATGTTTTTCATGTTTGTGGACCCCATTTCTTGAGTGAAATTTAATTATAACTTTTGTAAAATCGCCTGTTTGTGGATTTTGGGCCAATTTCATTTAGAATTTGGAAAAACTTTCTTTACGTAAAGTTGTAAAGAATGAAATTTCTATGGAAAGGACATGAGGTTTGAATTTTTTCCGATAAAAGGGCTATTTATTGTGAATTATTGAAGTTTTGATTAATTGATTTTGATTTTTTTGGAGTTTTAAATGATTTATGTGAGAAAAACGTTTTTTGAGAGGTGGGCTACATGTGTGGCTGATGTTGACTCAATTGGTGTGCATAGGGAGTTTTAGAAAAATAATATTAATATTATTTTAAATTTTCTACTTTGATGTTCTAAGGATTTTCCTATAAATAGGGTGCTTAGGTTAGAATTGAAAATCACACCGTAAACCTGAAGTTTTTCTCTCTTTCTCTCTATATTATCGAGCGTATTCTTGTGAGTATTTTGATACTTTGAGTGTTGCTATACAGTTGCAAGTTCCCTCAAGACTATATCCAAAGATTCTAATGAAATCATTGTCTTTTCGAGATAAGAGATATTATTTTTTTTAATGATATTATTTCTTCTAATATCATTATGCCGAAATATTGGTAAGATTTTTCTTGAGAAATTCTTGTCTTTTAGTGTCGGGGTTACTATTCACGATACGGCACTATTCACGTGATATCTGATACTATTCACGAATACGGCCTTATTCACGGAAAAATTAAATTTTCATTTTTGTCCAAAATATCTATTATGGATACTAGCTTTGATTGTATCCATGTTTTGATCATTCTTGAATTTTACTTCACTATGAGTATTTATGAAGTATTTTGAACTCGGATTATTTAAAGTATTTAATCCTTAGTATTTGTTCTTTTGTTTCAATTGGATTCATTTTCTTTAAAATATTTTTTCATCATCTTTGGGTCCTAAATGATGATATTATTGAATATCTTTGGCACGTAGTGCAAAGGTGGTTGATTTTCTTATGAATATCTTTTACTTCGTAGTGCAAAAGATGAGCAGTGTTGAGATGAACATGACCAACTGATGAATATCTTTGGCCTGTAGTGCATAGATGAATATTTGATTCAAGATGTATATTGATTAATGTTACAGGGATAAAATATTGATGATGGACTTTTAAATTCATAGATAATAGTAGATTTCATTCTCTATGTAACTCTTCTATGAATTATTATTTCCGCTGCGAATATTGATCTGAAACTTGTTGTCTATTGTATTTTATCAGATTTTTCCATGTTGAAGACTAACGATAATTTGTTCTATATTATCTTAGTCATAATATTCTTTACTGGGCTAGTTGAGCTCACCCTTTTCCTTTTTGTTCCATTTTTCTTCTCAGGAGGTGAGAATGTAGCGAGTTCTAGTCAGGGTGTGGAATGATGGATCTAGAAAGTTGTTTTAGTAGTCCTCACCATTGTTGTAAAATAATGTACCAATAATTATAATGAGGACTTATTTGGGTGTGAATACTGTCTAGATGGCAATATTTGTATTTAAACTCACAGTTTATATGTTGCATTAATAAAGTTGTAGTTGTTTCCATGTTATTGCCGACTCAAAATGGGTGATGTATACCTCTTTTGGGGGCGTCACAATTTACCTACTTATATATATATAAATATATATATATATATATATATATATATAATTGTTGTCGGACATATCCGATGAGCCTGGATTTACATCCGGCATTTCGTCCTGCCTGGAGTTTACTTCGTGACAGTTGATTGCTTTTACAGCTTTATTTACATTTCGTCCTGCTTGGAGTTTACTTCATGGCAGTTGATTGTTTTTACAACTTTATTTACATTTCGTCCCACCTGGAGTTTACTTCGTGGTGGTTGATCATGTCCATATATATATATTTACCACTTTTATATATTTACATTTCCGATCCCCCATGGAGTTGCTTCATGGTGGTTGATCATGTCTGTATATATATATTTACAGCTTATATATATATAACTATTTACTGCTTTCCATACAAACTGCAGTATCATGTGAGCCTAGGAATTATCTGATCACAGATTCAGCCCATTGAATCTAGATTCGGTTCCCGTGATGGACGTTTTTTAGCTGTAAACAGCTTGTACATTATTTACAGTGTCTGAATTTCCTTGGATGGCTATCATGCCCATGAGGAGTTTGGCACTCCTGTATATTATTTTCTCGAAGATGCCTCGCATCTCGAAAATAAAAGCAAACAAGCCAAACATTTAATAATAAAATGGAAGTGTCAAAGGCCTCAATTACTATTGAGCACAGGGTTTGAAAAACCTCTTTTTACAAAACTTCATTGATATATCTGGTTAAAACTGAATTTTTCTATAAATTCAAACCCTTTGTATATAGGTGCGAACGAGGCATAGCATTACTTCCAAATAATTGCACATTGATCCACACACACACACACACACACACACATTCATATAACAGTTTCTTGAAAAGTGGCAGTCACTCTGGCAACATGGATGTCGGGGGGTGCCTAACACTTCCCTCTGCATAATCAAGCCCCCGAACTCAAATGAATCTCGGTTTCACAGACCCGTTTAGCATTATTATATCACTGGGTCAATGTACAAACCTTTTTTGGTTGCGTTGGTGCAACCAGTTAAATACACCAACTGGCGACTCTTAAAGTCAAATCGTCGACATTATATATGTCGGACCTTTTTCACTTGTTTTTTCAAATAAATCTCACATTAACATGAGAACACCAAAGAACAAGTAATGAAAAAGGGACACTAAAAAATCCCGACGTCGACATTTATCCTTGATTTCGTTTGATTAATGTTTATATCATTGTCATCATCCTCATGTTTATATTGTGATGAAAGTCATCTTTGGCTTACGTGCATATATGGACTGTTGATTATTGGTTTTACAGTTGTATATTTTTGGCTTACATGCATAATGGACTGTTGATTATTGGTTTTACAGTTGTATATCTTTGGCTTACGTGCAAAGATGGACTGTTGATTATTGGTTTTATAGTTCTATATCTTTGGCTTACGTACAAAGATGGATAGGTGTATGATATGATCATAACCACTGGTGATAATAACGAATATCCCTGGCACGTAGTGCATGGATAATTTGATGATGTGATTGGCAGGATCATGACCATTAGTTAACAGTTGAATGTCTTTGGCCTTAGTGAACTAACAGGCAATTGATTGGTATGATCATGACCATTGGTTTTACAGTTGAATATCTTTGGCCCGTAGTACAAAGGTAAACAACTGATTGGTATGATCATTGTTATTACATTTGAATATCTTTAGCCACAAGGTGTCAAAATTTAAACGTAAATACATTTAACGGATTAGTGTTGTACAACATAATGTACTACAGGCCGATCCTCTAGATGTACTCATAAGTGATATTGGATTTATGGTCTTAATGACTATGTTATCCTTTTTAATGAAATAAAGAAAGAAGAAATAGAGTTTTGGTCCGACGACCATTGTTGGTCGAAATCTAATTATGCACAATCACGCAAGTATACGTGATCAACAAGTAATATAATGATAAGTAGAGTATCGTTCCCACATAGAATAGTAAAAAATTAATCCTAACAATTACCAATTTTATATTAACCCAATTTTATTAAACTAGTCGAATTCAATGATTAAAAATAAAGAAAACTAAGAAACTAAAAATACCAATTAAACAACACAACTTAAAAACCGTAATTTCAAGCAAATAATGGAGAATTAGGCTTACAACTTCACTTTAAGTCTCATTCCAATTATCACACCTTATTCCAATTTAATTCACTATCTCAGTTTATTAATCAAGAACACTTATGTAAAATTAGCCATCTTCTCAATGCACTAATACCATATTAACTTAAATCCATAAATTAGATAGAATTAAGTCAACCACCCTAATTAAATAATTCATTATATCTCTATGTGAATTAAAATTAAAAAGAGTTTAATTCCAAGTTCTTACCCGATTACATACGATGCTAGGTATATCTCTATCCTAACATAAATCATGATCCCATTAAAACACAGAATTCAAGAACACATGCTATTGTGATTAGGTCTAGACTCATACATCATCTCTCAAATCTATACAAATCCACATAAAATTGGTGATCAAAAAATTCATAAATTAAGTACGAATCACAATAGATAAACTGAATTGATAGTTTATTAAACCCAAATCAAGGCATGATAATTATCATTCAACATTGAAGATCCATTGGAAGCCTAAAAAGTAATTTAGCTCATAATTAATGAATTAAATACTGAATAGAGTAGAGAAATCATCATCCCAATTACAAAATTGAAATTAAAGAAGAATAGTAATACACCACCCTTCTCGCCCTTCCATTCTGCAATCTTTGTGAAATCACCTCCTTCCTTTATTCCTCCAAGATCGTCTTCTAAGTTATGGCTCTCTAAGTGTAATTCAATTCTTAGATATGATCAGCACTCTACTAATTGACATAAGTTAATTCACCCCAGCTAAACTGTGACGCCCCCAAAATAGGTCCAATCCATCCAACCTATTCCGAGTTGCCAAATACATGGTACAGAAAACAACTACAACTCTATTACTATAACAACACATATGCTGTGAGTTTTGATACAAATATATACCAACTTTGACTCATGTCTCAACTGTGGACAACACCTCACAGTGATACCTTACATAAAGGTACAGTCAATAACTGTTTTAAAAATTAAAATCTTTGGAAAATACTCAGGGAAACCTTCGTACATAGGAGACCATGAATCTAAGTTATGATAGATATCATATGTCCAGAGAATTATCCTTAGTTGATCCAATAGACCCAAAGAAAAATGAGAAGATTACTATCATGTTCCTTCCAATGGTGAGTCTTCTTTTGACATATAACTACCTCCACCGTCTGCAATTGAACGTTATGTTTCAACCAAACTCCAAGATCATATAGGTAGTGCTTGTAGATATACTCAGCAAGTGGATGTGCACAACCCTGTCTTATGATAACACGAGGTTGTATGTCATTAGACATCTTGTATGATAGTGACAAAACACCCTTCCAAAGTTGGGTTCGCTTTCACCCTATTTGGGTTCACAAAAATTAAATACCAAATGACGTATACAATAATACGACACACTTATCTAAAGTTCTCAATAAAATTATTTCCATACTATTTAGGGAGAACCTCAAATGACTATAGACCACCGTTCTATTCCCTGTTATCCCCGCTTTCGATCCAAGAACACTCTTATTACCTGAAAGGAATTGTGAAGCAAAAGGGTGAGCACAACTAGCTCAGTAAAGAATATCATGACTAAAGATAATTAAATTATCAATAGCCTTCATCAATAATAAATCATAGATTTAAAACATATGGTAGATGATAAAACTTTTCAACCATAGTTGCAGCGGAACGAGCAATCCATTAGAAGAGTCAAATAGACTATAAAGTCTATTATCTTCTCCACATTAAAAGTCCACCAATAATATTTTATCCCTATAACATCAATCAACAGTTCCTTTCCACAATCATATGAATAACTCATAATCATAATATTGATTCTAAATTCCTCTTCTCATCCAGGACGAAGATAATTTTCATCATCTGTCTTTACCTGAAACATCAAAAATTATGGTTATACCAAATCACAGTTCCTATTTATAATCATACTAATAAATTCATTTTTGCACTACGGCCGATATTCATTATCATTTCATCTTTGCATTATAAGCCATAGATATTCAACAACAGGTCATCCTTGCACTACAGGTCAAAGATATTCAATAACAGGTCATCCTTGCACTACGGGCCAAAGATATTCATTAATAATTCATATTTGCACTACATGCCAAAGATATTAATATCTCAAAGAAATACATAATCATTTCAGAATTTATATAAACCATAATTATAACCATGTTGATCAATTCACCTTTGCACTTAAGCTAAAAATATTCAATTGTAAATTCAATGGTCATGATCATACTAGTCAACGACTCAACTTTTCACTACTGGCCAAAGAGAACCCATAGTCACGATCATACCAATAATCTACCCATCTTTACACTCAAGTTAAAGAGAAATTTCTTCACCAAGATTATAAAAATGTTATATATGATAATAAAAATAATATTATCAAAACATGGACTTAATTTCAAGAATAAGATTCATAAATCAACGATAATTTGGTCAGAAAAAGAAACCAATTTCATCGTGAATAGTAACCCATGAATAGTAACTCGTGAATAGTAATCCCGACATAAAAAGATAAACTTTCACAATAAAATCCATATCAATATTTATAACACCTTAATCCAAATGTTATAAATCACTTAATAATCTCATAATCTAATATTATTAATTTTATAACAATATTTTAATCATTTCTTAAACTTATAAACAATTTATTTAAATTATTTACACTTTATTTAATTAATGTATTTAATCATTCTAAAATGCCAAACTCATAAGATTTCATCAACAATAACCAAAACCCTCATCAAAAGTCTGCATATACCTTATATAGGATTTCCAAGCCATAAAATCCTATTTTCCAATTTAGTTACTTCACATAACATATTTAATTCATTTACTCATAACTAGTCCATTTTCATGAAAAATACCAAATCAGTACAAACAAATTTTCTTTTCTGGGATTTAGCAGAATATAGTCCCATATTGAACATATATTTTTCTCGGAATTTTCAAAATTCATTTACTATTTTTCATATGGCCAAAACTGTCGAATATTTAGACATTTATCATAAATTGTACTTTATCCAAAAATTCCAAAATTTACAGGGTATACTGATATTATATAGATGTACTCCCAATAAAATTTTTATTAATTTTGGAGTTAACCACAAGGAGTTATAAGGGTTTACTTTTAAAATAGTCTTTTCTCATAAAATTCACAACTCTTAATCTATACATCCAAAAATTGCCATTTTTCGACACAATCAAGAAAACTCATCAAATTATCATTTTAAATTTTTTCAGAATTTTTGAGGGTCGAAAAAATTACAAAACTGAAAAACATAATAACCCTTAAAATCCCTTACCTCAAAAGAGCAGTACTTCTGACTGGAATATTGGATAAAAAGCCGAATAAAACTTTTACCGAATAGCAACTCTCAAAGTATCTAAATACTCACAAAATTATGCTCGATAATATAGAGAGAGAAAACTTATATTTCTGGTGTGATTTTCATTTCTAACTTAAACACCTATTTATAGGAAAATGCTAGAACGCCATATGAGACTAAATAATAAAATAATAATATTATTATTCATCCTTCTACGCATGCAGCCATCCTAGACCATCCATCAACTTTGAAAAATTCTCCAGCACATGTTTTCAAAATAAAACAAAAGTGGGTCCCACCCAATTTTAATAAAAAAAACATTTAATTTTTGGAAACTTCATTAATTCATAATAAATAGCCCTTTTATTAGAAAAATACAAATTTTATGTCCATTCCACACGAAATTGAATTCTCTACATCTTTTTAGCTTTAAGTTTTTCCAAATTTTAGACAAAAAATATTCGAAATTCACAAACGGATAATTTTCAATACCTCTTAAAATTCATAACAAATCATACGTTCATTTTTAACGGTTCAAAATTTGTGGATATATACTCAACTTATATATGTATAATATATCCAAAAATCACAACGATCCAATGGTCGGATTAAAATTATAACTCACGCAATAGAGCTTTAAGAATACCAATTTGATTTTTTTAATACCTCCAATCCGACAAAATACTGATAAAACACCTCAACATTAATTTCTTCATTTATAACCATATAAATAAATCCATCATTTATATCTGCATCAAATAAATATTTTCTTATCATATAAATCAATAAATAATTATTCACAAATAATATTACAGAATCACAATTATGACAACCATGCCGTTCCCAAGAAAGAGGGGGCTTTCAGATAAGGATTTCTCCTTACTAGCGCGCAATTAGGTGACCAAACCTCTCCTTGACTGAACTTTCTAAACATTGGCAATAATGTTATTTAATAATATTATTCAAATAATATGAATTAATGATCTGATAATGGGAAATATTGTGCAGTGACAATTATTGAAACAACAATAATATAAAATATCAATGCAAAGAATTCTTGAATCAATAAAATAAAATATTGAAGCAAGAACTTCATCGTAACAATTATTGAGTAGTGCTTTCTTACGTAAAAATCAATAATTCAAAAATACTGTGTAATACCATATACTACTGTGCAACCACGCGTATTACTATATTTTAACCACCAGGTATTTCAACAGTGCTAATGGTAACAACTACGCCGTTATTTATAAAAACTCAAACTTGTCGTTTTCTTCATCAAGCAGCTTATTATTACATTATGAGGCCCACGAATGGATTGTTACGTCGCATGCGAATATTGCCTTGACGTAAAAGAATATTCCACGACCAAACGAATATTTCCCGACAGAAATGAGTATTTTATAACCACTTGCGTATTTTGAAAATTTTATATATATCACTCTTAACTTTAAACTTTTATCAATTTAACCATTTACTGAATAGAAAAATTGAATACTTTTATTTCATAAAATTCGGGGTCTTACATAAACCAAATCCAATTCTAATCCATGTCAAGGTCATCTTATCAAAGTTCTAATAAAAATCAAACTCCTAATTGTACCCAACTAGTTTTTAAGAAAAGAAACCCAACTTGCTATGAAATAACCTCCTTGTCACACTCCTATCTTGACCCTATTACATAAATAAGTCATAGCTCCCAACACAACTCAATTTCTAGCAAAATAAAATAGCTCAACATCTGTTATGCCCGACCGACGCGCCCCGCGCCGGGTCCTTCGTTAAAGCAGCGTGGCCCGTGCTAGTGTAATAGTAACTTCTATCCATACAGCGTGCCCCGTGCCATCTCTTTTGTATTCATGGTGCTCCCCGCGCAGATGATGCAGTATGTCCAGAATCGGTTGAGATTTCTTCCAATGCCAGCATTTTGATGTATTCACCTTAATATCCAATAAAAGAGAAAAAAACCCATTAAAAGCAACATGAAATACTCAAAAACTAACAATATATCAAGATAAATAAGGATAAATCGTAGGTTAAAAACCTACCCATCAAATTCTCCCAAACTTAAAACATTGCTTGTCCTCAAGCAAAATGATATACAATGCAAATATAACTACTATATACCTACGAATCCAGCAATAAGATAGAACATAGTCTAATCATACAACCTCAAAGAAATCAAGCAAACACGATAGTATATCATATCTAAACTAATCAATAACTTCCCAATCAATCATCAAATCTTAAATTGTTTTTACTAATATAGTGCATGTGTGCTCAACAACCATACTAACTGATATAATGCTAAATACAACACATAATAAATCTCTTTGAAGGCATCATACAGTGTAAACTCACAAAATCCAAGAACAAGCTAGATCCAACTAAAGTCAAACATTCACCCAGTTGAAGAGTCCAAACGGGATACTTATGCTTTTTACGGGGGCTTTTTTCTCTTGTTTCCCGTTTTATTCTTCTTTTTTTTATACTCATGGCTATGTAATATCTTATTCCTTTAGGCTTTTCAATGCTACCTTAACGAGCTTTCGACCAACGACTCCCAGACCATTAAGACCTTAGGGTGCTAGGTGTAAAGACAATCCCCTCGGGCTTACTTACTCAAGTAACAAAAGCCACAAAACTAGACAAGCATGCCACGGTGTTTATTCATATATTTTTTTTTGATAAATTAAATTATAAGCTTATATACCCCAAATTTTTTCCCCAAACTTAGGTTTTTGTCTAAATCTAGCAATCTCCGCCTATTCATGTCTTTCATTCATTCAAACTAATATTATACTTAAGAATTCCATTATATGTCAATTTAAACTCAATCAGTCAAGAAAGTTGTTTATAATGTGCTAACCTGATTATACCAGTTTCAAATAGAAAAAGATTCAATTCATAATAGGAGGTCACATCAAAGCCTAAATAATCAATACTACACTTGTCTACATAATTCCAATCTCATCATTGGCCAAAAATAGACTTTTACTATCTAATAGTTGGATTCATGTAAAATTAACTACATGCAAATGCACTTTATATATATATATATATATATATATATATATAAATGAATGTATTAATCTAAATGCCATAAAAAACAATTTTAATAACTTATCAAAAACTCATTAAACATGATTATGAAATCGTCACAGAAAATTAATCAAGCAAAAGTAAAACCCCCCAAACTTAATTCAAGTAATTTCCTCATTACAACAATGTAAAGCAAATAAAAGCATGAGGACTTCCCTGAAAGACGAGTCACTGCTCGTCGTCATCCGAAGGAGGGTATGCTGGGAGGACCGGAGGAACATGCATGGACACCGGACCGACACTTGGATTGCAGCAAGAAAATGCTTCAGCAAGCGTGTTGAAAGCATTGGCATTGTACTGATGCATCAAATCTTGACGTTGAGCTAGCCACAAGATTTGTTTCTGTGAACCTCGAGAGTGTTGCTCTTCCATTGGATCAGCTGCAACTAGGGGTGAGGGTTGGTAAATTATGATAACCTTCTCCTCTTGGATGCGATCTTGCCCCTTCCCATGCTTTGTACTTCACAATGGTAGCATGGTTGATTATAGCCATTGGTTGTTGTATCGGTTCGGAGGAATGCCACTGCTGTGACGCCCCCAAAATAAGTATACATCACCCATTTTGAGTCGCCAAATGCATGGTACAAAATATAACTACAAACTTAATTATACAACTGTCGTGTAGAATACGACAAAACATAAGCTGTGAGTTTTAACAAGAATATTGTCTTTTAGACAATATCCAAACTCAATGGAGTCCTTATTACAATTATTATTACACTATTTCATAGAATAGTGAAGACTACTATAGTCACTTGTCCTGGACCATCACTCCATTCCCTGACTCATCCCAGCTATATTCTCATTTCCTGAAGAGAACAATGAAAGAAAAAGGTGAGCTCAACTAGCCTAGTAAGAAATATTATGACTAAGATAATGCAGAATAAATTATCGTTAGCCTTCAACAGTATAACGACTGATAGAATATAATAGACAACAAGTTTTAGATCAACAACTGCAACGGAAATAGCAATCCATTAGAAGAGTCAAGTAGAGCATAATATCTAATATCTTCTATGATTTAAAAAGTTTATCATCAATTTTATCACTGAGACTCAGCTTAATAAATAATCCACATCACTAAATTATCCATGCACTATGGGCCAAAGATATTCATTAGTATCAGAACCACGAATTATCCATGCACTAAAGGCTAATGATATTCATTAGTATCACAACCACGAATTATCCATACATTACGTGCTTTCACCAATGGTCATGATAATGCCAAACAACAATTCATCTTAGCACCCTTGGCCGAAGAGAACGAATGGTTATGATCATACCAACATTTGTCCATCAATGCACTACGGGCCAATGAGGACTTTTACCACATCATTTGTAACATTATGGGTCATGATTATACCGAATAATCACTGGTCATAATCATACCAATCAACAGTCCATCTATGTACTATGACCAAAGATGACTTTCATCACAATATAAGCATGAGGATGAGGACAATGATATAAGAATTTAATTAAATGAAAGTAAGGATAAATTTCAAAGATTTATAATTTAATTTATCCAAAATTCAATAATATCCAAATTGTCAACATGATATTGCTTTGTGGAGTAAAATTCAAGAATAATATTGTATCAAAAATGATTTAAACCGAAAAGATATCAATTTTTGTTATGAATAATACTCCAGGTGAATAGTACTCGAGTGAATAGTACCCCGTAAATAGTACTTTAGGAATAATACTTCATGAATAATACTTTGTGAATAATACTTTATGAATAGTACTTTTTAAATAGTACCCCGTGAATAGTACTTCATCAATAGTACCGTATTTATGAATAGTATCTTATTTATGAATAGTGTTAATGAATAGTATTCTGTGAATAGTACTGTATATATGAATAGTGCCGTATAAATGAATAGCAATTGTGAATAGTACTCCGACATGAAAAGCTTAAAATTTAACAAGAATATTCAAAAAAATATCCTTGTAAAATGATACTAGATGAAGCGCAAATTTCAAAGATGTTCTACTAATTTCACGGAGTATAGAAACAATACTTTAACAAAATGAGTGTAGAATTAGGAATACGAAATGAAATAATATTACTTACATACTATAGAGTATGGAAGAAAATATTATTTCATACGAATATTGAACGAAGATAATATTCCTTGCGAATACGAAAAATATCAATCTTGTTAATCTATACCTCCATTTTTAATTTAGTCCTTCAAGTATTATCAATCTTGCACCACCTCCCCTAATAGTACATGCATGTGAATCAATAGTTCCATACATGTGAACTAACAGTAATTTGAATGTGAACTAATAGCAATTAATTGTTCATTTATCCGATTAATTGCCCGTTTGGTCAATTTAACATCCATAAATCAAGTATTATCGAAATAAATGTCGATTTCAAATAACACTAATAATCCCAACACAATGGAAATATTTTTTTATCAATAATTTCATCCTTAATCAACACGAACTTATTCATCATTAATATTATAACTCACAATATTTAACAACCAGATCATTCTCAGGAAAGAGGGGGCTTTCCAATAAGGATTTCTCCTTATTGGCGCGCAATTAGGTGACCAAACCCCTTTCTTCGACAGAACTTTCTAGACATCGTCAATAATGCAAATAATAATATGAATAACTTTGTGGTCTTAATTATTGATTTAATAATATAAAATATTATGCAAATGATACTATGACAATAATTGAATCAATAATATGAGAGATATTATGCAACAATTACTGTAGCAATAATTGAGTATAACTGAGTGGCTTCTCACATAAGCATCAATAATGAATACCGTGTGCTATTATACAACCACGCGTATTACTGTAATTTTACCACCGGGTATTTCAACAGTTTAACGGTAAAACTTTCGCCATTATTTTTATAAAAAGATATTTCTGTTATTTTTTAACTCCGACAATACTTCCGTTGTGGGGCCCACCAATGATTGTGACGTCGTATGAATATTCCCTGTTAAAAACTTATATTCCCCGACCAATCGAATATTTTATAACAACTTGCTTACTTTGCAAAATTTGTAAATATTACCCACAACTATAATATTATATCAAATCTACACCTTAATACTCAAAAAAATATTTCGAGAAAATTAATCTTTATTCATAAAAGTTGGGGTCTTACAACCTCCCCTTCTTATGAAATTTCATCCTCGAAATTGGAGTACGTACGTACCTGTTATGTCGAAGAGGTGAGGATACCTTATTTTCATTTCAGATTCTAACTCTTGAGGTATAACCCTTGAACATATAATATGTTCCTTCTTATCCAAGATTTTAACAAGTACCTCTTCATACATTAAATCTTCTGCTATCTCATCTAGTTCTAATTTAATAATGTGGTTTGGGTCATCCACATATTTACGTAAAATCGATACGTGAAAAACATTATGAACACGCAACATACTTAGCAGTAAGGCGAGTCTATAGGCCACAGTTCCTACTTGAGGATTTCAAATAGACCAATAAAATTGAGGGTTGAGATTTTCTCTCTTCGTCGACTCTTGCTTATTGAATAACACCTTCTTGCACTTTCTTTTTCACATTCATCAGCTCCGGGTGTGTAGCTTGAGCGACTTTAACTTTATCGATTAAAGTTAATTCTACTCGTATATTCGCTATCTTCACGTAGGTTCTTGGAGTCTTTAATTCTATCTCCATCTTTTGTAAGTCATACGAAAGGGGTCTTTGTGTTAACAATATCGCACTCATAAACGCATACGATCTTCCACACAATGCGTTAGCTACCACGTTCGTTTTTCTAGGATAGTATTGAATGGTATGATCGTAATCTTTCAACAGCTCGAGCCAACGTCTTTGACGCATTATACATTGGTTTTGGGTGAAGAAATAGTTGAGGGTTTTGTACCGGGTTCAAAGTCGATACAAAATTTGATTTCATGCTCTGGGGCAGGTTAGGAAGTTCTTTGGGGAATACGTCAGAAAATTTATTAACAATAGAAATATCATTCAAATCTGACGTATTTTTGTTTAAATCCGTGGCATGGGCTAAGAAAGCTTGACATCCGTTTTTCAATAAACGAATAGCTTTATGGCTTGATATGATAGTGATTGACTTTAGTGATTTGGTTATTTGAATTCGCATAATAGGTTGGTCAGGAATATGAAAGCTAACAACCTTATGAAACTAACCAACCTTATGAAAATAATTAATTTTAGCATGATGAGTAGTTAACCAATCAATCCCTAAAATAACATCAAATGCAAGTAGTTTCAAAGACATAAGATCGAAAGGTAATGTGAGGGTGCCGATTTGAATCAAACAAGACTTATAAACAATGGATGTTCTCGACGTCGGGATTTTTATTGTCCCTTTTCTGTTCTTGTCTTTTGGTGTTCTCATGTTAGGTGAGATTTGTTTGAAAAAACAAGTTGTGAAAAGGTCCGACATGTATATGTCGACGATTGGACTGTAAGAGTCGCCAGTTGGTATTTTTAAATGGTTGCACCAACTCAACCGAGAAAAGGTTTGCACATTGACCCAGTGGAGTAACACTGTTTAATAGGTTTGTGAAATCGAGATTCGTTAGGGTCCGGGGGCTTGATTATGCGGAGGGAAGGTGTTAGGCACCCCCCAACATCCGTGTTACCACGGTGACCGCCACTTTTCAATTAAACTATTATATGAATGTGTGTGTGTGTATGTGTGGGTCAATGTGCAACTATCTTAAAGTAGTGATATGCCTCATTTGCACCTATATACAAAGGGTTTGAATTTGTATAAAAGTTCAGTTTTAACAAGATATAGCAGTGATGTTTTGTAAAAGAGGTTTTTCAAACCCTTATGCTCAATAGTAATTGAGGCCTTTGATACTTCCATTTTATTAGGTGTTCGACTTGATTGCTTTTATTTTCGAGATGCGAGGCATCTTCGAGAAAATAATATATATATAGCAGTGTCGAACTCCTTGTGGGCATGAGAGCCATCTAAGGAAATTCAAACACCGTGAATAATTTACAAGCTGGTTACAGCTGAAAATCTCCATCACGGGAACCGAATCTAGATTCAGAAGACTGAATCTGTGATCACATAATTCTTAGGCTCACATGATGTTGCAATTTTTATGAAAGTTAAAGCGATTAAATATATATAAAAGTTGTAGATATATATCTATATATATATATATATATATATATATATATATATATATATATATATATGAACGATCAATCACCACGAGGTAAACTCCATGGAGGATTGGAAATGTAAATATATAAAAGCTATAAATATATATATAGAAACGATCAACCGCCATGTAAGTAAACTCTGGGAGGGACCTGAATGTAAATATATAAAAGCGATAAATATATATATATATATATATATATATATATATATATATATATATATATATAGGCGATCAACCGTCATTTAAGTAAACTCAAAAAGGGATGAAATGTAAATAAAGCAATAAATGGTCACGAAGTAAACTCCATGCCTGACAAGAATGTAAATAAAGCAGTAAAAAGCCACAAAGTAAACTCTAGGCCTGACAAAAATGTAAATATATATATAAAAGCGGTAAACGCACCGGATATTATATCCAGACTCAATCAAACAGAGTTTGATGGTAATAATATATATATATATATATATATATATAAACTGTAAATGCACTGGATATAACAGTTTATATATATATATATAAGAAATAAACGCTTCGGATGTGAATCCAGGCTCAATCGAGGCATAAGTCGATGATGTTAGTACAAATATATGTAAGTATATATATACAAAAGAAATAAAAAGCCACGGACCGAAGTCTGGGAATACGCACACAATACGACTCTCAATGTGAATAACTATGTGTGCAGAAAGTGGAGAAAGGCTTTAAGAAATGTAAGAAGTCTTACAGTGGGCTGCCAAGAAGACTTCAAATGGCTTTAATTGAATGAAAACTCAGTTTCCACCGGTAAAATACAGCAAAGTATAAGCTCACAAATGTTTAAAATGTGAAAGTACTCAGTTTATAGTGTTTACACAACAAAATAGACAGGGCTCCCTTGCTATTTCTTCTTGTAAAATGGACACCCCAAGCCCTCTATTTATAGAGGTGGGAGCCGCAGGTGTACCCGCGGCTGCCCGAGATGCCACAGGCTCTGTGGGCCCCTCCATCTCGAAGTACGTGCATGCATGCAATGCGTTGTCCACTTGAACCTTCATAACTTTCAATCCGGGCATCCGATTAAGGTGTGTAATACCTTTTTGAAATGTTGTTGTTGAGAGATATACAATAACATGGGATTAGAGGTTGTACAAAGTTGGGAAGATGGGTCCATGTCCAGGTCTTCAAATTCTATCCGGTGTGTTCTGGTGTGTAGTAGTCACTCTGGATTTAAGTTATGGTTCTTGTAGGACAGTTCTGTGTAGAATGTATATTGAAATGTTTGTTGAGATGATGCAATGTGGGATCGAGGTGGAAAAATGATGATTTTTCCCCTCACCAGGGTTATCTCCAGTTTGGGCTGATTTAGTAGTCGTTGCTTAGGGTTATCTCTGAGATTGGGCTGCTGCAAGTGCTGAATGTCCTTAGGGTTATCTCTGAGGTGTGCCTGACCTCCTGAGGTTGTCTCCGGGATTGGAACTAAGTGTCTCACGGTTATCTCCGAGGTTGAAGCTGACTACAAATGGTTGAAAAAAGCTTTTCCGGGGTTATCTCCGGAACTGCAACTGCATCCCTCGGGATTATCTCGGAGGTTGAAACTAAAAATCCAGGGGTTATCTCTGAGACATGAACTGAGTATCTCAAGGTTGTCTCCGAGATGGAAAACTGATTATTCTGGGGTTGTCTCTGAAATTGGACCTGCATTCCTCGGGGTTATCTCTGAGGTTGAAACTGAAACTTTCAGGGTTGTCTCCGGGATGGGAACATGGTATCTCGAGGTTATCTCCGAGATGGTAAAACTGATAATTTCAGGGTTGTCTCCGGAATTGGAACTGCTTCGTCCTCTAGGGTTATCTCTGAAAGACGATTCTGCCCTCCTGCAGTGTTAGTAACATGAATGCAAAAATTTTGAGTGTCTACAGATGCCCCTATTTATCATATTCATGCAATGTAATGGCATGGATAGGATAAAGAATAATAGACACTTGAAATGTGACAAGATAATCTTGATGCAATATACTACAGCATGATGTATATGCATGATGTATGTGGTTTATTGGACCATTTTCCAACGAGACGCGATGAGTGTTTGCTCCCACATCTTCTGATGGGGATTAGAGTTATCACTGATGACTCTGATGAACTACTTGGTTGGGTACTCCAAAGTTCTCAGGAACTTTCAGGATGTTGACATTGGGGTTATCACTAAAGTCCTTAATCCTTGGTACAAACATTCCACTAAGGATGTATCTCTCATGTATAAGAGACTCTGGGGGAATTGTGCTTTGTTTGATGAAGTTGTGTATAACAGATTCCATCATCGGTCTTTCCCGATGAGGATGTTCCTTCCTGGTTTGTATTGCCAAGTCTTTCCATTGTTCTGTTGGAGTTACTGCCAACAGTTTGTGTGTTTGTCAGGGCTGTCTGACCCTCGTTGAAATGTACATCAACGGATGAGATCCCTGCTGGGGATAACGTCAAGGCTGCTTGACCCTCATTAACGTGTGCCTCAATGGATGAATCGGTCGGATGGCTTCAGATGCTTCGCTGAATTTATTTTCCAGCGATTGAGTGTCGTTAAGGTTTCTTGAACTTCGTTGACGTGTGCATCAACGGATGAATTGCATAAAGTTTTCATTGGTGAGAAGTGTGTTGGAGTTACGACCCCGGGCTGATGGCATCGGACCTCCGTGAGGTATTGCTGAGTGTAGTTTGCAACAATTGTGATCATTGGTATAGTAAACCCTGTGTCTGGGTGAATACCAATGAATGATATGCAGACTCGCAGTTTGGTCTCTGAAAACCAAGATTTCAGGCTTTTTCGCTCAATCGCGTAGCATCTTTTTTCTTGGTTTAACTTTTTCAGCTTGTGAGACCTCCTTTGCAACTCATATTGGATCAAGCCGCAAGGGTGGGTCTCCACCCAGGGGAGCCACAAGTACACTTGCGGCTAGTCGTGGGTGGCTTTAAGGCACTTGATGCTTTCACAAGTCATTTTTATATTATGCCACACGGGAAATCCGAGAGTTCTTCTTCAGATCTTCTGAGTTCGGGCAACTTCCTACAAAATCTATCACCGTACAAGTGTTCTACACTGTCCTAGTAATGTATGCATGTCTTTTTTTTCCAGTTTTTATCCGTTGGAAAATGAATTATCACATGAAATGCTTCTAAACACATAGTAGTGAATATGCATGCTCATATGACTTGATAAAAAATATTTAACATAGTAAATGTTAGTATTTAACCATGATGAACATAATGATGTGGAAAATTTTGACTTTAAAAATAGTCAAATTGACACCTTTTTTCTGCTATTTCTTATCCTATTTGAGGACAAATGAGCAAAGGTGGTAAAGTAAAGTAATCCTGATAATTATGTTACCCTTACGGATTATGACTTTAATGTTTTTATGCATATAGGATGTTTATGAATGTGGGTAGGTGTGCTACTGAATGGCCACCTAGTCATGCCTATGTGCATGTGGATAATCCTGTTTACAAAGGAGACTGGTAAAATTTTCCCAAAATATAGGTATTGGGTAGTCATGCATTTTTAACTTTACTATAGGCGTATGTTAAAGTAATGCATGCATGCATATAGTTATAAAATACATTTAAAAAGCTTCAGGTTAGAGTTTACCACACCCTTTCTGAGGTGATTTGGAGATTTATGTCCAGATATATGGATCTGGATCAATCGAGTAGTTCCCGCAGGACCACTTCAGGTGTCCGGAGGAGGGCTTTTATGTGCCTTGACCCCGTTCAGTTAGACAGCCTCGTCGTTTGTCAGAGGCAATGATCCGTCCTGTCCGGGTTGAGGTACCAGATGTTGAGGACGAGGAGGATGATGTACCGGTTGTTGACCCCGCTCCTGCTGCTTATGTTCCCCGTAGGGATTTTCCAAGCATTCAGGTGATGATCCTAAAGCTCCTGGGTGATTTAAGTCGACACCCCTCGGTTTACTTGCATGCAAAAAAGGTACAAACTAAATTTGTTCTTCCTTTTTCCTGTTGATGAGGAGTAAAGATTCTGATGTTGATTTGCTTTGTGATGTAGGTTCCCGGCTTTACGAGCGATTATGTTCAGCATTCACTCTACATATCTGCTCTGCATCCCGATTATCAAGCGATTGTGCATGGCTGGGGCTTCGAGGCGTTCTTTTCCATCCTCCCTTGTTGTTTTCCGTGGGGTTATCTCAGGGCGTTGTCTGAGCGCTGGTTTCACCAGACTCAGTCTCTCTATTTGTTGGACTGTGAGGTGATGATGACGCCGATGGATTGGCAATTTATCATTGGTATGGAGTTTGGAGGAACGCCAGTGCCTTGTACTGCGAATATTACCCCGACTGCCGTTAGATCCTTGCCAGGAGTCCCGGCTGAGGCGTTCAAGGGTAGGACAGTTTGTACAGGTCCTTTGAGCATTGATGTTATGAGCGGACTGTTGAGTGAGCCCATATTGGATGATGTGAGAGTTAGGGATCGCATTCTTTGGCGATTGTTCCTGATGATCATTAGGGGCTGCTTCATAGCGGATAACCCTTCCACGGTATCATTCACTTTTGTTAGTGTCACACGAGATGTGGACCGTATTGGAGAGTATGACTGGGGTTCCTGTACCTTCACCTATTTCCTCAGGGGAATGCGCATGCGTTCGCAGGGCTTGACAGAGGCTTGGCTAGGATTTTACCTATTTCTGCTGGTGAATATTTCTCTTGTAATTTCCCATGTACATGTTAAGAGTGTTGACTGACAACAGATGTTTGCCTTTGTGTTGGCAGTTATGGGCCTATGAGAGGTTCTCATGTTTGCGTCCTGTGAGTGTGTTAGGTTTAGATACCTATCCACGAGGAGGGCGATGGAATCACTCCATACTGGCGGAGGTTCTTGTAGATAGGGGTTTCACCCATTGTCGTCTACAGTTGGAGTTGTTGACAGCTGATGCTATCATTTGGATTCCCTATTCTGGGGATCATTTGACCGTTGGGTTTGAGGATGGGTACCCGACTGGTGTCGAGTACGTGATATCCACCCGTAGGATTCTTCTCTTCACAGATGGAGGATGGGAGCTCTATTTAGGAGAACGTGCTATTAGGAGCACCACAAAGGAGATTTGTGTATCGATCTTGCCTCCTGCTAGGCGTTATTGGCCTGTGTCGCAGTCACTTATCAGTGATATCCCATTGATGGGCGTTGATGGCTTTATATTGTCAAAGGGTCTGTGACGCCCCCAAAACAGGTATACATTACCCATCTTGAGTCGCCAAATACATGGTACAAAATTCAAATACAACTTAATAATACAACTGTCCTGTAAATACGACAAAATATAAACTGAGAGTTTTAATACGAATATTATCTTCTAGATAGTATTCAACTCAAAAGGAGTCCTCAATACATTTATTATCACACTATTTCATAGAATAGTGAGGACTACTAATGCTATCATCTGGACCGTCACTCCGTTCCCCGACTAGTCCCGACTACGTTCTCATTTCCTGAAGAGAACAATGAAAGCAAAAGGGTGAGCTCAACTAGCCCAATAAGAAATATTATGACTAAGATAATGCAGAATAATTTATTGTTAGCCTTCAACAGTGTTAAACTGATAAAATATAACAAACATCAAGTTTAACTGCAGCGGAACAAGCAATCCATTAGAAGAGTCAAGTAGAGAATAAAATCTACTATCTTCTATGATTTAAAAAGTTTTTCATTACTTTTATCGCTGAGACTCAGCTTAATAAATAATCCACATCATCCCTGCACTACGACCAAGGATATTCATTAGTATCACGACCACAAATTATCCATGTACTACGGGCCAAGGATATTCGTGTTTTCATCAATGGTCATGATCATGCCAACAACTGTCCATCAATGCACTACAGGCCAGTGAGAACTTTTACCACATCATTTGTAACATTACGGTCATGATTATACCAAATAATCCCTAGTCATAATCATACCAAGTCCATCTATGCACTACAGATCACAGATTACTTTTAATAAAATATAAGCATGAGGATGATGACAATGATATAAGAATTCAATAAAACAAGTTCAAGGATAAGTTTTTAAAGATTTATAATTTAATTTATCCAGAAATTTATAACGTCCAAATTGTCAACATGATACTGCTTTGTGGAGTAAAATTCAAGAATAATATTGTACCAAAAATAATTTGGACCAAAAACGAATAAATTTTTATCATGAATAGTACCCCGGGTGAATAGTACTCGAGGGAATAGTACCTCGTGAATAATACTTCGGGAATTGTACCCCCGTGAATAGTACTCCGGCATGAAAAAGTTAAAACTTATCAAGAATGCTCAGAATAATATTTTCATGAAAATATACTGGATGAAGCGCAAATATCAAGAATATTCTACTAGTTTCATGGAGTTTAGAAGCC
The DNA here is from genome assembly GCA_020205605.1 of Panax ginseng. Classification (NCBI taxonomy): domain Eukaryota; kingdom Viridiplantae; phylum Streptophyta; class Magnoliopsida; order Apiales; family Araliaceae; genus Panax; species Panax ginseng. The sequence continues at coordinate 130,708,406 of CM035134.1, read as the reverse complement.
AAAACTTTAACAAAACGAGTATAGAATTGAAATAAAACGAAATAATATTACTTACATCTTTGCGCAGAGTATGGAAGAAAATATTATTTCAAGCGAATATTGAACAAAAATAGCATCCCTTACCTTGAAAAGAAGAGTATTCCAACTGGTATAGCGGGGATATTCTTGAAGAAAACTTTGACTATTTTCTATGCTCAAAGCTTTGTAAAACTCGAAAGAAATATGCTCAAGATTTTAGAAGAAGAATTCTCTGATTCTGGTGTGATTTTCAATTCTAACTTAAGCGCCTATTTATAGGAAAATGCTAGAACGCCATAGGAGACTAAATTAATAAAATAATATTTTATTTTATTTTTTCCTTACGCATGCCAAGACCATGACCATCAAGGCATGCCATTCTTGAAAAAATCTCAGCACATGTTTTGACAAAAACAAAAGTGGGTCCCACCCATAATTTTAATAAAAACATTTTAATTTCCGAAACTTCAACAATTCATAATAAATTGCCCTTTTATCAAAAAAAATACGAATTTTATGTCCATTCCACATAAAATCGAATTCTCTACAACCTTACAGCTTTATGTTTTTCCAAATTCCAAACAGAAAATATCCGAATTCCACAAACGGACGATTTTCAACACCTCATAAAATTCATAACAAATCATACGTTAATTTTTAACGATTCAAAATTTGTGGACATCTACTCAACTTATATATGTATAACATATCCAAAAATCACAACAATTCAACGGTCGGATTAAAATTATAACTCACACAATAGAGCTTTAAGAATACCAATTTGATTTTTTTAATACCTCCAATCCAACAAAATACTGATAAAATACCTCAACATTAATTCCTTCATTTATAACAACATAAAATAAATATTTTCCTATCCATCATTTATGTCCACATAAAATAAATATTTCTTTATCATATAAATCAATAATTAATTATTCACAAATAATATTACTGAGAATCACAATAATGACAAACGGTAGTTCCTCAGGAAAGGGGCTTTCAGATAAGGATTTCTCCTTCTTGGGCCGCAATTAGGTGACCAAACCTCTCCTTGACAGAACTTTCTAGACATTGTCAATAATGCTATCTAATAATATTATTCAAATAATATGAATTATTGATTTGATAATGGGAAATACTATGCAGTGACAATTATTAAAACAACAATAATATAAAGTATCAACGCAGCAATTATTGAATCAATAAAATAAAATATTGAACAATAATTATTGTAACAATTATTGAGTAGTGCCTTCTTACATAAGAATCAATAATTCAAAAATACTAAGCAATACCGTGTGCTACTGTGCAACCACTCGTATTACTATATTTTAACCACAGGGTATTCTAACAGTTAATGGTAAAACATTCGCCGTTATTTTTATAAAAAGATATTTTTGTCGTTTTCTCAATCCGACAATAATTCCATTGTGGGGTCCACCAATGGTTGTGTCTTGTCGTCATCTGAATATTCCCCTGTTAAAACGAATATTCCCTGACCAATCGAATATAATATAACAACTTGCGTACTTTGTAAAATTTATAAATATTACCCACAACTATAACATTATATTAAATTCACTCCATAATATTCAAAAATGATATTTATAGAAAATTCATCTTTATTCATAAAAGTTGGGGTCTTACAACCTCCCCTTCTTATGAAATTTCGCCCTCGAAATTAGGGTATATACCTGGTATGATGAATAGGTGAGGATACCTTAATTTTATTTCAGATTCTAACTCCCAGGTTATTTCCTCAACATCGTGGTTTCTCCACAAAACTTTGACTTGAGATATAACCTTGGAGCGTAAAATATGCTCCTTCTTATCCAAGATTTTAACAGGAACCTCTTCATACGTTAAATCTTCCGCTACTTCATCGGGTTCTAACTCAATAATGTGGTTCGGGTCTTTCACATATTTACGTAACATAGATATGTGAAAAATGTTATGAACACGAGACATACTTGGCGGTAAGGCGAGTCTATAGGCCACAGTTCCTACTCGTTCGAGGATTAAAAATGGGCCAATGAATCGAGGATTGAGCTTTCCTCTCTTTACAAATCTTGTAACTCCTTTCCATGGAGCAACACGTAACAACACATGTTCTCCAATATTGAATTCCATGTCCTTTCGATGAAGATCAGCATAACTCTTTTGTCGATCTTGTGAGATTTTTATACGTTGTCGGATCTTTTGAATCTTTTCCGTAGTCATATGTACCAACTCCAGTCCCAACAATGTTGCTTTACCCACCTCATCCCAGCATACTCGAGAACGACACTTTCTTCCATACAACGCCTCGAATGGAGCCATGCCAATACTTGTTTGATAACTATTGTTGTAGGAAAACTCCACCAATGGTGAGAACTTGTCCCAATTTCCCTTGAAGTCAAGGACACAGAGTCTTAATAGATCTTCAAGAGTTTGAATAGTCCTCTCTGACTGTCCGTCCGTTTGAGGAAGATAAGCCGAACTAAATTATAAATTCGTGCCCATAGCTTTTTACAAACTAACCCAAAATCTTGAAGTGAATCTTGGGTCTCGATCAGAAACTATGGATACTGGCATACCATGCAATCTTACAATCTCGTTCATGTACATACGATCAAGATGTTCAAGTGTATAAGTTTCTCGTATAGGTAAGAAATGAGCCGACTTAGTTAATCTATCAACAATGACCCAAATCGCATCTATGCCTTGAGAAACCTTGGGAAGACCGGTAACAAAATCCATGGTAATGTGCTCCCACATCCATTCTGGAATTTCAAGTGGTTGCAATGGACCTTTTGGTACTTGATGCTCCGCCTTGACTCGTTGACAAGTTAGACACCTTAAGATAAACTCCGCGATCTCTCTCTTCATATTGCTCAACCAAAATGTATGTCGAAGATCACGATACATTTTGGTACTCCCGGGATGGATTGCAAATGGTATGTTGTGCGCCTCTATCAAGATTTTATACTTTAAATCAGGGTCGTTAGGAACACAAAGTCTGGAGTTGACTCGAAGTATTCCTTCTTCATCGATTCTTGCTTCCGGCATAGCACCTTCTTCCACTTTCTTCCTCATACGCATCAGCTCCAGGTTTGTGGCTTGAGCAACTTTAACTTTATCGATTAAAGTTAGTTCTACTCGTATATTTGCCATCATCACGTGGGTCCCTGGAGTCTTTAACTCTATCTCCATCCTTTGCAAGTCATATAAAATGGGCCTTTGCATTGACAATATCGCACTCGTACCCGCATATGATCTTCTACTCAATACGTCAGCTACTACGTTCGCTTTACTAGGATGGTATTGAATGATATGATCATAATCTTTCAACAGTTCAAGCTAACGACGTTGTCACATATTGAGTTCCTTTTGGGTGAAGAAATATTTGAGGCTTTTATGATCCGTAAAGATCTCAACTTTCTCCCCATACAAGTAATGCCTCCAAATTTTAAGTGCGAAGACAATAGCTGCCAACTCTAGATCATGAGTAGGATAATTCCTCTCATATTCTTTGAGTTTCCAAGAGGCATAGGCTATGACTTTCCCATGTTTCATGAGAACACATCCTAACTCTCTTTGCTCAAGAAAAGACGCAGAGATGACAAATCCTCCGAGCGGATGGTATTATCGAATAGGTCTTTGAAATGAGTCTCCTCTTGAGTTCTTGAAAACTCTTCTCACATTCCACGCTCCAACCAAATTTTGTATCTTTCCGAGTCAGCTGAGTTAATGGAGTAGCGATTTGAGAAAACCCTTCTACGAATCTCCGATAATAACCAGCTAAGCCGAGAAAGCTACGTACTTCGGTCACTAATTTAGGTTGCCCCTAGCTTTGAATAGCTTCAATCTTTGCCGGGTCAACAGATATTCCATGACTTGATACTACGTACCCAAGGAATGCTACTTCCTCAAGCCAGAACTCGCATTTCTTCAACTTGGCATAAAGCTTGTTTTCACGAAGCTTTTGGAGTATCAGCCTCAAGTGTTGCTCATAATCTTCACGGCTTTTGGAATATATGAGGATGTCATCAATAAAGACGACCAAAAAGTGATCCAAATATTCCTTGAATACTCGGTTCATCATATCCATGAAGGCAGCAGGAGCATTAGTCAATCCAAAAGACATGACTAGGAATTCATAATGCCCGTACCGAGTTCTGAAAGCCGTCTTTAGAATGTCATCGGTTCTAATCTTTAATTGATGATATCGGGAACGAAGATCGATCTTTGAAAAGAATTTGGCGCCTTACAACTGGTCAAATAGGTCATCAATACATGGAAATGGGTACCTATTCTTGATGGTGACATGATTCAACTCCCAATAATCAATACAAAGTCGCATACTCCCATCTTTCTTCTTCACGAATAGAACAGGAGCACCCCAAGGAGACGTACTAGGACGAATGAAACTGATGTCTAACAATTCTTGCAATTGGGTCTTTAACTCTTAAAGTTCAATAGGAGCCATTCGATATGGGGCTTTGGAAATGGGTTTTGTACCATGTTCAAGGTCGATACAAAATTCAATGTCTCGCTCTGGGGGTAGGCCAAGAAGTTCTTCAGGGAATACGTCAGGAAATTTATTAACAATAGAAATATCATTCAAAACTGACGTATTTTTGTTTAAATCCGTGACATGAGCTAAGAAAGCTTGACATCTATTTTTCAATAAACGAATAGCTTTATGGCTTGAGATGACAGTGATTGATTTTAATGGTTTGGTTGCTTGAATTCGCATAATAGATTGGTTAGGAATATGAAAGCTAACAACCTTACGAAAATAATCAATTTTTGCATGATGAGTAGTTAACCAATCAATCCCTAGAATTACGTCAAATACAAGTATTTTCAATTAAATAAGATCGACAGGTAATGTGAGGGTACCGATTTGAACCAAACAAGACTTATAAACAGTGGATGTAATGAAGGTTTCTCCCAACAGAGTTTCAACAGATAAGTCAAAGTCTAATTTCTCCGGAGTCAAATTTAAACATTGAGCGCAAGTAGGAGAAATAAAAGAATGGGTAGAACCGGTGTCAAATAAGGTATAGACTTCGCTATAGTTTATGATAAGTTTACCCATGATGACCTCGTTCGGGTTCCTTTCTTTCTGGGAGGTCACGACAAATGCTCTCCCTTGAACTACCAACTTTGACTTTTCTGGGATGGCCTTTTGTGCCTCCATCCCAGTTGGACTTGTCTTCGGTGCACAACAAAATTGGGCTAGGTGACCTTCTCTTCTATAATTATAATACGCTTTGGATTGCATCGCGCAGTTTGGACTGATGTGTCCCTCCCATCCGTATTTGAAGCATATGATAGGTGGTCGTTCTCCTTCCTTAACAACAGGTGCTGGCTGACATCTTTCCATCATTGTTGAATCTCCTCTTTTTGAAATGTTCACTCTTATTATCTTGGTCATGATTACCACCGAAGTGGTTACCATTTCTGGCATGTTGATTCCCTCCACGTTTGTTGTCACTGCTTCGATGACTGTTACCACTGGTATTATCATTTTGCCGGCTGCTCTCTCTTGGTTGGGTTGACTCATTATCACGTTCCAATAACTGAGCCCTATTCACAACATCTGAATACAAGCAAAGTTTGTCGGAGATAAGGTATTGACGTATCTCGGGTTTCAAACCTCTTAAAAACATCCGCGTTATTCTCTTCTCATTATCAACTAAGTGGGACGTAAACCGGGACAACTCAGCAAACTTGGCTTCGTACTATGACACGATCATGTTGTTTTGCTCCAGTTTAATGAACTCTACCTCTTTCATGTGATGAATACTTTTGGGAAAGTACTTGTCGTTGAACAGTTCTTGGAACTTCTCCCAAGACATCTTGGCGGCAGGTGAGTACGCTTCTGATTCCCACCAAGAATCGTCGCTCGCAACATGAAGGTGGCGAAGGGAACCTTTTGCTCCTCGGAGCATCCCAAGACATCAAATATCTTGTTGATCTGCTTTATACACATCTCCGTCTTAAGTGGTTTTGGCTCTCCAAAAAACTCTAGTGGTCCCAGCTCCTTGAAATGTTTAGCAATGACCGTCTGAGAGTTGCCAGTATTTCCGCCTGTGTTTCGGACAGGAGTCTCTCTTGCCTGATGTTGCATGAATTGCAGAAAGCCTCTGAACATTCCATCGTTCATCATTTGGTCAGTGTTGTTATTTGTATGAGGATTGTTGCCTTCCTGATGCACATTATCCTGATTGTTGATCTGTGGAGACTCAACGGTCTCCTGTGCTCCATTGCTATTCTCAATATTCTCAGATGTCATTTTCAAATACTGCCACAAAACAAGGGTTAATTGACATGTCATATATTATCCCTATACTCTGACCGACCAATTAAATACCAAATAAACTTAGGTAGGTCATACTGTTGGAAGAATGCATATTTTGATTTGATGTTTCAAGTAAATGCTCGTGATTATATGTAAAGTCCTTCAAGGAATATATGTACAAGGACTTAGTGATAGATCAAAATTGTTAGGTTGATCTTAGCTTTTAATGTTCATCATTCTATAAATGAATGTATAGATAAAGAGATCAAAGATGTTAGGTTGATCTTGAAAGAATAGATAGGCCTTGAAGAGAATCACAGTCTATCAAGCTGATCAACAGAATGTAGAAGTTAAGGCAGGATCGTAGAGCTTAGAAGATCGTAGTGTATCTGCCTTGAAGGGCCTCTCCAGAAATCGTAGAGTGGTCCAAACATTTGCCGAAGCTAACTCAGAGTTCGTAGTGTGCTCTCAGAAACGTAGAGTCTGCAAAACGTGCAAGTGAAGATCGTAGTGTGCAAATCCTTGAGAGAAATCATAGTGTTCTCTTCAGACAAAGCACCAATGTGATAAGACACCACGATATGGATCGTAGAGTATAATCTGTCTTGTGTCAGAAGCATCGAGCCCTACTTTTATTTAAAGACAAAGTCCAATAAAAGTGGAATGGGTTTGAAACGTTGAAGTCCTCTCTAGTCCCAACGGTACAAAAGATATCCTTAGTATTCAACAAAAGGAACGTATTCAAGAAGCTAAGGAAAGGACCATATGACAGAGGAAAAACACCTTTTTCAGGTGTTAGGTGAGAAAGCAATCTGATGTGTCAGTGGGCCAGAAGGCAATTCAGAAGGTGTGCAGAAAAGTCTACATCAAAGTTCAAAAATGTCAAACGCATTTAATGCTTCAACAAAAGGCTTCAACGAATACATTTCAAGAATCACATATATATGCAGAACATATGCAGATGAGAAATCTAAGCAAGCATTGAACAAAAACGCACAAGAACACTCAACGCTCAACTCTACGATCTAAGAAAAAGAGGAAGCTTGCTTAGCTACTCAGTTCTTTCGAACAAGTGCTTAACTGCAACTGAGTAGCATCAATCACGAACTCAACAACTACCAATCAACTGAAGTAAAAGTTCTAAATCAGAAGGACATGAAGAGTTCTAAGTGAACTGTGAAGAACCAAGTCTGTTGGACTTGACGAGTTCAAGAGTGAACTAAGAAGTGCCTAGATTGCTGGTCTAGAAGGAATCTGTGAGATTCAAAGTGTAAAAGACATCCTTAGTGGATTTCCTACTCGAGGAGTAGAAGAGTGGACTAGGAGCTTTAAGTGCTCTGAACCACTTAAAAACAACTGTGTCTATTTCATTCTTGCCATAACTGCTATAACTGTTATAACTGCCTCACTCTCATTAACTCTATCTAAAAGGGATTTCAAAGAAACCTTAATTCCGCTATGTTTAAATCATTATCAAAACTATCTTAGTAAAAACGAAAAGATTTTTAAATATCTATTCAACCCCCCCCCCCTTCTAGATAACTATTGTGCCTTCGGGAACTAATAATTGGTATCAGAGCAGGTTCTATAATATAGCCTACAAAGCTTGAGTAGATCCAATGGCATACTTACCAAGCAAATCAAAGACTGGAGGAGGCAACAAGCCACCTATGTGCAACAAAGATAAATTTGCTAACTGGAAGGTTAGGATGCAAGCTTACATGGATTCAATAGATGAAGATCCATTTGAAACTATTCAGAATGGGCCCTATGTTCCTACAAAGCTTACACCAACTACAGACGACCCAAATAGAATATAGATCAAGGTCAAAGGAGAATGGACAGAAAACGAGAAGAGAGCTGTCCAGCTCGACAAAAAGGCCAAGAACATCTTATTTCAATCCTTAGAAGATGATCTGTTTGAAAACGTGGTCAACAGCAAAATAGCGAAGGAGATTTGGGAAGCATTACTCATCATGCATGAAGGAACAGAAGAAGTTAGAGAAAACAAACAATCTCTCTTGACACAGCAATATGAGATGTTTGCTCACGTTCAAGGAGAGAACGTCACTGCCACCTACGAGAGATTTAATGTTCTGCTCAACTCTTTACGAGCCTATGGAAAGATCTATCCAAACAAAGATCTAATCATAAAGTTCATGAGAGTCTTACCAAGCAAGTGGGATGCCAAAACCACTGCCATTAGAGAGTCAAAGAATCTACATGAAATGACTGCTCAACAGTTATATGGCAACCTTCTCACATACGAATTGGAGCTGACTCAACGAGCAGAAACCTTGTCTGAAGGAAGAAAGAAGGATAAAAGTGTTGCTCTCAAAGCAACTGAAAATATCTCCAAAGTCAACACTAAAGTTGATTCTGACTATGATGAAGATGATGATGAGGACTTTGCAATGCTAGTGAAGAGACTCAGAAGGTTTATACGATAAGGTAAAACCACCAAGCCAAAGAAAGTCAGCAACTACAGCAGCCAGGAGCAAATGAATGACCTATGCTACAATTGCAAGAAACCTGGCTACTTCATTGCTAACTACAACCAACCTCTCAAAGAAGAACTTAAGAAGAAATCACATTTAAAGAAGGAATACAAAGGCAATAAAAGACCTCAGAAGAAAGACAAAGGCCTTATAGCTGGAGGATCGTGGAGTGACTCAAACAATGACTCAACTCCAGAATCTGGAGATGATGAAGATCCTCAAATGGCAAATCTTTGCCTGATGGCCAAAAATCCAAGGGACAAATAGAACTCCAACATACATGAAGTAAGTATCGGTGAGGTATTTGACTTCAACTCTGCTGATGTAGATATTGATGACCTAAGAACTGCACTTCATGGTATAACATCTGATCTGCATCAATACATGAAGTGGTTTAGAGTTCTGTCTAAGGACTATTCACTTCTTCAAAAGGAGAAAGAAAAGGTTCAAGAAGAACTGGAAACAGCCCTTCTCAGTACTGATTCTCTCTTGAAGTTTGAAGCTGAGAATAAGCTCTTAAGACAAACAAATGAGCACAATGCAAAAAGAGAGTCAAGTCTAACCTCTAAAATTGAGGATCTAGAAAAGACAATCTCTACATGGAATAAATCCTCTTCATCCATGGACTCCCTAATCTCTAACCGAGGAGAAGTCTCTCGATGTAAGCAGTGGTTAGGCTTTGGGGAATCTACCTCAGAGCCATGTGTGGAAAAAGCAAAGGAAATTAGCACTGGTAATGCCTCAAGTTTTAGTAGAGGCATTATATTTGTGAAATCCTCATAGAAGGATGAGCCTGCCAAAACCTGCTCTACTGACTCAATCCATATTCTTAAGAAAAAGGGATCTCATGTCGGTCTGGGTTTCAGAAAAGAGAAGAGTAACCCAGCCACTACTCACCAACCTCGAAGGATCGTAGAGTCTAGTAAGATCAGCTCTACGAATCAACTGGGAAGGTACAGTAGAGGTAAGGTATACTCCTCACAAATCATGAAACACAAGGACATATGGAAGAAGGAATACCAACTTAACAATAGGATGACCAATAACCCACAAAAGTCCAAATGGAGGAAGAATTTTCACACACACACAAACATGCATCATATTAGATATTTTCTGTGCTATAAAGTTGGCCACAAGGCTGCAAATGTCATTATAATTCCATGCATATGAGACCCAAAATCAAGCAGGTTTGGATCCTCAAGGGCACTAACAAAGTAGGACCCATGCAAGTATGGGTACCAAAATGAAGGTTTAATGTTACTACAGGAAAAGAGCTCCACGATCACAACCTGGTATCTGGACAGTGGATGCTCAAGGCACATGACTGGGAACAAAGCCCTTCTGTCTAACTACATAGAGAAGGAGGGTCCCTCGGTCATCTTTGGAGACAACGGCTCTGGCAAGACAAGAGGATATGACTCAGCTGGAAATGGTGCAGTATCCTTCAGCAAAGTGGCCAATGTGGAAGGACTACAACACAACCTTCTAAGCATTAGCCAACTCTGCGATAAGGGTCATCAAGTAACATTCCTCAACAATCAATGTCAAGTCCGAGACCTAAAGACATCTGTTATAAAGTTAACCGGAACAAGAGAAGGAAATGTCTACACAGTAAACCTTAGACAACTAAGCTCAGATGAGATAATTTGCTTTCTGGCTAAAGCATCTGAAGAAATGAGCTGGCATCGAAGATTATCTCATCTCAACTTCAAAAGCATGTCAAAATTAGCCTCAAAATATCTAGTTGCAGGCTTACCCAAGTTCAACTTTGTTAAAGAAAGGCTGTGCAATGCCTGCCAACTTGGAAAGCAGACCAGAAGCTCATTCAAGAGCAAAACTGCCAACTTAAATGACAAGCCTCTGCAGTTGCTACACATGGATCTGTTTGGGCCAATTCCAACGACGAGCCTTGGGGGAAAGAGATACTCTCTGGTCATAGTCGACGACTACACCAGATTTATATGGGTGTTCTTTCTAACCTCAAAGGATGAAACAAGCTCAAAAACTGATCAAGATGTTCAAGCTAGTGATGAACGAGAAAGGGAAAAAAATCAAGGCCATAAGGAGTGATCATGGCAGAGAATTTGACTTCTCAAAATGGACCCGATTTACGCATGCGAGACAATGGCATTAGTCATAACTTCTCAGCTCCACGAACTCCCCCAACAAAATGGAGTAGCGGAGAGAAAGAATAGGACATTGATAGAGGTGGAAGGACTCTACTAGCGGTGAAATTTCATCTGCTCAATAATTTTGGGCAGAAGCTGTCAACACTGCATGCTACACTCAGAATAGATCACTCATACACTCTACGATTAAGAAGACTCCTTATGAACTGTGGAAAGGAAGAAAGCCAAGTGTCAGCTACTTTCATGTTTTCGGATGTGCATGCTACATTCTCAACAATGGAAAGCAGTACTTGACAAAATTTCAACCAAAGTCAGACGAAGGAATCTTTCTTGGATATGCCATAGACAGTAAGGCCTATAGAGTGTTTAACAAGAAGACACTGAGTGTTGAAGTCTTGATTCACATCATCTTTGATGAGACAGACTTGGACAAAATTGTGCTTCAAGACACTACGACCAATAGTTTAGACACTATGAACGAGGTCGTCGAGCTTAACACTACGATCGTAGTACCAGATAGTGAAATCGTTGAGCAAGGAGATGGGATCGTAGAGAGGCCTATGCCAGACAACGAACCTCTGTACCAAGAAGAAGAAATAAATCTTGAAGATCTAAGACAAGAAGGGATAAGAACAGATGTCCCAATAGGAAGAAGATGGGCAAGAAATCACACTCAAGATCTAATCATTGGAGATCCAAGTGCAAGAATCAAAACAAGAGCTGCCACCCAAAATGAATGCTTTTATCTAAGCTTCCTGTCTCAGATGGAACCGAAGAAGATAGAGGATGCTATGGAAGACTCTGTTAGTTCCCAGTAGACACAATATAGATCTAGAAGGGGGGGGTTTAATAGATCCTTTGATTTTCAAAATAATTTTTCTCTTTTTAAGTTGTATTGCTCATTAAGTAGCAAATGATAAATATAAGAATCTTTTCAAGCACAGCGAAATAAGTAAAAGATCCCCTTCATTGATATATTCATAGTCAGTCATACATTGTTCATAGAGTTAACTTAGTAGTAAGCAGTTAGAACATATATAGCAGTTATAGCAGTTAAGGTACATATTGTAAATGACATAAAGTAAAAGACATAAGGGTTTTAAGTGGTTCAGAGACTCAAGCTCCTAATCCACTCTTCCCGCTTTCAACTAGCGGGGATTTCCACCAAGGAAGGGCGCACCCGAATCACTAAGATTCCTTCAAGGCCGGCTGACCTTGGGACTTGATTCACTAAGAACTCTTCAAGGCGGTGACCTTGGAACTTCTCTAGTTCCCTAGAAACTCTTCAAGCCCAGCAGGCTTAGAACTTCATTTAGTCCCTCCGAACAAGGACCCCGCAGGCCCTGGCTTCTTGTTGTTGAGTTGTTTGTTTGTTTGTTGGAGTTGGTGCTGAGCTGCTAAGATGTCTTTAAGCTCTGAACATCTTCTGTACTTAGCATCTTGGCGTGATCATCCTTGAAGTGCAGTTGAGTGTTGCATGATGCTCAACTTCTTCAGTTACTCAACCACTTCTGATGATCCCTTGATGAACTACCTTGAAGATCATTCATCTTGATACTTGATGGTTGCACATGATGGGTTTCTAAGATGACTGTAAGCTCTTCTACTAGGTACTTAGAAACTTTCTCATGTTTGCCACCATGATGGCGTTGGTGATCTTCTTTCTTGATACTTGATGCCTTCTCATGATGAACTTGCTAAGATGACTGTGAGCTCTCCTCTATGGTACTTAGAGTCTTCTCATGATAGACATCAAGATGACATTGATGTTCTTCTATCTCTCGGCAGTTCAAAACACTGTTTTTGTAGTAGAACTCTCACTTCTATATTGTAGAACTCTCACTTCTACTTCTTTCTTTTTCTGTCTCTAAGTGTTCTTGGTGGATCGTAGAGTGAGTCTATAGACCTTCATTGGTCACTCACTATTTACGTTGGTTAGATCAGTCCACCACTTTTCTAAACTCAGTAACTCCAGCAACCCTCGATCTTTGAAGCTCTTGCTAATTTATACTCCTTCCCAATCCTTCCGTTGGAAAGTGGCCATTGAAAGCTATTCAAATATCTTCATAGATCTCGAGTTAACTGAGGTAGACTGCAGATGTGACATGTCATACTTTTCTGACACTGCAGCCTACTGTTTCACCTACCCCGTCAGAGATGTCACTTTTCTGTTAGCTTTCATGTCATTCGTTGAGTGCTCTCTAGTTTCCTTCAGGTGGGACGTATCTATGCAGTGCCAACTAGAGGCTTCATTCCTTTGAATATTTTGAGAGTGCTCATTTATTGAGAATCGTATTTGTTCTACGATTCTGCCTTGGCATTGTAAGCACATCTGTTGAGGTCTTAGTTCTACACTCTACGATTCAGCTTTGGCTGTGCAGACACTACAACTCCAAGATTAGATCTTGACACTCTACTATTTTTGTCGTTGTGCTTGTTGTCTTCATCTAATCTTGCTCGACTATGATCTCTGCCTCTGGTATGATTAGTAGACTCTACGACTCTGAGTGTAGTCTACGATTCTTGACAGCTTTGGCGAGATATACTCGATCTACCGGCTCGTGAAGTGTCTGCTGCGATTCTGAACATGACTTCCTCAGCAGACTACGGCCCTGAGGAAGTTCTCCTCAACACACTACGATCCTTCCTCGTCTCTCCTGGAAGTCTTCGAACTCCGAGATCAAATCTTGCAGACTACGATTCTGCCTCGATAGCTCTCGAGTTTTCCTTGACTCTCCTAGCAGACTACGATTTCTGGTGCAGTGCTCGACGATCAGACAAGCCCATCTATTACATCATAAGATCAACCTAACATGCTTGATCTTTCTATATTTATAGTCCTTATACATCATTTCTTTTTAAGGACTTTACAAAGCTGTTTTTTCTTATGTAGGATCAACCTAACACATTTGATCAATTCATTCTAAGTCCTTATACATATGTTTCTATTATCTATCAAAGGACTTTATAACTTTTCTTAATGAAAGCATACTTGCATATTCATTCATATATATATCATAATCAAATCATATGTAAATAGGAATATCATTCACATGCTTATTCCTGACAATCTCCCCCTATTTGATTATGACAAAAATAATAAGTGCATATGCATGTTATGAATGAATCTTATATACAGTGAGCAGCTGTATTTCTAAAATAGATAATTATGAATGTCATTTATAATGATGTGGAATTTAATACACTGACATTTTACATCCTGGATCCAGAACATACCTAACTAGTTAGAAATGTACCTCTTTTGTTCCATGTATGCTTCCAGGATGTCTGTTGATCGGCTATTCATCTGTTTGATTCCCTTGCTCCTGTTCCCCCTCTTTTGTTCTATGTATGCTTCCAGGATTTCTGTTGATCAGCTATTCATCTGTTTTATTCCCTTGCTCCTGTTCCCCCTGGGATGTGGAGCTATTCATTTCTTCTTCTTACGGTTACGGCTCCCCTCGCCTTTTAGGCTCATCATCCTTTGGCTCCCCCTTAGATGATGATTCAGCTCCCCCTGGTGTTGTCTTCTTCTTTTCTTTCCTTTTGTTCTCCTTGCTCTTTCTAGAGTGCCTCTTATTCTTCCCCTTTCTATGCCTCTTTTTCTCCCCTTTTTTTGTCATTAATCATTTGGGAGAGCTGTTCCATGTTGGACATAAGTTGCTCCATCAGGTAGGAGGAGTTAGCAACTTCAAACTTGAGGTCTTGTTGTCCTAGCTCAAGTTACCTTCGAGAAAGACAGTTGATTCATGTTGTCAATCTTGTCAGAGAGGACTTGGAGTTGTTCTTCATTTGCCTTCTTCACTTGTAGTGCATCTGCCTTCTGATCATTTAAGGCCTTCAGATAGATGTGATCTTTATCTTTGATTTTGAGAGATACATCAGCCATAGTTGCTTGGAGTCTATCTTGAACTGAATTATCTCCAGCTATTGTCACCCTCTTTGATTCTTCATGGATTAGAGATATCTTCTCAATCAGTTCATCAGATTTTTTCATTAGCTCTTGCTCCATAGAAACTTCATCATTTGGTTGGGCAGTCTCTTGCTGAACACCAAATTGGACTCTACGATCTTTATCCTTGGACATGTTTTCGAAAGTGTTGACAATCTGAAAGATCGTTGAGTACCAATCGTGGTGGGAGGATGTAGGAATGTCAGATAGTTGTGCTTGGACAGATAGATACATCTGAATCTGGACTTGATCATCATCAGTGGTAGAGTGAACAGACTCTACTATCAATGTCTTCACCATATTCCTTTTTCCATCAGAGTCCACTCTACGATCATAAGGAATATAATGATTTTCAGCATGTCGGTAGATCTTATAGTGGGGCTTGTCGTTGATCATCATGGTTGCAAACTTCTTAACCCTGGGGAAATTTTGTGACACCAATTCCAAATTTGGAAACTGAGAGTAGCACCAGCTGAAGTAACTCTCATCTCTCTCACTGTGTGCTTTTAGCCAAGGTATCTGTAGACACTCAAAATTTTCTATGCTCCTATTACTAACATTGCAGGAGGGTAGATTCATCTTTTGGAGATAACCCTGAAAGACAGCTTATATCCATTCCGGATACTATCGAAAGTTCAGCTCCAACCCGGAACACAAACCAGGAAATTCATCTCAAACCCGGAACACACACCGGGAATGTCATTTCCGATCTCGGAGATAACCCCGAGGTTTGCAAGATTAAAACACCGGCAACAACACCGGAGAGGACAGTTTTGTCTTGGCGATAACATCGCGATGCTCAGTTCCAGTCCCAGAGACAACACTGGGAGTAGCAACCCCATCCTTGGTGATAGCCCCAAGAGATGTCATTGCAGTTCCGGTGATAACCTCGGAAATGCTTGCTTCAAACATATGCAATCATCTTTAACCACAGACATCCTGTCAAGGCACACACACACACCTCAGACCCAGAGTTAACAACGGGCAGACAGGAACATCCACAGATGACAGTGAGACATACAAACAAGCAGTAGTCCAATCTCAGATGTAACCCTGAGCAACGTATATTTTTCGCTTAAACCAGCGATAACCCTGATGAGGAGTCACAACGTCATCTTACCATCTCAACAAGATGATATCGCGGCATACCAACAAGTAGTCCAATCTCAGCTGTAACCCTGAACAACGTCTACTTTCAACTAAAACCGGTGATAACCCCGGCGAGGAGTCAAACGTCATCTTGTTCATTCGACAATGGCACGTCATCTCAACACTTCATACATATATACATACAACAATGTCCCACAAGAACTGAGGAGTAACAATCCCGAGTGACTATAACGTGTGACGGTACTTTGGATAGAATTTGAAGCTTGAAGACCATAGGCATAGACCCCTCTTCCTGACTTTGTACAACCTCTAATCCATGTCATTGTGTAACTCTCGACACTGGCCCGGTCAGAAGAAGGTCGGATATACCTTGTTGGATGCTCGAATGAAGTTACGCAAGTTCGGCGGACATTACGATGCATGAGGACATTACATGAGGCTCGGATGCATCACGACCCATTCTGAGTACAAGCATGCGGCGAGGTGTACTGCGGCCATCCGTCTATATATACAAGCCTTGGGGTCAGCCATTTGAGAAGAAGAGGGAGGGAAAAAGGTGAGGAAACCCTATCCATCTTACTCTGCATACACATCTTTTGAGTGTTTCCTCACTTCTAAACACTAGTTAGCTCACATATAGCTATCTTTTATTCGGCGGGAGCTGAGTGTTTATCCATTTACAGTCATAGAAGTCTACTTTGGCATTACTTTGTAAGCCTTCTTATATTCTATAAAGCCTTCTCTCATATTAGCACACACTTTGTTGTACACATTGAGAGTCGTGTGAGTGTGTTTGCCCGAACTTGATTCAAGTGGTTTTCATTTACGTATGTATATATATACTTATATATATGTATATATTTCATATATGGACTAACATTATCGAGTTATGCCTCGATTGAGCCTGAACTTCGGTGTGGAGCGTTTAATTGCTATATATATATATATATATATATATATATATATATATATATATATATATATATATATATATATATATAATTGTTGTCGGAACATATCGATGAGCACGGATTTTATATCAAAAAGTCGTTTAATCGCTATATATATATATACATATATATAATTGTTGTCGAACATATCCGATGAGACTGGATTCACATCCAAAGTCGTTCTTTTATCGCTTGTATATATATATATATATATATATATATATATATATATATATATATATATATATATTTATATTTCATCGGGCTGGAGTTTACTTCATTGGCCTTTTACACTTTTATTTACATTCCGTCACGCCTGGAGTTTACTTACGTGGCGATTGATCGCTTTTAGAGCTTTATTTACATTTTGTCCCTTTAGAGTTTACTTCAGTGGCGGTTGATCATGTATATATATATATATATATATATATTCTTTGCTTTATATATATATATATATATATATATATATATATATATATATATATATATAATCGCCATCGCTTTCCATACAAATTGCAGTATCATGTGAGCCTAGGAATTATGTGATCACAAGTTCTATTTACTGAATCTAGATTCGGTTCCTATGATGGACATTTTTCAACTGTAAGCAGCCTGTACATTATTTTATAGTGTCTGAATTTCCTTGGATGGCTGTCATGCCCATGAGGAGTTCGACAATGCTGTATATTATTTTCTCAAGAATGCTTCGCATCTCGAAAATAAAAGCAAACAAGCCGAACATTTAATAATAAAATGGAAGTATGAAAAGGTCTCAATTCCTATTGAGCACAGGGTTTGAAAAACCTCTTTTATAAAATGTCATTGCTATATCTTGGTTAAAACTGAATTTTCCTATAAAATTCAAACCTTGTGTATATAGGTGTGAACGAGGCCTCGCACTACTTTCAAATAACTGCACATTAATCCACACACACACAAACACACACATTCATATAACAATTTCTTTGAAAAGTGGTGATCACCGTGGTAACACGGATGTCGGGGGGTGATTAGCACCTTCCTCGCATAATCAAGCCCCGAACCCAAAATGAATCTTGGTTTCACAGACGATCTAGCGATTGTCAAAACACCTTTGGGTCGATGTGCAAACCAACACCGATTCTAACGTTAGTGCAACTAGTTAAATACACCAACTGACGACTCTTAAAGTCAAATCGTCGACATTATACATGTAGGACCTTTTTCACTTGTTTTTTCAAACAAATCTCACATTAACATGAGAACACAAAAGAACAAGTAACGAAAAGGGACACTCAAAAATCCCAACGTCGACAGGTGGCGACTCTGCTGAGGGCTTAAGCCGCTATTTCAAGCTTTTCAAAATTGTTATATGCTTGTGTGTGAATGTTGCATTTACATTTATGATGAATGTGTACGAATGCATCTTAATTCTTTGCCTTTGCTAAATATCTATATTCGTGATATTAGTGCTTCGCACATGTCATCATTTTGCATAAACGGTGAGACACGTTGTATGTGAATGTATGTTTTGTGGTCCCTCCACCAGGAGGCTATCCTGTCGATGTTTGATTACTGGACTCATGGGAAGAATGATTCCCCGGGGCTCAGGAAAGGCACCACTCAGATTCTCTCCAATTGAACTACCGGATTAACTCCCCGTCAAGTAGATTGCGATGGTATGGGAACCTTCATGCCGAAAAGCAGCGAGAGTAACCCTAAGATAGGTTAGCCTCTGATAAACCAAACGCGGAGGAAAGTCTCTTCATACTTTCCATTTTCAATTACTTGTAAAAGCATTTACTTATAATTTTATTCCATGTTCATTCATATGTAATGGAAAATATGAAGAATATTTGTGCATGCATGACATGTTATCAATTAACAACCGGTTTTGCAGGACAAAATTCCTAAACGGACATGTTATGATAACATTTACATTACCCTAAGACTAAACTACGTAAGTCTTTTATGGGAAGCAATTGGGCCTGTTACCCGCTCAAAGTCCAAAAAGGCCGGAAGCCTACAGCCAGTCATGTCTTCTTCTGACCAGTCTAATATTGTCTCCCAAGAAGAATTTGATGGATTAAGTAAACAAATCATAGACTTGGTTGTTCTACTAAAAGAATTGTACCAGTCCACTCAGGGTACGAAGATACCTACATATACAGAATCCTCTACACAAGGAGGAGTTCAAGGTCTGGAAAAAACAATTCCAGAACATCAGTTGGATACAACCAATAAAGACCCTGAAAACACCCATCTCAAAGGAGATCCAGACACCGGTGATATCAGGAAGAAGGTCCTCCAAATGTAGGAAACCATCCGCATTCTCAAAGGGATTGGAACCCATGGTAGTGTTTCATATACAGACCTTTGCATATTTCCTAGTGTTCAATATGCAGAGAAATTCAAGACCCCTGATTTTGAGAAATATGACATATTAGGGGATCCTTATACACATTTAAAGGTGTTCATCGGAGAACTTGGGTCTTACGTAGAAAATGAAAAGCTAGAATGCATTTGTTTTGAGAAAAAGTCATTGGAGAAGCCAGTTCATGGTATACCAGATTAGACAACTCTAAGATCCATAGCTGGGAAGAGCTGGCTCACGCCTTCCTTACTCAATATAGTTTTCAATCTCAGATGGCTCCTGACCGGTACCAAATTACCAAGGTCAGGAAACAGTTTAATGAGTCATTTAGAGAGTACACTCAAAGGTGGAGGCGCCTTGCTGCTCAAGTTATTCCTTCCATGACAGAATCAGAAATGGTCATGACTTTCATAAATATCTGAGAAGCTCCTTTCTATGAAAGAGTTATATTTGGTATTGGCAAACCATTTTACGAAATGATCAAACACTACGAGATAAATTTGAGATGGGATTGAAGCAGGAAAAATTCAAGACCTAGCATTTCTTAAAGTCATTCTTTGAGCACATCCAATCCGGATCTTATGGAAACTTGACCTGAGAATCCATAAAAAGAAAGAGGAGGATGTTTCCTTGATACTACAAGGACAAAAAGGCAATCAAAGCATGCCTATACAGAGGAGAAACTACTCCCCTTTTCCAGTACAAGTGGAGAAGTAAAGCAACCTCGAACGTTCACACCCTTAGGGGACTCGCTCGAGAATATTCTTGCTCTTCTGACTGCTTTGAAGAAAATTACACATCTTCTTCCACCAACTAACCCTAATGGGAGGGGTTTTAATGCTACTCGGAAGTGTGCTTATCATGCTGGGGCACCTGGACATGATACTCATGATTGTTGGGCCTTGAAGCATAAGATTCAAGATCTAATAGACAATGGTGAGATCGTGGTCACCAAACCAGATCAACCTCATGTGCAAGACAACTCTCTTCCTCAACACAAAGAAGAAGAGGTCAACATGATCAGTTGGAGCACTGTACAAGGTTCCAATTCTAACGGCGAATCATCCCAACCCATCAAAGACGGTGTTGACAAATAGGATTATGCAAAGTTCCAGTTTACCATGGAACGAAAGATGAAAGCTCTTTCCAAACAAATTGAACAATTGGCAGAACTGGTGAACCACCAGCATCAAGTCACACACCAATTAGTCAGGCAGGAGCATGCTTATCTCCTTCCTTTTGTTATGAATGCCTCCTCACCACCTTCAAAAAGCGAAGCTATGGAGGATAAGGTTGTGAAGCGAGCAAATGCTAAAGCCCGTCGGGATTTTGCCAATCAGAGGGAATTCACCTATTTGGACCAATCTATGGAGGAGATACTTCAAATGTTGATCAACGAAGGAAGAATTACCTTCCTTCTCCCTTCCATCAATCCCCGCTCAGGGCGGTTCAATCCTGATGAAATGTGTCAATATCATTCACATTCTCGCGGTCACAACACAGAAGAATGTTGGGCACTCCGCCACCTCATTCAGAATCTTATTGATAGCGGTGTCCTGCAAATAGTAGATGATTACACTATGCAGCTCAAGGATGGGAATGCATGTCCTACCAAATGGAAGGGATCAGTAGCATTTATATCCGAAGTGGATGATGAGGCTGTCAAAGTATTTCCCACACAACCAATTCAACTCAAAGGAGCTGACAATCCTTTGAAAGTGGCCACACCAGAACCAATTCCTTTACCTTTCAGACCACAACATCTTGTTGTCAGCTTACACAAAGTTCCATGGAATTATGGAGAAGCTGAAGGATCCATGTCTCATACTACTACTATAGTGTCGAAGGAGAATCCACTGTACCTTCCTCAATGGGTTGTTAAACCTACTTGCGAAGCAAAGGGGAAGTTGCCCATGGAGAAGATTGAAAAATTCCTCCGCATTATGGGCCACAATGAAGCCAAAGTGGTTTTAAGCTTGCGAGAAGCTCCACAACAGATTTCAATACTGGATTTGGTTGATCACATTTTCAACAACAATGTGATATCCTTCACTGATGATGACATACCTCCCGAAGGGACCGGTTGCATGGTCTCGTGAAGATATGGTGGGTTTGCACTGTTAACCCAATTCCAGGATGTGTTTGCATGGTCTCGTGAAGATATGGTGGGTTTGTCCACGGACATTGTTCTTCATCGCCTTCCTATTAAAGAAGGATTCAAGCCAGTTAGGCAGAAACTCAGGCGATTGAAACCTGAATGGAGTTTAAAAGTCAAAATTGTGAAACAATTTCAAGCTGGCATCATCATGGTGTCTATATATCCAGAATGGATATCCAACATTGTTCACATGCCTAAACTAGGGGTTAAGGTGCGAGTTTACGTGGATTATCAGGATTTGAACAAAGCTTGTCTTAAAGATAGCTTTCCTGTGCCCTTTATCCACATTCTTATTGACAATACTGCTCAATACGGCATGTACTCCTTTGCTGATTGTTTTGCGAGGTACCATCAATTTATGGTCGCTGAGGAAGATCGTGAGAAAACTTCTTTCATCACGCCTTAGAGAACCTTTTGCTACAAACGGTTGTCATTCGGCCTCATCAACGCCGAGGCAACCTATCAACGAGCTATGATGGCTCTTTTCCACGATTTAATGCACAAGGAGATAGAGATCTGCATGGATGACATCATTGTCAAATCCTGGAAGGAGGATGGCCATTTAGACCATCTCACAAAACTTTTCAACAGGTTGCGTAAGTATAACTTGAAGTTGAATCCCGCCAAGTGCACCTTTGGTATTAAGTCAGGCAAGTTACTAGGTTTCCTAGTCAGCCACAAATGGATTGAACTGGATCCTACCAAAATCCGAGCCATCAAGGAGATGCCCATTCCTCGAGATGAGAGAAGGAAATACGGGGATTTTGGGAAGAATCAATTTCATTAGCAGATTCATTTCTCAACTCACAGCAACCTGTTAGCCTATCTTCAAGCTATTAAGGAAGAACTCCTCCATGAAATGGAATGATGAGTGTCAGAAAGCCTTCCTCACAATCAAAAAGCAACGATTAACGCTCCTATTTTGGTACCACCGAGGATGATGTTCCCCTGTTCATGTACACATCCATAAATGACAATGCCATGGGTGCATCTTTGAAAAAAAAAGACAATAGACGCCAAGAACGAGCTATTTATTACCTCAACAAAAGATTCAGCATCAGTGAACACAAGTACACTCTGATTGAGAAGACTTGTTGTGCTTTAGCATGGGCTTCCATGAGGTTACAACAATACCTCCATGGTCACACAACCCATCTCATATCCCGAATGGATCCTCTCAAGTATGTGTTAATGAAGCCCCCATGAATTGTCGATCGTCGGATGGCGATTGATCCTACTGACAATTGACATCGTCTATGTGATGCAAAAGTTTGTCAAAGGTCAGGGAATTGCGGATCAACTAGCCGCCACACCTGCAGGGGATTACAAACCCTTGGAAACGTACTTCCCCGATGAAGCGGTAATGACAATTCAGCTACAACATCAGTACGATACATCTCGTACGTGGAGAATGTATTTTGATGGAGCTGTTAACACAGAAGGCTCTAGAGCTGGAGCAGTTTTAATATCCGGTACGGGGGAGCAGTATCCCATCGCCGTCAAATTATAGTTTGTCAGCACCAACAACATAGCTGAGTATGAAGACTGTATCATGGGGCTAAAACTTGCTCGTTCAATGGGCATCAGGTGGTTAACTGTCTTTGGGGATTCTGAATTGGTAATCAAGCAATCCACAGGAATCTATCAAACCAAAGAATTACATTTGTTGCCTTACAATCGGCAAGTTCTACAGATGGCTTTGGAGTTCGAAGAAATCTCTTTTCTATACATTCCTCATAATAGGAATGATTTTGCAGATGCATTAGCAACGTTGGCCTCCTTGGTTTACATACCGGACAAGAAAAACATGTCAAACATCACGTTTTCTCTGCAAAAAGCCCCAGTTTATGGGAATTACATTGGAGAAGTATCGGATGAGTTACCTCCCATCCACAACCCTTGGTATCAGCACATCAAGGAGTATCTACGAGATGGATCTACACCCGCTGAGGCAAGCCTAACTGAGAAGAGGCGGATTCATCGACTTGCTATGAAATTCTACCTGAGCGGAGATGCACTCTACAAAAGAGATGCAGGATTAGGTCTCCTCAGATGTCTAGACAAAGACCAAGCTTAGAGACTCGTGGATGAGATCCATGGTGGAGTATGCGGCCCTCACATGAGCGGACCCCTACTTGTCAAAAAAAATTCTCAGAACAGGATATTATTGGCTTACACTCAAAGCTAACTGTGATGATCACGTCAAGAGGTGTTATGAATGCCAGATTCATGGGAATTCTATCCATGCCCCTCCAAGGGAACTCCAAAATATGAGTTCGCCATGGCCCTTCTCAATGTGAGGAATGGACGTGATTGGGCCCATCGAGCCCAAAGCCAGTAATGGACATCGATTTATATTCACCATGATCGACTACTTCACCAAATGGGTAGAAGCAGCATCCTTCCCTAGGGTTACTAAAGAAGTTATCATTGCTTTCATCAGAAATAATGTCATCTGTCGATATGGAAAACCAGAGGTCATTGTGTCAGACAATGCTAAGAACCTCAACAACAAAATGATGGAGGAGTTATATAGAAAATTCCACATCAAACATCTCAACTCTGTCATCTACCGTCCAAAGATGAATGGTGCTGTTGAAGCTGCTAATAAAAACATCAAAAAGATCATGCAAAAAATGTCCGCCAATAACAAAGGATGGCCTAACCTCTCGCCTCTGACTTTATTAGCCTACAGAACTTCTATGCGAACTTCCACTGGGGCAACCCCCTACTCATTAGTCTATGGGATGGAAGCAGTGCTCCCTATAGAAGTGAAAATGGAATCCCTCAGAGTATTGATGGATGCTCAATTGGATGAAGACCAATGGGTATAAGACAGGTATCACCAATTGTCTTTGATAGACGAAAGGCGATCTGCGGCTATCTTCCATGGTCAGTTATATCAGCAAAGGATCACACGATCCTATAATGAAAAAGTCGACTACTGGCAATTCAAACGACATGACTTGGTTTTGAAGAAGATCATTGACAACCAAGATCAATCTAAGGAAAATTCACTCCTAGCTGGGAAGGCCCATTTGTTGTCAAGGAAGTATTGATGGGAGGTGCTCTCGATTATTGTGAAATGGATGGAGATGAATTTCCACGACTTATCAACTCGGACACCATGAAGCGGTACTATTATGTCGAAGTTACCATCAAACAAACATCCTGGTTTTGATCATCAAATCACCCGATCATTCGGTTTTGAACCCTTTCCTTTTGAATACTCTTACGCCTCGTGGAAACATACACTTCAAGCCGTGACTGGTTTTACTTCATTTCAAACCTTTCATACAATCTCGGTTATCACGAAGGCGAGATTTAACCTTTCACAATTTCGGTTATCACGAAGGTGGATTGAACCTTTCACACCTGCAGTTTATCCTGAAGATGGGATTAAAATTTTCTACGCCTACGTTTTGTCCTGAGGACGGGATCAAACTTTTTACACACTTCCAGTTTGTCCCCATTATGGGATCAAACTTTCTTCTCCCCGCAGTATAGCTTGCACATGGGATTCACACTTCTCTTCGCCTTCAATTCGTCCTGAGGGGCGAACTATATCGACCTGATCTCCCTGATACCCGAGGGTACGTAGGCAACCATATTCTATATGGCCCGGTCGCAATAAAGAAAAACAACAAAAATACTTCTACACCCATCTGCCTTCCGCATTCAGCGTTGAACCTCCTACACTAGGTTCGAACTACGCAGACTTGATCTCCTCTTCAATAGGAGTACGTAGGCAGCCATTCATGATGCAGTCTAACCCCTACCAAAACAACATACTTGTCACACGATACTGGGATCTACCTTCAATTTGCCCCATTTCATCGGTTTCAGATCAAAGGGATGGAATTACCCAACCTCTTCTCACAAATAGAAGATTCGGTGACCATCTAAGCTGCGATCGTGCCTCAAAGAGCAATACCAACCCATAAGAGATGGAATTAACTAGGATTCTCATAAATAGAAGTACTGGAGACCATCTATGGTGTGGTCAATCTCAAAGAGGAAGAAACCACCCTCCTCTCCACATTCCATACAGATACAAGTCCCAAGACACCAAAGATGGTAGGGATTTACAAAAATCAGTGATCCGTTCTAAGAGATCTTGCGACGTCTCAATGTCCATCTATCAAGGATAAGTTCAGAATGCATCAAGATCACAAGGCCCTGGAGAAACAGGAAAATATCAAGCAAGTATCAAGGCATAACTAAAAGGGAAGTGAATCAAAATATATTTCCCTGCCATATATAATCTGATTTGATATATACATCTATATTTGTACATGACAAAATGGCTAAGCTTAGTCATGCAAGGAAAATACAAAGCTATCTCTGAGATCTGTGTGTATGGGGACTATCATATCTAACATAGCATCCCTCTCTGACGACGGAGGAAGCACTGCAAGCTCCTGCCCAAGGGTATCTACACGAGCTAGCAGATCAGAGGCTAACTGCATGGTGGCATAATGCCCATCAATGTAAGCACTCATGTCAGCAAGACAGACAGTCATCTAGGATCTAACTGAAGTACTATCTGCGATGGCCACCTCCCTAGCAGATAAGGCGGCATCCCGCTCCACTATTAATGCATCGCTGGCTGATCTAGCCTCATCCCTCTCTAACAGAGTAGTATCTCTCTCATCAAGAGTTGTCAACATCGCGACCCTAGCCTAATCTCTATCATAGGTCATCAGATGTAAGCTTTGTTCCAAATCTTTGTCTTCGAATCTTTGATAATGTGATGGCTTTTCGGGGTGGGAGAAACAATCACAAATGATGGCAACCCAACAGTCAAATCATCGATGGGAATAACAGTCTCCTCTATAGGCTCCTCATCGTCAGAATCAATCCCCCGCACAGTAGATACTGCCGTAGCCGATGCAGTCTCTGTCTCCTTCCATGCGGAATACTCTGCAGAATAACCTGGATGACTGACAGAAAACTAAGCTAACTCTCGCTGATCCCAACAGGCATACAACCTGGACCTGTCCTCCGCTGATAAATGGTGTGACGCGAAGCGCTGACTCACTGCCCCCTCATACGGATGAAAATCCTGAAACTGGTCAAACTGACACATCACGGCCAGTGGGTGGTAATGATCATGCCCCTCAATCCAGCCAAAGGGAGATAATCCATGCCCGGAGCATGAGTAATGAAGCTGTAGGGTGAACTAAGCCCTGAACACGGCAATATGGAAAATGGATCCCTAATCCCTGCTAGAAAAGCTGACCACGATGTAGCATCTGTGCACTCTGCAGGCTGAAAGGAGTATGACATGGCTATCTCCTGGGTGAAACAAAACCCCTGCCGTCTAAATGTGCCAATCGGTCTCAAGTGTGACATAAACCACACATACAACATGACCAAGCTACCTATAAATACTCCTCCCGGATAAGTGCAGCAGTATGTAGCTGACCTCAGTGTCTCTACGATAATCATCGGTACAATGGTACGACCCTCCCTGAGAGCTCTCACTACCATAATGACGCCGATATCCAGCTCATCCATGTACCGCAGCATGAAGACGTATGACAATACGCATAGAAGCAGTATATCTACTCTGGTTGAACGTCAATGGTCTTCCGGTGTGGTGAAATCCCCGGAATGCCATGCATAGCTGTCCTCAAAGCCAAACCTATCAAACAGAAAACGCTAGGATATCACGTGGCCGGATGTAATCTCGTCCTGGACCAATCTACGTCTCAATCCAGTGAGGGTCATGAACTGTCTGCTCATGTCTCCAATAGCAATATGCACGCAAGGTCTGTCCAACGGCAGCATCGTCAATCGTGCATACTCCTCCAAAGTAGGAGTCAACTCCAGGATCCCAAATCGAAAAACCTGCCACTCCGATACCCAGTGCTCTAGCATACCCTCTACAAATCCTATAGGAACCTGAAACATCAACAGGGTCATAGTATGCTGCAATAAATCATCTACGATCACCATGTCTGATGGTGATATACTATCATACCATGAGCGCATATTAGCTACCACCACAAATGGTGGGGTATGATCAATACAGCTAACTGTCGAAGAAGACATCTGTACGGGCCGTGTCATAAGACCATCCAGGGGTCAATACTGAATATCTCTGGACATAAATATATATGCATAACATAATAACATGCATGATACAATAGATGGCAATATGATATAGGGAATTGAAAACTGTACATATATTCCTAAGTATATCATCATCTAATACATCTCTGTACAGCTAAAATACAGGGAAATGGGGCGAAGCTACCCAACATACAACAGAGGCCTATCAAAAGAGATAGCGAGAAATACATCAGAAAAAGTCAAGAGTATCGATGTCTACATCATCGATCCTGTCCACTGATGTAACTCCTTCGAGTCCTTTGGATCTCTATCTACTGTGGATGTCAGTCGATATAAGGAGGATCATATTTGGCAAAACCATATGGATCACACGAGGACCGGCGTAAAGAGCTGGAAGGATAAAAAGTATCTACCTCTGCGGGATCTCCGCCCAAATGCCGATCGAAAAGATGTGACCGATCCATTCGCCGAAGTCAATCACAATTTGTGTCACATGAGTCGGATCTCGACACAAAGCTAGCTAATTCATCATCATCACGGATCCTAGAACCATATCCCCATAAAGCTGTGTGGCGCGGGTCCGAGCTCCAATCAGACGAGGATCCACCAATTTGGAACATCTCCACGAGAACGGGGCCCTCCGACAATGTAAAGTCGTCAATCCCCATCAATGGGATGTCAATGACGGGTGTGATGCGAACAGCCAATAACGCTGACGACAGGAGGCAAGATCGGCACAAATCTCTCTCTCGTAGTGCTCCTAATAGCACGCTCTCCTAAATAGAGCTCCCATCCTCCATCATCTGTGAAGAGAGGAATCCAAATGGTGGAAATGACATACTCTACTCCCGATTGGTACCCATCCTCAAAACCAACTCCCAAATGCTCTCTAGAGTAGGGAATCCATGTGATGACATCGGCTGTCAATAGCTCCAGCTGTAGGCGACAATGAGTGAAACCCTCAGCAACAGGGACCTCCGCCAGTATGGAATGATGCCATCTCCATCCTTGTGGAAAGGTGTCTAAACCTAGCACGCTCACAGGACACAAACAAGGAAGCCTCTCATAGGCCCAAAACTGCCAACACAAAGGCAAACATTTGCTGTCAGTCAACGCTCTTAACCTATACATGGGAAAAGACAAGAGAAACACTTACTAGTAGAAACGGGTAGAATCCTAACCACGCCTCGGTCAAGCCCTGCGATCGTATGCGCATTCCCCTGAGGAAGTAGACAAAGGTGTAGGAACCCCAATCATACTCTCCTATACGGTACACGTGTCGAGTGGCGTACTGATCAAAGCGAAAGACAAGTAGAGGAATTATCTGCTATAAGCGACCCTAATGATCATCAGGAACAATCATTTGGAGAATGCGATCCACGACTCTCACATCATCGGTATGGGCTCACTCAATGCCCATTTCATAGCATCTACGCTTAAAGGACCTCTGAGCAGTCCCCGCCTCGAGCGCCTCATGGGAACTCCCAACAAGGATCGGCGGCGGTAGGGGTGATATCAGCCATGCAAGGCACCGGCTCCCCTCCAAACTCCATACCTGTGATAAATCGCCAATCCATCGGTGTCATCATCACCTCACAGTCCAACAAATGGAGTGACTAAGTCTGGTGAAACCACCGCTCAGACAATGCCGTGAGGTAACCCCAGGGACAACTACGGGGTAGAAGGGAGAAGAACCTCTCGAATCCCAAGCCATGGACGATCGCTCTGTAGTCATCATGCAAGGCCTGATACATAGAGCAGATGTTAAACCAGTTCCCTCGAGGCTATGTGAAGCCGGGAACCTACATCAAATGTAGATCAACATTAGACTCCTTAACTCCTCATCAATAGG
This sequence comes from Panax ginseng, assembly GCA_020205605.1. Classification (NCBI taxonomy): domain Eukaryota; kingdom Viridiplantae; phylum Streptophyta; class Magnoliopsida; order Apiales; family Araliaceae; genus Panax; species Panax ginseng. The sequence continues at coordinate 130,679,016 of CM035134.1, read as the reverse complement.
AAATAAGGAAGATTAAAGATCTAACTTCATACCTCATTTACGTGCAGGTATACTGAAGGATGCCTACTCAAGTCACCTAGAAGATCTGGGTTTGCCACTTGAATACCTGGCAATTCCCTACGGGGAACACGTGCAGCAGGAGCAGGAACCTCGATCGGTACATCCTTCTCCTCGTCCCCGACATTCGGCACTTCAACCTGAATAGGACGTATCACCGCCTCCGCCAAACGACGAGGTTTGTTTAATGAAGCAATGGCCGAGGCTCTTCAAAAGCCCTCCTCCGCACACCGAAGTGGTCATCACGGGAACTACTCGGTGATCCGGATCCATGATATCGGACAAAGAAGTCTCCAAATCACCTCGAAAGGGTGTGGTAATTTCTTACCTGGAGTCTTTTCAAAATGCATTCTATGATTACATGCATGCATGCATTGTTTTAACATACATCTACAGTAGAGTTAAAAATGCATGACTACCCAATACATACTTTTTGGGAAAATTTTGTCATAGCCCCTTTGTAAATGGGACTATCCACATGCACATAGGCATGACTAGGTGGCCATTCAGTAGCACACCTATACACAGTTATATACATCCTATATGCATCAATACATTGCAGTAAAAAATCTGTAAGTGTAGTCTAATTACCAGGATTATTTTGGTTGTCTACCTTTACTCATTTGTCCTCATATAGGATGAGAAATGACAGTAAAATGGGCCAATTTGACTATTTCAAAAGTCAATTTTTTCACATCAATATGTTCAGCATGGTTTAATACTAACATTTACTATGTTGAATATGTTTTATCAAGTCATATCAGCATGCATATTCACTACTATGTGTCTAAATGCATTTCATGCGATAAGTCATTTTCCAACAGACAGAAATTGGAAAAAAATACATGCATGTGTTACCAGGACAGTGAAGAACGCTTGTACGGTGGCAGAATATGCAGAAAGTTGCCCGAACTCAGCAGATCTGAAGAAGAGCTCTCGGATTTCCTTCGCTGCGCAACTTGAAAATGACTTATAAGAAAGTAACCCGCTTTATACATAGTCACATAGGTTGGCCGCGAGCTAACTCATGCACATTCTACATGGGTCCCACACCTCCGGCTCGCTCCAGTTAGAGTTGCAAAGTAGGTCTCACAAGCTGAAAAGACCAAATCAGGAATAAAAGTGCTACGCAATTGAGCGGAATAGCCTGAAATCCTGGTTTCTCGTCGGTCAGAGTTAAACTCCGGTCGTCTCAAAGGTATTCGCCTGAATGCAGGGTATACTATACCAATGAGCTCAACTTTCACAGATCTTGCTCGGTAATACCCCACAAAGGTCCGATGCCGTCATTTGTAGGGTCACAACCCTAAAAACTTCCCCGGCGGGGGTTACAACACAAAACCATGACATATCTTTCAAACATCCACGTATCCCCGACGGGGGTTACAACGCAATGCAACCATTGATACACACATCAATAAAGGTCAAGCAGCCTTGACGTCATGTTAGCCGATGGCAAGTAAACCCATCGAAGCAACCTTCCCTAGCGGGGGCCACAACGCAATGCTACCATTGACACATACATCAATGAAGGTCAAACAGCCTTGACAATGCATCCAGCAGGGATTTATTCGGTGATACACACATCGTCAAGATCGTGCAACCCCGATAACAATAAATTATTAAGCAAGAATCTTCAAGCGAGAATGAGGGAATATGTTATACACATCCTCAAATAGACGAAGTTTTATCCCCACAGATCTCTTACACACAAGATGTACCTCTATGGAATATGAGCCAGTGTCTAGGATTCAGGACTTTGGTGATAGCCCCAACGTCAACATCCTTGGAAACTTGGATCGCATGTCCAAGCCATTATTGATTGTCATCCTAGAAGGATTACCTGACAATCATTCATGCATTCTACATGCATTTGCATTATGTTGCTGCATATAGCATCATGTTTATCTTGCTTGCATTTCAAGTGTCTAGGATTCTTTATCCTATCCATGCCTTGAATTGCATGAATATGATAAAGAGGGGCATCTCTAGACACACAAAATTTTCTGCGCTCCTATTACTAACATTGCAGGAGGGTAGATTCGTCTTTTGGAGATAACCCTGAAAGATAGCTTACATCCATTCCGGATACTGCCGGAAGTTTAGCTCCAACCCGAAACACAAACCGAGAAATTCATCTCAAACCTGGAACACACACCGGGAATGTCATTTCCAATCTCGGAGATAACCCCGAGGTTTGCAAGATCAAAAGACCGACAACAACACCGGAGAGGACAGTTCTGTCTCAGCAATAACACCGTGACACTCAGTTTCAGTCCCAGAGACAACACTGGGAGTAGCAACCCCATCCTTGGTGATAGCCCAAAGAGATGCCATTGAAGTTCCGGTGATAACCCCGGAAATGCTTGTTTCAAACATATGCAATCAGCTTCAACCCCAGACATCCTGTCAAGGCACACACACCTCAGACCCAGAGTTAACAAACGGGCAGACAGGAACACCCACAGATAACAGTGAGACATACAAACAAGCAGCAGTCCAATCTCAGATGTAACCCTGAGCAATGTCTGCTTTCTGCTTAAATCAGCGATAACCCCGGTGAGGAGTCACAACGTTATCTTACCATCTCAACAAGATGATATCGCGGCATACCAACAAGTAGTCCAATCTCAGCTGTAACCCTGAATAATGTCTGCTTTCAACTCAAACTGGCGATAACCCCGGCGAGGAGTCAAACGTCATCTTGTTCCTTCGATAATGGCACGTCGTCTCAACACTTCATACATACATACATTCAACAATGTCCCACAAGAACCGAGGAGTAACAATCCCGAGTGACTATTATGTGTGACAGTACTTTGGATAGAATTTGAAGCTTGAAGACCATGGGCATAGACCCCTCTTCCTAACTTCATACAACCTCTAATCCATGTCATTGCATAACTCTCGACACAAGCGGTCTGAAGAAGGTCAGATATACCTCGTTCGGATGCTCGGATTGAAGTTCTACAAGTTTGAGCAGACATTACAGTGCATAAGTGCACGTACTACTAGACGATGGGACCCGCGAGGCTCGGATACATCACGACCAATAGCAGTGTGTACTGCTGACCATAAAATCTATATATATACAAGCCTTAGGGTCAGCCATTTGAGAAGAATGGGGAGGGAAAAAGGCGAGGAAGCCCTGTCCATTTTACTCTGCATACACATCTTTTGAGTGTTTCCTCACTTCTAAACACTAGTTAGCTCACATATAGCAATCTTTTATCCAAGGTGAGTTTGAGTGTTTATCCATTTAAAGTCATAGAAGTCTACTTTTGGCATTTAACGTAGCCTTCTTATATTCTATAAAGCCTTCTTCTCATATTAGCACACACTGTTGTACACATTGAGAGTCGTGTGAGTGTGTTTGCCCGGACTTTGGTCCGTGGTTTTCATTTTTGTCTGTATATATATACTTATATATATGTATATATTTCATATATGGACTAACATTATCGAGTTATGCCTCGATTGAGCCTGAACTTGCGGCCTAGAAGCGTTTAATTGCTTTTATATATATATATATATATATATATATATATATATATATATATATAAGCGTGTGGGGACTACATCGATGAGCCTAGATTTATATCCGGTGCATTTAATTGCTTATATATATATATAATTGTTGTCAGACATATCTGATGAGCCTGGATTTTATATTAGGTCGTTTAATCACTTTTTATATATATACATATATATATATAATTGTTGTTGGACATATCAGAGTGAGCCTGGATTCACATCCGATTGTGTTTTCGCTTTTTATATATATATATATATATATATATATATATATATATATATATATATATATATATATACACATTCTCATTAGGCCTAGAGTTTACTTGTGGCCTTTTACAAATTTTATTTACATTCCGTCCCCGCCTGGAGTTTACTTGCATGGCGAGTTGATCGCTTTTCTGACTTTATTTACATTTTGTCCACTTTGGAGTTTACTTTGTATGGCGATCGATCATTTATATATATATATATATATATATATATATATATATATATATATATATATATATATATATATATATATATATATATATATATATATATATTTTCTTTTTTATATATATATATAATCGCCATCGCTTTCCATACAAATTGCGGTATCATGTGAGCCTAGGAATCATGTGATCACAGAGTTGGGTTCTTATGAATCTAGATTCGGTTCCTATGATGGACATTTTTCAATTTGTATGACACTGCATACATTATTTTACAGTGTCTGAATTTCCTTGAATGGTTGTCATGCCCATGAGGAGTTCGGCATTACTGTATATTATTTTCTAGAGAATGCTTCGCATCTCGAAAATAAAAACAAACAAGCCGAACATTTAATAATAAAATGGAAGTATGAAAAGGTCTCAATTTCTATTGAGCACAGGGTTTGGAAAACCTCTTTTATAAAACGTCATTGTTATATCTTGGTTAAAACTGAATTTTCCTATAAAATTCAAACCTTGTGTATATAGGTACGAACGAGGCCTCGCACTACTTTCAAATAACTACACATTGATCCACACACACACACACAAACACACACATTTATATAACAATTTCTTTAAAAAGTGGTGGTCACCGTGGTAACACGGATGTCGGGGGGTGCCTAACACCTTCCCTCCGCATAATCAAGCCCCTGGACCCAAAATAAATCTCGGTTTCACAGACCCGTCTAGCTTTGTCAAAACACTGGGTCAATGTGCAAACCTTTTCAGTTACGTTGGTTCAACCAGTTAAATACACCAGCTGGTGACTCTTAAAGTCAAATCGTCGACATTATACATGTCGGACCTTTTTCACTTGTTTTTTCAAATAAATCTCACATTAACATGAGAACACTAAAGAACAAGTAACGAAAAGGGACACTCAAAAATCCCGACGTCGACAACATCCATGGAAAGAACCACCTCATCAGAAAGTGTTCTGAATTGTATAGTATAGTTGTGCAATCTAACTCCATATTTTTCCAGTTATGAAGCACTTCATTTGTAGTCATCCTTACAATTCGAAGTTGTTCATTTCTATGATTTATCCATCTTGTTGTTGGCTCTGCTGGTGGCTCATCAAAGACTTCCACTATAATTCTTCTGTTAATTATGGCCGGAGAGAGAACGGGATAGTATTCTGGTTCCTCTGATTCCTGATGTGCAGAATCGGAATCTTTCTCTATCTCTTCCCTTGTTGAGCCTGAATCTTGCTTATTCCCTTCATCAGATTTATCAGTGAATTCTTCTTGTTTGTCTTCATTTTCAGAGCCTTCTTCAGCAATATCTTTCTCGGAATCATCTTCTCTGAAGTTAGTCTCATCTTCAGCACTTTCTTCCTGTGACTCATATTCCTCATCACTTAATTCAATGACTTCAGTAGAATTGTCAGTTTTCTTTTTGGAGGCAAATTGAGCAATCAATCTGTAACTCTTCTTTCTTCTTGGAGGTTCAACTATGGGAAAATCATACTCTTCTTCTTCTTCAGACTCTGAGGCCTTTGAGTCATCAGGCAAGCTTTCTTGATGTTCATCATTGGCAGGGGCATGTATTTCTTTCTCGATCTCATCATCTTTTGATCCATAACGAGTGCTTATTTGAACATTTGCATTTGGAGATTCAGATGGGTCATTTTGCAGCTTTTCTTCAACTTCAAAGTGAGTACTCTGAGAATTGGCCATAGGACTTAAATATTCTTCTTCATCAGTAGAGTTTACATCTTCTTTCATGGATCTAGCTCCACTTTCATTGCTGGATCTAATCTCTGGGGATTCAGTCTTGAGATCATCTGTTTCCTTTTCTTCTTTTGACTCTACGTTTTCTTCTTTGTTAGATGTACTTCCTTGGGGAAGTGGAACTGATTTCTTCATCCCTTTTGTTTTCTTCTTGGGTGGTTCTTGGAGTAGTCTATTACTCCTTCTTTTTGGGTTTTCAGCAGTTGATGTTGGTTTTTCTCCTGCTCCTTGTTTCTTCTTGTCAGTGGAGACATGTCTTGACAAAGCCTCTGCATTCTTCACATTCTTAGGCTTCTTCACCGGTGTGGCAGCAACTGATGTAGAGTCATCAGACTCAAAGCTTTCCACCTCCTTTGTTTTTCTCTTCTTTGCAGAGACTTTTCTGCTGCTTCCAGTTTGTGTTAGCCTTCTGTTTTCCTTTGGGTTTTTCTTCCAATTCACAAACAATTGTGGAGACATTACTTTGTGCACATTCAGAGGTTCTCCCTCATTATCCTTGATCTTGCTTCCTAGCTTCTTCTTCATCATTATGCTTAGCAGTCTTCCATGAAATACTTTTATAAGTGGTTTGTTTGTAGATTTCTTCAACTCATCTTTTTCTATCCAGTTGGAGATTTGATCGAACAGGATAGCTCCAAGGTTGATTTTCTTCTTCAGAACTATGGCAGACATGATCTTCAACTGCTAGTCGAGTATAGTGTCGTGTGCAGTGTCTTTGCACAGTATACATTTTCCCACTATCTCAGCAAGGAACTCGAATTCCTCAGGAAATTCCTTCTTCTTTATATCCTTCTGACTAGGGTTTCTTTGGTACCACATTAGCCTCTTTCCTTCTTCAATGTCGACTTCATCCAGGTTTATCAGACCTTGATTGGGAAACCCTAGACATTGATTGATGTCTGATGCTCTTATCTTCAGACTAGATCCTTTTACCTTAGTAGTCAGAAGCCCAGAGTTCGTTGAAGCATTTGAGTAGAACTGCTTCACTAGTTCTGTATAAACTAGAGTGTTGGCTTCTAGGCACTCAGAGAACCCAGCTTCTTTTACGAGTTCAAGTATGTCCTTGAACTTTGTCTCAGATTCTTCAAACTTTGTAAAGCTGAGTTGAATGCCTGTTACAACTTTCCATTCTGCCATTTAAGGAGTTCAAGGTATATGGTATATGGTTCAGAGAGATTTAGCTGAGTGTGATTTGGGTTCTGGAAGTTTGATTGGTTTGGCTTCGAAGAGGATTCTAGGGTTTAAAAAAAGGAGGGAGAGATGTTCAATGGGTTCTAGTAACTATTTGCAGGTTTTGAATTTGTCTTTATGGCAGTTTTTTCTCACACTACATATGTTATGTTGTGTCAACTAGCCATTGGTTGCACGATGCCCTGTAACAAGCTGTAACTCCCCATTAACTTTTCAGTTAGATGTCTCTTTTAGAAGAGTAGACGTTTGATTAACGTGGATTGACCGTTGACCACTCTGGTTCGTAGAGTAGTATGATAGGGCGGCTATGGACTCTACGATTTCCTTTGTTTACTCAACGTTTAACTTTTGAGAGATGATGCAGTGGATGGTTTTGACATTTCTCCTCATGTTGAAACTGTATAGCCCAACCAATCGATGTAATTTTTATGAAGGCTTGGGCATTTTCTTTAGCGGGACATCTTTCCAACCAAAGATTGAACTTATCTCCTCACAATCTGAATGGTTGGGCAATTTTCTAGTTCTTCCGAGCTTCTCATGAGCTAAAGTATCCTCTAGTAGGACTGCGATCGTCGAGTCTTCTTCTACGATCGATGAGGTTGCACTACAATCGTGGAGTTCTCTTCAACCTCTACTTTACGATTGTTGACTGACTTGGTCCTTGAGATGAACTTGATTAAGCAGTTCTTCTAGGTTAAGGTAGCTCATGAAGGGCCAACCTCTTAGAGTGAGCTAAGGGTTAGGTTTGTCCCTGAGGCGCTTTTCAGATGAAATACTTTAGAAGTGATTTGCACTGATATCTCATTTGACCTTTCCTGGTGGTGAGGTCCTCTACCAACTTTAGACAATTGCATTTATTGTAATCATGGTGTCCTTCTGCTATTCCACTATGATCAGATGTTTGATCGTAGGCTCTCCACGTTTTTGAGTTGGGTGGCTGAAAGGTTATCAGTAGTACATTTTGAGATGTTCCTACTGACTATGGATCTTCATTTGGTTCATCAGCCATAAAGTTTGGGACTCTGTAGCTGGTACACTGCTTCATAGAATATTTTAGTGTTGTTGTTCCTTAATAGATCACTACTTTCCCACGGTTGATGTTGTCTTTTCAGTGAGGTGTGATTTCCTTTTCTTCATGCACGTAAGGAAGCATCCCTGCATATCTCCTTCTGACTGAAGTCATTAAATCTTCTTATATCGTAAAAATGAGTATCTTCATGGTTGATCATTCTACGATCATTTGATGGCACTACGAACGTAGTCTTCTTTTACAGTTTGTACTTGTGGAGTTCTGCTCCCGTAATGAGTTCCTCATGTTTGATGCTCGATGATCCTCTGTGGTGAGTTTCCGTGAGGAGTCTTCTCTTATGACCTGCTTTGAATGATTGAGTGTCTAAGACCATTTTACATCTTTGGTTGAATGACTTGCTTCCTTATAAGGATCAGCAACAATGTGAGCTTCATTCAGATTAGCTCATCAAGTCTTCCAGGACAGGCTTTGACAAATAGGAGTTTTATCAGAATCATTTCTTAATAGTCATAAGCCTTCTCTTTGGTTGAATTTCTTCTTGATCAGAAGTCTTACGCTTCAAAGATTCCTTAGTGTGGTCGGATGGACCGGTACACCGCAGTTATAAATTTCTATTTTTGGTACCCATGATTAAATGGGTCCTGCTAGGAGTTAGTTTTCTAAACCCACATTCCTCATATATTTGGATAATCATCATATTGATCACCAACAGTCATATTCATGCATGTAACTAATTTAGATAATACATTTTGAGATGCATGATGGTGAGTGTGTGTGAGATTTGCTATTTTAATAAACCACTATTTTTCTTTGATAGTTTCATCATTTGCTAGGTTATGTTCACAGGGTTTAAATGTTCACAGAGTGAGAATCAACTCTACAATTTATTTGTATCTGGTTGATTCATGGAGGTGATCAGTTTCTACAAATCTTCAAGATGCTCTTGTAGAACTGATCATACTCTATGTGTTATTAAACACTTAGACCATAGATTATACATACATACTAACCCATCAGCAAAGATTACTTCACATAAAATTATTTTAACCTGTGATGCTATTATGACCCATTTCAAATTTCTTTCAAGATGTCATCTTCAACCTAAAACTTGGATGGAGAGAAAGTTTATAGGCATTTGAGTTTCCACCCTTAGTGTACTTTCTCTCTTCACCTTTTTAGGTAAATTATGATTCCTTGAAAGAATACTGTTATAGTTCATAAGGGATGCAATCATGATGTACATATTTATATAAGTGAGGAACCGTACCTTTTTACTGTCAGTTTCTTAACAGTCATTTATCTAAGATATACTGAGTTTAGGCATTGATGTGCATAGTTTCTCAATTTCTCCCGACAATTTATTTGCTTGATTGACCTTCAATCAATCAGTCATGGTCTTGAAGATGCAAGCTAAGAGAATATCAGCATCTTTAGTCCTTTGACATCCTTGAGTTCACAAGGTTTACATCCAGCTGCAAGTTAGCCAGACACATGTTTGAGAAGTTCTTTCTTCTCAGGATAAGGATTTCTTAGCATGTATGGCCTTTTCATCTTTTCAGGCTGGTGGATGTTTGATTCTTTTCTGTTGATGTCTCCTGAGCTTTCTAGCCTGGTCTTCAGACTACAAGATTGACCGCGAGCAAGGATTGGTCTTGTTGATGTGGCAATCAAGAATATGGACCAATTTGAGCAGCTTCAGGTGTATATGCACATTTACCTATACACAATATTTCCAACGTGTGAGCTCATTTGCATATAACAAGTGACTTACTACTAAACTAAGTTTAGAACAATGTTTGTGCCTAGGATCAGACTCAAAGCGATTAGCTTTTGAATATAGCATGAGAAACCGCTTTCTCGATACCAATTGTTAGTTCGATGAGGCACAATATAGATCTAGAAGGGGGGGTTGAATAGATCCTTTGATTTTCAAAATGCTTTTTCTCTTTTAAGTTGTATTGCTCATTAAGTAGGAGATGACAAACACAAGAATCTTTTCAATCACAGCGGAATAAGTAAAAGATCCCCTTCATTGATATATTCATAGTAAGTCATACATTGTTCGTAGAGTTAACTTAGTAGTAGGCAGTTAGCACATATATAGCAGTTATAGCAGTTAAGGTACATAATGTAAATGACATAAAGTAAAAGACACAAAGGGTTTTAAGTGGTTCAAAGACTCAAGCTCCTAATCTACTCTTCTGCTTTCAACTAGCAGGATTTCCACTAAGGAAGGGCAGCACCCTGAATCACTAAGATTCCTTCAAGGCCAGCAGCCTTGGGACTTCAGTTCACTAAGAACTCTTCAAGGCCAGCAGCCTTGGAACTTCTCTAGTTCCCTAGGAACTTTTCAAGCCCAGCAGGCTTGGAACTTCATTTAGTCCCTCCAGACAAGGACCCCACAGGCCCTGGCTTCTTGTTGTTGAGTTGTTTGTTTGTTTGTTGGAGTTGGTGCTTGCTAAGATGTCTTTAAGCTCTGAACATCTTCTGTACTTAGAAGCTTGGCGTGATCATCCTTGAAGTGCAGTTGAGTGTTGCATGATGCTCAGCTTCCTCAGTTACTCAACCACTTCTGATGATCCCTTGATGAACTGCCTTGAAGATCATTCATCTTGATACTTGATGGCTGCACATGATGGGTTTCTAATATGACTGTAAGCTCTTCTGCTAGGTACTTAGAAACTTTCTCATGTTTGCCACCATGATGGCGTTGGTGATCTTCTTTCTTGATACTTGATGCCTTCTCATGATGAACTTGCTAAGATGACTGTGAGCTCTCCTCTATGGTACTTAGAGTCTTCTCACGATGGACATCAAGATGACATTGATGTTCTTCTATCTCTTGGCAGTTCAGAACACTCTTTTTATAGTAGAACTCTCACTTCTACATTGTAGAACTCTCACTTCTACTTCTTTCTTTTTCTGTCTCTAAGTGTTCTTGGTGGATCGTAGAGTGAGTCTTCAGACCTTCATTGGTCACTCACTATTTACGTTGGTTAGATTAGTCCACCACTTCTCCAAACTCAGCAACTCTAGCAACCCTCGATCTTTAAAGCTCTTGTTAATTTATACTCCTTCCCAATCCTTCCGTTGGAAAGTAGCCATTGAAAGCTATTCAAATATCTTCACAGATATCGAGTTGACTAAGGTAGACTGCAGATGTGACATGTCATACTTTTCTGACACTACAGTCTACTGTTTCACCTACCCCATCAGAAATGTCACTTTAATGTCTTGGGCAGGTCGAAGACTTTATTTCCTCCTTCTGATTTCTCGATCAGAGGTTGTCCTTTTGCATCGATGCTCTCAATAAGCTCTTGTCCGAATATTACCCTTCAGATTGAACCATTGCCAATGCTTCAATCTTTACCTATTCGAGCTCTACGATTCTGATGCATGTCTTCATGGACCTGATCGTAGTGTCTTGTTGACTGGTAAAGACAACACTACGATCTTGAAGAGTGTTGATTGGATCTTCAATGTAGAACACCTCTTCCTTCTCTTGTGCAAAGGCTTTAACACTTACATTTGCCTCAGTGCCTCGAATCGATGGCTTAACTTCTTTGTTCTGGCCCCTTCTGAATAGCAAGACACTTCAGATTTGTGGCGTGTCCAGCTCGCTTTCTCCTTGTGATCTCCCGTTCACTTATCTTCAATGGACTTACTCAATGCTTAATCACTTTAGCCTTGTTCTTCAGAAGTTGTCCAGTATCTCTGTATGCACTCCATTAGTTCTTTCTTTGTTTGGAAAACACTACGATCCTGGTAACTTCCAAGATCATTGTCTTACATGTCCGCTTGACACCATCGCGACTTGTCGACTTTCCTTAGTCGGGCCATGAAGTCTTCTTCGATCTCCTTATGGAAGACTTCATCTCGAATGGCTTCACAACTCAATCTTGATGCTGATTGGGTTGGTGCTTAGATCTTCTGTTAGCTTTCATGCCATTCGTTGAGTGCTCTCTGGTTTCCTTCAGGTGGGACGTATCTATGCAGTGCCAACCAGAGGCTTCATTCCTTTGGATATTCTGGGAGTGCTCATTTATTGAGAATCGTATTTGTTCTACGATTCTGCCTTGGCATTGTGAGCACATCTGTTGAGGTCTTAGTTCTGCACTCTACGATTCAGCTTTGGCTGTGCAGACACTACGACTCCAAGATCAGATCTTGACACTCAATGATTTCTGTCGTTGTGCTTGTTGTCTTCATCTGATCTTGCTCTACTACGATCTCTGCCTCTGGTATGATTAGTAGACTCTACGACTCTGAGTGTAGTCTACGATTCTTGACTTGGCTTTGGCAGATATATACTCGGTCATTTCGTGGCGGTGCTATCTCTACGCAATTTCGAACATAACTTCCTCAGCAGACTACGGCCCTGAGGAAGTTCTCCTCGACACACTACGATCCTTCCTCGTCTCTCCTGGAAGTCTACAAACTCTGAGATCAGATCTTGCAGACTACGATTCTGCCTCGATAGCTCTCGAGTTTTCCTTGACTCTCCGGCAAACTACGATTTACAGTGCGAGGTTTCGACGATTAGACAAGCCTATCTATTACATCATAAGATCAACCTAACATGCTTGATCTTTCTATATTTATAGTCCCTTGTACATCATTTCTTTTTAAGGACTTTACAAAGTCATTTTTCTTATGTAGGATCAACCTAACACATTTGATCAATTCATTCTAAGTCCTTGTACATATGTTTCTATTATCTATCAAAGGACTTTCTGACTTTTCTTAATGCAAGCATACTTGTATATTCATTCATATATATATATATATATATATATATATATATATATATATATATATATATATATATATATATATATATCATAATTAAATCACATGTAAATAGGAATATCATTCACATGCTTATTCCTGACAGACTCCAGCTGGATAGAGGCCATGCATGAAGAACTTAATCTGTTCGAAAGAATCAAAGTATGGAGATTGGTACCAAGACCAAAGAATCATCCTGTTATTGGAACCAAGTGGGTCTTCAGAAACAAGATGGATGAAGATGGAGTAATAACTAAGAATAAGGCAAGACTAGTGGCCAAGGGCTACTCTCAGGAAGAAGGCATTGACTATGATGAGACATTTACACCTGTTGCCAGACTAGAAGCCATCAGAATATTCCTTGCCTTTGCTGCTCACATGAAATTCAAGGTCTTTCAAATGGATGTCAAAAGTGCATTCTTGAATGGTGAACTTCAAGAAGAAGTCTATGTAGAGAAACCTCCAGGTTTCATCAATCCATCTCTTTCTAATTATGTCTTTAGATTAGACAAAGCCTTATATGGTCTTAAACAAGCACCTAGAGCATGGTATGAAACACTAACTAACTTTATTATTGAAAATGGGTTCACTAGAGGCAGAATAGATACCACACTATTTCTTAGAAAGCATAAAGATAAAGTCTTATTAGTTCAAATATACGTTGATGACATTATTTTTGGATCTACTGATGAAAAGTTATGCAAGAGATTCTCCAAGCTTATGCAGAGCAAGTTTGAAATGAGCATGATGGGTGAGCTGAATTTCTTCCTTGGACTGCAAGTAAAGCAGACTGATGAAGGAATCTTCATAACCCAAGCCAAGTACATTAAAGACTTACTTAAGAAGTATGGCATGGAATCAGCCTCTCCCATGAAAACCCAAATTGCTCCTGCAACCAAGCTTGACAAAGATGAAAAAGGTAAAAGTATTGATGTAACTCAATACAGAGGTATGATAGGCTCTCTTTTATATCTAACTTCCAGTAGACCAGATATAATGTTTGCAACATGCATTTGTGCTAGATTTCAAGCTAATCCTAAAGAATCTCATTTAACTGTTGTAAAGAGGATTTTCAGGTATCTCAAGGGTACACCTCAATTAGGGCTTTGGTATCCCAAGGAGTCCTCATTTGAACTAACGGGATATCTGAGATCTTTGATTTTGCGGTCGCAAAATAAATAGAAAGAGTACCGATGGCTTTTGTCAATTGCTTAGGAAGCAGGACTTGTGTCTGGTTTAGCAAGAAGCAAAATTCAAGATATCTACTTCAACCGCAAAAAGTGAATATATTTTTCTTTGGCGACTTCATGTATGAGATCCTATGGATGAAAAATCAGCTAGCAGATTATGGGTTTGAATTCAAATCCATACCTATTCACTGTGATAACACAAGTGCAATTGCAATAACTCACAATCTTGTCATGCATTCTAGGACTAAGCATATAGAAATAAGGTATCACTTCATTAGGGATCATGTGCAAAATAGAACTATATATTTACAATATATCCCTACTGAAAACCAACTTGCTGATGTCTTTGTCTTTACAAAACCTGTAGATGAATCCAAATTTAACAAGTTAATAAGTGAGCTAGGCATGCTTAACTTACAACCATGAAAAATATGCTCTAGTTTGTGCTAACCATACAGATTTAAAGGCTATGATCGAAATCATAGACATGATCAAAGGAAGTCCACGATCGTAGAGCTGAAGTGTCATAAAAGACAACGATCGCAGTACAGACTCAACGATCGCAGTGCAGACTCAACGATAGCAGAATTCCATCAACAAAACAAAGGAGCATCCTGTGACAACGAAAGTTCAACAAAACAAAGCAATCTCTCTGATAAGCGCATCAGGGACAAACCTAATCCTTGATTCATTCAATGAGGTTGGCCCTTCCTGAGTTACCTTAAACCATGAGGAATGTTAAGTCAAAAGTTCATCACAAGGACTCGGTCAGAGTCGACGATTGTAGTTCAGACTCGACGATTACAGTTCAGACTCAACGATTACAGCTCAGACACGATGACTACTTAACAGACTCAACGATGGATGAACAGACTCGACAAATGTAGAACAAACTCGACGATTCTAAGGACCATCTCAACGATCGTAGTCCTCCTGAAGAATATATTAGCTCAGAAGGAGTTAAGGGCAATTCAGTACAATCCTCCTCAGTCAGATTCGTAGAGCCAAGCAGAATTGGACACCTGTCCCACTAAGCAAAATGGAGAGAGGGAAGTTACTTGTACCATTAGAAGGCGCCTTTTTGAAATCAGAAGTTCAAAAGCTTATCTCTCTCCCTATCTCTGCAAGAAGAAACCATAAACTATCAAGAAAGCTCAATCAACCATACACTCTACAAAGAAATCAATGGCAACCTCCAACGTCATCTCTGGCTACAGACTCTATTTTGATGAGTTCAAACTGTTAAACCCAAATTTCACAAAACTCTATCATTAATAAAGAAGGCTGGTCTTGAAGAAGCTCTGGGTATGGCCATATTGATCTACCCTAAACTAGTGAAAGAATTCTACAGGAATAGTGTGTTCAAAAATGACGTCATCACCACTAAAGTCAGGGATGTGGAAATCAAGCTGGAGGCTGAGGATATCAACCTAGCCCTAGGTTTCAAATCTGAAGGGTACTCGTTCATAGATGGCATAGATTTCCATGAGGGACTTAAAAGGATGCATCACAAGAAATTCCCCTCTGTCAAAGGATATAAGAAGAAGGAGTTTCCTCAGAGGTACGAATTTTTAGCTGACATTGTCGAAAAATGCATATGCTGCAAAAGCTCAGGGCACGATTCTGTAAATGAGGTACAACTCAAGCTCATGACTGCTATAAGTTGTGGAATACAACTTAACTATGGAGCTCTACTACTTGAATGGATTGGAAAATGGATTCTCAGCTCGAAGAAATCAAAAAGCACTGGGAAGATGCTCTACGGGAGATTCATCAGCATTATTCTACAGTCCGCCTTGGGCGATAAAATTGAGGATGATAAAGGTGAACAAATAAATCCGAACAGAAGAATGACCCAGTAATTGTTTGAGAACTGGAAAAAGAATCCAGCTGAAAATGTGTGAATGATGTCTGAGTCCAGTGGTAGAACTGCTGATGCAAAGGAATTAGGGATTCCATGGAATATGTCAATTGTCAGGGAGACTGAAGAAGAAGAAGAAGAAACTAACAAGGAAGAGCCCGCTGCCCTGATCAAAAAAAGCAAGGGCAAAAGAAAGCTAAAGGCTAGAATGGCAGAAGAAACTCAAGGATCAACTACTGATAAACCTGTAGAGTCCTCTGACATTGAGACTCTAAGGATCCTAAGAAGAAAACAACAGCAGGCTGAGGCAGAAGAAGACGGAGCTACCATATCATAGTTGCTGAAGAAGAACAAAATCAGTCATAAATCCAAGAGGCCATATGTCTCTTCAATCGTAGAGTCTCTACCGATCGTAGAGACCAGACTGAACACCTCAAGCAAGGAAATTGCTGCATCAGATGTTCTGGCTGATCAATAGGATAAAGCTGAAGCTCAAGAAAGTCCCGAGGTTGTGCTCTCGATTTTAGAAAACCAAAGACTTAAAATCCGGTTAAGAAGTATATCCTTGTCAATGAAGGAGTACTCAAAAAGGAAGACAAAGAGTTGGCTGCCGAACAGGAACGGTCCAAAGAAAGCCAAAAGAACAGAGCTCAAGCTGAGGAGGAGACACCTGAAGTTCTAATCATAGAGAATACGCCCGCTGAGGGGGAGCTACTAATCATGCAAGAGGATGATCATGCTGAGGGGGAGGCTCATGATATCCCCATGACAGAAGAAGAGGTTCCTGCAGAAAATGAAGGAGAATCAGTGCAAGAACATCATGAGGCCATTGATATAATGGAATCCTCAAACGAAAACAGAGAAGAGGATGAAGGTGACGAGGTCGAGATCAGAGTTGTGGGCATTGATGGGTACAAAAAAGCTAACTATGAGCAACTGTTTTCCTATCTACCCATGATGCATTTCCATCAAGCTCAAATTCTAAACTCCTGGAATCACATGTTTTGGAGCTTCAAAGAATATCCAGCCATCTCTGTGCTAGCTCATGGATTCCCAGGAAGTTTCAACTTTGCCAAGAAGTTACTCACAAATAACTCCTCTTCAAAGAATGAACATGAGGTACTGTCTATCCTGTAAGACCCCAAATAATTAATAAATGAAATTTAATTTCCTCTAATTATTATTTTGAAATAGTAAGGGTTGATGTGATTAATGTGGATAGTTATGGGTAAAATACGCAAATATTTCAAAATAAGCAAGTGGTTATAAAATATTCATTGTTGTGGGGAATATTCATTTGGTGGTCGTGGAATATTAAAGCATTGTCTTGGGAATATTTGTACGACAGTATGCCATGACCATGTGGGCCCATAATAATGTAAAGCGATTGGAGGAAGAAAGCGACAAATATAAGTTGTTTAAAAATAACAGTAGTAGTTGTTACTGATTTAATTTGTTGGAATACCATTGGTTAAAAAAAACACGATGTCTGGCGTTGTTGCAAGATGACACTGCAGATTGCACCAATTATTGACTCTTACGTAAGAAGGCACTACTCAATAATGGTTCTGATAATTATTGTTCAAGATTTTATTGGTTCAATAATTGTCATACCGCGATATTTTATATTTGTTGTTGTTTGATAATTGTCATTACACAAACATTTTTCATTATCGAAGCAATAATTCATATTATCTGAATAATATTATTAGATAACATTATTGGAAATGTCTAGAAAGTTCATCTAAGGAGAGGTTTGGTCACCTAATTGCGCCGCCAAGAAGGAGAAATTCTTATTGAAAGCCCCTCTTCACCGGGCTGCTCGGTTGTCAATATTGTGATTCTCGTAATATTATTTGTGAATAATTAATTATTGATTCATATGATGAGGAAAATATTGATTTTATGTGGATATAGATGGAGAAAATTTTTAATGTGACAATTGTTGAAAATTGAAATTTTATCTTTTTTCGATAAAATAATTCATTTAAATATATATATTATTATATTTTAATAATATAATAATGGTGATATTTTTACAACGAATGTGGGATATATGAGTATACAAGGAGGAAGAGTATTTTTGTTGTAATAAATGTTTAAAACATGTTAAACATGCTCTGTGGACCCCATTTATTATTTGAAATTTGATTATAGCTTTTTGAAATCGCCTGGATTTATGGATTTCGATCAATTGCATTTGGAATTTGGGAAAACTTTCTTCCGCAAAGTTGTAGAGAATTGAATTTCCTATAAAACTCTCAAGATTGAATGTTACGACAAAATGGCTATTTATTATGAATTATTGAAGTTTCGAAGCTCCGAAATAATTGATTTTTAGAAGTTTAAAATGATTTAAATAACAAAAATGTTTTTGGAATGTTTGGGGGCATCATTAACATGTGATATAAATGTGTTGAGAGCTGAAATTCAGATTTCAAATGATGCGTATAATATTTGTATAAATAATATTATTATATTAAATTTTCTGCTTTGGTGTTCTAAGCAATTTCCTATAAATAGGTGCTTAGCTAAGAATTGAAAATCACACTTTAAACTCAAGTTTTTCTCTCTATATTATCGAAGCGTATTCTTGTGAGTATTTTGAGTATACTTTGAGTATTGTTATACGGTGAAAGTTCAAGTTATAGCTTTATATCCGAAGATTCCAGTTAAATCTTTGTCTTCCGAGGTAAGGGATATTATTTTTTTCATAATGATATTATTTCTTCAATATTATTATTTGAAATATTGATCTGAAGTTTTTATCAAATTTGGAACTTTTGGTGTCGGAGTTACTATTTACGATATCAAGACTATTCACGATATCTGATTCTTATTCACGAATACTAAGACTATTCATCGAAAAAATGAAAATTTTCCTTTTCGTCCAAAATATTTATTGTGGATACTAGTTTTGATTGTATCCATGTTTTGATCATTCTTGAATTTTACACCACTATGATTATTTTTGAGGTATTTTTGGGCGTGGATAAAAACAAAGTACGAATCCTTAATCCTTAATCCTTGTCATTTTGTTTCCTTTGGATTCGTTTCTTAAAAAAATATATATATATTTTTCATCATCCTCGATCTTAAATGATGATATTATTGAATATCTTTGGCTTAGTAGTGCAAAAAGATGATTGATTCGATGAATATTTTGGCTGTAGTGCAAAAGATGAATGATTTCGATGAATATCTTTGGCCCGTAGTGCAAAAAGATGAGCAGTGTTTAGATGAACATAACTAATTGGTGAATGTCCTTGGCTCCTGTAGTGCAAGGATGAATATATGATTCCAGATATATATTGATTGATGTTACGAGGATAAAAATATTGATGATGGAATCATTAAATTCATAGATATTAGTAGATTTCATCCTCTACGTAACTCTTCTATGAATTAATATTTTCCGTCATGCAGTATTGATTTAAAACTTGTTGTCTATTGTGATTCTATTAAATTTTTCCTTGTTAAAGACTAACGATAATTTGTTGTATATTATCTTAGTCATAATATCTTCTTTTTGGGCTAGTTGAGCTCACCATTTTCCTTTTTGTTCCATTTTTCTTCTCAGGAGGCGAAAATGTAGCAAGTACGAGTCGGGGTATGGAATAATGGTTTTAGAGAGTTGTTTAGTAGTCCTCACCATTTTTGTAAAATAATGTATCAATAATTATGATGAGGATTTATTTGTATGTGGATATTGTTTAGGTGGCAATATCTGTATTTAAACTCGCTTTTCTTGTTGTAATAATAAAGTTGTAGTTGTTTCTGTACCGTGTATTGACAACTCAGAATGGGTGATGTATACCTATTTTGGGGGTGTCACATATCCCAACCCTCTTCAGAGTTAATCACTCTCCATCATCCTCAATCAGTCAATTTTATGAATTCCCACGATGGTTGGAAGTGATTCTACATCCACTAAGTCAATTCCCAGCTGCAGAATCCCAAAATTCTGTAACTGATGAATTAAATATGACCAAATTTATACTGCTCCCACCTCTCATCATCTCTACGATTACAGACTCTAACCCCAGTATAGAGTCCCAAGTCCAAATCGTGAGAGCCACCTACTACACACACCCAAACATGGGCCCTCCATCCGATATTCCCTCCTCATCCAAAGAAGCGAATACTTCAACCTTGATCTTGCCCTCTACTCATTGCAAGATCAATTCAAGAGCACACCACCTCCTTCACAAATTCCCCATCTCAATAAACTTCTGTCAGAGCTGCCCACCAAAGTCGATTAGTCAGCCATGTCCAAAAAAGTGATCAAGGAACTCGATGAGAGTCTTGAAGAACACACTGAACTCATTCAGATGAGATTAACTACAATGATCAATGCTGCAAATAATCTCCCAAGCTCCCTAAGCTCTACGCTCACTAAGAAACTTAAAGAGCTCATCAAGGAAATGATTCAGAGCATAAAGGATAGGGATGACATTCATTTTCTAGCAGCCAAAAGACATAGAGATGTTGTTCTTGTTTTGCAGTCCACTCAGGAAGCTCATAATAAACTGATGATGGAGAACTTCCTCAATCTGCAAATTATCGTAAAAGAGTTCCAACAATTTTACGTCAGCCAAGGACAACAGACTGACAACATACTGGCCGTTCTTCAACAACGGGAAGCTCGATCTAATGCGTTGATTCAAGAAAATCAAGAGGATATTACTCAAACTCAGAGTTCAACTCAACGAGCTTGTCCAAGGAGTGACTCGCCTTTCAGAAGACATTCGAACCCTTGATGCTGACATAAAGGGGGAGAAAAAAGGAAAAGGAATTCAAGGCAGAGGCAGAGGTCAATTTCAAACTCAATCTTCATGGAATCCTCCTGCAAGGCAATTCCACCAACAGACTCCACGATCCAGCCATCAAACTCAACAATCTGATCAGCAGGAAGTTTTAATGGCTCAACTATTAAGAAGTCAAAGGCCTTCTCCCAGCTCTCATGAGGTGACAACAACAGGCCTAAGAATACCAATTGGAGATCCTGCATTCATAAATAGGCATGATCACAATCCAAGACTAAGCCCAAGTGAGCTAGAAGATCTATCCAGGAGAGACGAAGCAAGCAGAAAAAGGAGAGCTGAGGAATATGCAAATCCTCCGAGAAGCAAAAGGCTGAAGAAATAGAGATAAGTTGAATTTTAATTCTTATTGATGTAGTCAAACTTAAATGTAATATCTATCTTCATACATCAATAAATTCATACTTCTTCTCTAGAATTTTTAGCTGCTCACTGAAATATTAAGTCATATTTACTTTGCTGCAACTACATATAGAATTTGATAATCATGACAACAAATCTCCTTGGTTATGTCAACATCAAATAGGGGGAGATTGTTGGAAGAATGCATATTTTGATTTAATGTTTAAAGTAAATGCTCATGATTATATGTAAAGTCCTTCAAGGAATATATGTACAAGGACTTAGTGATAGATCAAAATTGTTAGGTTGATCTTAGCTTTTAATGTTCATCATTCTATAAACGAATGTATAGATAAAGAGATCAAAGATGTTAGGTTGATCTATAAATTGAAAGAAATAGATAGGTCTTGAAGAGAATCACAATCTATCAAGCTGATCAACAAAATGCAGAAGCTAAGGTAGGATCGTAGAGCTTAGAAGATCGTAGTGTATCTTCCTCGAAGGGCCTTTCTAGAAATCGTAGAGTGGTCCAAACGTTTTCCGAAGCTAACTCAGAGTTCGTAGTGTGCTCTCGGAAATGTAGAGTCTGCAAAACGAGCAAATGAAGATCGTAGTGTGAAAATCCTTCAGAGAAATCGTAGTGTTCTCTTCAGACCAAGCAACAATGTGACAAGACACCACGATATGGATCGTAGAGTATAATTTGTCTTGTGTCAGAAGCATCGAGCCCTACTTTTATTTAAAGACAAATTCCAACAAAAGTGGAATGGATTTGAAACGTTGAAGTCCTCTCCAGTCCCAATGGTACAAAAGATATCCTTAGTATTCAACAAAAGGAACGTATTCAAGAAGCTAAGGAAAAGACCATAGGACAGAGGAAAAACACCTTTTCAGGTGTTAGGTGAGAAAGCAATCAGCGTGTCAAGCAATGTAATGCAATTCAGAAGGTGTGTAGAAAAGTCTCCATCAAAGTTCAGAAATGTCAAACGCATTTAATGCTTCAACAAAAGGCTTCAACGAATAGATTTCAAGAATCACATATATATGAAGAACATATGCAGATGAGAAATCTAAGCAGGCATTGAACAAAAACGCACAAGAACACTCAACGCTCAACTCTACGATCTAAGAAAAAGAGCAAGCTTGCTTAGCTACCCAGTTCTTTCGAACAAGTGCTTAACTGCAACTGAGTATTATCAATCATGAACTCAACAACTACCAATCAACTGAAGTAAAAGTTCCAAGTCAGAAGGACTTGAAGAGTTCTAAGTGAACTGTGAAGAACCAAGTTTGCTGGACTTGAAGAGTTCAAGAGTGAACTAAGAAGTGCCTAGACTGCTAGTCTAGAAGGAATCTGTGAGATTCAGAAAAGTGTAAAAGACATCCTTAGTGGATTTCCTACTCGAGGAATAGAAGAGTGGACTAGGAGCTTTAAGTGCTCTGAACCACTTAAAAACAACTGTGTCTATTTCATTCTTGCCATAACTGCTATAACTACTATAACTGTTATAACTACCTCACTCTCATTAACTCTATCTAAAAGGGATTTCAAAGAAACCTTAATTCGTTGTGTTTAAATCATTATCAAAACTGTCTTAGCAAAAACGAAAAGATTTTTAAATATCTATTCAACCCCCCCCCCCCCCTTCTAGATAACTATTGTGCCTTCGGAAACTAAAACATACTATCGAAGGAATTCCCCGTCTATCCTCTCCAAGTTCTTGTCTCACATCTCAGCCAGGGATCATATCCCTAAGCTCTGATACCAACTATGACGCCCCCAAAATAGGTATACATCACCCATCTTGAGTCACCAAATACACGGTACAAAATTCAAATACAACTTAATATACAACTGTCATGTAAATACGACAATACATAAACTGAGAGTTTTAATACGAATATTGTCTTCTAGACAGTATTCAACTCAAAAGGAGTCCTCAATACATTTATTATCACACTATTTCATAGAATAGTGAGGACTACTAATGCTATCATCTGGACCAATCACTCCGTTCCCCGACTAGTCCCCATTACGTTCTCATTTTCTGAAGAGAACAATGAAAGCAAAAAGGTGAGCTCAACTAGCCCAAAGAAGAAATATTATGACTAAGATAATGCAGAATAATTTATCGTTAGCCTTCAACAGTGTTAAACTGATAAAATATAACAAACATCAAGTTTAATCTGCAGTGGAACAAGTAATCCATTAGAAGAGTCAGTAGAGAATAAAATCTACTATCTTCTATGATTTAAAAAGGTTTTCATCACTTTTATCACGAGACTCAAACTTAATAAATAATAAACATCATCCCCCGCACTACTACCAAGGATATTCATTAGTATCACGACCACAAATTATCCATGCACTATGGGCGAGGATATTCGTGTTTTCATCAATGGTCATGATCATGCCAACAATCTTTGTCCATCAATGCACTACGGCCAATGAGGACTTTTACCACATCATTTATAACATTACGGTCATATTTATACTTAATAATCCGGTCATAATCATACCAAGTCCATCTATGCACTACGTGCCACGAGATGACTTTTCAATGTAATATAAACATGAGGATTATAACAATGATATAAGAATTCAATAAAACAAGTTCAAGGATAAATTTTTAAAGATTTATAATTTAATTTATCCAGGAATTTATAACGTCCAAATTGTCAACATGATACTGCTTTATGGAGTAAAATTCAAGAATAATATTGTACCAAAAATAATTTGGACCGAAAACGAATCAATTTTTATCATAAATAGTACCCCGGGTGAATAGTACTTGAGTGAATAGTACCTAAGTGATTAGTACCCCGTGAATAATACTTCGGGAATAGTAATCCTATGAATAGTATTCCGGCATGAAAAAGTTAAAACTTATCAAGAATGCTCAGACTAATATTTTCATGAAAAGATACTAAATGAAGCGCAAATATCAAGGATATTCTACTAATTTCATGGAGTTTAGAAACCAAAACTTTAACAAAACGAGTATAGAATTCGAAATCTGAAACGAAATAATATTACTTACATACTACAGAGTATGGAAGAAAATATTATTTCAAGCGAATATTGAACAAAAATAACATCCCTTACCTTGAAAAGAAGAGTATTCCAACTGGTATAGCGGGGATATTCTTAAAGAAAACTTTCAATATTTTCTACGCTCAAAGCTTTCTAAAACTCGAAAGAAATACGCTCAAGATTATAGAAGAAGAATTCTCTGATTCTGGTGTGATTTTCAATTCTAACTTAAGCGCCTATTTATAGGAAAATGCTAGAACGCCATAGGAGACTAAATTAATAAAATAATATTTTATTTTATTTTTTCCTTACGTATGCCAAGACCATGACTATCAAGGCATGCCATTCTTGAAAAAATCTCAGCGCATGTTTTGACAAAAATAAGTGGGTCCCACCCATAATTTTAATAAAAATATTTTAATTTCCAAAACTTCAACAATTCATAATAAATAGCCCTTTTATCAGAAAAATACGAATTTTATGTCCATTCCACACAAAATCGAATTCTCTACAACTTTATAGCTTTAAGTTTTTCCAAATTCCAAACAGAAAATATCCCAATTTCACAAACGAACGATTTTCAACACCTCATAAAATTCATAAAAAATCATACGTTAATTTTTAATGGTTCAAAATTTGTGAACATATACTCAACTTATATATGTATAACATATCCAAAAATTACAACGATCCAACGGTCGGATTAAAATTATAACTCACGCAATAGAGCTTTAAGAACACACCGATTTGATTTTTTTAATACCTCCAATCCGACAAAATACTGATAAAACACCTCAACATTAATTCCTTCATTTATAACCACATAAATAAATATTTTTCTATCCATCATTTATCTCCACATAAAATAAATATTTCTTTATCATATAAATCAATAATTAATTATTCACAAATAAAATTACAAAATCACAATAATTACAACCAAGCCGTTCCCAGGAAAGATGGGGCTTTTCGATAAGGATTTCTTCTTACTAGCGCGCAATTAGGTGACCAAACCTCTCCTTGACAGAACTTTCTAGACATTGCCAATAATGTTATCTAATAATATTATTCAAATAATATGAATTATTGATTTGATAATGGGAAATATTGTGCAGTGACAATTATTAAAACAACAATAATATAAAATATTAACACAGTAATTATTGAATCAATAAAATAAAATATTGAACAGTAATTACTGTAACAATTATTGAGTAATGCCTTCTTACGTAAGAATCAATAATTCAAAAATATTGTACAATACCGTGTGCTACTGTGCAACCACTCGTATTACTATATTTTAACCACCGGGTATTCTAACAGTTAACGGTAAAACTTTCGCCGTTATTTTTATAAAAAGATATTTTTGTCATTTTCTCAATCCGACAATAATTCCGTTGTGGGGTCCACCAATGATTGTGTCGTCGTATAAATATTCCCTGTTAAAACGAATATTCCCTGACCAATCGAATATAATATAACAACTTGCGTACTTTACAAAATTTATAAATATTACCCACAACTATAACATTATATTAAATTCACTCCATACTATTCAAAAATGATATTTATAGAAAATTCATCTTTATTCATAAAAGTTGGGGTCTTACAGGGTCTGTATACTCAGGATATGTTCCATAGCTGGTGGTCCCCTCGTACCATCGAAGCCCAGACCCACGCCACTTAGTTCATGGGGGATATGGTTCCTAGATCCGTGATGATGAAGGATTGGATGGCCTATGTCTGAGATCCGACTCATTTGACATAGATTGACAGCTTGACCCAGAAGTTAGACCAAGCACATTTCTTTATTCTGTACTTGGGTAGAGATCCTTCAGAGGCAGATACTTTTGATCCTTCCAGCTCGGGGGCTAGCCCTTCAGGTGACCCATATGGTTTTGCTGGTGAAGATCCTCTATTGTATAGGCCTGACAATCCACTTGATGGAGATCTAGTGACTCAAGAGGAGTTACATTAGGTGGACAGGATTGATGATGTAGACATTGACACCATTGTCTTCTTCTGATGTGTATTCTCACTATATCTTTTGATAGGCCTCTATTAGATACTGGGTGGCTGTGCCCCATTCTCGTTATATCTTTTGATAGGCCTCTGTTAGTTATTGGGCGTCTATGCCCCATTTCCATATATTTTTAGCTGTACAGAGATGATGTATTAGATGATGATGTACTTAGGAATGTATGTACTATTTTCCATTCCCTACATCATATTGCCATCTATTATTTATCATGCATGTATCATGTTATGCATATGTATGTCCAGAGATATATTCAAAGATTGACCTGGATGGTTTTTGTAATCTGCACCCACGAAATGTCTTCTTGACGATCGGTTGCATTGATCACACCCCACCAGTATTGATAGCCTCTCGTCTGAGGTCATGGTATAATAGTTTGTCACCTATAGATAGGGTTCCCGTTGATCAGTTATTACAGCATTCCATGACCCTCCTGATGCTCCAAGTTCTTGTGGGCTTTATAGATGGTATACTGGAGCACTGGGTACCAAAGAGGCAGGTTTTTTGATTCGAGACCCAGGAGTTAACTCCCACATTAGAGGAGTATGAGCGGTTAACAGTTTTACCACTAGACAGGCCTTACGCTCGGATGGCTATCGGCAATATGAGCCGGCAATTTATGACCCTCATCGGGCTGAGGCGTAGAGTAGTACAGGATGAGATTACATCCGGCCATGTGGTGTCCCAGCATTTTTTGATAGACAAATTTGGCTCAGTAGACAATTATGTACGGCACTCTGGGGATTTCACTACGTCGGAAGCTCAGTGGCGTGTTACCAGAGTAGACGTACCCATGATGTGCATAGTGGCTTATGTGTACTTGCCACTATATATGGATGAGCTGGATATCAGTGTTGTCATGGTAGTGAGATCTCTCAGGGAGGGTCATACCATTGTACCGATGATTGTGACAGAGACATTTAGATCGGCCACATATTGCCACACTTATCCTGCAGAGGTATTCATAGGTAGATCGGTCCTGTTGTACGTGTGGTTCATGTTACACTTGAGACCGATTGGCACCTTACGACGACATGGGTATTGCTTTTCCCATGATATAGCCATGTCTTACTCCTTTCAGCTAGTGGAGTGTACAGACGCTATATCTTGGTCGGTGTTCTTGGCAGGGATCGAAGATCTGCTCGACATTTTGCCGTGTACAGGGCTCAGTTCACCCTACAGCTTCATTACTCATGCACCTGGCATGGATTATCTCCCTCTGGCTGGTTTGAGAGGTATGACCACTTATCACCCACTGGCTGTGATGTCACAATTCGATCAATTTTAGGATGTCCGTCCTTTTGAGGGGGCATTAGGTCAGCGTTTGGCTTCTCGCCATTTGTCAGCAGAGGATAGATCCAGGGTGTATGCCTGTTGGGATCAGCGTGAGCTAGCTGAGTTTTCTGTTAGCCATCCGGGCTGTTTGATAAAGTATTTTACATGGATGGAGACAAAGACTGCATCGGCTGCGGTTGTATCCTTAGAGCTGGGGATTGATTCCAAGAAGGAGCTATTTGCTAGGTTGCCAATAGCTGTGATGGATTCTCCCAGTGTGACTGCTACTGTGACCCCGCATTAAGCAGAGTATTTAGAGCATAGCCTGCATCTGATGACATTTGAGAGAGATTAGGCTAGGGCCTTGATGTTGACAGCTCTTGCTATGAGAGATGCCACTTTATTGGAGATAGATGATGCTTTAGCTCATAGAGACACCCCTATTGTTTAGCGGGATGAGGCAAGATGTGACGCCCCCAAAACAGGTATACATCACCCATCTTGAGTCGCCAAATACATGGTACAAAATTCAAATACAACTTAATTATACAACAGTCGTGTAAAATATGACAAAACATAATCTAAGATTTTTAATAAGAATATTGTCATCTAGACAATATCCACACTCAATGGAGTCCTCATTACATTTATTATCACACTATTTAATAGAATATTGAGGACTACTAATGCTATCATCTGGACCGTCACTCTGTTCCCCGACTAGTCTCGGCTACGTTCTCATTTCCTGAAGAGAACAGTGAAAGAAAGGGTGAGCTCAACTAGCCTAGTAAGAAATATTATGACTAAGATAATGCAGAATAAATTATCATTAGCCTTCAACAATGTTAAACTGATAAAATATAATAGACAACAAGTTTAACTGCAGCAGAACAAGCAATCCATTAGAAGAGTCAAGTAGAGCATAAAATCTACTATCTTCAATGATTTAAAAAGTTTTTCATCAACTTTATCACTGAGACTCAGCTTAATAAATAAAATCGAATCATCCCTGCATCACGACTAAGGATATTCATGTAATCATCAATGGTCATGACTATACCGAATAATCCCTGGTCATAATCACACCAACAACTGTCCATCAATGAACTATAGGTCAATGAGGACTTTTAACACATCATTCGTCACATTACGGTCATGATTATACCGAATAATCCCTGGTCATAATTATACCAAGTCCATCTATGCACGTAAGCCAAAGATAACTTTCATCACAATATAAGCATGAGGATGATGATAATGACATAATAGTTCAATAAAACAAGTTCAAGGATAAATTTTAAAGATTTATAATTTTAATTTATCCAAAAATCAATAACGTCCAAGTTGTCAACATGATACTTATTTGTGGAGTCAAATTCAAGAATGCTCAGAAGAATATTTCCATGAAAAGATACTAGATGAAGCGTAAATATCAAGGATATTCCACTAATTTCATGAATTATAGAAGCCAAAACTTTAACCAACTGAGTATAATAGAATATATGAAACCACAAATGGATTTTTGCCCGCCATGCGGTAATCCACGTAGACAGATCATTTGCACAATTTAATAAGGAATGAATACGAAGGATCATTCACCATGCATGTGGTAATCCACATAGACAGGTTATTCCAACAGAATAATAAAGAATGGAATAATAGAAGAATTCACCGATGCGTGTAACGCAGACCCATTGGTTATTCCAATGTAATAATAAAGAATAGAACTAGGTCATGCGTAACCCACACGGACAGGATATTCTAACAGAATAATAAAGAATGGAACCAGGTCATGCATAATCCGCATAGACAGGATATTCCAACAGAATAATAGAGAATGGAATAACAACAGAATTCACCAGGCATGCAATAGACCGCACAGACATGTTATTCTAACAAAATAATAAATAATGGAATAACAGAAGAATTTCACCATGTATGCGGTACTTCGCATAGATAGGTTATTCCAACATAATAACAAAGAATGGAATAACAACCCTTACGAGTATTGAAAGAAAATAACTCTCTTCATGAATACGAAAGAATAATACCCCTTACCTTAAAAAAAATGGATACTGGAATAGTGAGGTAGCAGACTTCTCTTCTTCTTTCTCTCTATAATTTTTCTCTATAATAATTGCTCTATAGCTTTTGTGAATTGGTGAGAAATGAAGGAAGAATGAGCTTTTATTTATAGGAAAATATAGTTTCGATAATTGCACGTTTTGGGGATCGAAATATTACAGTATAATACCTTCCTCTTTTTCTTCATTTTTAATTTAGTCCTGCAAGTATTATCAAACTAACACCACCTCCCCTAATAATAAATAATGTGAATCAATAGTTCAATCATGTGAATCAATAGTTATAATCATGTGAAAATACGAATTACAGTATAGTACCTTCATCTATACCTCTATTTTTAACTTAGTCATGCAAGTATTATCAATCTTGCACCAACTCCCCTAATAGTACAAGAATGTGAATCAATAGTACATACATGTGAACAAATAGTTATAATCATGTGAATTAATAGTAATTAATTCCTCATTTATCTGATTAAATACCCGATTGGTCAATATAACCTCCAGACATCAATTATGAAATAAATGTCAATTTTCATTAACACTAATAATTCCAACACAATAGAACTACCAATTTCATCTTTAATCAACACGAACTTATTTATCATTAATATTATAACTCACAATATTTAACAACCAGGTCGTTCCCAGGAAAGAGGGGGGTTTCTGATAAGGATTTCTCCTTATTGGCGCGCAATTAAATGACCAAACCTCTCCTTGACAGAACTTCTAGACATTGTAAATATTGTAATTTAATAATATGAATAACTTTGTCGTCTCAATTATTGATTTAATAATATACTCCCTCCGTCCCATAGTTATAGACTGATTTCTTTTGGCACATAGTTTAAGAAATTCAGTTTAAGTTAACTTTTAACACAAATTTTCCACATATACCCCTTAATATAGAATTAATGAATAAATTAATTACTCCTTACTTATAACATTAAAACTCTTAACTTCATTGATTGTTGGTCCAATTGCCTTTCATACACAAAATATGTTAAACTAGTAAAGCCTAAAAAGTTGAATTCTTTTAATGAGAATACAACAACATTAAATGTAGTGATAAAAATAATGACATTGAAGGTTGTTTCTTTTAAAAAAAGAGTAATAGTGTAATATTTATTATAAGGACATTAAAGTAAAATAATGAACCAACTAAATTTTATAAATAGTAAGTAGCCTATATATTGGGACATCTCAAAATGGAAAATCAAATTTATAACTATGGGGACGGAGGAGTATCATATTATCTTGAGATAATCTTGTGACAATAATTGAATCAATAATATGAGAGATATGATCGCAATTATCGTAGCAATAATTGAGTATAAGCGAGTGACTTCTCACGTAAGCATCAATAATCAATACCAGCTGCTACTATGCAACCATACGTATTACTTTACTTTTACTACTAAGAGTAGTTTAACAGGTTTTAACGGTAACAATTACGCCGTTATTTTTATAAAAGATAATTACGTCATTTTCTTACTACGACAATACTTCCCTTTGTGGGGTCCACTAATGATTGTGTCGTCGTCATTGAATATTTCTGTTAAAAGCGAATATTCCCAAACCAATCGAATATTATATAACCACTTGTTTACTTTGCAAAATTTGTAAATATTACCCACAACTATAGCGTTATATCAAATCCACACCATAATATTCAAAAAAAATATATTTCAAGAAAATTATTCTTTATTCATAAAAGTTGGGGTCTTACAACCTCACCTTCTTATGAAATTTAAATCCTCGAAATTAGGTGCGATACACGGTATATCGAAGAGGTGAGGATATCTTGACTTTATCTCGATTCTAACTCCCGTGTCATTTCTTCCACATCGTGGTTTCTCCATAAAACTTTGACTTGAGGTATAACCTTGGAGCGTAGAATATGATCCTTCTTATCCAATATTTTAACGGTAACTCTTCATATGTTAAATGTTCCTCTATCTAAATCGTCTGGTTCTAGTTCAATAATATGGTTCGGGTCTTTCACATATTTACGTAACATAGATATATGAAAAACGTTATGAACACGAGACATATTTGGCGGTAAGGCACTATAGGCCACAGTTCCTACTCGATCAAGGATTAAAAATGGGCCAATGAATCAAGGATTGAGCTTTCCTCTCTTTCCAAATCTCGTAACTCCTTTCTATGGAGCAACATGTAACAACACATGGTCTCCAATATTGAATTCTATGTCCTTTTGATGAAGATCGGCATAACTCTTTTGTCGATCTTGTGAGGTTTTTATACGTTGTCAGATCGTTTGAATCTTTTCCGTAGTCATACGTACCAAATCCGGTCCCAACAACGTTGCTTCACCCACCTCATCCCAGCATACTGGAGAATGACACTTTCTTCCATACAATGGCTCAAATGGAGCCATGCCAATACTTGTTTGATAACTATTATTGTAGGAAAACTCCACCAATGGTAAGAACTTGTCCCAACTTCCGTTGAAGTCAAGGACACAGAGTCTTAATAAATCTTCAAGAGTTTGAATAGTCCTTTCCGACTGCCCATCCGTTTGAGGATGATATGCCGAACTAAATCGTAAATCCGTGCCCATAGCTTTTTGCAAACTAACCTAAAATCTTGAAGTGAATCTTGGGTCTCGATCAGAAACTATGGATACTGGCATTCCATACAATCTTACAATCTCGTTTATGTACATACTAGCAAGACGTTCAAGTGTAAAAGTTTCTCATATCGGTAAGAAATGACCAGACTTGGTCAATCTATCAACAATGACCCAAATCACATCTATGCCTTAAGAAACCTTGGGAAGACCAGTAACGAAATCCATGGTAATGTGCTCCCAGTTCCATTCTGGAATTTCAAGTGGTTGCAATAAACCTTTTGGCACTTTATGCTCTGCCTTGACTCATTGACAAGTTAAACACCTTGAGATTAACCCCTCTATCTCTCTCTTCATATTTTTCCACCAAAATGTATGTCAAAGATCACGATACATTTTGGTACTCCTGGGATGGATTGCAAACGGTGTGTTGTGCGCCTCCATCATGATTTTATACTTTAAGTCAGAATCGTTAGGAACACAAAGTCAGGAGTTGACTCGAAGTATTCCTTCTTCATCAATTTTTGCTTCCGGAATAGCTCCTTCGTGTACTTTCTTCCTCATACGCATCAGCTCCAGGTCTTTAGCTTGAGCAGCTTTAACTTTATCAATTAAAGTTGGTTCTACTTGTATATTCGCCATCATAATATGGCTCCCTGGAGTCTTTAACTCTATCTCTATCCTTTATAAGTCATACAAAATGGGCCTTTGCGTTGACAATATCGCACTCGTACCCGCATATGATCTTCTATTCAATGCGTCAGCTACCACGTTCGCTTTTCCAAGATGGTATTGGATGGTATGATCATAATCTTTCAACAGCTCAAGCCATCGTCGTTGCCGCATGTTGAGTTCCTTTTGAGTGAAGAAATATTTGAGGCTTTTATGATCCATATAAATCTCCACCTTCTCTCCATACAGGTAATGCCTCCAAATCTTAAGAGCAAAAACGACTGCTGCCAACTCTAGATAATTCCTCTCATATTCTTTGAGTTGTCATGAGGCATAGGCTATGACTTTCCCATGTTGCATGAGAACACATCCTAACCCTTTGCCTGAAGCATCACTGTAGATGACAAATCCTCCGAGCGGATGGTATTGTCGAGCAGGTCTTTGAAATGAGTCTTCTCTTGAGTTCTTGAAAACTCTTCTCACATTCCTCGCTCCAACCAAACTTTGTATCTTTTCGAGTCAGCTGAGTTAATGGAGTAGTGATTCGAGAAAACCCTTCTACGAATCTCCGATAATAACCAGCTAAGCCGAGAAAGCTACGTACTTCGGTCACTGACCTAGGTTGCTCCCAGCTTTGAATTACTTCAATCTTTACCGGGTCAACAGATATTCCATGATTTGATATTACGTGCCCAAGGAATGCAACTTCCTCAAGCCAGAACTCGCATTTCTTCAACTTGGCATATAGCTTGTTTTCACGAAGCTTTTGGAGTATCAGCCTCAAGTGTTACTCATGGTCTTGATGAGTTTTGGAGTATATGAGAATGTCATCAATAAAGATGACCACAAAGTGATCCAAATATTCCTTGAATACTCGGTTCATCATGTCCATGAAGGCAGCAGGAGCATTAGTCAATCCAAGAGACATGACTAGAAATTCAAAATGCCCATACCAAGTTCTGAAAGCAGTCTTTGGAATGTCATCAGTTTTAATCTTCAACTGATGATATCTGAAACAAAGATCAGTCTTTGAAAAGAATTTTGCCCCTTGCAACTGGTCAAACAGGTCATCAATGCGAGGCAATGGGTACCTATTTTTGATGGTGACATGATTTAACTCCCGATAATCAATACAAAGTCGCATACTTGCATACTTCCATATTTCTTCTTCACGAATAGAACAGGAGCACCCCAAGGAGACGTACTAGGACGAATGAAACTAATGTCTAACAATTCCTATAGTTGGGTTTTTAACTCCTGAAGTTCAATAGAAGCCATTCGATATGGGGCTTTGGAAATGGGTTTTGTACCGGATTCAAGGTCGATACAAAATTCAATTTCACGCTTCTGAGGGTAGGCGGGAAGTTCTTGAGAATACGTCGTGAAATTTATTAACAATAAAAATATCATTCAAATCTGACGTATTTTTATTTAAATCCGTGACATGGGCTACGAAAGTTTGACATCTGTTTTTTAATAAACGAATAGATTTATGACTTGATATGATAGTGATTGATTTTAGTGGTTTGGTTGCTTGAATTCGCATAATAGGTTGGTTAGGAATATAAAAGCTAACAACCTTACGAAAACAATCAATTTTAGCATGATGAGTAGTTAACCAATCAATCCCTAAAATCACATCAAATGCAAGTATTTTCAAGGAAATAAGATCAACAGGTAACGTGCGGTTACCGATTTGAATCAAACAATTATAAACAGTGGATGTAATAAAGGTTTCTCCCAACGGAGTTTCAACAAATAAGTCAAAGTCTAATTTCTCCGGAGTCAAATTTAAACGTTGAACGCAAGTAGGGGAAATGAAAGAATGGGTAGAACCGGTATCGAATAAAGTATAAACTTCGCTAGAGTTTATGATTAGCTTACCCGTGATCACCTCGTTCGGATTTCTCGCTTTTTAGAAGGTTACGACAAACGCTCTCCTTGAACTCACTGGGTTTTGTCTTATGCGGGACACCCTTTGATGCCTCCATCCCAGCTGGACTTGACTTTGGTGCACAACAAAATCGGGCTAGGTGACCTTCTTTTCCACAATTGTAACACACTTTGGACTGCATCACACAGTTTGGACTGATATGTCCCTCCCCTCCGCATTTGTAACATACGATCGGCGGTCGTTCTCCTTCCTTAACAACAGGTGCTGGTGCTGACGTCTTTCCATCATTGTTGAATCTCCTCTTCTTGAAATGTACACTCTTATTGTCATGGCCATGATTACCACCGAAGTGATTACCATTTTTGGCAAGTTGATTCCCTCCACGCTTGTTGTCATAAGCCGATGATCTGCTACCATGGTATTATCGACTTGTCGTTTACCGCTCTCTCTTGGTTGGGTTGGCTCATTATCGCGCTCTAATAACTGAGCCCTATTCACAACATCTTAATACAAACACAGTTTGTGAGAAATTAGGTATTGACGTATCTCGGGTTTCAAACCTCTTAGAAACATTCACGTCATTCTCTCCTCATTATCAACCAAGTGGGATGCAAACCGAGACAACTCGGCAAACTTAGCTTCGTACTGCGTCACGGTCATAATGTTTTTCTTAAGCTTGATGAACTCTACTTCCTTAATGTGACGTAATACTTTTAGGAAAATACTTGTCATTGAACAGTTCTTGGAACTTCTCCCAAGACATCTTCAGTGCAACAGGTTGAGTACGCTTTCTGATTCCCACCAAGAATGTCTGCCTCGCTCATAACATGAAGGTGGAAAAGGAACCTTTTGCTCCTCGGAGCATCCCAAGACATCAAATATCTTTTGATCTACTTTATCCACGCCTCTCGCTTTAAGTGGTTTTGGCTCTCCAAAAACTCGGTGGTCCCAGCTCCTTAAAGCGCTTAGCAAGTGGATGGTCCGAGAGTTGTCGGTGTTTCCACCTACATTTTGGAAAGGAGCCGCCTACTTTGATGTTGCATGAATTGCATAAAGCCTCTGAACATCCCATCATTCACCATTTCATTGGTGTTATTGTTTACATGAGGATTATTGCCTTCCTGTTGCACATTACCATGGGTATTGATCGTTGGTGACTCAACGGTCTCATGTGCTTCATTGTTTATCTCAACATTTTTGGATGCCATTTTCAAATACTGCCACAAAACAAGGGTTCATTAACATATCACATATTATCCCTATACTCTGACCGACCAATTAAATACCAAATAAACTTAGGTAGGTCATACTAGCGAAGGAATTCTCCATCTGTTCCCTCCTAGTTCTTGTCTCATATCTCAGCCAGGGATCATATCCCTAAGCTTTGATACCAACCATGATGCCCCCAAAACAGGTATACATCACCCATCTTAAGTCACCAAATACATGGTACAAAATTCAAATACAACTTAATTATACAACAGTCGTGTAAAATACGACAAAATATAATCTAAGAGTTTTAATAAGAATATTGTCATCTAGACAATATCCACACTCAATGGAGTCCTCATTACATTTATTGTCACATTATTTAACAGAATAGTGAGGACTACTAATGCTATCATCTGGACCGTCACTTCGTTCCTAGACTAGTCCCTGCTACATTCTCATTTCCTGAAGAGAACAGTGAAAGAAAGGGTGAGCTCAACTAGCCTAGTAAGAAATATTATGACTAAGATAATGCAGAATAAATTATCATTAGCCTTTAACAATGTTAAACTAATAGAATATAATAGACAACAAGTTTAACTACAGCGGAACAAGTAATCCATTAGAAGAGTTAAGTAGAGCATAAAATCTACTATCTTCTATGATTTAAAAAGTTTTTCATCAACTTTATCGCTGAGACTCAGCTTAATAAATAAAATCGAATCATCCCTATATCATGGCCAAGGATATTCATGTAATAATCAATGGTCATGACTATACCGAATAATCTCTGGTCATAATCACACCAATAATTGTCCATCAATGAACTACAGGTCAATGAGGACTTTTAACACATCATTCGTCACATTATGGTCATGATTATACCGAATAATCCCTGCTCATAATCATACCAAGTCCATCTATGCACGTAAGCCAAAGATGACTTTGATCACAATATAAGCATGAGGATGATGACAATGACATAATAGTTCAATAAAACAAGTTCAAGGATAAAGTTTAAAGATTTATAATTTTAATTTATCCAGAAATCAATAACGTCCAAATTGTCAACATGATACTTCTTTGTGGAGTAAAATTCAAGAATGCTCAGAAGAATATTTCCATGAAAAGATACAAGATGAAGCGCAAATATCAAGGATATTCCACTAATTTCATGGAGTATAGAAGCCAAAACTTTAACCAACTGAGTATAATAGAATATATGAAACCGCAAATGAATTTTTGCTCGCCATGCAATAATCCACGTAGACAGATCATTTCCACAATTTAATAAGGAATGAATACGAAATATCATTCACCATGCATGCGATAATCCACATAGACAGGTTATTCCAATAGAATAATAAAGAATGGAATAACAGAAGAATTCACCAAGGCGTGCAGATATGTAATCCATGACCGACGAGTTATTCCAATAGAATATAAAGAATGGAACTAAAGTCATACGTAATCGCGTAACGTAGTAGCAGGATATTCTAATGAATAATAAAGAATAGAACCAGTCATGCGTAATCAACATACATGAGGATATTCCAATAGAATAATAAAGAATGGAATAACAACATAATTCACCAGGCATGCAATAGACCGCACAGACATGTTATTCTAACAAAATAATAAAGAATGGAATAACTGAAGAATTTCACCATGTATGCGGTGCTCAGACAGACAGTCATTCCAACATAATAACAAAGAATGGAATAACAACCCTTACAGTATTGAAAGAAAATAACTCTCTTCATGAATACGAAAGAATAATACCCCTTACCTTAAAAAAGCTGGATCTTTGGAATAGTGAGGTAGTAAGACTTCTCTTTTCTTTCTCTCTATAATTTCTCTCTATAATAATTGCTTTCTATAGCTTTTGTGAATTGGTGAGAAATGAAGGTAGAATGAGCTTCTATTTATAGGAAAATATAGTTTCGATAATTGCACATTTCGGGGCTCGAAATATTACAGTATAATACCTTCCTCTTTTTCTTCATTTTTAATTTAGTCCTGCAAGTATTATCAAACTAACACCACCTCCCCTAATAATAAATAATGTGAATCAATAGTTCAATCATGTGAATCAATAGTTATAATTATGTGAAAATACGAATTATAGTATTGTACCTCCATCTATACCTCCATTTTTAACTTAGTCATGCAAGTATTATCAATCTTGCACTAACTCCCCTAATAGTACAAGAATGTGAATCAATAGTAAACACATGTGAACAAATAGTTATAATCATGTGAATTAATAACAATTAATTCCTCATTTATTAGATTAAATACCCGATTGGTCAATATAACCTCCAGACATTAATTATGAAATAAATGTCGATTTTCATTAACACTAATAATTCCAATACAATGGAACTATCAATTTCATATTTAATCAACACGAACTTATTCATCATTAATATTATAACTCACAATATTTAACAACCAGGTCGTTCCCAGGAAAGAGGGGGCTTTCCGATAAGGATTTCTCCTTATTGGCGCGCAATTAGATGACCAAACCTCTCCTTGACAGAACTTCTAGACATTGTAAATATTGCAATTTAATAATATGAATAACTTTGTCATCTCAATTATTGATTTAATAATATATCATATTATGCATATGATACTGTGACAATAATTGAATCAATAATATGAAAGATATGATGCAGCAATTACTGTAGCAATAATTGAGTATAACTGAGTGACTTCAGTGACTTCTCACGTAAGCATCAATAATCAATACCGTGTGCTACTATGCAACCACACGTATTACTGTACTTTTACTACCGGGTAGTTCAACAGTTTTAACGATAACACTTCCGCCTTTATTTTTATAAAAAGATAATTATGTCGTTTTCGTAGTACGACAATACTTCTGTTATGGGGTCCACCAATGATTGTGCCATCGCATTTAATATATTCCTGTTAAAAGCGAATATTCCCCAGACCAATCGAATATTATATAACCACTTGCTTACTTTGAAAAATTTGTAAATATTACCCACAACTATAACATTTTATCAAATCCACACCATAATATTCAAAAAAAATATATTTCAAGAAAATTATTCTTTATTCATAAAAGTTGGGGTCTTACACTAGATCATCCAGAGATGCTTTGATTATTGAGCGGGATGACGCTATATCTTCCCGGGAGGTAGCCATTACAAATAGTACTGCAGTGAGGTCCCATACTACTACTATCGTTGCAGAGATAAGCACGTATATTGATGAGCACAGTGTTACCATGCAGTTAGCTGTGGATTTGTTGGCTCGTGTAGATACCCTTGGGCAGGAGCTCACAGCATTACCTCATTCTTCAAAGAGAAATGCCATGTTGGACTTGATAGCTCATATATACACTGTTTTGTAGATGGGCTTGTATTTTTGTGCACAGACTAGCTTAGCCATTTTGTCATGTACAATATATATTGTATATATTAAACAACATTATATATGGCAGGGAAATATATTTTGATTCACTTCCCTTTTAGTTGTGCCTTGTTACTTGCTTGATATTTACCTGTTTGTTCAGGACTTGTGATCTTGATGTATTCTAAACTCATCCTTGATGGGTGGACATTGAGATGTCTCAAGATCTTTCAGAATGGATCGTTGATCTGTGTGTATCCCTACCCTCTGGTGTCTTGGGACTAATTTTTGTATGTAGAGGTGGAGAGGAGTGTGACTTTCCTCTCTAAGGTTGATTGCACCACAGATAGTCATCGGTACTCCTTTGTATAGGGGAGCCCAGGTAGTGTCATCTCTTATGGATTGGTGTTTCTCTTTGAGGACTCAACCGCAGCTTAGATGGTCGTCGATTCTCCCATTTGTGTGGGGAGATCAGTTAGTTCCATCCCTTTGGTCTGAAATCGATGAAGTGTGGATTGCAGGTTGATCCCAGTACCATGTGATAAGTTTTATGTTTTGGTATGGGGTAAAACCGAACCATAAATGGCTGCCTACGTACTCCTATTGAAGAGGAGATCAGGTCTGCATAGTTCGAACCTGGTGTAAGAGGTTCAACGTTGTATATGAAAGGGTGTAGAAGAGTGTAGAGATGTTTTTTTATGTGGTGTGATCGGGCCATAAAAATGGTTGCCTACATACTCCCGTGTATTGGGGAGATCAGGTCGACGTAGTTCGTCCCTTGTGCAGGACGGATTACAGCCAAAAAGTTTGATCCCGTGTTCAGGACAAACTGCAGGTGAAAAGTTTGATCCCATGTACAGGACAAACTGCAAGTGTGAAAAGTTTTATCCCTGGTAAGACAAAATTGTAGGTGTGAAGGTTTAATCCCTGGTGGGATAACTTGAATTGAGTGGAAGGTTTGAAATGAAGTGGAGCGAAGAATCTGTTGATCCGAAACCAGGCTACTGGTTTGAAAAGTGTGTTTGTCCCTAATGGGTAGATGGGTATGAAAAAGGGTTATATGTAGTGAAGGGTTAGAAAACCTGAAGTGACTGGGGATCTGGTGATCTAAAACCAAGATGTTTGTTTGATGGTAACTTCAGACATAGTA
Organism: Panax ginseng; assembly: GCA_020205605.1. NCBI lineage: Eukaryota > Viridiplantae > Streptophyta > Magnoliopsida > Apiales > Araliaceae > Panax > Panax ginseng. Next base: position 130,638,655 of record CM035134.1, on the reverse strand, counting down.
CCATTTCACGGTGTCCGAGTTGATGAGCTGCGAAAATTCATCCCCATCCATTTTCTGTAATCTGAAAGCACCTCCTGTCAATACCTCCTTGACAACAAATGGGCCTTCCCAGTTAGGGGTAAATTTTCCCTTGGATTGATCTTAGTTGTCAATGATCTTCTTCAAAACCAAGTCATGTTGTTTAAACTGTCGTAGCCAGACTTTTTTGTTGTAGGATCTGGCGATCCTTTGTTGGTATAACTGACAATGGAAGATAGCACTGGCTCACCTTTCGTCTATTAAAGACAATTGGTGATACATATCTTATACCCATTGGTCTTCATCCAGCTGAGCGTCTATCAACACTCTGAGGGATTCCATTTCCACTTCTATCGGGAGTACTACTTCCATCCCATAGGTCAATGAGTAGGGGGTTGCCCTAGTGGAAGTGCACATTGAGGTTCTATAGGCTAATAGAGTCAGAGGCAAGAGGTCAGGCCATCCTTTGTGATTGGCGGACATCTTTTGCATGATCTTTTTGATATTCTTATTAGCCGCTTCAACGGCACCATTCATCTTTGGACGATAGATGACAGAGTTGAGATGTTTGATGTGGAATTATTTGCATAACTCCTCCATCATTTTGTTGTTGAGGTTCTTAGCATTGTCTGACACAATTACCTCTATTTGTTCATATCGACAAATGACAATATTTTTGATGAAACCAATGATGACTTCTTTGGTAACCCTGGGGAAGGAGGCTGCTTCTACCCAATTGGTGAAGTAATCGATCATAGTGAAGATAAACCGATGTCCATTACTGGCTTTGGGCTCGATGGACCCGATCACTTCCATTCCCTACATTGAGAAGGGCCAGGGTGAACTCATATTGTGGAGCTCCCTTGGAGGGGCGTGGATAGCATTACCATGAATTTGGCATTGGTAACATCTCTTGACGTTATCATCACAGTCAGCCTTGAGAGAGAGCCAGTAATGCCCTGTTCTGAGGATCTTCTTGACAAGTAGAGGGCCGCTCATGTGTGGGCCACATACTCCACCATGGATTTCATCCAAGAGCCTCTGAGCTTGGTCTTTGTCCAGACATCTGAGGAGACCTAGTCCCGCATCCCTTTTGTAGAGTGCGTCTCCGCTCAGGTAAAATTTTATAGTCAGTCGATGGATCCGCTTTTTCTCAGCAGGACTCATCTCAGCGGGTGTAGATCCATCTCGTAGGTACTCCTTGATGTGCTGATACCAAGGGTGTTGGATGGGAGGTATGTCATCTGATACTTCTCCAATGTAATTCCCATAGGCTGAAGCCTTTTGTAGGGAAAATGTGATGCTTGACATGTTTTCCTTGTTAGGTATGTTAATTAAGGAGGCCAAAGTTGCTAGCGCATCCGCAAATTCATTCATATTCTGAGGAATGTGGAGGAAGGATATTTCTTCAAACTCTGAAGCCATCTGGATAACCTGCCGATGGTAAGGTAGAAAATGTAACTCTTTGGTGTGATAGATCCTAGTGGTTTGTCTGATTACCAATTTGGAATCTCCAAAGACAGTTAACCGCCTGATGCCCATTGATTGGGCAAGTTTTAGCCCCATGATATAGCCTTCATACTCAGTTGTGTTGTTGGTGCTGACAAACTGCAATTTGATGGCGATGGGATACTGCTCCCCCGTAATGGCTACTAGAACTACTTCAGCCCCAGAACCTTCCATGTTAACAGCTCCATCAAAATACATCTTCCATGTCTGGTGTGCATCGTATTGATGGTGTTACTGAACTGTCATTACCCCTTCATCGGGGAAGTAGGTTTCCAAATGTTTGAAATCCCCTGAAGGTGCGGCGGCTAGTTGATCCGCAATTCCTTGACATTTGATAGACTTTTGTGTCACATAGACGATGTCAAATTGTTGTAGGGTCAACTTCCATCTGGACAGTCGACAATTCAACATGGGTTTGTTGAACACGTACTTGAGAGAATCCATGCGGGATATGAGATGGGTTGTGTAACCTTAGAGGTAATGATGTAACCTCATGGAAGCCCATGTTAAATCATAACAAGTCTTCTCAATCAGAGTGTACTTGTGTTCACTGCTGCTAAATCTTTTGCTGAGGTAGTAGATAACTCGCTCTTGGCCTCTATCATCTTTCTGTCCCAGCATGCAGCCCATGGCATTGTCATTAATGGATAGGTACATGAACAGGGGAACACCATCCCTGGGAGGTACCAAAATAGGAGCTTTGACTAGCTGCTCTTTGATTGTAAGGAAGGCTTTCTGACACTCATCATTCCATTTCATGGAGGAGTTCTTCCTTAACAGCTTAAAGATAGGCTCACAGGTTACCGTGAGTTGGGAGATGAATCGGCTGATGAAGTTGATCCTTCCCAAAAATCCCCGTATTTCCTTCTCTATCTGAGGAATGGGCATTTCCATGATGGCCTGGATTTTGGTGGGATCCAGCTCAATCCCTTTGTGGCTGACTAGGAATCCTAGCAACTTGCCTGATTTAACGCCAAATGCGCACTTGGCTAGATTCAACTTTAAGTTGTACTTACGCAACCTGTTGAAGAGCTTTCTGAGATGGTCTAGGTGGTCTTCTTCCCTTCGGGACTTGAAAATGATGTCATCCACATAGATCTCTATCTCTTTGTTCATTAAGTTGTGAAAAAGAGCCATCATGGCCCGCTGATAGGTAGCTCCGGCATTGATGAGGCTGAATGACAACCGTCTGTAACAAAAGGTTCCATAAGGCATGATGAATACAGTTTTCTCATGATCCTCTTCAGCAACCATAATTTGATGGTACCCTACAAAATAATCAGCACAGGAGTACATATCATATTGAGCAGTATTGTCAATGAGAATGTGGATAAATGGAACGGGAAAGCTATCTTTAAGGCAAGCTTTATTCAGATCCCGGTAATCCACGTAAACTCGCACCTTTCCTCCTAGTTTTGGTATGGGGACTATGTTGGATAGCCATTCAGGGTATGTTGACACCATGATGATGCCAGCTTGAAATTGCTTCACAATTTCTTCTTTAACTTTTAAACTCTACTCAAGTTTTAATCTCCTGAGCTTCTGCCTGACTGGCTTGAATCCCTCTTTGATGGGGAGGCGATGAATGACAATGATAGTAGATAAGCCGACCATGTCTTCAAGAGACCATGCAAACACATCCTAGAATTGGGTTAATAGAGTAACCATATCATTCCTCTAGTTTGGAGTAAGGTCCGTGCCAATCTGGATTAGTTTGGGGTTTTCTAAGGTTCCGAGGTTGAAATAGGAGGTTTGATTAAGATTTGTCTTGGGTTTTTCTTCAACCCATTCTTTGATCTCCTGAGGTATCTCATAGTCCTCTTGTATTTCCATAAGTCTGAGTCCAACTTTACATCAAAGTTACAGTCCTTGTGGAGAATAGGCACCTCATCAGGAAGTTTAGGCACATCTAAATTTAGAGTCCTGAAAAAAAAAATGCTTTCACTTAATATATGAAAATGTTCAATCATACAAAGTGTTAGCATGTAATGACAAAACAACTACTAATTCTGTACAGAAAAAGTAAGCAATTATCGCTATCTACAGGGCAGAGGGAGTTTCTTCCCTTTTTACCCTTATCGGGAAATGCATGGAATGTTGCTCCAATTACCAAGGGTGAAGTCAGGTTGGACAGCAGTGATGAAGGGGTTGTTATTGTCCTCCTTCTCCCGAATGATGACCATGATATCTGGACAATCATCATCTGGGAAGTCTCTATTCATGCCATCAGTATGGACAATGATGTGTATGTTTGACAACCGCCTGGCAATGTCTTGTTTACATCTCTGTTCCCTTTCTTCCACTTCAGGATCTGGAATCAGGACCTCTTTTCCTTTAATCGGTATTAGCTTAGGAAACAACATAGCCATTGCATGGGCAGGCACCTTTACCGGAGACCATACAGGCTCAGGATCTGTAGGTTGAGATAATCGTCGTGTGGTTGAAGATGAAGGAATCTGTTTATGCTTGTAAGAATTCCTATGACTGGAACTAGCAGAATAGCCTAGTCCAGCTGTCCCGATTTGACTGAGAATTGGAATTGGGAGCTTAATACCCTGATGATCTTTGCCCAACCCTTGTCCAGGTTGATAACCCAATGATATCATCACTTGAGTTGCCGACATTACCTCGACAGAAATCTTGGGTATCAGAGGTGGCGCCCCAATAGGATGATAGTGAGTGTTGCTCACCTCTAGGGCATGGAAACTGATCGGCTCAACCTCTGAATTAAAGCTAATGAATGGTATATCACCTTGTTCAGGACATTCCGGCACAACATTAACAGTGACTAGGTTATTGTTAATGATGTATTTGAGTTACTGGTGAAGGGTGGAAGGGACGGCTCCAGCCATATGGATCCACGGTCTACCCAAGAGCAGGTTGTATTTTGTAGCTATTTTGAGTACATGAAAGGATACGCAGAATGTATGTGGACCAATCTCCACAACCAGTTCAATCTCTCCGACAGCATTTTGTTGGGATCCATCAAAAGCATTAATAACTGTATGGCTACTTCTGATCCTATTGAGATTGATGTTCATCTTCTCCAAAGTGGCATAAGGGCATATATTTAAAGATGATCCTCCATCTATCAACACTCCACCCATCATATATTCGGAGGACAGAACCGCTATGTGCAACGGTTTGCAATGATCAGTCCCTTCAGGAGGTATGTCATCATCAGTGAAAGATATCACATTGTTATTAAAAATGTGATCCACCAGATGCTGGAACTTTTCAACATCCACTGTTTTCGGCCAGTGGGCTTCTTCCAGAACTCTTAACAAGACCTTCATATGATCTTCAGAAGAGAAAATCAAGTCCATTATGGAAATTTGTTGTGGAGCTTCTCTCAAGCTTAAAACCACCTTGGCTTCATTATGGCCCATAGTATGGAGGAACTCTTCGATCTTCTCCATGGGAAATTTCCCCTTTGATCTGATGATGGGCTTCATCACCCGTTGGGGAAGATATAGTGGATTCTCCTTCAACATTGCAGCAGTTATGTGGGATGTGGATCCTTCAGCCTCTCCATAATTCCATGGCACTTTTTATAGGCTGACAATAGGATACTGTGGTCTGTATGGCAAAATAATTAGCTTTGGTGCGGCCACTTTCAAAGGATTGTCAACACCTTTGAGTTGAATTGCTTGTATTGTGAGTGGTCTAGCAGCTAAATCATCCTCATCGGATATAACTGCTATGATTTCCTTCCATTTTGTAAGAAATGTGTCCCCACTCTCGAGTAATACAGTGTCATTATCTGCCAACTGCAGGACACCGCTGTCAATTAGGTTCTAAATAAGATGGCGGAGTGCCCAACATTCTTTGGTGTTGTGTCCGCGAGAGTAGGAGTGATACTGACATATTTTATAAGAATTGAACCGTCTTGAATGAGGATTGATTGGAGGTAATAGAGTTGTAATTCTTCCTTCATTGAGCAGCATCTGAAATATCTCCTCCATCGGTTGGCCCAGATAGGTAAATTCCCTCTTGTTCTCAAAATCCCGACGGGCTTTGGCACTTGCTCTTTTTGCAATTTTATCCTCCAGCGTTTCATTTTCTGGAGTCAATGGTGGAGTATTCGTAACAAGAGGAAGGAGACTAGCATGCTCCTGCCTGACTAATTGGTGTGTGACTTGGTGCTAATGGATCACCAGATCTGCCAATTGGTTAACTTGATCACACAGAGCTTTCATCTTCTATTCCATCATAAACTAGAATTGTGCATAATCCCATTTGTCAGCATCATCCTTGCTGGTTTGGGAGGATCCACCACCATAATTGGAAGTCTGTCCACTACTCCAATAAATCATATTAACCTCTTCTTCTTGTGTTGAGGAAGAGGGTTGTCTTGCACATGGGGTTGGTCGGGTTTAGTCACCACAATATCACCATTATCAATCAAATCCTGGATCTTATGTTTCAAGGCCCAGTAATCTTGAGTATCATGTCCTGGAGCTCCAGCATGATAACAACACTTTCTGTTAGGATTGAAACCCTTCCCGTTTGGGTTGGCTGGTGGAAGAAGATGGGTAATTTTCTTATAAGTTGTCAGAAGATTGAGAATGTTCTCAAGTGAGTCCCTTAAGGGTATGAACACTCGAGTGCGTCTGACTTCTCCATTTTTTGGCAATGGAGGGTTAGAAGACTGTGCTTGAAAGGGGGAGTAGTTTCTCCTTTGGATAGGCATGTTCTGACTACCTTTTTGTCCTTGTAGTATCAAGGAAACATCCTCCTCTTTCTTTTTATGAACCCTCTGGGGGTTGTTTCCATAACTTCCAGACTGGATGTGCTCAGCAATAGCTTTTAAAGCAACAAGGTCTTGAATCTTTCCAGACTTCAATCCCATCTCAGCCATTTCTCCGTGTTTGATCATTTCAGAGAATGGGTTGCCTATACCAGCTAAGACTCTCTCATAAAAGGGAGCTTCTTGTATGTCTATGAAGGTCATCACCATTTCAGACTCAGTCATAGAGGGAATAACTTGAGCAGCAAGGCACCTCCACCTTTGAGCATACTCTCTGAAAGACTCATTGGCTTGTTTCTTGACCTTGGTAATTTGGTAATGATTTAGAGCCATCTGAGACTGGAAACTATACTGACTGAGGAAGGCATGGGCCAGCTCTTCCCTACTATGAATCTTGGAATTGTCTAATCTGTTGTACCACGATCGGGCTTCTCCAGTCAGACTTTTCTGGAATAGCTGCTTTCTGAGCTTCTCATCCTCGGCATAAGATCCAAGTTCTCCAATGAACACCTTTAGATTTGTGTAAGGATCCCCCAACCCATAATACTTTTCAAAGTCAGGAGTTTTGAATTTCTTTGGATAATGAACACCAGGGAATATACAAAAGTCAGCATATGAAACACTCTCGTGTGCTCCAATCCCTTTAATAGACCGAATGGTCTCTTCCATTTGAAGGACTTTCTTCCTGATATCACCGGTGTCTGGATCTTCTTTGAGATGGGTAATTTCAGGGGTTTTGTTGGTTTTGTCCAACTGACTCAGGTACTGGAGTTTCTTTGTCTAGACCCTGGGTTCCTCCTTGTGCAGAGGATTCCGTATGTATGGGTATTTGCAGACCCTAAGTAGACTGGTGTAGTTCTTTGAGCAGAACAACCAAATCTGTAATTTGTTTGCTTAATCCTTTGAACTCCTCGCGAGAGACAGGAGTAGGACTAGACTGGCCAGATGTAGCCATAATTGGTTGTAGGCTTGTTGCCTTTTTGGACTTTAAATGGGTAACATGCTATGGAGTTTAGTCTTAGGGAAGGTATAAATGTTACATGTTATATGATGTGTCCGTTTTAGGAGTATTATCTTGCAAAACGGATGTTAGTTGTTTGTAATATATCATGTCACATTTTGATATAAAAGGGAATGCATGTACACATATTCCTTCATATTCTCCATTACAATGAGATTGACATGAAATGTAATTACAAGTAATTGAATTTACAATTAATTTAAATGGGAAAGTATGAAGAGACTTCCCTCCGTGTTTGGTTTATCAAAGGCTGACCTATTTTAGGTTACTCTCGCGGTTTTTTGGCATGAAGGTCCCCAGATCATCACAATTTACTTGACGAGAAGTTAATCCGATCTTTCAACTGGATCGAATCTGGGTGGTGCCTTTCCTGAGCCTCTTTGGAATTAGTCTTCCTACGAGTCCATTAATCAAACACCGACAGGATAGCCTCCTGGTGGAGGGACCACACAACATACATTCACATACAACGTGTCTCACCGTATGAAAATGATGACATGTGTGAAGCACTTTAATATCACAAGCACATACAGTGCGAAGCACTAAGTGCAGTAAGTAAATGCATTCGTACACATTTTTAAATGTAAATGCAACATCCACACACAAGCAGATAACAGTTTTGAAAAGTTTATAATAATGGCGTAAGCCCTCTTATTGGATGTCCCCAGCAGAGTCGCCACCTGTCAACGTCAGGATTTTTATTGTCCCTTTTCTGTTCTTTTCTTTTGGTGTTCTCATGTTAGGTGAGATTTGTTTGAAAAAATAAGTTTTGAAAAGGTCCGACATGTATATGTCGACGATTGGACTGTAAGAGTCGCCATTTGGTATTTTTAAATGGTTTCACCAACTCAACCGAGAAAAGGTTTGCACATTGACCCAGTGGAGTAACACTGTTTAACAGGTCTGTGAAACCGAGATTCGTTAGGGTCCAGGGGCTTGATTATGCAGAGGGAAGGTGTTAAGCACCCCCCCGACATCTGTGTTACCACGGTGACCGCCACTTTTCAATTAAACTGTTATATGAATGTGTGTGTGTGTATGTATGTGTGGGTGTGTGTGGTCAATGTGTAATTATCTGGAAGTAGTGTTATGCCTCATTTGCACCTGTATACAAAGGGTTTAAATTTTGTATAAAGTCCATTTTATTAGGTGTTCGACTTGATTGCTTTTATTTTCGAGATGTAAGGCATCTTCAAGAAAATAATATACATAGCAGTGTCGAACTCCTTGTGGGCATGAGAGCCATCTAAGGAAATTCAAACACCGTGAATAATTTACAAGCTGGTTATAACTGAAAATGTCCATCACGGGAACCGAATCTAGATTCAAAAGACTGAATCTATGATCACATGATTCCTAGGCTCACATGATGTTGCAATTTGTATGAAAGCTGTAAGCAGTTAAATATATATAAAAGCTGAAAATATAAATATATGAACGATCAACCACCATAGAGTAAACTCCATGGGGGATTAGAAATGTAAATATATAAAAGTTATAAATATATATATATATATATAGAAACGATCAACTGCCACGAAGTAAACTTCAGGTGGGACTGAATGTAAATATATAAAAGCGATAAATATATATATATATATATATATATATAGATAGACGATCAACCGCAACGAAGTAAACTCCAGGCGGGATGAAATGTAAATAAAGCAATAAATGGCCACGAAGTAAACTCCAGGCCTGACAGGAATGTAAATAAACTAGTAAAAAGCCACAAAGTAAACTTCAGGCCTGACAAAATATATATATATATATATATATATATATATATATATATATATATAAGCTGATAACGCATATAGGATATTATATCTCGCTCAATCAAGCGAGTTTGATGGTAATAATATATATATAAGTATTTATATATATATATAAATAAAACACAAGGATATAAATCCGGGCTCACCTAATAGAGTTCGATAATGATTTATATATATATATATATATATATATATATATATATATATATATATACAAAAGAAATAAAAAGCCACTTGAATGAAGTTCTGCCACGACACAACACAACTCTCAACGTGAATAACCGTGTGTGCAGAAAGTGGAGAAAGGCTTTAAGAAATGTAAGAAGTCTTACAGTGGGCCACCAAGAAGACTTCAAATGGCTTTAATTGAATGAACACTTGGTTTCCACCGGTAAAATACAGCAAAGTATAAGCTCACAAGTGTTTAAAATGAGAGAGCACTCAGTTTATAGTGTGTAAAGAGCAAAATGGACAGGGCTTCCTCACCTTTTCTTCTTATAAAAAGGCCACCCCAAACCCTCTATTTATAGAGGAGGAGCCGCAGGTGTACCTACGGCTGCCCAGGGTGCCCCGGGCTCCGTGGACCCCGCCATCTCGAAGTACATGCACGCATGCAACGCGTTATCCGTTCGAACCTTCATAACTTTCAATCTTGGCATCTGATTCAGGTGTGTAATACCTTTTCAAAATTCTATTGTCGAGAGCTACACAATGACATGGGATTAGAGGTTGTACAAAGTTGAGAAGATGGGTCCATGCCCAGGTCTTCAGGTCTTTAAAATCTATCCAGTGTGCTGTCTTGTGTAGTAGTCACTCGGGATTTGAGCTATGGTTCTTGTAGGACAGTTCTTTGTAGAATGTATGTTGAAATGTTTGTTGAGACAACACAATATGGGATCAAGGTGGAAAAATGATGATTTTGCCCCTCACCGGGGTTATCTTCGGTTTGGGTTGATTAGCAGTCGTTGCTCAAGGTTATCTCTAAGATTGGGTTGCTGCAAGTGCTGAATGTCCTCAGGGTTGTCTCTGAGGTGTGCCTGACCTCCCGGGCTTGTCTCCGAGATTGGAAATAAGTGCCTCGGGGTTATCTCCGAGGTTGAAGCTGACTTCAAAGGGTTGAAATGAGCTTTTCCGGGGTTATCTCCGGAACTGCAACTGCATCCCTCGGGGTTGTCTCCGAGGTTGAAACTGAAAATCTTGGGGTTGTCTTCGGGACTTGAAATGAGTATTTCGGGGTTATCTTCGAGATGGAAAACTGATGATTCCGGGGTTGTCTCCAGAATTAGACATGCATTCCTCGGGGTTATCTCCGAGGTTAAAACTGAAACTCCTGGGGTTGTCTCCAGGATGGGAACGGGGTATCTCAGGGTTATCTCCGAGATGGCAAAATTGATAATTCTGGGGTTGTCTTCGGAATTGGAAGTGCTTTGTCCTCCAGGGTTATCTCTGAAAGATGATTCTGCCTCTTGCAGTGTTAGTAACAGGAATGCAAAACTTTCGAGTGTCTACAGATGTAATGAAGGTTTCTCCCAACGGAGTTTCAACAGATAAGTTAAAGTTTAATTTCTCTGGAGTTAAATTTAAATGTTGAGCGCAAGTAGGAGAAATAAAAGAATGGGTAGAACCGGTATCAAATAAGGTATAGACTTCGCAAGAGTTTATAATTAACTTACCCGTGATAACTTTGTTCGAGTTCCTCGACAAATGCTCTCACTTAAACTACCGGCTTTGACTTGTCTGGAACATCCTTTGGCGTCACCATCCCAGCTGGACTTGACTTCACTGCACAAAAAAAATTGAGCTAAATGACATTCTCTTCCGTAATTAAAATATGTTTTGGGTTGTTGCGTATAGTTTGGACGGATGTGTCCCTCCTGTCCGCATTTGAAACATATGACCGGTGGTCGTTCTTCTTCCTTATAAATGGGTACTGGTGCTGCTGTCTTTTCATCATTATTGAACCTTCTCTTCTTGAAATTTCCACTTTTGTTATTATCTTGGCCATGATTACCACTAAAGTGGTTACCATTCTTGGCATGATAATTTCCTCCACGATGGTTATCATTGTTCCGATGGTAATTGACACTGGTATGATTATTATCGTGGTGTTAGTCGTTACCTTTTGGTTGGGCTAACTCATTATCGCACTCCAAAAACTGAGCCATACTCATAACATCTGAATATAAACAAAGTTTGTCAGAAACGAGGTATTGACATATTTTAGGTTTTAAAGCTCTCAGAAACATTCGCGTCATACGCTCCTCATTATATACCAAATGGGATGAAAACTAGGATAACTCGGTAAACTTAGCCTCGTACTGCGACACGGTCATATTATTTTGCTCCAGCTTGATGAATTCCACCTCCTTCATGTGATGAATACTTTCAGGAAAGTACTTGTCATTGAACAATTCTTGGAACTTCTCCCAAGATATTTTTAGTGTGGCAGGCTGAGTACGTTTTATAGATTCCCACCAATTATCTGCTTCTTCACGCAATATAAAGGTGGCAAAGGGAACCTTTTGCTCCTCGGAGCATCCCAAGACACCAAATATCTTGGTGATCTACTTTATCCACGTCTCTGCCTTGAGTTGTTCTGGCTTTCCCAAAAACATCGGTGGTCCCAGCTCCTTGAACTACTTAACGGTGACCATCCGAGAGTTGCTAGTGTTTCCACCTGTATTTTGAACAGAAGTCTCTCTCGCCTGATGTTGAATAAATTATATAAAGCCTCTGAACATCCCATCGTTCATCATTTGGTCGGTGTTGTTATTTAACTGAGGATTATTGCCTTCCTGATTCACATTATCCTGGGTATTGATCGTTGGTGACTCAACGGTCTCATGTGCTTCATTGTTTATCTCAACATTTTTAGATGCCATTTTCAAACACTGCCACAAAACAAGGGTTAATAGACATTCCACATATTATCCCTATACTCTGACCGACCAATTAAATAACAAATAACTTTAGGTAGGTCATACTAGCGAAGGATTAACTCGTCTCTCCCCTCCTAGTTCTAGTCTCACATCTCAACCATGGATCATATCCCTAAGCTCTGATACCAAGTGTGACGCCCCCAAAATAGGTATACATCACCCATTCTGAGTCGCCAAATATATGGTACAGAATATAACTACAAACTTAATTATACAACTGTTGTATAGAATACGACAAAACATAAGCTGAGAGTTTTAACCCGAATATTGTCTTCTAGAAAATATCCAAACTCAATGTAGTCCTTATTACAATTATTATCACACTATTTCATAGAATAGTGAGGACTACTATAGTCACTTATCCTGGACCATCACTCCATTCCCCGACTACTATAGAATAGTGAGGACTACTCAATGTAGTCCCAGCTATATTCTCATTTCCTGAAGAGAAAAATGAAAGAAAAGGGTGAGCTCAACTAGCCCAGTAAGAAATATTATGACTAAGATAATGCAGAATAAATTATCGTTAGCCTTCAATAGTATAACAACTGATAGAATACAATAGACAACAAGTTTTAAATCAACAACTGCAGCAAAAATAGCAATCCATTAGAAGAGTCAAGTAGAGCATAATATCTACTATCTTCTATGATTTAAAAAGTTTATCATCAATTTTATCATTGAGACTCAGCTTAATAAATAATCCACATCACTGAATTATCCATGCACTACGGGCCAAGAATATTCATTAGTATCACAACCACAAATTATCCATGCACTACGGGCCAAGGATATTCTTGTTTTCACCAATGGTCATGATCATGGCAAACAAAAATTCATCTTTGCACCCTTGGCCGAAGAGAACACATGGTTATGATCATACCAACATCTGTCCATCAATGCACTACGAGCCATTGAGGACTTTTATCAAATCATTTGTAACATTATGGGTCATGATTATACCGAATAATCCCTGGTCATAATCATACCAATCAACAGTCCATCTATGCACTACGGCCAAAGATGACTTTCATCACAATATAAGCATGAGGATGATGACAATGATATAAGAATTCAATTAAATGAAATCAAGGATAAATTTTAAAGATTTATAATTTAATTTATCCAGAATTCAATAATATCCAAATTGTTAACATGATACTGCTTTGTGGAGTAAAATTCAAGAATAGTATTGTATCAAAAATGATTTGGACCGAAAAAAAATTAATTTTTATCATGAATAGTACTCCAGGTGAATATTACTCGAGTGAATAGTACCCCGTGAATAGTACTTCAGGAATAGTACTCATGAATAGTACTTTGTGAATAGTACTTCGTGAATAGTACTTTTTGAATAGTACCCCATGAATAGTACTTCGTGAATAGTATTATATTTATGAATAGTAGCGTATTTATGAATAGTACTCTATAAATAGTACCGTACGTATGAATAGTGCCATATAAATGAATAGTACCCATGAATAGTACTCCGGCATGAAAAGCTTAAAATTTAACAAGAATGTTCAAAAAAATATCATCGTGAAACGATACTAGATGAAGCACAAATTTCAAGGATATTCTACTAATTTTACGAAGTATAGAAGCAATACTTTAACAAAATGAGTGTAGAATTAGGAATACGAAACGAAATAATATTACTTACATACTACAGAGTATGGAAGAAAATATTATTTCATACGAATATTGAACGAAGATAATATTTCTTACGAATACAAAAAATAATATCGTAAGCAAATATGAAATAAATAATACCCCTTACCTTAGTAGAAGGCTGGATACTACAATAGTGAAGTACCAGAATACTCTTCTTCTTTCTCTCTATAGATTCTCTCTCTATAATTGCTCTTGTGAGTCTTAGTGAATTGGTGAGAATGAAGGAAGAATAAGCTTCTATTTATAGGAAAAGATAGTTTTGATAATTGCACGTTTAGGGGCTTGAATTATTATAATATAGTACATTCATCTATACCTCCATTTTTAATTTAGTCCTTCAAATATTATCAATCTTGCACTACCTCCCCTAATAGTACATACATGTGAATCAATAGTTCCATACATGTGAACTAACAGTAATTTGCATGTGAACTAATAGCAATTAATTGCTCATTTATCTGATTAATTGTCCTTTTAGTCAATTTAACATCTATAAATCAATTATTATCGAAATAAATGTCGATTTCTACTAACACTAATAATCCCAACACAATAGAAATATTTTTTATCAACAATTTCATCTTTAATCAATACGAACTTATTCATCATTAATATTATAACTCACAATATTTAACAACGAGATCATTCCCAGGAAAGAGGGGGCTTTCCGATAAGGATTTCTCCCTATTGGCGCGCAATTAGGTGACCAAACCCTTTTCCTAGACAAAACTTTCTAGACATCATCAATAATGCAAATAATAATATGAATAACTTTGTCATCTCAATTATTGATTCAATAATATAAAATATTATGCAGATGATACTATGACAATAATTGAATCAATAATATGAGAGATATTATGCAGCAATTACTGTAGCAATAACTGAGTATAACTGAGTGACTTCTCACGTAAGCATCAATAATCAATACCGTGTGCTACTATGCAACCACGTGTATTACTGTACTTTTACCACCGAGTATTTCAGCAGTTTAACGGTAAAACTTTCGCGGTTATTTTTATAAAAAGATATTTCTGTCATTTTTTAACTCCGACAATACTTCCGTTGTGGGGTCCACCAATGATTGTGCTGTCGTACGAATATTCCCCGACCAATCGAATATTTTATAAAAACTTGCTTACTTTGCAAAATTTATAAATATTACCCACAACTATAACATTATATCAAATCTATACCTTAATACTCAAAAAAATATTTCAAGAAAATTAATCTTTATTCATAAAAGTTGGGGTCTTACAACTGCACTCCATCTTTACGGCACAAATCGGTTATGAGAAATCCATGAAGAAGGCCCCCCGTGGTACTTCCCCGTAGCAGCCTGTCGATCAATTCTTGAATACATTCTCCCACATCCACATTGTAGAACACAACTGAGTTATTCACCCGATAATGGTGGTGTACAATCCCATATAGCAATCGTGCCCTTTCCTTGGTTACATCATTTTGATGGCGTGTGGGCATCAATCAGGCACAAATGAATGCATACCCGCTTTGCCATAATGGCTTAACGCTGAGTGTGGAAAAGTTATCTTTTCATTCGTTCCCGCTCGGGTAACCCATTGTGTTCCTAGTTTGTACAATCTTCCAATCAATTCATCCAAGTTAGGGAAGCCATCTTCATAGCGTCCATCTATCAGTGTTTCCAGCCCAAAGTACTCGTTTATGGCATTGGCATGGAAAGACACCGATTTACCCCGTACCATTACTATGTGAACAACATGCTCTATTGCGTTGGCATAAAACTCTTTTACTATGTTGATCACCGCTGGTAGTGGCTGCTCTACTAACTAAAACCAATTGCATTCCACAATCATCAACGCCATATCACCATCAAGGTTGGCATCCATCTTCAATCCCCATTCTAATACCAAAGTCTTCTTGTCAATGGTTGATTTGAACATCGCCTCGGCCCCAACACTGACAAATTTTGTGTGATCCAACTGAGCCCGAGCAGTAGAGGTGGATGGACGTGGTCTCTTATGCGAAGACATAGTGTTTTTAGTGAAATAGAGAGTGAAAACTTGGTTCAAGAATATTGTCTAACAGTTGTGGGCGTGAAGGCTAATACCCCCAAACATGACTTCTTTAGAAAACTCTAGCCCAAACTATCAAATAATCCAAAAGCAATCCTTGGGCAATAGAATCCCAAGGTTTTCCAACCAATTTTGACGAACAAGAAAGAAGAAAAACTAGAGTTCAACAATTTATGATTACCTTCAAGAAGAAATTATGTCTCCACCTTAGAGTGATGCCCCAATTTGTGAGAAGTTGTGAGGAGGAAGAATTGGACTTAGAATAGGAGTCTACTGAATATCTCTTAGACTGATTGTGGCTAATTGATAGAAGTTGGGTTGATATAGAAGAGGAAAAAGAAATGTGTATAAGGAGTTATGGGTGGTTGTGGGTTAGTGGTATAAAGAGTTGGGAAGAAGTAGAAGAAGTGGTGTAGTATAAATTAGACGTTATGGAGGAGGGAGAGAGTTTGAATTGAGCAAGAAGTGGGGCAATATTAGTGTTCTTTTGAGTTATAGTGGAAAAGGATATGACAAACGCGTTTTTAAGATCTGATGTTTCTGAGCAGCGCGCCCCACGCCGTGTATAAGCCTTGGATGGCGCGGCCTGCGCTAGGTAGGCAGTGTGTTCGTCCCAGGATGGCGTGCCTCACGCCATGTCATAGCAATGGCGCACCCCGCACTTGGTAAGCAGTCTGTTCGTCCCAAGATGGCGCGCCCCGCACCATAGTGTAGGGTAACGTAACGCGCTCCGCGCCAACATAGCAGAAAGTTTCTGTTCTGGTAGTGTGCTCCGCGCCGTGTGGAAGCCTAAGATAGCATGGCCCGCGCCATTGGTGGAGTGTCTGAGTGATGTTTTTTTTTTCTTGATTCCTGCAATCATACCACAACTAAGTCATTACTCTTTGAAAAGTAATTATCTAAACTATACTATAAACTAAAATATACTGAATAAATAAAATAGGACGGGTTTAGAGCTTGGGTTGCCTCTCAAGTAGCGCTAGTTTTAACGTCATTAGCCCGATGGTGCCTCTTATTTCATGGTGCGTCAGCAAGTGTAATTGCAATGGCTTCGTTGTCGATGTCACCACCTCAGTAGTTCTTTAACCTTTGCCCGCTGAATTTGAAGGTTTCAAGTGGATTTCTATTTTACAACTCAACGACGCCATGTGGGAACACCTTCTTGATCGTGAATGGCCCCGACCATTATAATTTGAGCTTTTCGGGAAACAATCTCAGTTATGAATTGAACAATAATACTGATTATCCCAGTTCAAACTTTCTCTGTAAAATTTTCTAATCGTGCCACTTCTTGACCTTTTCTTTATACAGCTTCAAGTTCTCATATGCTTGCATTCTAAATTCATCGAGTTTGTTTAATTGAAGTATCCTCTTTTCTCGTGCAGCTATTTGATCAAAGTTGAGTTTCTGAATTGCCCAATATGCTTTATGCTATAATTCCACTGGGAGGTGACACGTTTTTCCATAGACCAACTAATATGGAGACATCCCAATTGGCGTCTGGTATGCTGTCCTGTAATCCCATAGTGTGTCATCCAATTTTAGGGACCAATCTTTTCTGTTCGGATTTACTACCTTCTCTAAAATTCACCTCTCTGTTTGAAACTTCATCTTGACCACTCGTCTGGGGGTGATATGTTGTTGCAACCCTATGATTGACCCTGTACTTTGCCAAGAGAGCTATAAATGACTTATTGCAGAAGTGACTTCCCTCTTCACTTATGATTGCTCTTGGTGTGCCAAACCTTGTGAAGATTTTCTTTTGTAAAAACTTAAGAACAACACTGGCATCATTTGTAGAGAGTGCTACAGCTTCCACCCATTTTGATACATAGTCCACAGCAAGCAAAATGTACAAGTTGTTGAATGAGGGAGGAAAAGGTCCCATGAAATCCATTCCCCACACATCAAAAACCTCTACTTCTGTGATTGTGTTGAGCGGCATTTCATTCTTTTTTGAGATGTTGCCCACCCTTTGGCATCTGTCACAGCTTTTCATGAACTGGTGGGAATCCTTGAGCACAGTAGGCGAATAGAATCCTATTTGAAGTACATTGGTCTTTGTCCGCTCACTCCCATAACGTCCCCCATATGCAGATGAATGGCACTCATGCAAGATATGCTTTACTTCACTATATGGCACGCACCTACGAATTATTTTGTCTGCACACTATTTGAATAAATATGGCTCATCCCACATGTACCACTTGACGTCATGTAGGAACTTCTTCTTTTGTTGACGTTTCAGATCAGGGGGAAGGATTTTTCTCACCAAGTAATTGGAAAAATCCATATACCATGGAAATTCTGCGTTAACTCCAAACAACTGCTCATCCGGGAATGACTCGTTGATTAAACATTTATCTACCCCATCCTTGTCCAGATTTTCTAATCTTGAAAGATGATTTGCCACTTGATTTTCTGTCCCCTTCCTATCTTTTATCTCCAAATCAAATTCCTGAAGGAGAAGGATATATCTGATTAGTCTAGGCTTAGCATCCTTCTTTGAGATTAGATAACAAATCGTCGAGTGATCTGTGTATACCACCACCTTTGTTCCAATCAAATACGCTCTGAATTTATCAAAGGCGTATACTACAGCAAGTAACTCCTTCTCGGTGGTTGTGTAGTTCAATTGGGCCTCCGTAAGGGTTTTACTTGCATAGTATATGGCGTGGAATATCTTCTCTAGGCATTGACCCAAAACAGCCCCTACCGCGTAGTCGCTAGCGTCACACATTAGCTCAAAAGGCATAGTCCAATCCGGTGTGATGATCATTGGAGCTGTAGTTAATTTCTTCTTCAATTGCTCAAATGCTGACTTATATTCCTCATCAAACTTGAAACCTGAATTTTTCTCTAAGAGACTACACAATGGCTTCGTAATCTTAGAGAAATCTTTAATAAACCTTGGGTAGAATCCAACATGTCCAAGAAAACTGTGGATTCCCTTAACTGTAGTTGGCGGTGGAAGATTCTCAAATGTGTCCAACTTTGCTCTATTAACCTCTAAGCCCTTCGCAGAGACCTTGTGCCCCAAGATTATTCCTTCTTCAACCATAAAGTGGCACTTCTCCTAGTTAAGCACCAAATTCGTTTCCACGCATCGCTTCAAGACCATGACCAAGTTCTCTAGGCAGACATCAAAATTGTCTCTATAGACGGAGAAGTCGTCCATGAAAACTTATGCATTCTTCTCCACCATGTCCGAGAAGATGGCCATCATACATCGTTGGAACGTCGCAGGTGCGTTACATAACCCAAAAGACATCCTCCTAAATGCAAAGGTGCCATATGGGAACGTGAAAGTGGTCTTCTCTTGATCTTCAGGAGCTATGACTATTTGGTTGTACCCTAAATATCCATCCAGTAAATAGTAAAATTAATGTCCAGCCAACCTGTCCAACATCTGATCGATAAAAGGTAGAGGGAAGTGGTCCTTGTGGGTTGCCTTATTCAGCTTCCTGTAGTCCATGCAAACCCTTCAACCGGTCACTGTCCTCGTCAGAATTAATTCATTATCATCATTCTTCACTACAGTCATTCTACCCTTTTTCGGCACGCATTGAACTGGACTGACCCACGCACTGTCTAAAATTGGGTAAATAATTCCCGCATCCAATCACTTCAGTATTTCTTTCATTACCACTTCTTTCATGATTGGATTTAGCCATCTCTGCTGTTCCACTATTGGCTTTGCGTCATATTCCATAAGAATTTTATGCATGCAAAAGGATGGACGTGAGATCCCAAATTTTATTAAATGAAAGTATTCAATTTTCTTATAATTATTATTTATTTAGTAAATGGTTAAATTGATAAAAGTTTAAAGTTAAGGGTAATATGTGAAAACTTTGCAAAGTATGCAAGTTATTATAAAATATTCGATTGGTCGGAGAATATTCGTTTTAACAGGGAATATTCATACGACGGCACAATCATTATTGGACCCCACAGCGGAAGTATTGTCGTAGTTAGAAAATGATAGAAATATCTTTTTATAAAATAACGGCGAAAGTTTTACCTTTAAACTGTTGAACTACCCGATGGTAAAAGTACAGTAATACGCGTGGTTGCATAGTAGCACACGGTATTGATTATTGATGCTTACGTGAGAAGTCACTCAGTTATACTCAATTATTGGCACAGTATCATCTGCATAATATTTTATATTAGTAAATCAATAATTGAGACGACAAAGTTATTCATATTATTATTTGCAATATTGACAATGTCTAGAAAGTTCTGTCGAGAAAAGGGGTTTGGTCACCAAATTGTGCGCTAATAGGGAGAAATCCTTATCGGAAAGTCCCCTCTTTCCTGGGAATGATCTGGTTGTTAAATATTGTGAGTTATAATATTAATGATGAATAAGTTCGTATTGATTAAAGATGAAATTGATATTTCCATTGAGTTGGGATTATTAGTGTTAGTGGAAATCGACATTTATTTTGATAATAATTGATTTCTGGAGGTTATATTGATCAATCGGGTAATTAATCGGATAAATGAGCAATTAATTGATATTAATTCACATGCTTATAACTATTTATTCACATGTATGTACTATTGATTCACATGCATGTACTATTAGGGGAGGTGGTGTAAGATTGATAATACTTGCATGACTAAATTAAAAAGGGAGGTATAAATGAAGGTACTATACTGTAACTATTTTTTTCACATGTATAGAACTATTTGTTCACATGTATGTACTATTGATTCACATGATGTACTATTAGGGGAGGTGGTGCAAGTTTGATAATATTTTTAGGACTAAATTAAAAATGAAGGAAAAGATGAATGTATTATACTGTAATATTTTGAGCCCCAAAACGTACAATTATCGAAACTATATTTTCCTATAAATAGAAGCTCATTCTTCTTTCATTCTCACCAATTCACTAAGACTCACAAGAGCAATTATAGAAAGAGAAGCTATAGAGAGAAAGAAGAAGAGAAGTAAGCTACTTCACTATTCTAGTATCCAGTCTTCTTCTGAGGTAAGGGTTATTATTTGTTTCATTTTTCTTTGGGGTCTATTGGGTCAACCAAGGATAATTCTCGAGTCATATGATATCTATCATAACTTAGATTCATGGTCTCCCATGTACGAAGGTTTCCTTGAGTATTTTCCAAAGATTTTAATTTCTTACACAGTTATTGACTGTACTTTTATGTAAAGTGTCATTGTAAGGTGTTGTGGTCGAGGCACCATGAGAGTTACATATATTTGTATTAAAACTCACAGTTTAACTGTGGTCATATTTTTTATGATAGTTTAAAAGTTAGAATTTGAAGATTTGTATTTGGAAATTGTGTTAATGTATTTCGTGGTGACCCAGAATGGGTTGGGTGGATTGAACCTATTTTGGGGGCGTTACAATGGACTTATCCCCTTCATATCTGCAATTGTCCATCCTATAGCCGACTTGTATTCTCTAAGCACTCTCAGCAACTTACTTTCCTGCAGTTCATTAAGCGCAGATGCAATAATAACAGGTAAAGTATTAGAATTGTCCAAATAAGCATACCTGAGGTGTTTAGGAAGCGGCTTAAGCTCAAGATTAGGTGGTTCCTCCAATGAAGATTTCATTCTCGCCGAAGCTTTTTCTTTCGTGTGTAATTGCTCGAATGGTACCTTGAATTTACTAACTCGCGACAAGGAATCCAGCATATGCAAGTAATCTACAAACTCTGGATCATCCAAATCTTCATCTCCCAGTAATGTAGTTTCCAACAGATCATTAACCAAACTTTTAACCACGTCTTCACTAACTGTCTTGTCGATGACATCCACCCGAAAACACTCCTCTTCATCTGTAGGGAACTTCATAGCTTTGAACACGTTGAATTTAACTTCTTGATCTTGAAACCTCATGGTTAGTTTCCCTTTTTGCACATCAATGAGAGTCCTACCCGTAGCCAAAAATGTCTCCCTAGGATGATTGGGATATTTTTATCTTCTTTATAATCCAAAATTATGAAATCTGCCAAAAATATAAATTTGTCCACCTTAACAAAGATATCTTCCACAATTTCTCTTGGGTACGTTACCAATCTATCCTCTAACTATAGAGATATGTTTGTTGGCTTCGGAGCTAGTAAACATAATTCAGTATAGAAAGATAACGGCATGAGGTTCACACTTTCCCCCAAGTTACACAAACACTCTTTGAAGGCCATATTCCCGATTGTGCAAGGAATGGCAAAACACCTCGTATCCTTCAACTTTGGAGGTAACCTTCTTTGTAAAACTGCATTGCACTCCTTCGTTAATGCTATAGTTTCGTAATCCTCCAACTTCTTTTTCCTTGACAGAACCCCCTTCATGAATTTAGCATAACTTGGCATTTGCTCTAGGGCTTCTGCGAAAGGAATGTTGATCTGAAGTTTCTTAAAAACTTCTAAAAACTTGGAAAATGGTTTGTCTAGTTTCTATTTCTAAACTCTTTGTTGAAACGGTGGTGGAGGATATACAACTGGCTCAACCTCTATCTTGCTCTTGTCCACTTGTTTTTCCTCACCTTGTTTCCCCTCAACCACTTTTTCTTTACCTTCTTTGTCGTTTTTTTAGCTGAATTTTCTATCTTCTGCCCCTCAAGATGTTTTCCACTCCTCAAAATGATTGCTTGACATTGCTCATGATTCCCTTTTGGATTTTTCTCAGTGTCATTGGGTAGAGTTCCTTGAGGCCTATTATTCAATGCAAAAGCCAGCTATCCCATCTGATTTTCTAATTTCTGATGGTCATTGCTTGTGATTTCATTGATGTTTCTTGCGATTTCATGGCCGCCTCGTTGCTCGATATGTATTTCAATAACAGCTATTCTAAATCTGTATTTTTCTCTTGGTGCGGAGCTGCTTGTTGATGCTGATTCTGAAATCCTAGGGGATAAGATGGTCGTGGAGCCTGCTGATTCTGGTTGTTACTCCACAAAAAATTTGGGTGATTCCTATTCCCTGGATTGTAGGCATTCTGATACATGTTCTGTGGAATTCTGTTGTAGCTACCCACAAATTGTACTGAAGCTGGGTTAATAGCACATTGTTCCGTAGGATGCTCCCCAGCGCACAATTCACAAATAAACACAATCTGCTGAGTTTGTGCACTCGACAAAGCATCCACCTTCTTTGATAGCGCTGAAATTTGTGTTGCTAACACCGCCATCCCATCTACCTCTAACATCCCAGCTACCTTAGGCTATGTCATTCTCGTCGTGGGCCACTAGTAGTTGTTTCCGACATAGTTTCTATCAACTCATACGCCTCCTCATAACTCTTAGCCATGAATTGAGACGCCCCCAAAATAAGTCCACATGACCCATTCTAAGTCGCCAGATATCATACTATAAAAATCAAATACAAACTTCATTTATACAAACTGTTGAACGTAAATGTAAAGTGAGAATTAAGCGATTAAGCTGTGAGTTTAATACAAATGTATGTAACTTTCATGGTGCCTCGACCACAACATTACAATGGTACTTTACATAAAAGTACAGTCAAAAACTGTTTTAGAAATTAAAATCTTTGGGAAGTGCTCAAGGAAACCTTCGTACATGGGAGGCCATGCGTCTAGGTTATGATAGATATCATATGCCACATAATTATCCTTGGTTGACCCAATAGACCCCAAGAAAAATGAGAAGATTACTATCATATTCTTTCCAATGGTGAGTCTTCTCTTGACATATAACTATCTCCACTATCTGCAATTGAAAATTATATTTCAACCAAACTCCAAGATCATATAGGTAGTGCTCATAGATATACTCAGCAAGTGGATGTGCACAACCCTGTCTTATGATAACACGAGGTTGTATGTCATTAGACATCTTGTATGATAGTGGCAAAATACCCTTCAAAAGTTGGGTTCACCTCACCCTATTCGGTTCACCAAAATTAAATATCAAATGACGTATACAATACGACACACTTATCTAAAGTTCTCAATAAAATTATTTCCATAGTATTTAAGGAGAACCTCAACAGATATAGACCATCGTTCTATTCTCCTGTTACCCCCGCTCGACCCAGCTACACTCTTATTACCTAAAAGGAATTGTGAAGCAAAAAGGGTGAGCACCTGACTAACCCGATAAAGAATATCATGACTAAAGATAATTTACATCATCAATAGCCTTCATCGGTAATAAATCGGAGATTTAGAACATATGGTAGATGATAAAACTTTTCAACCATAGTTGCGGTAGACGAAGCAATCCATTGGAAGAGTCAAATAGACCATCGATCTATTATCTTCTCTATGTTAAAAAGTCCACCAATAATATTTTATCCCTATAACATCAATCAACAATTTCATCCCACAATCATATGAATAACTCATAATCATAATTGTGATTCTAAATTCCTCTTACGCACCGGGGCGAAGATAATTTTCATCACCTATCTTCACACTGAAACATCAAAATCATGGTTATACCAAATCACAATTTCTGCTCATAATCATACTAATAAATTCATCTTTTTGCACTTTCTGACCAAAAATATTCATTAACAATTCATCTTTGCACTACAGGCCAAAGACATACAACTGTATTTTAGAAGAGTCAAGTAAAGCATGATATCTACTATCTTTTATGAATTAAAATTTTATAATCAATATTTTATCGCTGAAACTCAGTTTAATAAATAATCCACATCATCAAATCATCCCCGCACTACGGCCAAGGATATTCATGTAATCATCAATGGTCATGATTATACCGAATAATCCCTGGTTATAATCATACCAATAACTATACATCAATGCACTACGGGCCAATGAGGACTTTTACCACGTCATGTATAACATTACAGGTTATGATTATACCGAATGATCCCTGGTCATAATCATACCAATAAACAGTTCATTTATGCACATAATGCAAAGATACTCATCAATCAATAGTTCATCTTTGCACGTAAGCCAAAGATATACAACTGTAAAACCAATAATCAATAGTCCATCTTTGCACGTAAACCAAAGATATACAACTGTAAAACCAATAATTAACAGTCCATCTTTGCACGTAAGCCAAAGATATACAACTGTAAAACCAATAATCAACAGTCCATCTTTGCACGTAAGCCAAAGATGACTTTCATCATAATATAAGCATGAGGATGATGACAATGATATAAGCATTAATCAAACAAAATCAAGGATAAATATTAAAGACTTTAAATTTATCCGGTGTTTAAAAATATCCAAATTGTCAACATGATACTGCTTTGTAGAGTAAAATTCAAGAATAATATTCATGTACCAAAAATAATTTGGACAGAAAAGAAATATATTTTTCGGGTAAATAATACCCATGATAGTACCCTATGAATAGTACTTGGGAATAGTACCTCGTGAATAGTACCACGGCATGAAAAGTACCCTAAATACCTAAGTGAATAATATTTGGGTGAATAGTAATTTGGGTGAATAGTAACCCATGAATAATAACTACATGAATAATACTCGACACGAAAAAGTGCCCCGAATACCCGAGTGAATAATACTAGAGTGAATAGTAACTGGGTGAATAGTAACCCGTGAATAGTAACTCATAAAAAATACCAAAAAAAATGATATTCCATGACGAGTACAAAAGAAATGATATCTCATACGAGTATAATAGAATATCTGAAGCGCAAATGGATTTTCACCGCATACGGTAATCCATGCAGTAAAGCAGATCATTTCCATAATTAAATAAAGAATGAATCTGAAGGATCATTCACCATGCATCTGGTAATCCACATAGACAGGTTATTCAAACAGAATAATAAAGAATGGAAAACAGAAGAATTCACCATGCATGAGATAGACTGCACAGACAGGTTATTCCCAATAGAATAATAAAGAATGGAACCAGGTCATGCGTAATCCGCACAGACATGATATTCCAACAGAATAATAAAGAATGGAACCAGGTCATGCGTAATCCGCACAGACAGGATATTCCAACAGAATAATAAAGAATAGAATAACAGCAGAATTCACCAAGCATGCGATAGACCGCACAAACAGGTTACTCCAACAGAATAATAAAGAATGGAATAACAGAAGAATTTCACCATCTATGCGGTACTTCGCATAGACAGGTTATTCCAACATAATAATAAAGAATGGAATAACAACCCTTACGAGTATTGAAAGAAAATAACTCTCTTCATGAATACGAAAGAATAATACCCCTTACTATAATAATAATATCCCTTACCTTAGAAGAAAACTGGATACTAGAATAGTGAGAGTAGCAGACTTCTCTTCTTCTTTCTCTCTATAATTTCTCTCTATAATAATTGCTCTATAGCTTTAGTGAATTGGTAAAAAATAATGAAGGAATGAGCTTCTATTTATAGGAAAATATAGTTTCGATAATTGCATGTTTTGGGCCTCAAAATATTACAGTATAATACCTTTCTCTTTTCTTTTATTTTTAATTTAGTCCTGCAAGTATTATCAAACTTGCACAACCTCCCCTAATAGTAAATAATGTGAATCAATAGTAAATCATGTGAATCAATAGTTCTAAACATGTGAAAATATGAATTACAGTATAGTACCTCCATCTATACCTCCATTTTTAACTTAGTCATGCAAGTATTATCAATCTTGCACCAACTCCCCTAATAGTACAAGAATGTGAATCAATAGTACACGCATGTGAACAAATAGTTATAATCATGTAAATTAATAGCAATTAATTGCTCATTTATCCGGTTAATTACCCGATTGGTTAATATAACCTCCAGACATCAATTATTATCTAAATAAATGTCAATTTTCACTAACACTAATAATTCCAACACAATGGAACTATCAATTTCATCTTTAATCAAAACAAACTTATTCATCATTAATATTATAATTCACAATATTTAACAACCAGGTCGTTCCCAGGAGAGAGGGAGCTTTCAGATAAGGATTTCTCCTTATTGGTGCATGATTAGGTGACCAAACCTCTCCTTGGCAAAGAACTTCTGAACATTGTCAATATTGCAAATAATAATATGAATAACTTTGTCGTCTCAATTATTAATTTAATAATATAACATATTATCTGAGATGATCTTTGTGACAATAATTGAATCAATAATATGAGAGATATGATGCGACAATTATTGTAGCAATAATTGAGTATAACTGAGTGACTTCTTACGTAAGCATCAATAATCAATATCGTGTGCTACTATGCAACCACGCGTATTACTATACTTTTACTATCGGATAGTTCAATAGTTTAATGGTAAAACTTTCGCAGTTATTTTTATAAAAAGATATTTCTGTCATTTTCTAACTAGGACAATACTTGCGTTGTGGGGTCCACCAATGATTATGCCATTGTACGAATAATCCATGTTAAAAGCGAATAACAAATCGAATATTCCACAAACAACAACGAATATTTTATAACAACTTGTTTACTTTAAAAAATTTCACATATCACCCTTAACTTTAGCCTTTTATCAATTTAACCATTTACGAAATAAATAATAATTATAAGAAAATTGAATATTTTCATTTCATAAAATTCAGGATCTCACAATCTCCCCTCCTTATGAAATTTTGCCCTCAAAATTTACGTACGTACCTGGTATTCGAAGAGATGAGAATACCTTACTTTCTTTTCGGATTATACCTTCCCGGTTATTTCCTCTGTATCTTGATTTTCCCATTGCTCATCTCCTGTATTTTAGATATCATTCTAGAATATATCTTCAAAACAAAGGTTAATTGACATATCATAATTGTCAACTTATCAAGTAAACAATTTCAGCTTAGGTAAGTCACACACTAGCGAAGTATATAACTTGTCTCTCCCCTTCTAGCTCTAGACTCATTCTCCGCCAAATGACCATATCCTAAGCTCTTATATCATTTGTGACGCCCCCAAAATAGGTCCACCACGACCCATTACGAGTCGCCGGATATCATACTATCAAAATCAAATACAAACTTCATTTATACAATTTGTTGAGCGTAAATGCGAGAATCGACCACAGTTAAACTGTGAGTTTTAATACAAATATATGTAACTCTCATGGTGCCTCGACCACAACCTTACAATGGTACTTTACATAAAAGTACAGTCAAAAACTGTTTTAGAAATTAAAAGCTTTGGGAAGTACTCAACAAAACATTTGTACATGGGAGGCCATGCGTCTAGGTTATGATAGATATCATATGCCCACAGAATTATCCTTGGTTGACCCAATAGACCCCAAAGAAAAATGAGAAGATTACTATCATATTCTTTCCAATGGTGAGTCTTCTCTTGACATATAACTATCTCCACTATCTGCAATTGAAACTTATATTTCAACCAAACTCCAAGATCATATAGGTAATGCTCATAGATATACTCAGCAAGTGGATGTGCACAACCCTGTCTTATGATAACACGAGGTTGTATGTCATTAGACATCTTGTATGATAGTGGCAAAATACCCTTCAAAGTTGGGTTCACCTCACCTATTCGGTTCACCAAAATTAAATATCAAATAGCGTATACAATCGACACACTTATCTAAAGTTCTCAATAAAATTATTTCCATAGTATTTAAGGAGAACCTCAATGACTATAGACCATCGTTCTATTCTCCTGTTACCCGCTAGCGACCCGGCTACACTCTTATTACACGAAAGGAATTGTGAAGCAAAAAGGGTGAGCACAACTAATCCGATAAAGAATATCATGACTAAAGATAATTTACATCATCAATAGCCTTCATCGGTAATAAATCGGAGATTTAGAACATATGGTAGATGATAAAACTTTTCAACCATAGTTTGCGTGAAGCAAGCAATCCATTAGAAAAGTCGAATAGACCATCGGATCTATTATCTTCTCCATGTTAAAAGTCCACCAATAATGTTTTATCCTATAACATCAATCAACAATTCACATCCACAATCATATGAATAACTCATAATCATAATTGTGATTCTAAATTCCTCTTCGCACCGGGACGAAGATAATTTTCATCACCTATCTTCACTGAAACATCAAAAATCATGGTTATACCAAATCACAATTCTGCTCATAATCATACTAATAAATTTATCTTTTACACTACTGACTAAAGATATTCATTAACAATTCATCTTTTGCACTACGGGC
Organism: Panax ginseng; assembly: GCA_020205605.1. Lineage (NCBI taxonomy): Eukaryota > Viridiplantae > Streptophyta > Magnoliopsida > Apiales > Araliaceae > Panax > Panax ginseng. The sequence continues at coordinate 130,609,788 of CM035134.1, read as the reverse complement.
CAAAGACATACAAGTTGTATTTTAGAAGAGTCAAGTAAAGCATGATATCTCTATCTTTTATGAATTAAAAGTTTATAATCAATATTTTATCATTTGAAACTTAGCTTAATAAATAATCCACATCATCGAATCATCCACACTTTTCTGACCGAGGATATTCATGTAATCATCAATGGTCATGATGATTATACGAATAATCCACGGTTATAATCATACCAATAACTATACATCAATGCACTACGGGCCGATGAGGACTTTTACCACATCATCTATAACATTACGGGTCATGATTATACAGAATGATCCACAGTCATAATCATACCAATAAATAGTTCATCTATGCACATAAGCCAAAGATACTGATCAATCAATAGTTCATCTTTGCACGTAAGCCAAAGATATACAACTGTAAAACCAATAATCAACAGTCCATCTTTGCACGTAAACCAAAGATATACAACTGTAAAACCAATAATCAACCGTCCATATTTGCATGTAAGCCAAAGATATACAACTGTAAAACCAATAATCAACAGTCCATCTTTGCACGTAAGCCAAAGATGACTTTCATCATAATATAAACATGAGGATGATGACAATGATATAAGCATTAATCAAACGAAATCAAGGATAAATATTAAAGACTTTAAATTTATCCAGTGTTTAAAAATATCCAAATTGTCAACACGATACTGCTTTGTGGAGTAAAATTCAAGAATAATATTCATGTACCAAAAATAATTTGAACAGAAAAGAAATATATTTTTCGGGTAAATAGTACCCCACAATAGTAGCCTATGAATAGTACTTCGGGAATAGTACCTCGTGAATAGTACCCTGGCATGAAAAGTACCCTAAATACCTAAGTGAATAATATTCGGGTGAATAGTAATTTGGGTGAATAGTAACCCATGAATAATACTCCGACACGAAAAGTGCCCCCAATACCCGAGTGAATAATACTAAAGTGAATAGTAAATGGGTGAATAGTAACCCGTGAATAGTAACTCATAAAAAAATACCAAAGAAAATGATATTCCATGACGAGTACAAAAGAAATGATATCTCAGACGAGTATAATAGAATATACGAAACTGCAAATGGATTTTCACCCGCCATGCGGTAATCCACGTAGATAGATCATTTCCACAATTAAATAAAGAATGAATACGAAGGATCATTCACCATGCATCTGATAATCCACATAGGCGAGTTATTCCAAGAGAATAATAAAGAATGGAATAACAAAAGAATTTCACACGATGCATGCGATAGCGAATAATAAACGAGGTTATTACCAACGAGGACGAGAATAATAAAGAATGGAACCGGTCATGCGTAATCCGCACAAACGAGGATATTCCAACAGAATAATAAAGAATGGAACCGAGGGTCATGCGTAATCCTTGCAGACGAGGATATTTTAACAAAGAATAATAAAGAATGAAATAACAAGCAGAATTCACGGGCATGCGATAGACCCTATGAGAGAGGTTATTCCCACGAGAATAATAAAGAATGGAATAACGGAAGAATTTACCATGTATGCGGTACTTCACATAGGCGAGTTATTCAACATAATAATAAAGAATGGAATAACAACCACTTACGAGTATTGAAAGAAAATAACTCTCTTCATGAATACGAAAGAATAATACCCCTTACTATAATAATAATATCCCTTACCTTAGAAGAAAACTGGATACTGGAATAGTGAGGTAGCAGACTTCTCTTCTTCTTTCTCTCTATAATTTCTCTCTATAATAATTGCTCTATAGCTTTAGTGAATTAGTGAAAAATAATGAAGGAATGAGCTTCTATTTATAGGAAAATATAGTTTCGATAATTGCACGTTTTGGGGCTCAAAATATTACAGTATAATACCTTTCTCTTTTCTTTTATTTTTAATTTAGTCCTACAAGTATTATCAAACTTGCACCACCTCCCCTAATAGTAAATCATGTGAATCAATAGTTCTAGACATGTAAAAATATGAATTACAGTATAGTACCTCCATTTATACCTCCATTTTTAACTTAGTCATGCAAGTATTATCAATCTTACACCAACTCCCCTAATAGTACAAGAATGTGAATCAATAGTACATACATGTGAACAAATGGTTATAATCATGTGAATTAATAGCAATTAATTGCTCATTTATCCAGTTAATTACCCAATTGGGCAATATAACCTCCAGACATCAATTATTATCAAAATAAATGTCGATTTTCACTAACACTAATAATTCCAACACAATGGAACTATCAATTTCATCTTTAATCAACACGAACTTATTCATCATTAATATTATAATTCACAATATTTAACAACCAGGTCGTTCCCAGGAAAGAGGGGGCTTTTCGATAAGGATTTCTCCTTATTGGCGCGCAATTAGGTGACCAAACCTCTCCTTGACAGAACTTCTAGACATTGTCAATATTGCAAATAATAATATGAATAACTTTACCATCTCAATTATTGATTTAATAATATAACATATTATACAGATGATACTGTGACAATAATTGAATCAATAATATGAGAGATATGATGCAACAATTACTATAGCAATAATTGAGTATAACTGAGTGACTTCTTACGTAAGCATCAATAATCAATACCGTGTGCTACTATACAACCACGCGTATTACTGTACTTTTACTACCGGGTAGTTCAATAGTTTAACGGTAAAACTTTCGCCGTTATTTTTATAAAAAGATATTTTTGTCGTTTTCTAACTACGACAATACTTCCGTTGGGGGGTCCACCAATGATTATGTCATCGTACGAATATTCCATGTTAAAACGAATATTCTCCGACCAATCGAATATTCCCCGACACAACGAATATTTTATAACAACTTGCTTACTTTGAAAAAAATTCACATATCACCCTTAAATTTAACCTTTTATCAATTTAACCATTTACGAAATAAATAATAATTATAAGAAAATTGAATACTTTCATTTCATAAAATTCGGGATCTCACATGAATGCTCCACCAGAAGCTGCATCTATGCTAGTCCTGATATTACCACTCAATCCATTGTAGAACGTGTTCATCTGCAGCCATTTAGGTAATCCATGATGACGTCACTTTCTGAGTAGTTCCTTGTACCATTCTCATGCCTCATATAAAGACTCCCCATGCTGCTGCTCAAATATGGTGATCTCATTTCTCATCTTTGTAGTTTTTGCTAGTGGGAAAAACTTGGCCAAGAACTTTTGAGTAAGGTCGTCCCATGTAGTAATTGACCCTGGCGGTAGAAAGTGTAACCAACTTTTTGCCTTGTTCCGCAGTGTGAACGGAAATAATCAAAGTCTGACTGCATCATCTGACACCCCATTATATTTGAAGGTGTCACATATCTCCAAAAAGCTTACTAAATGTTCATTCGGATCGTCGTTGGCTAATCCCCCAAACTGAACTGAGTTTTGAATCATCTGTATGGTCCCAGGCTTGATCTCAAAAGTATTTGCAGCAATCGTCGGCCTGGTGATACTTAACTGAAGCTCAGTCACCTTGGGAATGACATAATCCCTTAGCACTTTTTGATCTTCGGCAGCCATAATTTCTTCCTTATCAGAGTTCTCAAAGTTTTCCCTAGTGTCTTTAATCCACTTACTTAGCCTTTGAAACTGTTTCTCGATATCATCTTCGAAAGGAAGTAAGTCTTGCTTCTTAGACCGAGTTTGCATAAACTAACTCAAAGAACCTGAAATAGGAAAGAACAAAACAAAAAAAAATTTGTTTAAGTAAAACTGAACTAATTAAACTGATATTGAAAAATATTAAAATCAATACTAGTCCCCGGCAACGGCGCCAAAAACTTGTTGGTCAAAATCTAATTACGCACAATCACGCAAGTATACGTGGTCAACAAGTAATATAATGATAAGTCGAGTATCATTCCCACAGAGAATAGTAAGAAATTAATCCTAATAATTACCAATTTTATATTAACCCTATTTTATTAAACTAGTCGAATTCAATGATTAAAAATAAATAAAACTAAGAAACTAAAAATACCAATTAAACAACACAACTTAAAAACTGTAATTTCAAGCAAATAATGGAGAATTAGGCTTACAACTTCACTTTAAGTCTCATTCCAATTATCACACCTTATTCCAATTTAATTCACTATCTCAGTCTATTAATTAAGAACACTTATGTAGAATTAGCCATCTCTTAATACACTAATACCATATTAACTTAAATCCACAAATTAGATAGAATTAATCCAAACACCCTAATTAACTAATTCACTATATCTCTATGTGAATTAAAATTAAAAAGAGTTTAATTCCAAGTTCTTACCTGATTACATGCGATGCTAGGTATATCTCTATCCTAACATAAATCATGATCCCATTAAAACACAGAATTCAAGAACACATGTTATTGTGATTAGGTCTAGACTCATACATCATCTCTCAAATCCATACAAATCCACATAAAATTGGTGATCAAGCAATTCATAAATTAAGTACAAATCACAATAAATAAACTGAATTGATAGTTTATTAAACCCAAATCAAGGCATGATAATTATCATTCAACACTAAAAATCCATTGCAAGCCTAAAAAGTAATTTAGCTCATAATTAATGAATTAAATACTGAATAAAGTAGAGAAATCATCATCCCAATTACAAAAACTAAAATTAAAGAAGAATAGTAATACACCACCCTTCTCGCCCTTCAATTATGCAATCTTTATGAAATCACCTCCTTCCTTTGTTCCTCCAAGATCGTCTTCTAAGTTATGGCTCTCTAAGTGTAATTCAATTCTTAGATATGTTCAACACTCTACTAATTGACATAAGTTAATTCACCCCAGCTAAACCAAATCCAATTTTAATCCTTGTCAAGGTCATCTCATCGGAGTTCTAATAAAAATCAAACTCCTAATTGTACCCAACAAGTTTTTAAGAAAAGAAACCCAACTTACTATGAAATAACATCCTTGTCACACTCATATCTTGACCATATTACATAAATAAGTCATAGCTCCCAACACAGCTCAATTTCTAGCAAAATAAAATAGCTCAGAATCTGTCACGCCCGAACGGCGCGCCCTGCGCCGGGTCCTTTGTTAAAGCGACGCGGCCCGCGCTAGTGTAATAGTAACTTCTATCCATGCAGCGCGCCCCATGCCATCTCCTTTGTATTCATGGCACGCCCCGCGCCAATGATGCAGTATGTCCAGAATCGCTTGAGATTTCTTCCAATGCCAGCATTTTGACGTATTCACCTTAATATCCTGTAACAAGAGCAAAAACCCATCAAAAGCAACATTAAATAATCAAAAACTAACAATATATCAAGCTAAATAAGGATAATCGTAGGTTAAAAACCTACTCATCGACCATCTTATACAAATGACCACTATGTCGCTTCAAAAATGTTTTATAGTAATGAAAAGTTTTATTATGGTTTATTCTGTGTATTATTCTAGCTTATTCAAAGTAGTTCACAACTATTTTTCAGTTGTTGAATGAAATCATATGATTCTTGATTTTGTTGTTGAAATGCTTTACTTGCTCGGCAATTTAATGTTCATCCTTGCTTAAACTATATGATTTCAGTTAAGGACATTCGTATGGAAGAACTTATTAAGGATAGAAGAAGGACGACGAAGATGGATAGAAGATCGTGTAATAGATTAAAATTTCTATGTAATATAAATTATTATAATGTAAGAACATGTAATGGTAGCAGAAATTGAGATTGAACGGATAAGATGTAATAATACAGAGATTACATTTGTGTCATTAAGCTTTTAGGTTAAGATGTTTGTGAATGTTGTAGCACCGTGTAACATTGGACTCGGGTTGAAAGATACCCGAATTTGGGGGCGTCACAAGGGCTGCCCTCATGTTCTTTCCTCACACATTACTCTCAACACTTAACCAAATTGGAGAAAATTATAGAGAATGAGACCAAAGTATGAAAGAGTCAGAAGAAGACCACCATGAGGTGAAGGCTACCCTAGGGTTGGCCATAAGGGGGGCTTCCCCCTCATGGAGGCTCTTGCGCTCACCTTATGATGTCAACACTTAGCCAAAAATTTAAGATGTTTTCAACCAAGGAAATTTCAAGAGTAAACAAGGTAAGACTTTAAATGAAAATAAAGAGGAAAGAAAAGAAAGAAGATGTACCTTCAAGAAGGAGGCCACAAGTACACACAAGTAAGCCCGAAGTGAGGAAGTCAAACAACAATTCAAGCTTTTAAGCCACCAATTGACACCATGAGCACAAGGAACATGTCAAAGTTTCAAAAGTGAGATTATTTTTTAGAATGACAATGTCATGAACAATCGTGGTTATGTCATGCTAAGAAGATTGTTCTTCCCAACTGTTCCCAATTGAGTTGAAATGAAGAATTACTGTCATAAATGGCTATTCCGGGTAGATGGATTACCTCTCTAGCCTCCGGCAGAAGGTTAGAGAAGTAATCTAGAAGTGGGATTCGGTGAGCGTTTTGGACAGGCTGATGGAGATGTAGGACGAAATGCACTTCGAAAAGGCAGTATTTTTACCTAGACTAATATTATAGTCACAATTTATAAGTGACAAATTAGGACATGTACACAACACATGGCGACACCTTCCATGAAGCCTATAAATAGCCCTCTCCTCCTCATTTGAGAGGAGGTGGAAACCTTAAGAAAATTGGAAGGATTGAGAATTTCTCTCTCTAGAATTCAAAAGCACCAAGTTTGTTGGCTTGGTTAGCTAAGTTTCATACTTAGTCTCCACAAGGCTGAAGTTCACTTTCAAGGACTTAGGCTCCACGGAGCTAAGTATAGTAACGTACTATACTATTAACAAACTCGACTGTAACGTGAAGTATAATAGTATAGGATATCATTGTATTGTACCTAACATTTATAAAATTATGAAAAGATCAATGATTAATGGAAGTATCATTTTTTTTGGTGTTGAATTAAATTGGAGGAAAGGTATATATTGCAGGGAGCCAAATACGATAAATATTTTTTCGATTGTATAATAGTATAGGTGTTGATTTCGATTGTACATGTTAAAATATAATTTTTTGGTGTTGAATTAAATTGGAGGAAAGGTATATATTGCAGGGAGCCAAATACGATAAATATTTTTTCCTTAAATTTACATACACACACATTGTGTGGTTATATTCCCTTTTTATAATATGATTGTTAACTTTTTAGTTTTAATTCAAATAAGGATTGTTCTTTTGATATTGTTTCTTTTCTTCTTCTTTCTCCCTCTACATTTTAATTAGTGATTTTAATTCAAGTGCTTTTAAAACTCTTTTTTTTTAAATTCTTTTATTCTCATTTAAATGAAGATTTTTTAAGGTATGTATTTTTAAAAAAGTAATAATAAATTTGAAAGCAGTATTTTGATGGAATTGTGATTTAGTAATTCATGTCTCTTTTAATTGATATTTTCTAATAAGATGAATAATTTACTACTAGTTTAAAATTGTGTACATAGAAAATTGTAGATTTAGCTTTTTAATTTTCTTGGACTTGAATTTCTGGTACATGTTTTGTATATTTTGTAATGAATTTCCATCTAGTATATATACTTTTGTAGTTCAAGGGGTTCATGATTTATCATGGTGAGAATAGTGTAGATATAGCCATATAGGATTATGGCAGTGAATCAGTGATGAAACATTGAAAAGTTTATCATAAATTTGTGTTATTATTATCTCAATATCTCTACTAATAAAGCCGCTCCATGAGTAGTTCACGTTGTTTTGGTTTAATTGCTTTATTTATACTAGTAATATACATAGATTGTATAAAGAAAGTTCATATATTCATTGTTAAAATCGCATTATAGAGTAAGCCTCGTAATTTTATTTGACGCTAATGGAAATTTTATGGAGTTAGGGTTATATACAGTTTGACTCTTTAATATACGTAATTTTAAAAATTGGAGAGTACATCCTTTTTTTTATAGAGATAGAAAAAATCTTTTTTCTATAGAGATGGAAAAAATTAGAGTTTGAGCCAATACACCCTTTTTTTGAAAATTCAATGGAAGGAATCTACCCGGAGATTCAAGGAGATCGCGGAGAAGTAGGAGTTGAACTCGTACCTGTGGATAAGGGTGTAAACGGAGTCGATCCGAATATTGCGTTGCTCAGATTTGGTTCATAAAATTTATCGAGTATAAAATAAGGTTTGATTGAGACTCATTTAGCTCTGAAGTCGAAAGCACGATTCGAATCGAGCGAGCTAAAGCGGTTTGGACTTTTCCAACTAATATGATCCGAAAGTATCAATAGAAAATTATAATTTGAGGAGGTTCGAGTAATTTATCGAACTTTGAAATGTGCTCATATTTGACTCATTTATATTTCGAGTCGAGCTCGAATCGAACTTTTAGTCTAGCGAGTCCGAATCGAGCCCGAACTGTTTTCTCATTTTACAGCCTTACCTGTGGAAGCTCGTATCTACAAGGGTATGATTCCATAACTTCTTGTTCTTCGTTTTAATTAATAATATGCATAAAGAATGACCCGGATAATTAATTTGAAAAAAATTTTAAAATCTGATTTTATTTTGTTTCCGCTAATTTTTTCAATTTGATTGCTACTTTGATCTTCACAAAATTTTACAGTGGTTTGTCACCATAGCAAAAAAAGGTCACTCAAACAGTCAAACTATGTATTGTTAGAGCATTAATAACAATTTTCCTAATTAACTCTCTATCCCCAATTTTAAAGAATATATCAATAAATCATTATCCAACAGTTTTCTTATCCTTATTTGACTCTCTATTTTAATCCTTATATAGGATTTTACTCTCCAGTGTGAGGGAATCAAAAGACCGTTCTCTATATATACAAAATGACATTTTACACCGTCATTTAAGTGGACAACTCATCAATCATACACATCTTGACATTTTTTTATTACTTCATTTTCAAATTATAAACTTAATATTGATTTTAAAAAAAAAATAATTTCAAATGTATTCAAATTTAAAATTGATATAAATTTATTTAATTTATGTCAATATAATTATAAATATTATAAAAGTACTATTAATTATAAAATTTATTATTTTCAAAATTTAAATGAATCATATTAAATTTAAATTTAAAAATATCACAAATTAACTTTTTAAAAGTTAATATTAATCTTATGTACATTTACAATTACAATCCATTCAATACTCACTTCATAAATTACTTAAAATTTAAAATAAATAAAAATTATTTTACTATGGAATATAATTGATAAATTATACTCTCTTTTATAAATTATAAGATTATTATTAATTTGATGTTTTGACTGTTGGAACTTTTAAATTTTAAATTTCATTATTTAAGGAATAATATAAGGAATCTGTTGGGTACATAGTGAAAAAATTGAATCTTTATTTTACAGAATGACCTAATAACACTGCAGAATAAGAATAAAGATAAGAATAAAGATAAAAAAAAACTATTATTAATGCTCTTAGGTCTACTCTATCTTATTAAATAAAAGTAAAAAATAATAATTAAATCCAAACCTAGTGGAATACTTGTTATTATCGGAAGTCGAGCTGGAATACAGTATTTGACAATTCTCAAATAATGCATCACCATCACAAAACTAAATATTCACTATAAGAACATATTAATATTTTATAAAATCCTAAAATTCAATTTCTTATGTCAATTTTGTACTTTATAATACTTTTTAAATCATTTAAAATATTAACAATTATATTAACCAACTTCTTTAAAATTTAAAATTTTACAAACTGACTAAAAAAAATCAAATAAGACTATTTATGATATGTAATAAGTCTAATTAATAATATTAAAGTTTCTACAAAATCTGAAGGCCCAAATTTCAGGCCATTTACTCAAGCAGCTGCATCTTCATTTCCGTCCAAGTCAATATAATGCAGTTAGTACAAATATACAATATAATCCTCCTTCCTATCAAATATTAGAGATGCATTTTGATTTTCTTTAAGTCAATTTATGAATCTTAAATTTAAAATCAATTCGAATTTATTTGATTTTATTAGTACTCTAACTAATCCTGTGTTTGTAAGTTTTTATTTAAGGAAAAAAAAAAGAAAAAATAATTAAAATCCCTACAAATCTCATTTTTAGAGGTAAAATTGATTTAATTTTTTATTCAAAATTTCCCCTCAAAAGTGGAAGGATTTGGAGGAATCGAAAAGGATGAAAGAATGATATATTTTATATTACCAAAAATAATGTTAACGCTAAATTTTGTACGCCAGACGAAATTACCAAAATGGCAGGTCAAAATCGTGCTAACGGTTGATGGAGTAGTTGATTATATCAAACTCACAAAATACATTCACACAAACATAAATAAAGAGATATAAATATGAACAAAAGAATTTACGTGAAAATTCAATTGGAAAAAAACCACGGAGAGAGAGAGAGTAATCCACTATAATAATATTGGGAGTACAAGATGTGTATATTATATTGGGAGTACAAGATGTGTATATGGAGGGAGTACAAGTTAATAATATGGAGAGTATAAGTTGTGTATTTGTGTTGTATCTCTTGTGTGTTGTCTCCCCTAAAACCTAGTTTGTAGCCGTATATATAGAAGTCACCTCCACCCGTATCCCATTAGGAGAAGGACTCCTTATCTCTCCAAATAACTAAACACAATCTTATTTTAATAAGGAATCTACCACTGTCACAATAAATTATATAAGGGTCATCACCAAATTCGGACCATTAATTAGACTGGGCTGCACCATGGCTAGACCCAAATAATCACATCCCAACATTGCCCTCCAATCTCTTATTTATAAATAACTTATAAATAAGAGAGTATTCAAAAAGTTCATGTGGGATTTTTATCCTCGAGATTTTTATTCGTAGAATGTTCATCCTTTCGGGATTTTTATCCGTAGGATGTTCATCCTTTCGGGATTTTTATCCTCGGGATTTTTATCCGTAGGATGTTTATCCTTTCGAGATGTTTATCCTTTCGGGATTTTTATCCTCGAGATTTTTATCCGTAGAATGTTCATCCTTTTGGGATTTTTATCCTCGGAATTTTTATCCGTAGGATGTTCATCCTTTCGGGATTTTTATCCTTGGGATTTTTATTCGTAGAATGTTCATCCTTTCGGTATTTTTATTCTCGGGATTTTTATCCGTAGGATGTTCATTCTTTCGGAATTTTTATCCGTAGAATGTTCATCCTTTCAAGAGATTAAAGCCTTCTCGAAGGACGTTTGTCCGATCTTATAACCCCTCCAACCTTATGCCGCCATAATATCCGTCCCGACCCATGTGGGAGGCTTCAATCAGACTTTATATTCGACGAAAGTAAACAACCGAAGACATGATGAAAATTTTGATCAACCCATCCTGATGATGCCACTGACCGAACAACGGTTTCTTCAGATTCTCTTGCACGGTATCACTGTTGCTTTCCAAGACATGGGCAATTTGGTCTGATCCATTATGTATAGCACACGTAACTGGTCCAAGGCTTCTTCCTTTCCTCCCCAACCTTAACCTGTTGTTGCTACCATTGTCGTGGGTAATATGAGTTTAGCCGATTTTTGTAACAAGTTTGCTCAGGTACCACTAAATGAGCTGATTCTGACAGAGCCGAGACACAAAAAAGGTCAATCGAAGTGGGTTTAGTCTGAGATTGTAATTGTTGGTGTTGATCATCGGGTATCCAAAAAAATCCTCCATAGTTTTGATTAATGGATCTATAAATTAGATAGGACCCACAATTAGCGACATGTGCAAATAACTTACTATTAAATAGAGCCTATTTTAGCAAAATGGATGGCAATCACGAGTAGTTATAACATTTATACTGTAGCATATCATGCAATCATGTAGAGATTGGGCCTACCAAGTATTCTACATATTAATGAATATTATTATAATATTCATTTGAAAAATAGACAGAGATGGAGACTTAGCTTTTGGACGTATGTCAGCCAAAAATAAATCTGCAAAAAATTGGAAGCATCCTCCTCTAATCGCTACCTCTCATAATTATATAATCAATAATGTGTGATTTTGATTTAACACTAAAATATGTTTTTCCACATACGGCGCTAATGTTAACGCCAAATTTTGTACGCCTGACGAAATCACCAAAATAGCAGGCCAAAATCGCGCTAACGGTTGATAGAGTAGTTGATTATATCAAACTCACAAAATACATTCACACAAACATAAATAAAGAGATATAAATATGAACACAAGAATTTATGTGAAAACCCAATTGGGAAAAAACCACGGAGAGAGAGAGAGAGAGTAATCCACTATAATAATATTGGGAGTACAAGATGTGTATATTATATTGGGAGTGCAAGATGTGTATATGGAGCAGTGGCGGAACCAGAGCCTTTTTGTAGGGGGGTCAAAATTTTTAAACCAAGCGGTGTGGCCGATGTGGTGATGACGACGAAGCAAGCATGGCAATGACGCAAGGCGGCAGGAGAGCAGTGAATGTGAAGTGTGAACTGTAAAGAGAATGTGAAGAGAAGAGTACTGAAGAAAAGAATGTGAAGTGTGAAACTGTAAAGAATACTGAAGAAGCCATACACCAAATTATTATTTTTTTTAAATGAAACAACATCGTGTGAAGTGTGAAACTGTGAAGAGTACTGAAGTGTGAAACTGTGTAGTGTTCTTCCACAATTAAGACTCTGGTCAACTATTTGTACCTAGCTACATGTATCTTCAGTTTTATCTTATATTCTTACCAGCCTTCACTGGTACATGCTTTCTAAAGTACTTAAAAGAAATGCTGCAAAATTCTAACGTTTAGGATTGCATTAACTACTGACAATATTTATAACCGTATTTTGAAATTACTATGATTTCTTAAACTCTTGAGTGATAATTTGAGCTACTATGAGATATCCACATCTCAAAGAGTCTTGTAAAACTAAAAAACAATCAGAAGCATAAAAATCAAAACATTCTTCAATCAACAATTTAGTCTAATCAGGGAATAATCTAGTTAGCAGTATGAACGACAAAAATCAGAATCAGAAATGAAGTGTAATTTGTCATTATAAAGCTAAAAACAAATTAATAGAAATAGAGAGAACCAAAGTAACGTCGTTCATTGGCGGCCTTGGCTTTCTCCAGCATCTTATCGAGGTCCTCCTGAAGCTTAGCGTCTCATTTTACCAGTTGGTTCACGAACACAGCTCCCAATCCCATCCCCAACAGATGCTCCCAAGGATCTGAAGCGACGACGGAGCTCCTCGCGAGTCGGCCCTGCTCCTCGCGACCTCACTGGCCTGGCCCGGCTGCCCCGCCCCGCCCCCGCCTCCTAGTTCCGCCCCACCGATCGACATGACCACCTCTCCTAAGGCGTCCGGCCTGAGGTGCAACCGCCCCGCCCCTAGTTCCGCCTCTGATATGGAGGGAGTACAAGTTGATAATATGGAGAGTATAAGTTGTGTATTTGTGTTGTATCTCTTGTGTGTTGTCTCCCCTAAAACTAGCTTGTAGCCGTATATATAGAAGCCACCTTCATCCGTATCCCACTAGGAGAAAGACTCCCTCCAAATAACTAAACACAATTCGACTCTTCCACTGTCACAATAAATTATATAAGGGTCATCACTAAATTCGGACCATTAAATAGACTGAGCTGCACCATAACTAGACCCAAATAATCACATCCCAACAAATAATATTATAAAATAAATAATATAACAATTTTCCTCTCATTATTATAACTCAATTACGTTTGTAACTCATTTTTCTCTCTTTACACTGCTGAAATTTTTCTTTCTATGCTGCCTAGTTCAGCGCATCAAACCCCAAATCGGTGGCAACATCAAGAATTAATAAAATTATTATAATATACATGAACATATTGCCACGTGGCATATATATATATATATATATATATATATATATATATATATATATATATATATATATATATACGGATATTTTTTTAACGAATCAAAAAACCCAATCAAAGATAAATCGACTATAGCTATAATTTTTTGAGCTATAACAACAAGTTAAAATCATCGCCATAATTATATGGTGAACTTTGTATATATATATATATATATATATATATATATATATATATATATATATATATATACCATTTGGAGGTAGGAAGAAGAGATATACAAGAGAAGAACAAGTGCACATACAAAACATACAAAACACAATTAAATTACTAAATAAAAACAATTTTATTGATTAATACAAACTATTTACAAGATAGATAACTAAAATGGACTTACAAGATTACTGAAATAAGAACATTAGATGAAGGGGGGTTAAGTAGGCTAAACAGCGGTAGAGGCTAAAGATTTGTCAGAGAAGGATCTCTGAGTCTTTCTAAGTCTGCCTAAACCAAATGAATCCGATTTCCTTTTATAGAACAAGGAAACGAACTGTTACAAGATTACTATTACAATAACTGAGGTAAAATAAAAGTAAGAAACATTTTACTAAAGTAAAAGTACAAGTAAAAACATTTTACTAAAGTAAAGGAAAAAGAAAAGAATCGCTTTGATTGAAAAAAGGTATTCTTTTTTGACTAATGCGGTCGTGGGACCGGATGCTTGATCGAAAAGTCGCTTTGATGAAAAAGTAAGATGTCACGACAATCTTCGCTCGAAAGAAAGTGATCGAGGTGCCGGGAGCAGTGACTAAGGTCACGCCAAGCAGGTGCAGATGATTAAGGCTGCCTGAGTAGGTGCTGGCTGACTGGAAATAGAGAATCACATCTTCACTTTGATTGATTAGAGATGGGCTCAAGAAAATGGATCTTGAGCATCCTGAAGAGCAATTGTGCCATAGGGGTCACAAATCGCATTCATAATCGTAATCATGACTAGAATTATCTCCTCGGGATCGAGAAGAAGCTTTATCGACTCTTCATGTAATCGATCAAGTCTTAAATGAATAAGCATCAAGAAGACGCTTAACTTCTAATTAGAATAATCGAAACATCATGGATCAAGCGGTGATGTAACCGATTTTGCTAATTCGGGATTGTTTTTGATTTATGGAGGATGCAACTACAGAGGCCGTAGTAATCGTATGGACGTTAATCAAGGAGGTAATGAGAGAGAATGAATTTTTTTTGAACTTGGCCTACTATTCTCATTAACTCCAAATTTATCCCACCATTTAATTGAAAAACTACGAGAGACCCGAGAAATAGGAGAAAGAAAAGTCCGAGCCGTCCCGATTCCTATGGACGACGGAGACCGAAAAACAAAGTTGACTTCTTGAGAGGGTCAGAATTATATATTGCCATTTCAAAATCCAAGGATTTTATATTTACTACAAAATATAAGGAAGACCGGAATTTCCTCATATTTGGAATGATAGTTCTTGTGATGACAAAAATGCTCTAATTGGGCAAGGAGAGGTTTTAGGAAAATGTCATGACTCAAACTGCACCTTGTCCACCAAAGAATGAACCATTTGGGAATTGACTTTTAAATTTGTGGTCGAACCGAAAGAACCACGAAAGTGACTATGATCATCATTTTGATGAAGCATGATTTTATGCCGAGCTTCAATATAATCATAATAGCAAAAGGAACTAGATTGATTAGAAAGAGATCTCGAGATCCGATGGATGACTACTCCAATCGATGAATTAAGGACTTGTTTAATATACAATGAATGATAAAGGAGTTTTGATTTATCATCATTGGCATAGATTAGTTTTATGAAAACCCACTGCTTTCAATAAGGATATCTCTATAATAAACAAGTGACTTATATGGAGTCAAGGAGTAAAATGCCATCCAGAAGGAAAATCTTTGGGTCTAACTGAATAGGGTCATTTTTAGGTTTCATATTTAACTCAACATGAAATAAGTGATGATCATAAACCTGAAGATAATCAGACACTGGATGACTAGGTTTTGACGGAGTAGCTGGAGCTTAGACTCAAGGTGAAATCAGGATAACTGCAACTTGAACAAGACCTATATGTATGAAGTCACTATATGTACAGAAGATTGTAATAAAAACTGTTGTAAAAGCAGCAAGTTAAAAAATATGTTAAGGTTTTGTAATTAACAATTTATTGAATATTGAAAATATATATACAAGAGAAGAACAAGTGCGCATACAAAACACAATTAAATTACTCTTCTTCATCAAAGTTCTAAAGTTAGTTCTTCAGTCCCTTCAGTTATCCATAATGTGACTAGCAAAAATATCAAATGGCTTTGGTTGACTAGCAAGGACTGAGGAGTAAGGCTTGGGGACTGTACCAAGCACACGGAATTTATTATGTGTCGTGATCGGGTGAGGAACAACAGTTCCCTTTGGTTGATTAATCGGTTGATTAATCGACCAAGAGAATGGCCATGACTACGGAGAAGATGAACCTCCTCGAACACTCATTTTTCTTTGTGATTGTACTGTGTTAATAAATTCACGAGTAAGAAAATCTGGACCGAGTTATTACTTTTTAATATATTCAATATCAAAATCAAAAATACTTAAAATTGCTTGCCATCTAGCTTAATGAATGTTAGAGGCGACGTTTTCAACGTCTTTTTCCGTAATAAATTTTATTCGATTTACAATCTATTCTAACTAAGAATTTCGATTTAATAAATCTCTCCGAATTTTTAATACATAAAACTAGAGATAAAATCTTCTTTTTAATAAGATCGTGTATTTTAATTGTGTAGAATTCCATGCGCCGTAATGGAAACGAACAATTTGTTCATTAGAAATAGGAGTCAATTTGCATTTGAGTATGCCTCCCAATCCAATGTCGAGGCGCCGCTTTCAATTATTTTGAATGTGAATCATTAGAGATGCCAAGGTGGCAAAACCTTAATATATTTTTAACTCATCGGACGACGTAAGTATGAATGTCGACCAAGGAGGAGGATTGCTTTGTGTTACCGAAAGAGAGGCTTACAAATCTTCCCGAGGTCCTTGTAAAATCGGCCAATATAATTGAAAGCGAGCCAAGAAACCTCTCATGGTGATTCTTGTCGGTAATCTTATCGGGAACCTATTTACGAATTGAATAGCTCATCAATTGGCCGCGTGAGTCCATGATAGAGGATTAAACCGAGAAATCGACTTTAGTCAAAAATGCAGACTACACTTGGAAGGAGAAAGGACAAGACCATTGGTTTTAACTTGTTTTGAAGAATGAATTCAAATGTTTAATATATTCTTCAATAGTCTTGGAGAATACAAGGATGTCATCGATGTAAACAATGATAAAATGATCAAGGGATTCAAAATATTATTAAGAATATTCGAAATTCCTTTGGGTGCATTCTTAAGTCCAAATGATGAACATTCCATTCAGTAGTGTCCGAAGGCGAGTGGTAAATGCGATTTTGTACCTATCATCCTGGGTGAATGGCAACTTGCCAAAATCCTCGACTTGAGGTCAAATTTACTAAAGATTGTGGAGACGCTTAACCTACCAAGGAGATCATCCTTGTTGGGCAAAGGGTACCGATCCACTCTAAAACTTTGTTTAATGGTTTATAATTAATGACTAAGCGAGGACACCTCGCTCTTTCTCAAACTTCATTATTAACATAGAAGGTCGGACAAGACCATGGGGACTTACTATGTCTAATTAGCCCTTTCTTGAGGAGATCATTGATTTCAATTTTACATAACTCCATTTGTTCATGACTCATTTGAATAGGCCTAGCCTTAGTAGGAATTAAATGCTCTTTAAATTCTTTAGCATAGGTAATTTAACTGTGTGCTTCTTCCTATGCCAAAAGCATTGGGAGAATCGTAACACAAGTTATTTATTAAATAATCTTTTAATTCTTTTATTTTTCTTGAACCTGTTACTCTTAAGTTGGTCATCAACTTGTTGGTACTTAATTTCTTCTTTAAGAAAATTTAGGTGAGCAACTTTACAATTTATCAGATTTAATGATTTAGAAATTGATTCTTCTGAATAAATTTTAAATCTCTTTCTTTTAGTTTAATTAAGAATTTAAATATAATTTTCTTTCCTAAATGTTCACAACTTAAACCTTTATTACTAGTGGTAAATGGATAAAGCAAATATATGAATGGTAATCCTAAAATAATTTTGTCAAGAAGAAGATTGTAACTAAGACTTAACGAGGTCTTAAAACACATGTTGTCTGACAGATATGTACTTTTAGGTAATTTGTACTTTATTTCCATTTGACTACCGTTAATTTAATTTAATTTTTCACTAGTTTTCTTATAATATCTAGTGGGGATAATACCTTCTTGAATACAATTCAAGTCCGCTTTTGAAAGATCTACTAGAAAGGGGGAGTTGTCTTGAAAAGGTTTTATCAATGACTAAATTAATGGAAATATACCATTTTTGAATAGTAATATCTTTAATTCTTTTAAGAGAGAGACCTTGAATAAAGAGATCAGAATCTTTGGCAATAGATGACTCTGGATCCTCGTGACATTCATCACTAGAAGAAGAATCATTAACTTGAAGATCCGATTTTTATTGTCAATCTCTTTTCTTAAACTAGAAATCTCAATCTTTAAATTAGAAATCTCCTTTTTAAGTTTATTAACCTCTTGATTTAATTCAGGAAGTGTAATTTCTTTAACTGGAGATTTGAATCTTTCAAGAGTCTTATTTAAACTGAATATGGGTTTTTCTTTAGCTCTAAGAACCTTGTCAGTGACCTTTTTATCTTTAGTTAATAAATCTTTTAATTGTTTTAGATATTGAGTTTTTAATTTCGGATCAGTAATTTTACTGATTAGATCAACTAATAAGGAGCTTTCTTCTTCATCTTTTGTAATTACACTAACCCTTTTTACGTTAGCTTTTATTACAATCTTCCGTATATATAGTGACTTCATTTTCACTATCAGAATTTACGTTGGATGAGTTGTTACTAGAAGATTCTGGAACATCAGAAGCTTCTTCATTACTGCTACTACTCTTATTATCAATTCTCATTAATTCTAATAATTGTTCAGTATCTTCATTGAAATATTTAATCGAGCTAATTTTTGTTTAACTCTGCATTCACTTTTGTAATGACCTTTTCATCCCAATTGTGAGTATAATTTTACTTTTATCAAATATTTTTGATTTTTATAAGATTTTTCTTTGATGACTTAGGTTTATTATAATAATTATCTTGATTATTGTTCTTTTTTTGTTGTGAGTATATCTCTTCTTCTTGGCGTTTATGATTTTGTGTGACTCGATATGTTTATCTTTACGACCGTGCTTCCTTCGGGAGGAGCCACCGTGATAAACCATCTTTATTCACAAAATGTTCCTAACTCGTATTTAGCTTTATTTTTGTCTTTTCTAGCTTGTTTCGCTTAATTTAAAATCAATGCACATTTTTAATCCAATTTTTTGGATATGACTAATAATATCTCCATAAGTTAAATTATCATAATCAATATATCCTAGGTTTTTGCTTAATTCTTCCCTAACTTTGTGAGCAAATAAAGATGGCAAACCATTAACGAATTTTTCTTTCCAAAATGGTTTATTACTGTCATTTCTCATCATAACTCTAGAGGTAAATACATCTTTGTACCATCTAAAATCACTTAGAGTGGGACAAGTAAGATTACTTAACTGATCATGAATTCTTTCTGTAATATTGCTAGGGGTTCCAACAAAATGTTTAATTATGGTGAATATTAAAGTGTTAACTCCATCAGGAAGACCAATACCAGCATCTTCATCAAATATGGGATTGCCTTCTTTATCTCTTTGAATAGCATGAATTATGGATATTCTAATATCTTTTGTGAGATGTTTTTCCCACCAAGACCTAAGAATGCCAGTGAATCCACTAGCTAATAATTCAACAATGTCTGATTGAGACAAAGTGTTGAATTTAGTGATGTAACTGTTAGCTACCATAGACATATGATTTAGTTTATTAAGAATTTCTTGTTCACTAAATCCATCTATATTCCATTCATAAATTTTATTAGAGGATACCGAAAACTGTTTATCTAGATTTCTTTCTTCGAATTGTAAATCCAGGAGGAGTTGGTCCGAATACCAATTTCTGGTGATACTTGTGTTATTAACAGTTAATTTATTTAATTGATCATTAAGGTTTGAAATAGAAGAGTGGTCGGAAGAACTTTCATTATTATCATCGATTCTACCGATCGATCAATAATGTTAATAGTTCCACTTGGACCGGGTTTGCATTTTGAGTTTTTAAATAATTTTTCAATGGATTGGACCAATTCGTCATCTTTATTAGGTAAACTTAAATTATATCTGCTTTTACGGTAAATTTAGTAAAGGTTGTTCTATCTTTGAATCGGGTTTTTGATAATACCTTCTTCAATTTTTTCTTCAATTCTATCTATTTGTTTTTCCCATTGTTGCTAGATATTGATTGCTAAAGTTTAATTGTTCAATTATTTTTTTGTCGTTATTAGTTCCGGTCGGGTATTTTGAAGGACTAGCAATAATGTAAGTGTTTTTAATCTGGAATTAGAACTGCTTTCTAATGGGGATGATGGTCGATACTTTGGATCTGCTTTCTTAATCCATTGAGTTTTACTAATAACATTACATTTACCTTGATACCGCATATACGTACCATAAAAAGTGATGTTAATTTCTTCATTTTTGATAAATCTTTTCCATCTATTTATTATCTTATCTCTTTCCTTTTCAGGTTGGATGGGATGATCTAAATAGATGTCTTTTTTTTTCTTTATTAGATTTTGAATTAAAATCTTTAACTAAGTTATCCCAATTTAACACGAAATCTTTTTTAATGACTCTTAGTTGATTATGAATAGGGGCATTAAAATCGATCGTAATGGGATAAGCAGAGGATGCCGGGAAGAAGAGTCTTCATCTTGACGGTAGATCGTTCTCGAATATAACAGGATGACTAACTTGTCCTTCATTAAGAATACCTTTAAGTTTGATATCTTTAACAAGAGGATTACTTAGGACCTCAAAGATTCTTCTAGTGTGGATAAGCTCAAGGGATGAAGAACTAGAAATATCTTCAATGATAACTGGTGACCTAAGACGCTCAAAACTAATTTTAACAGTTCCATCGAAAATTGTTGGATATTTTCAATATTCAATAAATTGTTAATTATGGGTTGTTGTGGTAATTCATTTGGTAAAGTCCATTGATTAGGTAAGTTAATATCCTTCCAAAGAATTGTTCTTGGGATCGGATATTAGCATCACTAGTTGAACTTTGAATTAAAACTGTTTTGATCTTTTGGGCTTTTATTAAGAGCATGAACGCTCAAATTTGACTTCATCGCCTTATAATAAATCCTCAAATCAAAGAAATGGGTTGAGATCCTTCAATCATTTGAGTAATCTCTCCATCGGTTTTAATATTTAATGATAAGGCTTTAAATAAGTTTTGATCATCGAGACTAAGGTGAAATCGAAAGCAATTGAAATGGATAGGTCCATTATGCAAACTTGCTTCCATTGCACCAATAATGCTTGGATAGTAATTTAAAATCTAGCATCTCTAAGGCAGAGAGGTAGATTGATGAATTAATTCCTTTTCTATTAAGAGGTTTAACTCGCAACTTGAACAAGACCTATATGTATAAAATTATAACCCTTTTTTCTATGTTTTTAATAACTTCGTGATAAAAGACTACAATTTTTGTATTCTTTGTTAATTGCATAAACTCTCTCAGCAGCTTTTGACATTATAATCGCTTTTAAATTTATCTCGAGAATGTTGGTGATAAATTTCTTTGGGAGATACCTTAGGTATATTCCAGTTGTTTAAAACTTGATTAATGTTTTCATAATTATGTTCTTCTTGGTTCACTATATCTGGATTTGGAGGCAAAGCTGACCTGTTACTAACTGAGGAGCTAGATCTGAATAACCTACTCATCTTGACTGTTTCAAAAATAAAATCTTACTCAAAGCACATTCATGCATACCCTGTTTACCCAAAGTAGACTCATACCTATGTTCTATAACCCGACACCGCTCACACCACAGAGACTTACAAAGGTTAGACACTTAACTAGGTGGACTACAAAAGTAAGGTGACTTTAGAACTTTGATGAAGAAGATAATTTTGAAATAGTAAAGAGAAGTTTGATTAAAGAGATCTGGCTAAACAGTTACCAATAACAAACAACTTGGCTCTGATACCATCTGATTCTCCCAATGCTTTTTGGCATAGGAAGAAGCACACAGTTAGATTACCCTATGCTAAAGAATTTAAAGAGCATTTAATTCCTACTAAATTTAGCTATATATATATATATATATATATATATATATATATATATATATATATATATATATATATATATATATATCCCGCTTACTATTATTATAGCAACTTGAAGTGTATTTATTTTCATAAAAAAATAATTGTATCAATTATGGAAGATAGTTCCAAAAGTTAGTTAATTTGTGATTACTATAGTTTTTGACATGACGCATGCAATAATATAATATGAATATCAGATCATCATTGAGAATAGCTTATTGAAATAACTTTTTAGGGTTCATTAAAAAAAAAAATTAAATTAATAAAAATTTATTTAATTTTAATATAGATAATTATATCAATTTTGAATTTATGATTTTACAAATTTATTTTGAAACGTTAAAATCTATAATTTTGGTATGGAGGAAATACAATATTCCATCACAATTTCCCAAATTAAGAGGTACATTTTGACATTCCCAAATTATATAATTTCAAATATGTTTTTTTAACAAAAATAAATATAGTACAAGTTTATATATATATATATATATATATATATATATATATTTATATGAATCCGGATCAGATTCGGACTCCCGGACGGTACTAAAATGCGGATCTTTTTTTTTTTTGCTTTTTTTTTAAAACAACTAGAAAAAAAGTTTAATATTTTATGGAACTGGAATTTTTCCATAATACAGTATTTTTGGTGTGATTTGGATACATATAACACCCAAAACACTGTATTATGGTTTCAATTCCAATTCCATAAAATATTAAACTTTTTTTTCTAGTTGTTTTAAAAAAAAGCAAAAGAAACAAAAAAAATCCGCATTTTAACAAAATTCAAGAGTCCGGATATGATCCATATATATATATATATATATATATATATATATATGTGTGTGTGTGTGTGTGTGTGTGTGTGTGTGTGTGTGTGTGTAACAAAGCAAAAAAAAAGACTAAGCAAAATAATTATAATAAATAGACATTATTAAATTATATCAATTCTTATATTTATATATATAAAGTTAATATAATAATAGTAAAATTTAAAAATAAGAATCCCTTCCGTTTATTACTTCTAAACTCATAAACAAAAATTAATTTAATTAAAAATTAATATCTCATCTCATCCCTTCTTTTATAAAACTTACGGACATTAAAAAAAAATATATAATCCCTTTCCATCCCTTCCATTCTTATACTTTTCCTTCTCATCCTATCATTCCAAACTCGACTTAAAATTAATATTCCCCTTTACCAAATTAAATGCTAAACTTTGACCTCTATTTTTTTAGTCAAATTTATTATTTTAAAAATTAATAATTAAACAAAGATAAATACATTTTTTAAATTATAAAAATTAGGTTTAATAATAAGTTGCATATATTTGCTTTTAGCTATACTCTTCACCTATATTTTGACAAAAAATGGTAAAATAAAAAAAATAAAAAAACTAGCTTTAAAAATTGTCAATTTGACACAAATAAAATTAAAAACATACATTTGTTACTTTCAAAATATAAACAAGTTCATATCAATTTTTGAAATATAAGAATAAAATGTCTCGAGTACAAAACTAAGCAATGAAGTGAATGTAGAAATAGATATCAAATGACTAGTTGGAACGTCTCCAAACTGTTTTATTTGCAGAGAAAAATTTAATCACCTAAAATAAGTGTTTTTACAGGTATTATAGCCCGAAAATACAAATTTCTACAAAGCCTTTCAACAACATATCACCAGTTTGCTTCTCTTTAAATCCACCCCACTCCACCCCACCCCACCCCACCTCACCCACTCCTTTGTTAACTTTCATTGAAAGTTAAAACCCTTTCATCTTATACGGCCGCAAATCACACAACTGTGCAATGTCTAGAAAAGGCTAGCATGTTGGCACAAAAGTTCAAAATTCATAGTTTACCAATCTTTTAACTAGTCGACTGCTAATCAGAGCCTGTAGCGCTGCTAGATTCAGCAACCGACTTTCTCTCCAGATTTACAAGCAAACCGTTATATTTTGATCATGAGAAGCACCTCAAAAGGAATGGAACATTCTCGAGTATCATACAAGCACCCCACAACCACTGGCTAGCTCAACCCTACAAGCATTAAAACAGCATAAGGTGATTATTAAGTTTTCTTTCACCGATTTAGTATAGAAACAACTGACAATGTGATATGAAGTAACATTAGACAATACAGAATAGATGACATAAACAACTCAACATAGGACCGCAAATAATGGAACTAATATGATGCTGATGAAATTGAATGATTTCCAAGTTCCAACAATGAACAAGCCAATACTTTCATTTCTTTACCCCAAGTAAATGAACATATTGCCAACAGAAAATCATTGTTATTATTTATATTTTTTCACTTATCCTGGAGAATACATCTTTAGTAAATGGTATATGATTCAAGGCTGTGAATTGCTTATACAAAACACATTCGGAAAGTGAAAGCATCATTAATTATTTACTCACCTTGTTGATGCCATGGAAGTCATCTGCCTTGCACCATTCTGTAGTTGAGCACAAGATCATCAGACTTCTTCCATATATAGGTTCGAACAGTGGCTAAGCTCATCTCAGGAGATAAGACCTAGGAAAGACCAGACAAGTTTATTCATTTGAAAGTAAAAGACTCGAGTTGTGAGTAAAAAAGCTAAACATTTTAGAAAAATGTTAAATTATGTAAAAGTATTGATTCTTAGAACTACAAACACCACACCCCCCCCCCCCCCTCACACACGTGTGTGTATATATATATATATATATATATATACACACATGTCCGTCCCATAAAAGATTGTCTTAAGTACATTTTTCACACAACTTCAGAAAAACAAAAGTAAAGGAGAGGGTATAAATAAGTTCTCATTTTACCCGCAATGAACCCCACACAAGTAAATTATAGATTCTCTCTTTTTCCTAAAAGTAGCATACCCTATTTTAGTACTTTTACGGGTAAAATAGATTTTATATAACATTTTACATTTGAATTGTGTACTTTTGACATCTTTTTATGGATTTTTTTTTGTACTTGCCATCTTTTGTGGGACGGAGAGAGAATAACACTATAACTTCAATGAATGACAGATATCATGGCAAACGCTAATGAAGTAATTGCACTAGTGCCTTGCTGCTGCTTAACATAACCTCCTGCGGTCAGATCTGGATCAAGTTTGGGAAACGAAAATTGTTTGCAGGAGAGGAAACAAACCAAGGAAGAAAAGCAGTACCTCGTTTATCCCAGATTGTACAACATTTGTCATTTACCAGTACATTAGAATGAAATATCTGAGTGAAGAATTTCAAAGAGATATCTAAGGTTGAAAAAATATCCAAATATAAAACAATTATATATTTACTGAAAACAATATGGAATTCCAAAGCTGAACTGGACAGGTTCAGTTGTAATTATTCATCCTCTCGTCCATTTGATTATTTTTAGCTATTGCAAGGAGTAGATAATTTGTCAAGGTTAAAGTCTAGCAAGGAAAAAACTAGTGTTATAGTAATTAATCCAAGGTAGAAACTTTCTTCTAGAACAATACATGCTTAACAGTTCTGTTAAATTTTCTTGCCTTCCTTGGGAAGCATAAGAAACAAAATGAAATAAATAGCTGTATCATGTCATACTGATACTTAAAGATTATAACAAATGTTCATTTACTGCTGTTTCCACATCATCTCTCAAATATCACTTTACCTGATTATTGCACAGGATCTCTATGGAAGGCTTTAGCTTTTGCCAGGGCTTCAACCCAGACCTGAAAGAACCATCTCCTCCAACAGCTGAATGCTGTATCTGCCCTCCAGGCAATCCAGGAGCTTTTACTCCCTCTGGGTTTATACTATCCAATGGTTTATCGAGAACCATCTTCTCTACAACATAGTTAACAACCTACAAAAACAAATTAGTGCAACATATTTAGATGTGCAGATTCGTGTTCTGCTTATCTGTATTCAATTCGAACACATTATACATCCAAATAAACAACATTACTAAACCTCATAACACAGTTATGAAGCTTCACAGGTTGGATTCCGTGCAGAGTGAATTAATAACTAAAGCAAAATGAGTGATTATATTGGGGCATAATTGCTCTATATTTGTCATTCCTACAATTTTTCTTCCCCCTCTTTCTTCAGTTGTGCTCTGATAAATACTACCTTGCACAGATGGATCTGTTACATCTGTACCTTGCCTAATTACCATCTTTCTTTAAGATGGAGTAATGGTACAGTGACAAAATTTAGTGCTAAAATGTAGCAACTATGAAGTGGCAATATCATTTATTGTCAATTGGGTCCACAAATCATTCAAGTGGAGTTAAATCAACCAAACTGGCAAAAATGAATAACCTTGACAAATAGGATTTTCTTCTTTTTTTTAAAAACTCAAACAAATGACATTGTCACATCATTTAGTCACCACATTTTAAAACTGCTCCCTCTGTTCCAAAATTAGAGAAACAAAACTATTTTTAGACTACAAAGGGACATGAAGTTCCTAATAGGCCAATACTTTATTCTTAGTTGATCAAGTCATATCACACCACTACTACTATATTTCAATGTTAGGGATAAGTTTTGGAAAAAAAAGTTTTCCTTTTACAAATGCAGATCTAATTTTGGAATGGAGGGAGTAAATTTAGTCACTGTAGCATTACTCCTTTTACATATATACCTTCTCCATGCTACCCCCACAGATCAATCCTCATGCCTATAACTTAAAGGCAAACAAATACATAAGTACACTTTGATGCAGATTCCTCACCATGATTCAAAAAATCCTGACTGCAACTTTCAAGTGGGAAACTAGCTAAGAAAGATGGTGCTACCATTAAACTGACCAATGATATCCGAGGTTGCTATATAATGGATTTCCACATGGATTGTCTATGATGCACATAAAAGGTAAATATTGTGAACTACAGTCCAAACACACTCAACCTTACCTTGTGTATTCTCAATATCCGAGGTGCACTCAGTTTCCCTTGTGTAAGGATTTGGGCTGCTGAACCTTCACAAGGATGTAAATAGAAGCTGCATCTGTGGAAATTAAGTAAATAAAAATGAGGAAATTTCTTACACTGCGGAGAGCTAAAAAATCAGAAATCACTACAATCTATTTGGCATTATGAAGTTTGGGGTAGCAAGAGAGAAAGAATACGTAAAGTATACCAAATGTTTACTTATAAAATTAAAATATAAACAAAGAAAAAAAGGAAAAGTATAGACAAGGTATCCAAACCCTCTCTCCCACTTTGGATGTCACAGCTCTTGGGATTCTTTGACTTGAAAAAAAAAACACATTATATTTTTAATATAGTTCGAAAAATATATTAGAAATATTTTGAAAACATAAAAATATATCAAGCGTATAATGTATATATTCTTTGGCACATCTTAAAATCTGTGCTCTACAAATCTTAAAAACTACATCAACCAAATTGGGTCTGAGGGAGTAATTCCTTTCCTTCTTAATACTCCCTCCATAGCAAAAAAAAGAATTCCATTTGATTTTATTTCCTAGTCAATTTGTAAAATCCTAAAATTCAAAATTGATGTGAATTCTAGGCTGACTAGCTAAAATACCCCACTTTTGACGGCTAAATAAATTCACATCACACTTTGACTTTTAGGATTTTGCAAATTAAATAGGATCAAATTCAAATTGGACTCTTTTTTTAGAACGGAAGGAGTAACAAGTATGAAGAAACAACTTAAAACTCAATTCAATGAATCAAAAAAATTCCATTATATAATTGAAATTTTCAATATATCTCAATATCTAGAAGAAAACATCCTTCAAAAGTTGGTCACAACAGACTCCTCATTCCTCATGCATCAAGTAATTTTGTACTCCCTCAAATCCCAAATTATATGAAATGGGTTTCTGTTTGGGATGTCCCAAAATAAATCTTATTCTATCCAAACACTTTGCTCTTTCTATCCAAGGGTTCAGATTGAAAGTACAATCATTACCTCCTTCAAACAATGACCCATCAAATTCAACCACTGACTTTGGGCGGGAGAGAGTATTCTAAACGCCAATCATGTTTAAAAAATGTACCAAGGTCAGAAAGTTACTTTGTATTTTCCCTGGGAGGCAGGCGGTTACTCAACACACAGTCCAGAACCCACATGGGAAAGTCCTGGTCATCCTCAGTTCCATCTAAGTCTGTAATTTTTTTCCTCCATGGCCCACCTTGAGAGCCCTCAGTAATAATAGAAGGAGAGGAAGCTGCTGAAAATTCGAATGGAGGATACACCAAAGAATCGTTTTCAGCATTCCCGTCTACCTCAACTCTCGAAAGGGTAATGCTCCTGGAGGTAATATCCTTCCCAGTTGGAACATCGCCATTGGCCGAGGCTTGGGTTCCAAATCTCTGCCTTCTTTTGGCTAACCAGTGAGCCAACAATCCTTTAAGGGTTTCTCGGGCCAAATTAATCTGCAGAATCATAAAGGTCAACAAACTGAGATAATAATGAATGTACAGCAGACAAAAGGTTATACGATAAACAAATTGCCTTACACAGCCTACAACTGATTTTTAACAAAAAAGGCCCAGTGCTAAAGCAGCTAAAAACAGCTAGATCAATGAAACTAAAACAGATAAGACTCCAGAAGACAAAAAAAACCATGAATAACATGTAGATTATTTAAAAGCAAAAGAAACTAATTAATTTGATTTTCTTTTTTCCAAATTTCAGCACATTCATAAATTTAAAAAAACTAGAAGTATTTCATTCTAGTGATGAAAGATCCCCTTATTAAAACTAATGGTATTGTACTTAACCTTGACATGCATAGCCAAAAATCTATTAGCACCTCTTAACTTGTTTCAAACCCTTTGAGATAATTTAAAATCTATTGGAAAGACTAGGTCTGTAAACGGTCGAATCCGAATATAATGATATCCGTATCTAGGAAAAAATATTTTAGTTGTATTCGTATCTGATATTTGATGAATTTCTCTAGGTACCGTTCAAATTCAATATTCGAAAAACTATTCGAATTCGAATATTATCCGTTTCCAAATAACTATCAATTTATTGGCATAAATTAAAATTAAAAAATTACTATTATGATATTAATATAACATAACACAATCATCAACCATATGATTTAATTACAAAATTTAGAAGAAGAAAAACTTAATCTCTATTTAATAAAATATCTATATAGAAGATATTAAAAAATATTATAATTTTATAATAAGACCCCTTCTTTGCTCGGGATTATGATACCGAATATCTGATATCCTTTATTCAATAAATATGATTGTGAACGGCTGTTAAACGGATACGAATATACATGAATCCGTATTCGTACCCGTTTATTTGCGAATATCTCTAATCTAATAAGAATAATATCCATTTAAGTCGAATACGAATAATAGCCGCTTTAAACAAATACGAACACGGAGGAATATGCTATTTTCCGTTTACCATTTACAACCCTAGGAAAGACCATCAAATTAGTAAAGAAAAAAAGAAAGATCTCATCCAAATTGATAAAAGTTTTGAAGGAGCAAAATAGTCCTATAAAAATAATGTCATTTTTTTTTCCCTGAAAGAGCTGAGAGGGAAGGTGGGTTTCTGCTGATATTGCAACTTATTTTATTAAACATAGGTAACTTTCACTTCACCAGCTGAGGTTTTAACATTTTCCCACTTAACCACCTGTTGTTTAAAAACCTACACTTAAATACCTAAAGTTTTGAGGTGAAGTGAAAAAGTTATATTTTCCTTCCAAACTGACTGTGCGTGTTAGTAACTCACTAAGAGAGCGTGAGCAATGGTTCTAACGGTCAAATTAAATGATAAATTGTCCAGAATGCCCCCAGCCATCACATTGGTTATAAAAGTCCAACTTCCCCACATTATTTCACCTTATCAGCTCTTTTCTACCATTTTTCAACATCTCTAGCTTCTTTGTAGCTTTGTTCAAGATATTAATTACTCATATAAAAAATAAGGTATGTAGATCAACTAATTTCTTGTCATAATTTAATTTGTTGTCACAATTTTATTGTTGTTAGCTTTAGTTTAAAAGTTGTCCGCAAGGTGTTTATTAAAATGTTTCATCCCAAATTTCTTTATTTTATTTTGAATTAGGAGCCCTATCTTCGTCAAGCAATAATATAGGAGGGAATAATGGTGATTTTCGCTACATACCCAGAGTATATAAATATGGAAAGAAGACATCTATAAGAATTGTCGACTCGAACAAACCAACAAAGGAGAAGTTGTATTTTGTATGCGATGATTGTGACTTTTGGGTATGGTGTTTGCCTTCTACAACCACCTCAAGTGGGACAATGAGTGGCTCTAATGAACACCACAAAGGAATAGTACAGTGGTGAGGGGAACAACATGAAAATGTCCATGTGAGCATAATAATCTACCTACTAGGATGATGATTGTTGAAAGCTATGTTAAGATAATAATGATTGTTGGACTTGTGTTATATCTCATGTCATTCATGATGATTTTAAGTAAGAAATGAAAGTTTGTAATGTGTTAGGTCCAAATATGCAATAATTAATCTAGAAGGGGGTTGAATAGATTAATTTGCTTTTTGATAAATCTTGACCTTTTTAAAATTGAACTCTATTTCCCTAAATGATTTTTGTTAAAAATATTTATTTATATATTGAAAATAAAATATTGGAGAATACAAATTTAGAAAATAGAAATAATTGTTACAATAGTAGGGTAGCTCTGCGATAGTAGAGCATCTCTACGATAATAGAGTAACTCTGCTATAGTAAAGGTTGAAGTTCATCTAAACTCTATGATCTTAAGTAATGACTCTACGAAACGTCATTACTACACAATCTAAGTCATAACTCTATGATCGTTAAGTCATGACTCTAAAATCTAAGTCATCTTAAGTCATGATTCTACGATCATTAAGTCATTACTCTATGATCGTTCAATCACTACTCTACGATCGTTCAATCATGACTTTACGATCTAAGTGCTGAAACAGAGTCGTGTTTGGTGTTAGCTTATTTTGTGAAAAAACTCAATAATGTAATTCTGTTATTCTATATCTTTCAATTTTCAACTGTGCACAAGTGAAAATGATAAAGAATTCACTAGGAAAAATAAACAATATCCAGTTTTTAAAAATAAAGAAGATATCATTGACAACAAAAACATGGAACTTCATTCAATTAACCAAAAGTTTGGTCACAATACTTTACTTATCAAATGTTTGGCCAAAAATACCAACTGTACTAGAAGACTGATTATAATCCAAATATTTGGCCATATCAAATTGTACTCAAAATACTGTCATATCAACTGTACCCAAAATACTAAACTGACTATATGAAACTATACCAAAACTACTTACCATATCAAACTATACCAAAAAATAGCAACTATACCAAAAATACCAAATGTAGTGACAGTCAACATTTAGATAACACTAGACTATCAAAAGCCATAATTGACCCTTGGATATTTACTTCCTCGATGTTGGTTTGTTCTTAATGTTGGTTCTAATAGGCTGTGAGCTTGACATAGGGTGAGAAGCTGGATTACTCCATATTGTAGACAAATTTGGACCAGCATTAACCCACTTGGGATTAACCCAATCGAGAAAAAATGGATAACAAATAGACAAAAGGTTACCTCAATCCCACTTCCTGCCTTTTTTTGGTGAAACTGATCTACCCTTGGATATTAACTTCCTCGAGGTTGGTTTGTTTTTGACGTTGGTTGACATAGGGTGAGAAGCTGGATTACTCTACAATAGATAAATTTGGACCAGCATTAACCCACTTGGGATTAACCCAATCGAGAAAAAATGGTTAACAAATAGACAAAAGATTACCTCAATCTGCAGCAAACAAAAAGCTCTTGGTACCGACTACTCCTCAGCTCCAAGAACAAATTTTTATCACGAACTCACTGGATCAAGTCTAAAACTCTAAGAGCCCCTAAATCACCATGTAATCCACTCATATTTGAAGAAGATTTAATGAAAACCCAAAATCGCCTAATTTCACTCTCTCCAAACCCTATAGATCCCACGACACAACTGAGCCTCATTTCTGCCTTTTTCAATTTATATACGAAGGGCAAATATGTCTTTAGTCATTTAAAGTCATGGCGTTAACACGGAAAGCACTTTTTCACTTTATCTCAAAACCTCAGATCAGGTGGTTTAAGTGGAAAAATGTTAAAACCTCAGGTGATAAAGTGAAATTTACCCATTAAACATTCATGATTGTGTCCTTAAGTTTAGTGATAAATAACATTTCCAAGGGCTGAAATAAAGAATCCTAATCTTTGATAATTTTGTCATCATCCAATTATTTTACCACTGATTAGCTTTCAATTTGCCTCTGACCATCAAATGAAATGTGAATAACCCGAAAGACTAATATGCAATGACATCAAACACGCAAAAGAAACAGTCAGTCCCAATTCAACAACTACTGCTGATCCAGAATAATTAAAAGTATACTACAAGCAACCTCTACAATCTAATGTCAGAGAGGAGGAAGGGAAGGAGTGGAGGGACATATTTGCAGGCATACCTTGTCATCCTCAGCTTTCCCAACAATGTTAAGGTCCGCTGAATACATCTCAGCAGAGAAGCACTGTGGGGTATCTAAATGTACAGACAAGCTTCCAAGCCTGGTATCTACAGTGAACCATGCAGGAATACTTACCTGGAGAAGTAAAAATATGTCAAAACAAAGTCAACAGAGATATTGGACCTAGTGAGAAAACTCTAAAAACTTATAAAGCAATCCCTACCATCTCAAACAGTTCTTCCTTCTTCTTCTCAAATGATACCTAAAATAATAAAATTATATAAACATGATAAGCAATTGATAATTAGACATTGAGCCCTGAAGAAAATATAAATTCATATTAACCACATATCCCTAGTAAGGCATGAGCAAATTCCTGACTGATAAAAATCTGTATTCGCGCAGGAATATATCAAGTTAAAAGAAAAAGGTAAACAACCTCTCCATAGTCCTCAATCACAAGGCCCCTTGTAATCTCGCACAGCTTCACTGAACCAGCAGTATCCTACAAAGTATTTGACACACAAGTTTACAGGAATACAAAGAAGAACACGTGGAGAACTAAGAAAGAGAGAAAGGAAAAAAATCACAAGTGTAACCAAATGAAAAGTGCCACATTACCTTTGTTAGAACATGCCTTCTATTGTTTAGAATTTCATGCTGCACGATTCCTCGAGTTCCAGGAATGCTAAGTGATGGTTCTCTATATACGGGAACCTACAACATCATCGAATTATTTGGTTGTCCGGTTAAGAAAACTCAATATTCCATGCAGGAAGACAAGTCAGCAAAGAAACTGGCCCAAAATTAAGAGGAGTTACTATAATACTGATAGGAGTTTGATTAGATAAGGATTATAGCCCCTGTAGAATTCCAAAAGCTAACAAAATTGTTTCCTATATTCAACTGAAACATTCCTTAAAGATTTCATGTACTTGGTGCCCCTAGAAGTTTTTATGTAGATTCAATCAATTATCAAGATAAACAAGTCCTTGAAAACGAGAAAAAAAAATTTTGAATAATGGTTAAGCCTAAAACTACCCTTTTTTCTTTCCTTTACTATTTATTTCTTGTTTAGAAATAGTCAAAGGAAGGGCTAAAACTACTACAATCCTCCTCTAAGAAGAAAAGATTCAGGTTCAAGGATTAAGGTTGCTACAAATTACAAACATCAACACGTGATACGGATACGACACAGATACGTTGTACAGATACAACACAAAAAATGATATGGCATTTTCAGAAAAAAGTAGGATACGATACATTGAAATTTTACATATATATGTATATAATAAAGAATTAAATTCCCTCCGTTTCAAATTATAAGATCATTATTGACTTTTGAAAATCAATTTGAAACATTTTCAAACACAAAATTGAGATGATCATTTGAAATTATAAACAAACAAAACTTACAATGAGTAATACTTTTTACCATAGTTGTTATGGCATTGCCTAGGCATGTCCCGACAATGGAGAGAATGGTATGGCACTTGTCAGCGCCTTGGAGCCTCTGGCCCAAGACTTTAAAATATGATTATATCCATTACCATGAGTGACCCATCGATTAAAAACAAGGGATAAAACCCTAAAATAAAAAATCAAGACTTATCTACCTCCGACACTTCTTCGATCACTACTCTTCCTCCGACACTTCTTCGATCGCGGCTCCTCTTCCTTGCCTCTTCCTCAACTTCAGCTTCGGCACACCCATCATAGCCCCCATAGCAGCTCCATAGCAGCCCCATTGCAGGCAACTGCAACTCGTAGCGACTCAGCTGCTAAGTCGACTCACAACCCTTAGTTTCTCTTTTTCTCTCCTTCAATTGCAGCGACCCAGCCCTCCTACTCTCTCTCACACAGCCACATTTGTTTCTCTGCTCCTTGTTTCTCTGTTTAGATTATGACAATTTTCTTGTTTTTCAAGTTTGTTTAATACTTTAATTAATCTTTTAGGAATTGATATTTTCACAAGTAAATTTGATAGTTCCACAAGTTCCTCCTCGCATGAATAATAAGTGGATTCCACCCTCGTGAGAGAGAATATTGTGAAACTAACACTTTTACTTGTAGAAATATCAATTCCCTATCTCTTCTTTTAATATCTCTTTACTTTCTTTACTTTCTTTGCTATTGTTCCAAATTGTTATATTAAATTATTGGTAAAGATTATTTTATAAAAACACTTTTATGTAAATAAAATATTGATATATTATATTAAATTATTATATTGATATAAGATTATTTTACTTCATTTTACTTATTGTTCCAAAATGTTATATTAAATTATTGGTAAGAAAAAATGTAAAGGTTGAGAGTCAGGAAGCATCCTAAGCTTTAAAGGTCAATTCTTCATGTTAATAAAATACTATATGTTCTACTAGTTTTTAATGTCAAGTGTTTTATTTTTGAATTGTTATTGCCAAGTATTTATATAATGGTATTGCATAGTGCTATGTTTTGGGTTTTAACGTATATTAAATTTTATTGCCAATATAGTTATAAAGTAAAATAAATAATATAAATTGCACACTATGAACAACTTGTCCCCATATGGACGTCATGGTGGTCGCCTAGGCGTCCTAGCGGTCAGCTACCACTATGCCTGGCGGTGACAACTATGCTTTTTTCATAGTTAATAATTTTCATCATTGTATTAACTAAACTTAAAGAAATTACATAGTTAATAATTTTCATCATTGTATTAACTAAACTTAAAGAAATTCATGTCAATTTTAAGTTCGAAACGTCTTAAATTGACTTCAAAAAGTCAATAATAATCTTATATTTTGGAACATGAGTATTACATAACCATACACAGATAGTCAACTTCAAAGTTTTAGTTCATTTAAAATAATAGCACCTACTATGACATAACCAAAAGGAAGCAACTTAACTTATCGTATCAAATATCATCATTTTCTCCTAGTCCTAAGACTTATTGACTAGCATCGAATTTATCAAACATTACACCATAAAACCATAATCATCAAGAAGTCACAACGCAGTAAACTAAAAACAAGATGAAGCAAGCTATTACTATCACTGGACAAGCTATAGCATAACATCCAAATTCCCTTGCGTATGACATAGTATCCGCAAGTATCCGAAAGTGTCTGAAATTAAAAACATTAAAAATAATAAGTTGGAGTATCCAAGAGTATCAGAGACATATCCGAAAGTATATGTGGGGTATAAATGTTTGACACGTGTTTGACACGGATACGTCGACCTCTGAGAAGTATACGTGCTTCATAGGCCATGTAGGAATTCGGTCGCTCAACAAATCTCAGAAAGTGGTGATACGAGTTAGGTGAGGAAGGATTTGGAACTTATTTAATTTAATAAATATTATAAAATTAATAAACATAAATATATATACATACACATAAAAAATGTGAATATACACACATAAATAAGTATATATATACATAACATTAAAATTCAAAAACCAATAATTCATAGACTTAAATATTCAATTAAACAAATATTACATTGCTTTTGTTAATTATAGAGACCCCTAAACCTCTTTGTTAGTCCCCAAATTATAGTTGTTTTTCACGTTTATTCCCCTAACTACTTTTTTCACGTATTTCGCCCTCAAACTATATAATTCTTTCATGTTAGTCCCAAAATATAATATCTTTTCCACATTTAATCTCCAAACTATAGTTGTTCACGTTTAGTCCTCAATTTATAGTTATTTTTCATATTTAGAATCCTTTAATTGCTCTATTTTTGTAAGGTTGGACAAAGATTATAGAAATAATAAAGTGCAAGGACGAAATACGTGGAAAAAATAGTTTAGGGACTAAACGTGAAAAACAAATATAGATTGTGGACTAATAAAGAGGTTATCCCTTAATTATTATTTTTTAAAAACAAAACAAAACGAAAATCATAATACCGAAGAGATCATGTGATTGAGAAAAGAACAGGTAATAGGAGAAGAAGAGAAGAGGTACCTCAATTTGATCCGAAGAAGAGAGGCAAAGAAATTGTGACTGAAGAGATTAGGGATTTAGGTAATTCATTATTGTCATTAGATATGGCACCCATTCAATTGCGAAAACTACAGTCATTTATTCATTTTTGTTTTGGTAAAAATTACAAAATTGTCATCCCCAAATGCAGAAAATTCCCACCACATATCTTGGACACGAATCCAAACTGGGTTTTTTTGCCAATGTTCACTAAATCAATCAATGTTGAATCCGATCAAACCCAGGCAAGCTGGATTCTCAAGTTCACCCACCAATAAAAGATTCATTGCTTCTTACATCCTCTTTAATGTCATCCACACCTTAGACATAATTGACACAATAATGATACTTCTGCAACATCAACCAACAACTCGAAGGTAATCCCAACTAGTCGTCATTTAAGAACTTAGGTTACATTGGTTCATTGATTTGAGATAGGATTTGAGATTGGATTAAACCCATCAAAACAAAATATTCTGTCCAGTGAAAAAACTAAGAATTTAGATTTGTAAATTTAGTTAAATCCTCACATTTAATCATTTGGTATTACTATTAAAAATTTTAGTTTCAGACTATAATATTGGCATCTAAATTGTAATTAATAACCAAACTGAACAATCTTATATCTTGTCATCCGAGCAAAAGAATTTCAATTTCATAGAGTTTGAAATACAAATCCCAAAACCAAACAGAGCCTTAGCTGATAAAAACAGATCAACAATATTCATAACCTTTTTAACTTAATCTTTTATAAGAGTAGAATCATTCTCTTATACAATCTTTTATAGAGTTGATAGCAGTCATTCCCTTGTACAATCTTTTCTCTCCCAACTTGCTAGCCAATATATTATGTTAATGGATTGTTTTTGTCACTTCGTAAATTATTAAGTTGCTTCACATTAAAAAACTACGAGAAGCACTTTTTAAAATTTTAAAAAAGATAACAGTATATAAAAAGATCTCTAAGAGCATAACATTGAGGTGTCCATTATCATGATATAACTATCAAAACATGATTCCAAACATACAACAAACATCTAGTTCAGAAATTTCAGGAAAAAAAAAAATTACTATCTTCTAAAAGTAGCAGTATCAGAAAATTATATCTCATTCTGGATTAATGATAAGGGGGATTTTAGTATTTTGAAAATGTTAACAGACGTTCACTATCGCAGATCCACAGATATATATGCATATATACATACATATATATATGATAGGCAAGGTATCCACTAATTTTTTTCTTATTAGATACAAAAAAGCAAAGAAAATATTAATAGTATTACCACGATAACAGAATAAAGTTAGTTAGGTGGAAAATTATAGAAGAGAACACGCTAAACAGTAGACTCATAAAATCAAAAAGAAATATTTGCAAACACCATCCTAACAACTAAGCCATAGGTTCAGATATTATGCAACAAACTAAGAGAATAGAAATAGAAAATGATATATACCTAATTTAGGGCTAACCACAAACAGAACAAGGACGGACTTGCGGGTGAATCTTTTTTTCTTTTTTTTTAATATGCAAGCAATTTCATTAAAGTAAAATAAAAAGGGGATAAACCGAGTTTTTAAGAAAAGGTTGGATAAACATGACTCACTGGGGTAGATCCTTCTAAAGAAGCCCTTGCCCTTGAGAATGACAAATTTCCAGCCAGGAACGAGCCGCCCTTTTGAAAAGCCTTCTGAGGATTACGAACCTCAGCTGGCCATCTGTGTACTGAAGAATCTGTGGTCGCAGCCCAGATGCCATCATCATGCAATGCCAACTGTAGGATGGGATGTTCCTTTGTGCAAAGCAAGATACTCTCCCTTGTAGCCAAGTCTGTCAAGTACAACTGTAGACAGCAATAGTAAGACATTCAAAATGATACTTGTTAGAATAAACAACTAATGGGGAATTTTATGGGTGGTTTGCACTCACAGAAAGATCTCTCCCACCACTATAAACATGACTAAACGTGGGGGTACTAGCAAGTGCCCAAACAGAGTCTGTATGCACAGCGTATGAATGCACACAACGCTGTTGGCCGAGATCCCATAGTCTACAATGAGAAGAAGAATAGATGGTTAAGTACATGGAGAACAACTGAAAAGCCTCACTGAGCTGACTTTGTTACAACATATTTAAATGTAGAAAGAGGAAACATTCCAGCTAGATCTACTTCAGAATTTACTTTGTAAAACTTTATATTGACTTTCATGCATTATTGAAGGGGTGAGATGTCAAAACAAGAAGAAAAAAATCCCAAAACAAAGATAATTAAACAGCACTGAAGTCGGGTAAGTAAGTTTTTGGCTGCAAAATATTAATGCTGCTAGAATTTCTACCAGTGACTTTATATTTTGGTGCTACAGAAGGCTTATATAGTAAGCATAGGGTCATGGAAGAACGCTTTGGTTGCTTGTAAAGTCCCGTACATAATTATACCATTACTTTATTGAATTTTAACTCCTTGGTTATTAAAAATTACATAATTTGAGTTATAATAAGATTTATAATGTGTTATTATTGGGCCTTGTAAGTCATGAGTACTAAAACATTTTGGGCTTTCTTGACAATATAATTTAAGTAAAAAATATAAATGACAGAATTAGATTTAGAAGTAAGACCCTAACTAAAATACGAAAAACAAATATTAACAAAAAACAGAAGAGAAAACATGTGAATAACAAGTTAAAGCGGGTTAATAAGCATGGGCGGATCTACCTTAGGGCAGTGGGGTCAATTGACCCCACTTAATTTTTGGCAGTCAATTTTTAATTTGATTTTAATTTTATAAAGTATTTAGTGAAAATAAAAAATTCAGACTAAAAGACTATTAAATGTCTCAAATTTCTACTAACACCAACACTCCACTCTTTTATATTGTTTAGTAACTTACATTGAACATGATATTTTTGCAGCTATTGAAATGAGACTATCATCACGATAGTTTCAAACAATGAAATCTCGAAAAATATTATTATAAATAATATTTTAACAATATTACTTAGTTTTATAATTTATTTTAGAGGACACCAGAAGTGTCTTTTATAATAAAACTGTTTTAAAAAATTATAAAATATCATTTTATATATAACATAAGATCAAGGAAGTGTATTCAATTACATAAAACAATATCGATTTTATATGATAGCTCACACAATTATTTGCAATATTCCTCACATTCTGCCTTTATTTTATTTTTTTTATAAATTTTTATTTTAAAAAAATTGACCCACTGAACTAATAGGTTGGATCCGCCCCTGTTAATAAGTGGACATCAGTTAATACAATTAAGGAACAGAGAGGAAAGCGGTGAAGCTTTATTGAACAGAAGAAAGTAAGGAATCGAAAAAAAATTAAATGATAGGCACAACAAAAGAAGAAGGTAGAAGCTGCTTGGCTGTGGTTTCTGTTTGGGGTAAAGAAAGAAATGATTGCTACAAATATGTCTTGCCAAGTAAGTCCCACATGCTCATTAATTGACATAAATAGGTATATATATAAAGGGAAAAGGGAGTATGTGTCTTAGACACCCACAAGCTTGTGTGTCTCCTGCACCTAATACAACGTAATTTGATAAAATCTCTTAAAATAATAGGACACACATAAAGTTGTGTGTGTCTAGGACACACGGTCCTTTTTCCCATATATAAATTACACAAGACCTAAAGTTTTTTATGATTACTAAAATGCCAATGTGATCCCAAGGTATATGTTCTTATGGGTTCTGAAATACTACATAATGTGGTCATGAAAATAGTAATAAGACAATATGTGTCATGTGAGACTCAACAGGCAGTGATTGAAGTTTTTAGTTAATGGGATACAAAGGCCATTTACTGGTACTGTTATTTATTGAAGTGATTTTGAATCTATTGAATTACATGTGCATAGACATGTAGAAACCCTTAAATAGTTCAGTGAATAACTCATGATAATGATTTGCAGTTGGTGATTTTTTTTAGTTGGCTCACAAGTTTAGACAGGGTTGTATTTAAGGTGCTTGTTATAATGCCTGCGTCAGCACATTATATTAATAGGCAGCAGGTTCAGGGTGTAACTATTTGCCGTACTTTTCCAATGTGAACATGAGACTTTTACTTGAGTTTGGGTTAATAATTAGGATATAAAACCTAAATAAAATCTAGTTATGCATGGACCACTTTAGGAATTTAGCAATAATTATGATATTTAATTATATTCACTTAGATTTAGTCAAATTATTTTAGAATACATATATTGATATTAAGTGAATACTTCTATTGGTGAATAAGGTCTCGTGCTTCAGATCATTTGGAATTGGAGGTTAAGCTTTTGTAGGTTCAAATGTACAGTAATTGGTTCTTCTCACTTGTGATTCTATTACGCTATATTTTATACTTTGATTTTACTGAAAAAATATAAATGTGTTTTATTGAGTAAATGCTTTTATTCAAATGCTATTTATAAAATTGGGATTAAGTTGGTATTCTAGTGGGGCATAAATCCATCCCCTGCTAACCCTGGTTCAAACCTCACCTTCCCCCATATGCATTTAGAGATTTCCCGTCACAAGGGTATATGCTATGGTATTTATAGGATTTCTTGTGACCCAGTCTCAGGGGTATATGAGATGGTTTACCTAGTCACAAGGATAGATGTGTCGGCTATTAATTATTTTCATGATTTTCAACTTTTATTTAACAGTTTTGAATTGCAAATTATTTATGAAACTTTTTGTCGATATTTTACGATTTGTAATTAACCCTGGTCGATGAGATTTGTTGCTTACTCGGCTGCCAGCTCATTCCACCTTTTTCAGATGAATTTAACATATTGATGCGGGAGACTGCTAAGAAGGTAGTACATGCTATAGTTGATAGTAGTATTTAACTTGAAGATGTTTTAAAGTCATTAGTCTTATTATTTTCATACTTTATCATACAATCTCTATAAACGGTTTTGGCTAGTAACTAATGCCTATTTATTTCTCAGTTATTGTGTAAATTTCTACAAATTTGATGTTGGATTTTTATTTGGAATTCCTTTAGTAGCTCTAAACATGTTAAGATTATTTATAAATTGAGATGAATTATAATTACTAACAGATAGCAATGTACAATTTATGAATGTGAAGAAGAGGGGGGGAGTCAACATTCCTCGTGTTTGTAAGTTATGTAAGGTTCGTCAAATATCACCCTCCTTGATCAATATTTCGTCAGGGACGTGACAGAAATTCTAAGGGAGGATAAAGGAGGTAATAGTAAACAAATCAACAAGACTGATTTTGGAAAGGATCTACGGCACAACAAGAAGAAATTTCCAAAAAAATGTTGACATCTTAATAGAGTTGAATATTGCATAATCCTAAAAGAGCTTTAGAGATGATGATCAATTATTTGTACTACATTTATTGAAGTAGAATTTAAATTAGGCTTCAAGATACTGCAGACAGCCAGTTCCTGACCTTCCCTTCAATGGCTTTAGACCTAAATCTATTCTTCACCAAACACAGAGGGAAATTAGATAATAATAACTAATTATAAGAAAAGAAAAGGAAACAGCACCTGATATGTTCAGTCATCTTCTAAAGCTAACTCCTTACACTGGTAATCCACTCTACAAACCTAGGACAGATTTCCTTTCCTCAATTTGTAACTAACCTTGGGGTGCAATTAGGGGGAACAGGTAAGGTCTTCAATAAATTCAAACTCAGAAGAGATTTCATTTTTAACTTGCACATAAATTATGCATATATTATAGCACATTAACAACTACGGTCTTCAATAAATTCAGGGCGACAACAGCAATTCGCCTAACACACAAGTTTTGCATGTCTGTATATAAGACATTAACTCGTCATATGATAAAGAAAGTTTGCACGTTTACCTGATCATGGAATCTGAGGATCCTGATAAGCAGAGCCTGCATCAGTGAAAGTAAAATCGTCACCAACTTGTACAGTCTATTCACATCATGAGTACAGTTTTCATATAAGTAATAAAATATTTTAATAGTAATCACCAAAAGGGGGTGATATCCATATACACCATAGTTATCAGGCGCCAAGGAGGTACGCAACGATAGTTAACCGCGCCTAGGCGATGTCGATAAGGCGCCCGCCATGGAGTTCGTATGGCGACAAGTCGTAAACAATATGCACTTTATACATTATTTATTTTATTTCAAAAGTATATTGCACAATAAATTTTTATATATACTAAAACCCAAAACATAATAACTAACACTATTCTCCACTCTCTACTGTCTCTAGTCATAGCTCAACCAAAGTCATCAACTATGAAGTCATTTCCGTCTCCCTCACGAGCATCACTCTCATTCAAAGGAGTAGGGTCATGGGTTAGGTTAGTTTAGGTTAGGGTCATGAGTTGAGTTACTTGGGTAATTGAAAAAGTCCATGGATTATGATGAATCATAGTCATGATAAAAAATGACTTAATCACTTAATTTGAGCTCGCTACCAATGCGTGAGCCTTGACAATTCGGCGTTCAAGGCATTGTCTTGCCCTTCTCCAACGCCAGGACGCCTAGTCGTCGCCATGGCGACGCCATGACAACTATGACACACACACGATGCATACAAAGAGGCTAGAGAGAACAAAAATACCCTCCCAAGCCCCACGTTAAAAGTATAAACAAAAATACTGAACCTCCCAAAAATAACAAAAGACTCACCCCCCCCCCCCCTGCAGTATTCTTCCAAACAGTTCACAAAGGGAATGGGGAACCCCGAAAAAGCTTCATTAACCCAAAAAATAGCAAATTCAAGAACAATAACCATGTGGTCCAAATCTTGTTAAGACTTCTTTGTTTGCCCTCAAAACATTTCCCGTTCCTTCACCCACCTCTTCCTTAACTTTCTATAGTTCTAGCGACCTTCACACCATCCCAAGCCTTCAAAAAAATCACCACTGATTTTGGCATCACAAACACAATGCCGACAAGAGAAAACACAACTCCAAATATTTCTAACTATATTGCAAGGGAGTTGCATATGATCCGACAATTACCAATCATGAAAACAAAGCACTCCGCGGTTCACAATTATGTCTCCTTTAACGACCAAGTAGTAAACTGTCCAATCATTTTGTTTTACCTTCAGAAGATGTCACCTATAACTTGCCATAAACACCTTTCAACTATCTTTTGTCTTGTAAAAATACTTGCCCTTCTCAGCGACCCCTTTCTAGCTACAAATTTATGTAACTTTTTAGTATAAACTGAGAAGGGACTCTACAATCACACAACAATAAATATATCACTGTGATCATGCTCTAAACTGAATGGCTATCATCCACCAAAATCTCCTTTAGTTGTTTGTAATTGACCAAACAAAATAGATGATCACATTGGGCATCTCTAGATCAAAAAATTACCTCGAATTTTATAAAAATTATTGGCACCACAATTTTAGACTTTTAGTGTATCAACTCACAATTCTCCACTCGACAAAAGATTGACATTCAGAATTCCTAGAGCCCCTCGCCCCTCATAGGTTTGTTGGGTACCCGTGTAATTAGGGAAATACTTGCTTTTACCTTTGTGATTGAGGATCAAGAGTTTCACGAGTTTATCCCAACAATTTTTTGGAATTGATTCAATAAAATCCAAAGTTTC
The DNA here is from genome assembly GCA_020205605.1 of Panax ginseng. Classification (NCBI taxonomy): domain Eukaryota; kingdom Viridiplantae; phylum Streptophyta; class Magnoliopsida; order Apiales; family Araliaceae; genus Panax; species Panax ginseng. Next base: position 130,565,422 of record CM035134.1, on the reverse strand, counting down.
TTGCATTACAGAAAATGTTATAACTCGATAAAAGAAGGGCGTTTGCAAATCAAAAATAACAAAGGATAGAGGTGGAAACCGACTTCAAGGTCAGTCACAACCCCTTGAAACATCATTGCCTAGAAAATTCCAACTCAGTGCAACAAACCTGCCAGTAGAATCCAGTAGCAGAGCTCTGATATTGTCTGTATGCCCTCTCAGTTTCATAGTCTTTGAACCATTTCTTGGGTCCCAAACACGCACAACCTACAGGAGGAAATCAGAACATTGTTAAGAGAATTGACTTCTTCCGAGATAACGAATTATGAGCTCTAACCTTCCTAACACCATCAAATGTTCGAAGTAATGCATATACGCGTAGACAGGAAAGAAGCAACTTACAAATCTTTTAAACAACTCCTTCGGAATTATAGGACCAACCAAATATGAAAAGAGAACATAGAAACACAACATATCAAAAAACTGACCTAAGAATCAGAATATACCTTCTCAGTTCCACCAGAAACAAGAAGGCTACCACTATCATTCATTGCCAAGGCATAAACTGACTCCTTATGGCCTTTAGCAGCAATAGGCACATATCCTTGAGACTGAGTCGTGTGCAAAGAAATGCTGTTGCTTGAACCGATAGTACGTAGACTAGTGATGGGTAGTGAACTTCCTGAACCATTGACACCATTTGAACAATCATCTTCCGCTGCATCACTTGACTTAGAGAGGGGAGCAAGTGCAGCTTCAAGATCCCATATGAAGACCTCACCACCAAGACCACCAGAGGCAACAATATTGCTCTAGAATGATGCCATAAAAGGATCAGAAAGACAATGGTATTGGCGTAAAACTAAGCCTCAATTTGCATGAATGACTACATGTAACACTAGTAGGGTTAAACTGAAAAAAAATAAATTAATCCCCGACTGAGAACTTACTTTTTTTTCTGCCGCAGCCAGACAAGTAACATAATCAGAATGTTGACGAAATGTCCTTGTGCAAGTTCCATCTGACAAGCAATTCCATGTCTGGTACATTTCAACATAAACCAACATATTACTAGTTGATAAGTTAATGAATGTTCTCAAATTTAAAAAAGGACTAATAATATAAACAAACCTTGACAGTAGTGTCAGAGGAGCAGGATACTAGTGTATTACCGCCTGCAAGGACAGCATCATTGACCTGCACAATTTTTTAATGCTGTGAACTAAATAGTTTCACTTTAAGATAAGTCTCTCTCCTCTGGTGTTTTCATGGAGTTTAGGAATCCAGCGGGGAATACAAGTTATAAGGCAATATCCTAGTATGTGATAACAGAAAAGGATAGAATTTCCTGAAAAATTATGTGTTTGTTCATGTACTGGGAACAGTTGTACTTCCACTTTTATAAGTTGTAAAAACCTTATCCTTCAATGCAGTACAAGATAAACATACTGAACTATTAATTTATGGATCAGAATGCAATACCCAATCTATATGGGACTCAAAAGTAGCCGAGCAGGTAGCAGTATCTTCAGACAATGCCCATCTCTTTAAGGTGCCATCACGGCTCCCAGTAAAGAGGCAATCACGCCCATCTGGTACCAATGACTTCAATACAGCCAAACAATTTATACCCGCACAATGCTGCAAATAGACAAACATCCCAAAAATAAAATAATAGAAATTATTACTCATTCCCAATAACACAATAACAGGTCAGCAATATCAGAGGAACAGTGAAGAAGTTGTTCATGGTCGTACACATACTGAGTAGGCAGGTTGGAGACAGTTTCGGGCACACTAGATAGCACATGTTACAAATTTATCTATCTTGAAGAAAATTTAACCTTGGTAAGGACCCGTGAAACATTTTACTTCCTGTTTTTCATTTTTTACATTTCATTTCTGATAGGTAGATTTTCTAGGCACAATTCTGAGCCCTGGTACAAAACAACACAACAAAAACATGTTCACTAATATGTTACTCACATTCTTTCATTGCAAATGTACTATTAGTAAATTCCATAAAAGAAGTCACCAGAGCTGGCCAATTATCTATCATCACATGGAGTTTAAAGCTCAAAGTGACAGTAGTTTATACAGAAATATTTGCTAAGAAAAATCTGGAAGACATACAAGTACGAATCCACATTATCATCAAGATACGTATGTATATAGATACTTCAGCATCTATGATACATAATTCACTAACTAACCCCTTGAATATCTAACTAGTTTGGGTATTTGGTAATCCAATTCCAAATCTGCATGGTTCATAGATTTGAATTCAGTTCATTCTTAAAGGAAAATTGTCACTTTTCTGGAATAAAGAGTTTAAGAAAAGGTATGAATGAATTAAATGAGTAAATCCCTTATCACGATTTTGCGAATCTCGCAAACTGACTTTGCAAGCTGTCCCTCGTTATAAGTCAATCATCTTTTCAGGATGTCCCAAGAAGATGACAAAGTTAAACAAGAAATATTTACTGTGGGGTGTAAAATAGTATTACAACCTTCTCTTAAATATACTTAAGATGAAAAGATATGTCAGCCACTTGGCCTTACAAGACATATGGGGAAGATACTTATATACTCCTATTATTAACTTTTTTATACAAATATTCCACTCACAAGATAATTTTGAACATAATACTCCAAATTCAATTAGGGGTAAAGTTGGAAATCAAAAAAAAAATTAAACCATAAAATAGCCATTCATTCATCTTTGTGCCACTAAAAATTGTGTTACAAAATGGAAAGGGGGGATAAAAACATACAATGTGCTGCAAGTAGAGTTCGAACCTTCATCAAATATTTCATAACTAACTCAAGCACCATTACTCCAAACTAGTAGTTAAACATAATCGCAGCATTCTTGATCCCCTTCTCGCTCTTGCTCTATGCTCTTTGTATCCTAGTTTAGCCTTTACATATTATTGCTTTTCTTTACATATAAAAAGTATTTTGGATTATTTTATTTAGACAGAAAAATATTTCATCAGAAATGAGAGGAAACATTACCGTTGAACAATTAAGGGCATTAAGTACTTTCCTTTGCAATTTGGGAGCCAATCAAGAAAATACATACTCTCCCTAGCAGTAATAAGAATGCATGTTTCCTGTTTTCTAGTCATAATTTAAAATCTTGTAAGAATGTATGCTACTTCATCCATCCCACTTTGTGGAATGATTCAAACAATGTAAGCACCATTGGTTTGATGACATGCTGATGGCATATTTAGTAATTATTATTGAGATTAATTTCAAAACTACATTTAAGATGCTAAGAATAGTTTTCCATAAACTTTTAGTGGAAGATCTTTTACTATGCAAATTCAGGGTTTTGGCCTTACAAGTAATAAGAGAATTCTTTGAAGACGCGTTTGATTTGCGATTTTGTGGGGGATTTGGAACGAGAGGAATGCTAGAATTTTTTTGCAATTCGACTATGAACATCGATTTTCTTTAGGATAGAATATCTTACTTTACTTCTCTTTGGGCACATGCAATAGGAGCTTTTGGATGAATTTCATCTTCAAATAATAGATTAGAAGTGGATGCTACCTTAATTTTTTGTTTTCCACATCTTGTTTTCATTAATTTCTTTGGGGAGGACTTATTCCTCTGAATGTGTTGTAATATCCTCTTCTAATCAATAAAGTATTCTTCTTTTATCAAAAAAAAATATTCATCAACTATATTAAAAGATGTAATTTCTAAATGTTTGATCCCCGTGCATCTAAATATCCACATAATTTGTATTGTTTTCAAAGGGACATGTGAAATGGTTTAAACGGTAAAGTAAACCTCTATCTCTCATAGGGCATAGTTGTCACCTACGTTTCTCGGACTTGGGTGCAGTTGTCGGGCTCGGGTATGAATCTAAGTGTCAGACACGTGAAGTCAAAATATAGAGGATACGCGGATCTGAACACGGGTGTAGGGATACGATATGTTATGATTTTTTAACAATAATGTTTATATTGTCCAAATTTATATAGACATGCATTTATCATGAAACTTTAGGGGTTGAAGTGCAAAAATATAAAGAAACAGGGGCAGAACTGAAACTACTTAAACTTCAGGGGATAAAATGGAAGAAAACAAAACTACAGGGACTGATAAGTAATTTTTTAGGGGCTATTTTGAACTTTTAGAAAACCTGGGAGACTAAATTAAAAAACTATAAAAACTATGAGGTACCTAGCTGTAATTTTTCAAGGATATTTATTTCCCAAAATACTCAGACAAGCTCGTTCGTTGGAGAAGAAAAGAAAAAAGCAACGATTCTTTTTCTTTTTCTTTCAGTCAATTCTTCTTCTTCTTCTTCTTCTGTGGATCCTTCTTCCTCTTCTTCTGTCGATCCTTCTTCTTCTTCAGTCGATCCTTCTTCTTCTTCTGTCCATCGCCATGCTGATTGTTGTTACATATCCGGATTGAAAGTGCCGCACCCGAAACAAATCCCGCACCCGTGTCAGATCGTGTCGACACGAGTACTCCATCAAAAGCAGGCGAGTCCGAGTAACACATGTTGTCACGGCGCCAAGGCGGGACACGACGGTAGTTGACCGCTAGGACGCCTAGGCAATAAGGCTCCCGTCATGGCGTTCTTATGGCGACAACCCTATGAAAAAGTCTCCACTCTCTACTCTGTTTCTAGTCATAGCTCAAGCAAAGTCATCAACTACGAAGCCATTGGAAAAATCCTTCGGTCATGGATAAAAAATGACTTTCACTTAACTTGGGCCCACTACCAATGTGAGCCTTGGCGGCTCGACGTCCAAAGCGTTGCTTTGCCCTTGTTTAATGCCAAAACGCCTAGTCGTCGACTAAGCAACACCATGAAAACTATGTCGGTGTAAGAAATATTTTCATTCAATGCCTTGCTCTATTTCTTTACAAGAATCGCTGCCTATGTGAAAGTTCTAGAAAAAATTTAAGAGATGCACATATGGGGAGACAAATAGAATAAAAAGAAGACAGTGGTAAAGTACAGAAGAGAAAAATTAAGAAATTTATTATTAATTTTGTATTGTTATTCAATAATTTTGCATTTTATTAAAAAATAAAAATGTTGGATTACTAATGTAATAATATAAGTAGGATATTCTAGAAATTTTAATTATAGTAATAGATTTTAATCCGGAGATTGTTTCCTTTTTAAATAAAGGTTTTTACTAAGCCTCCAAATATTTGTTTTCTATTTAAGCAATGTAATACTTTATTTATTTTACAGATTATTGAATATATTGATTTGAGATTAAAATTTGTGTTTTTGTGTATTTCTTTATAGATCCTCTGCGAGTGTAAGAAATATCTTCATTCAATGTCGTACTCTATTTCTTTCTAAGAATAGTTGCCTAGGTGGAAGTTCTAGAAATAAAAATAAGAGATACACATATGGGGAGTCAAATAAAATAAAAGGAATACAATGGTAAAGTACAGAAAATGATAATTAAGAAATTTATTATTAATTTTGTATTGTTATTCAATAATTTTGTATTTTATTTAAAAATAAATGTTAGATTATTAATGTAATAATATTAGTAGATTATTTTAGAGGTTTTAATTATAGTATTAGATTTTAATTAGGAGAGTTTTAACTATAGTAGTAGATTTTAATTATAAGATTGTTTCATTTTTAAATTAGGATTTTACTAAATCTCTAAATATTGGATTTTTTATTTAAGCATTGTAATATTTTATTATTTTACAGATTATTGAATATATTGATTTCAGATTTAAGTTTTATGCTTTTGTATATTTCTTTACCGATTTTCTGCGGGGATAGGTACTCTTATTCCATCTTTCCAACTTGTCCTACATCATAATGGTAATAGAGCCAAAATTCATGATATATTTTGATTTAACCAAAATTTTTGTTATCCTAATTTTCTAACCTCCATCAATTGTTAAAATTCGCGAGTCAACACCAATATCCGAAACGACACCGTAATCTCAAATATATCCCAAAATTGAAGAGAAAGAAGGAAAAAAATGCTACAACGTTGCCACTACAGTAATTATGCTGCCAAATTGCAGTTTGGTACCTCAAGGTTTCTAAATTGTTCAACTTGGCACCCAAAGTTTTTAAAATTTACAATTCAACCCCAACGAATCTTAAATTTTAAATTCAACCCAAAGTTTCTGAAGTTTCAATTAAGACCCTGAATTTTCAGAACTTGCAATTTTGTCCCTACTTTGTTACTTGTTTTCAATTAGTCCAAAAAAAAAGAGATTATAAATTTTTTTTTTCATATTTGATAGTCCGGACAGGTATGATGATCCAAACTTCCTTTGGGCTAAAATCAAACAACTTGAGCATCAGATTTTTGCTATGCGCGAGCAAATTAAAAGATCTTATTTTTCATATGATTATTGGAAATTGCCAGATAATGTAGAATTTTCTGAAAGAAGCCTTGTTGATTTAAAAACTCATTATGAGTACATAACCACATGCCATTTTCGCCCATATTTTGTTCAAGCACAAAGAAATATTCATCCTAATCGGGTTCAGCTAAAGTGACAGGTTCGTGAGAGGAAACCTTCAAAGCAAATTCTCTCAAGACAATTGATAAATGTCTCGCAACACTTATTCGTATCAATTACCAACATGAAGTTGGTGAGTATAAGAATATAACGATGACTCACATATTGATATTTGTGAGAAACATAAAGCGGAAGGTAATTCACAGATGGTTTGAACAAAGAAACTTTAGTCAAGTTTGCCCCCAAATGGAAAAACAACAAGGAGATAAAATTTAAGTCAACTATTTTGATTTTCTCTTTTTGGATGATACATTAGGTCCTAAACTGCTTCAAATTTCTATATTATGTTAGTATTCCCAAAAATTGTGCTCATGACATTGAAAGATCGAATGCGCATGTTTTGTTGGAAGGTATCTCCCGAACTATGGTTTATTATTCGTCGATATTTCAAAACTTGAGGATGAGTATTTTTAAAAGGCTGGGAGAATGATGCGTACAAAAGAGGAAAATTAAGAAATTTTTTACTAATTTTGTATTGTTATTTAAAAATAAATATTGGATTATTAATGTAATTATTTAGTAGGATTCTAGAAGTTTTAATTATAATAGTAAATTTTAATAGATTGTTTCCTTTTTAAATTAGGGTTTTTTAGTATTTAAATATTGGGTTTACTATTTAAGCATTGTAATACTCCATTATATTAAATATTATTAAATATATTTATTTGAGATTAAAGCGTTTTGCTTTTGTGTGTTTCTTTATCGATTTTCTGCAGAGATATGTACTCTTATTCCTTCATTTCACCTTGTCCTACATCAACGGTTAGCAACAATTGTAAGAGAGAATTATCACGGTGTCTAGTTTGCAAATTGGTAATCAAGTCTAATCAAGAATCATAAAGATGTTTAATACTTTTTCTTATACTAATTCGATATTATATTTTCAATTATACCAATATACATATATATATATGTACATATATAATTTGGACAAAAGGAAGTATTATAAATACTTTCTTGGGACAATATTTAAGTCCAATGCAAAACAAAGTAATAGCATTCAATCACTCCAATCTCCAAGAGGAATTAATGAAACTCCAACGAGACTACAAAAGGAAAAGATTGATGCTAGTAGCTAGATTGTGTACTTTAAGTTTAAAGGCCTCTTTAAAGTGGTCTACACTTTTCTTTTTCAACTGAAATCATGGTGTTTGAACCTCTTAGAGCATTTAACTAGTCACAAGGGTACACATCCCCACAAGAGCCATGCACCACGCAAAGCCAAACATAAACCCTTATTATGGTGGAGTAAATGCCATTGAGCAAACCCATTGGGGTTTAGACCTTCCTCTTTGAAAGCAAAATAAATAATTAGAATGAAAGAATATCATGCACGGCCACAAAGTATCAAGCGGTTGAATCATATCAATTAGGACAGAGTTTTAGTCATTTCTTATTCATTAATTTCGATTGATTCAGTCAATCCCTTATTTATATGGAATTAAGTGGATATATCAACTCATTCCTCATTGATTGAATGTCTTGATCAATGTTACCTTGAACTTGTTTCGATTCATGGAACCGTAACGGCTATGCAATACACACGGTACGCTAGGGTAGAAAACTTTTAGAATCTAAATGGAATAAAACTAAATTCCAAATAAGATTTTTAGTATAATCAATAAGTTAATTGTTGTATAGATACTTTAATACAAATGTGATGCTTGAGCATCCAATGCATCTGATGCTAAGGTAGAATATTGATATATGCACAACTATAGGTAACATGATACAAAAAAAATCGATACACTTCATGCAAGGCCACAAAGTATCAAGTGGTTGAATCATATCAATTTAGGACAGAGTTTTAGTCATTTCCTTGTTCATCAATTTCGATTGATTCAGTCAATCCCTTATTAATATGGAATTAAGTGGATATATCAACTCATTCCTCATTGATAAAATGTCTTAATCAATGTTACCTTGAACTTGTTTCGATTCATGGAACCGTAACGGCTATGCAATACACACACGGTACGCTAGGGTAGAAAATTTTTAGAATCTAAATAGAATAAAACTAAATTCCATAGAAGATTTTTAGTATAATCAATAAGTTAATTGTTGTATAGATAATTTAATACAAATGTGATGTTTTGAGTATCCAATGCATCCGATGCTAAGGTAGAATATTGATATATGCACAACTATAGGTAACATGATACAAAAAAAATTCAAAACAGTAAATTTACACTTTATACGTAAAAGTATCATGTTTGAAAACACAATTACCAACACACGGTTCGCTAAGGTCAATAAAGTATATGGTAACAAAATCTAAATCAAGTAACCCCCCCCCCCCCCCCCACCCCACCCCACCCCACCCCACCCCAACCCAACCCAACCCAATATACCTTGAGTTAAATATACCTTAAATTAGTACCGCACTTAATCAGCTGAAATCATACAATTTGATATTAGTGTTACCATAAAATTATATGTTGAGAGAAATTAAATACAAAGTTGAATTCATGTAAAAGAAAGAAAAATGAAATGCAGAGTAGAATTTATGTAAAAGAAAGAAAAATAATACTTCATGCATATACATCAAAGGTAAATAAATATCAAGGGCTTGCTTTCTGCTAAAAAGGATAATGAGAAGGTTTAGAAATCCCTAGGTATGCGGTTTATGTATGTATAATAAATATTTCTATCCCGATGCTTTTAAAGACCCACTATAAAACATTAAATTGAGTCAATTAAAGAAAGGCTAATATTGAACAGAAAAAGTGGAACTACAACTGGAAACCAAAAGAGTGACTAACCTTAGTATCATCAGCATCACTCAACACATAAGTCAACCTCTTCTCCTTCCTGGGCCGAACTGAATTTGAGGTGTTACCTGCACTGCCCACACGGTGCATAGCGGAAATCCCTAAAGCAAATACAAATTAATGAATAACTAACAAACCTGATTCTTAATAACTTGGGGTATACAAGATGAATGCAGAAAAAAAAAACACCATAAAACACTTGAAATTGCACAAAGAAGCACTGAACCTAAAACCCTAATTTTATCACAAACAAAAAACTCTATTCCATCAAATTCAAACATTTCAGATTTACCACTTACGGAAAGCCCTAAACTATCACTTCTACAAGAAATGAACCCCTAAATAGACTAATTTCATTGGAAATTTGTGTTTAATAATCAATCAAAATCATAGATATATATACAAGATATAAATGGATTACCTCCAAGTAGATAACAAAGTGCTTGAGAACGAAAATTAAGCGCTTCTAGCGCATGAATATACAAGTGGCTACCGGAGCTCAGCGCCGGTCAACGGAGATCGCTGTAAAGGGATAATCGACAAAAAAACGCACCTTCTGCAAAGCCGAAAACCTTGGTAATTGCTGTCTGATTTGTGGAGGCGATAATTGAAGGTATGGCTGTCTGATTCGATGGATTTTGTCCCAATCCTCCAAAATTTTCTTCAACTACTTCGCATGTTGAAGGGTTTTGAGCACCCACTCCTCCGCTCCGATGAGTTGCGATTGCCGATCGTTTCCCCCTTCCTCCTCCGTCTTTCAGTCGTCTCCGACTCTCTCACTAGGTAAAATTTTGTATTTGGCCCGTTGAGTCAAATATTCAAATGTAATTAATATATTTTATTTGAGTAATACTCTTTAGTCTTTACATAATATTAAGGGGCTAGTTTTGTACTTTAAAAAAAGGCCGGTTTTGTACTAAAGCAGGGGTTGGTTAATGATAATAGATTCATAATTAATTTAATTCTTTTTCAAATTTAATTAATTTAATGTGTTTTGATTAGATTTTGGCTTGTTTATTTAGTTTAAGGGTAAATGACATTTTTTAATGAACTTTTACTTATTTTTTTGTTTTAATCAATTAAGTATAAATTTTTTACATTAAATTTTAAAGTCAAAAAATAAAATTTATATTCTCAATTAAAATATCTTATGTGACATTAATAATTAATCTCCAATAGCAAATCCTTACAGATTGATTTACAGATAAAATACCAAAATTTAGGGGGTTTAGTCGTTTAGAGCTGACCAAATATCATAATCGGTATTAAAAACAAATGATAGTTCTAAATAATAAATTAAATCTCGTATTTGGAATCACATTGTAATCAATTCTAATATATTACAAATTATAATCATAAAAGTCTAATTGCATTATTATCAAGTTGAAATCCTTATCAAATTTAATGAAATTAAAAGGGAATTTAAAAATAAAAATAAAAACCTTAGAAGAAATTTACTACTCTCGATTCATGGCCGAAATTTGTTGGGTTTTTAAAAATTAGGCCAGAAATTTCCGATCTGACATTGAGACAATGGTGGAATCAGAATATTTTTAGAAATGTCAAAATATATCAATAAAAAAAATATTTATTAACGTTTGGAGTGCTTCTTTCAAATTTATTTTGCTTTCAATTATAATATTTTATAACATCATATTACAACCCTTGTCAATATTTGAGTTATTAATCGAATGGCTTTATATATATATATATATATATATATATATATATATATATATATATATATATATATATATTTATATTTAATTTCCTCCAAACTATGGAACTATTAATCAGATTTTAAATTTTTAGTCAATTGATTAGCTACTTTTATAGATAAATTATAAATTATATTATTATATATTAAAAACTTTATATTGTATGTAACGCCCCCAAAACAGGTATACATCACTCATCTTGGGTCGCCACTTACATGGTACATAAAATTCAAATACAACTTAATTATACAACAGTCGTGTAAAATACGACAAAACATATGCAATGAGTTTTAATACAAATATTGTCATCTAGACAATATCCACACTCAATAGAGTCCTCATTACATTTATTATCACACTATTTTATAGAATAGTGAGGACTACTATGACACCATCTCGGACCATCACTCCGTTCCCCTACTAGCCCCGGCTACGTTCTCATTTCCTGAAGAGAACAATGAAAAAAAAAAGGTGAGCTCAACTAGCCCAGTAAGAAATATTATGACTAAGATAATGCAGGATAAATTATCATTAGCCTTCAATAATGTTAAACTGATAAAATACAATAGACATCAAGTTTAACTACAGCGGAATAAGCAATCCATTAGAAGAGTCAAGTAGAGCATGATATCTACTATCTTCTATAATTTAAAATGTTTTCATCAATTTTTGTCGCTGAGACTCAGCTTAATAAATAAACCACATCATCGAATCATCCCTGCACTACGGGCCAAAGATATTCATTAAATCATTAATGGTCATAACTATACCGAATAATCCCTGGTCACAATCATACCTTATCCATCAATGCACTACAGGCCATTGAGGACTTTTACCACATCGTTTATAACATTACAGGTCATGATTATACCGAATGATCCCTGGTCATAATCATACCAAGTCCATCTCTGCACGTAAGCCAAAGATATACAACTATAAAACTAATAATCAACAGTCCATCTTTGCATGTAAATCAAAAATATACAATTCAATAATCAACAGTCCATCTTTGCACATAAGCCAAAGATAACTTTCATCACCATATAAGCATGGGGATGATGAAAATAATATAAACATTAATCAAACGAAAACAAGGATAAATATTAAAGACTTTAAATTTATCCAAATATTATCAACCACTTAATAAACTCATAATCTAATATTATTAATATTATAACAATATGTTAATCACTTCTTAAACTTATAAATAATTTATTTTAATTGTTTACACTTTACCACATAATGTATTTAATCATTCAAAATGCCATACTCATAAGATTTTATCACCAATGATCAAATCCTTCATCAAAAATCTGCATATATCCTATATAGGATTCCCAAACCATAAAATCCTATTTACCAATTTTGTTACTTCACATAACATATTTAATTCATTTACTCATATCTAGTTTATTTTCATGAAAAATATCAAATCAGTCCCAAAAATATTTCTTTTCTGGGATTTAGCAGAATATAGTCCCATATTGAACATATATTTTTCTCAGAATTTTTAAAATTCATTTACTATTTTTCATATGGCCAAAACCGCCGAATATTTAGACATTTATCATAAATTATACCTTTGTCCAAAATTCTAAAATTTACAGGGTATATTCCTGTTATATACATGTACTTTCAATAAAAATTTCACTAATTTTGGAGTTAACCACAAAGAGTTATAAGGGTTTACTTTTAAAATAGTTTTTTCCCATAAAATCCATAACTCTTAATCTATACATCCAAAAATCGCCATCTTTGGACACAATATAGAAAACTCATCAAATTATCATTTCAAATTTTTCCAGAATTTTTGAGGGCCAGAATAATTACGAAACTGCAAATGAATTTTCACCTGCCATGCGGTAATCCACGTAGACAGATCATTTCCACAATTTAATAAGGAATGAATACAAAGTATCATTCACCATGCATGTGGTAATCCACATAGACATGTTATTCCAACAAAATAATAAAAAATGGAATAACAGAAGAATTCACCATGCATGCGATAGACCGCATGAGACGAAAGTTATTCCCAATGTAATAATAAATAATGGAACCAGTCATAAATGAATCCGCATGCATGTGATAGGATATTCCAACATAATAATAAAGAATGGAACCAGGTTATGCATAAACGCATAAAAATGATATTCCGACAAAATAATAAAGAATGGAACCAGGTCATGCGAAAGCGCACGCATGCACGGATATTAAACAAAATAATAAAGAATGGAATAATAAAAGAATTTCACCATGTATGCGGTACTTTGCATAGACAAAGTTATTCCAACATAATAATAAAGAATGGAATAATGGAAGAATTTCACCATGTATGCGATTGCCATGATAGGCAAAGTTATTCAATATAATAATAAGGAATGGAATAACAATAGATCTCTTCATGAATACGAAAGAAATAATACCCCTTACTTTAGAATAAAGTTGGATACTGGAATAGAGAGGTAGCAAATTTCTCTTCTTTTTTCTCTCTATAATTTCTCTCTATAATAATTGCTCTATAGCTTTAGTGAATTGGTGAGAAATGAAGGAAGAATGAGCTTCTATTTATAGGAAAATATAGTTTCGATAATTGCACGTTTTGGGGCTCGAAATATTACAGTACAATACCTCCCTCTTTTTCTTGATTTTTAATTTAGTCCTGCAAGTATTATCAAACTTGCACCACCTCCCCTAATAGTAAATAATGTGATTCAATAGTTCAATCATGTAAATCAATAGTTATAATCATGTGAAAATACGAATTACAGTATAGTACCTCCATCTATACCTCCATTTTTAACTTAGTCATGCAAGTATTATCAATCTTGCACCAACTCCCCTAATAGTAAGTGAATGTGACTTAATAGTACACACATGTGAACAAATAGTTATATAAGCATGTGAATTAGTAGCAATTAATTGCTCATTTATCCGATTAATTATCCGATTTATCAATATAACCCCCAGACATCAATTATCATCGGAATAGATGTCGATTTCTACTAACACTAATAATCCCAACATAATGGAACTATCAAATTCATCTTTAATCAACACGAACTTATTCATCATTAATATTATAACTCATAATATTTAACAACCAGGTCGTTCCCAAGAAAGATGGGGCTTTCTGATAAGGATTTCTCCTTATTGGGCGCTTGATTAGATGACCAAACCTCTCCTCGATGTAACTTCTAAACATTATAAATATTGTAATTTAATAATATGAATAACTTTGTCGTCTCAATTATTGATTTAATAATATATAAAATATTCACGAGATGATATCGTGACAATAATCGAATCAATAATATGAGAGATATGATGCAACAATTCTTTGTAGCAATAATTGAGTATAACCGAGTGACTTCTTACATAAGCATCAATAATCAATCTGGTGTCTTACTTATGCAACCACGCGTATTCATTGTATTTTTTTACTACCGGTAGTTCAACAGTTTTAACGGTAACACTTTCGCCATTTTTTTATAAAATGATAATTACGTCATTTTCTAACTACGACAATACTTACATTGTGGGGTCCACCAATGATTGTCTTGTCGCATACGAATATTTCCCGATAAAAATAATATTCCCAAACAAAAGCGAATATTTTATAACAACTTGCATACTTTGCAAAATTTATAAATATTACCCACAACTATAACATTATATCAAATCCACACCATAATACTCAAAAAAATATTTCGAGAAATTTAAATCTTTATTCATAAAATTTGGGGTCTCACAATCTCCCCTCCTTATAAAATTTCGCCCTCGAAATTTACGTACGTACCTGGTATGCCGAAGAGGTGAGGATACCTTGACTTTATTTCAGATTCTAACTCTTGAGGTATTGAAAGAACCCAACTTAATATTTAACGAAATTAAATTTCCTCTATTTATTATCTTAAAATAGTAAGGGTTGATTGGATTAATGTGGTAAGTTATGGGTAAAGTGCGCAATTATTTCAAACAAGCAAGTGGTTTTAAAATATTCATTGTTGACGGGGAATATTCGTTTGGTCGTGGAATATTCGTATTGTCGGGGAATATTCGTACGACGGCGCAGCCTTGTGTGGGCCCCATAACGAAAAAGCGATTGGATGAAGAAAACGACAAGAATAAGTTGGTTATAAATAATGGCGTAGTTATTCACAGAATTAATCTTGTGGGAATACCGGTAGTTAAAACACTGATAGCTGCGCGGTATTACACCAATTATTGATTCTTACGTGAAGAAGACACTACTCAATAATTGCTACGATAATTCTTATTCGATTATTTTATTTTTTGATTCAATAATTGTTGCGTTGATATTTTATATTCTTGTTATTTTAATAATTGTCCTTTGCGCACAATATTTTCTATTATCGAGACAATAATTCATATTATCCGAATAATATTATTAGATAACATTATTGGCAATGTCTAGAAAATTACATCTAAGAAGAGGTTTGGTCATCTAATTCAAGGCTAGCGAAGTAAGGAGAGATCCTTATCGAAAGCCCCCTATTTCTGAGGAACCGCACTAGTTGTCAATAATGTGATTCGTAATATTATTTGTGAATAATTAATTATTGATTTATATGATGGGAAAATATTGATTTTATGTGGATATAGATGGAGAAAATTTTAATGTGACAATTGTTAAAATTAATATTTTATCTTTTTTGATAAAATAATTCATTTAAATATATTATTTTAATAATATATTGATGGTGATATTTTTACAATGAATGTGGGATATATAAGTATATGAGGAGGAAGAGTATTTTTGTGGTATTAAATGATTAACACATGTTTTGTGTGTCGGTAGACCCCAATTCTTGATCGAAATTTAATTATAGCTTATAAAATCATCCGTTTGTGGATTTCGGTCAATTTCTGTTTGGAATTTGAAAAAACTTTATTCTATAAAGTTGTAGAGAATAAAATTTCCTATGGAAAGGACATGTGGTTTGAATTTTTGTGACAAAAGGGCTATTTATTGTGAATTATTGAAGTTTCGGTATATCGGGTGTGAATTGATTTTTGGAGTTTAAATGATTTTTTTGTTAGAAAAATGTTTTTTGTACTTTGGTGGCCCTCACTTGCACATGTTAATGGCTGAATTCAATTATCTAGAGGTGGGCTTGAATATTTTGTAATTATATTAATATTATATTAAATTTTCTGCTTTGGTGTTCTAAGCATTTTCCTATAAATAGGGTGCTTAGGTTAGAATTGAAAATCACACCAGAAACTGAAATCTTCTCTCTCTTTCTCTCTCGATATATTGAGCGTCTTCTTGTGAGTATACTTTGAGTGTTGCTATACGGTGCAAGTTCAAGTCATAGCCTATATCCAGTGTTTCAACTAGAAGTACTGTCTTTCGAGGTAAGGGATGTTATTTTCTTCATATATGATATTATTTCTTCAATATCATTATGCCGAAATATTGGTTTAAACATTTTAATCAAATTTGGAACTTTTTGTGTCGGGGTTACTATTCACGTATACGGCACTATTCACGTATACGACATTATTCACGAATACGACACTATTCATCGAAAAATGAAAATTTTCCTTTTCGTCCAAAATATCTATTATGGATACTAGCTTTGATTGTATCAATGTTTTGATCATTCTTGAATTTTAATTCACTATGATTATTTATGAGGTATTTTTGGACATGAAATAGTTGAAATACGAATCCTTGATATTTATTCTTTTGTTTTCTTTGGATTCGTTTCCTTTAAAATATTTTCATCATCCTCGGTCCTAAATGATGATATTATTGAATATCTTTGGCTGTGGTGCAAAGATTAATGATTTTATGATAAATATCTTTGGCGTAGTAGTGCAAAGATGAGCAGTGTTGAGATGAACATTCTGCAAGCGATGAATATCTTTGGCTGTAGTGTAAAGATGAATATTTGATTCAAGATGCATATTGATTGATGTTATAGGGATAAAATATTGATGATGGACTTTTAAATTCATAGATAGTAGTAGATTTCATTCTCTACGTAACTCTTACATGAATTATTATTTCCATTGCGAATATTGATCTGAAACTTGTTATACATTATATTTTATCGATTTTTCCTGTTGAAGACTAACGATAATTTGTTCTATATTATCTTAGTCATAATATTCTTTACTGGGCTAGTTGAGCTCACCCTTTTCCTTTTTGTTCCATTTTTCTTAGGCGAGAATGTAGCGAGTACTAGTCGAGTCTGGAATGAAGGTTACAGGAAGTTGTTTTAGTAGTCCTCACCATTTTTGTAAAGTATTGTATCAATAATTGTAATGAGGACTTAATTGGGTGCGAATATTGTCTAGATGACAATATTTGTATTTAAACTCACAGTTTATGTGTTGTATTAATAAAGTTGTAGTTGTTTCTGTACCATTTATTGACGACTTAAAATGGGTGATGTATACCTATTTTGGGGGCGTCACAGGTATAACCTTTGAGTGTCGAATAGGATCCTTCTTATCCAAGATTTTAACATGTATCTCCTCATACATTAAATCTTCTGCTATCTCGTCTAGTTCCAATTCAATAATGTGGTTCGGGTCGTCCACATATTTACGTAATATCAATATGTGAAAAATGTTATGAACACGCGACATACTTGGTGGTAAAACGAGTCTATAGGCCACAGTTCCTACACGATCAAGGATTTTAAATGGGCCAATAAAATCGAGGGTTGAGATTTCCTCTCTGCATCGATTCTTGCTTCTAGAATAACGCTATGTCGCCCCCAAAATAGGTATACAACAGCCATTCTGAGTCGTCAATAACATGGTACAGAAACAACTATAACTTTATTAATACAACATAAAAACTGTGAGTTTAAATACAAATATTGTCTTCTAGACAATATCAACACTCAAATAAGTCCTCATTACAATTATTGACATATTATTTTACAAAAATGGTGAGGACTACTAAAATAACTTTCTAAGACCTTCATTCCATACCACGACTAGTACTCGCTACATTCTCGCCTCCTGACAAGAAAAATGGAACAAAAAGGAAAAGGGTGAGCTCAACTAGCTCAGTAAAGAATATTATGACTAAGATAATATAGAACAAATTATCGTTAGTCTTCAACAGGGAAAAATCTGATAAAATACAATAGACAACAAGTTTCAGATCAATATTCGCAGCGGAAACAATAATTCATAAATGAGTTACGTAGAGAATAAAATCTACTATAATCTATGAATTTAAAAGTCCATCATCAATATTTTATCCCTGTAACATCAATCAATATTCATCTTGAATCAAATATTCATCTTTACACATGAGCCAAAGATATTCATCATCGGTCATGTTTATCTCAACACTGTACATCTTTACTACGTGCCAAAGATATTTAGTAATATCATCATTTAGAATTTGAGGATGATGAAAAATAATTTAAAGAAAAACGAATCCAAAGTGAAACAAAAGAACAAATATTAAGGATTCGTACTTTAAATAATCCGAGTTCAAAAATACTTCATAAATAGACATAGTGGAGTAAAATTCAAGAATGATCAAAACATGGATACAATTAAAGCTAGTATCCATTATAGATATTTTGGACAAAAAACGAAAATTTAATTTTTCTGTGAATAGTGTCGTATTCGTGAATAGTGCCGTATACGTGAATAGTAACCCCGACACTAAAAGACGAGAATTTCACAAGAAAAATCTTACTAATATTCCGGCATAATGATATTAGAAGAGATAATATCATTTTAAAAAAAATATAACATCCCTTACCTCGAAAAGAATAGTACTTCTGGCTGGAATATTAGATATAACGCTGAGGAACTTGCATCGTATAGCAACACTCAAAGTATCAAAATACTCACAAGAATACGCTCGATAATATAGAGAGAGAAAACTTTAGTTTCTGGTGTGATTTTCAATTCTAACCTAAGCACTCTATTTATAAGAAAATACTTAGAACACCAAAGCAGAAAATTTAATAAAATATTAATATAATTATAAAATTTTCATGCCCATCTTAGAAATCTGATTTCAGCTCATTTACCACACATGTGGAGCCCACTAATAATGAAAAAAATATTTTTCTTAAAAAATAATAATTAAAACTTCAAAAATTAATTATTCCAAAACTTCAGAACTTCAATAATTCATAATAAATAGCCCTTTTATCAGAAAAATTCAAACCTTATGTCCTTTTCATAGGAAATTCCTTTCTCTAAAACTTTGCAGAATAAAATTTTTCCAAATTCCAAACAAAAATTGACCGAAATCCACAAACGAGCGATTTTACAGGCTATACTCAAATTTCAGTCAAGAAATGGGGTCCACGAACATGTTTAACATGTTTTAAACAATTTTAGTAACAAAAATACTCCTCCTCTTCCTCATATACTCATATATCCCACATTCATTGTAAAAATATCATCATTATTATATTATTAAAATATAATAATATATTTAAATAAATTATTTATCAGAAAAGATAAAACATCAATTTTTCAACAATTGTCACTTTTAAAATTTTTTCCATCTATATCCACATAAAATGAATATTTTCCTTATCATATAAATCAATAATTAATTATTCAAAAATAATATTATAGAATCACAATACTGGCAACCAGGCCGTTCTCAGGAAAGAGGGGGCTTTCCAATATAGATTTCTCCTTACTGGCGCAAAATTAGGTGACCAAACCTCTTCTTAGACAGAACTTTCTAAACATTGCCAATAATGTTATCTAATTATGTTCTTCAAATAATATGAATTATTAATCTGATAAAGGAAAATACTGTGTAATGACAATTATTGAAACAACAATAATATAAAATATCAACGTAGCAATTATTGAATCAATAAAATAGAATATTAAACAGTAATTACTGTAACAATTATTGAGTAGTGCCTTCTTACGTAAGAATCAATAATTGGTGCAATACCGTGTTCTACTGTGTTTTAACCACCGAGTATTCCAACAGTATTAACGGTAACAACTACGTCGTTATTTATAAACAACTTATACTTGTCGTTTTCTTCATCCAATCGCTTTTCGTTATGGGGCCCACAAGGTTTGCTTGTAGTAAATACGAATATTCACAACGGTAAGAATATTCCACGACCAAATGAATATTCTCCGATAAAAATGAATATTTTATAACCACTTGCTTATTTGAAATATTTGCGCATTTTACCCATAACTAACCACATTAATCAAATCAACCCTTACTATTTCAAAATAATAAATAGAGAAAATTTAATTTCATTTATAATAAGTTGGGGTCTTACAACCTCTCCTCTTTATGAAATTTCGTCCTCGAAATTGACGTACGTACCTGGTGTTTCGAAAAGCCGAGGATACCTCGCTTTCAATTCCGTTTCCAACTCCCAGGTCATTTCCTCAATAGTATGGTTCTTCCACAAAACTTTGACTTGTGGTATGACCTTTGTACGTAATACATGCTCCTTCCTATCCAAGATCTTGACAGGTACCTCTTCGTACGTTAAGTCTTCGGCTATCTCATCCGATTCTAACTCAATAATTTGGTTCAGGTCTTTCACATATTTACGAAGCACAGATATATGAAAAACATTATGAACACGAGACATACTTGGAGGTAACGCGAGTTTATAGGCTACATTTCCTACTCGGTCAAGAATCTAAAATGGACAATAAATCGTGGATTGAGCTTTCCTCTCTTCCTGAATCTTGTAACTCCCTTCCATGGGGCAACACGCAACAATACATGATCCCCAATACTAAATTCCACGTTCTTTCGATGAAGATACGCATAACTCTTTTGTCGATCTTGTGCCGTTTGTATACGTTGTCGAATCATTTGGATCTTTTTTGTAGTAATACGTACCAACTCTAGTCCCAACAATGTTGCTTCACCCACCTCATCCCAACATACTGGAGAGTGACACTTTTGTCCATACAATGCTTCGAATGGAGCCACACCTATACTTTCATGATAACTGTTGTTGTAGGAGAATTCCACCAATGGTAAATACTTATCCCAACTCCCTTTGAAATCTAGGACATAGAGTCTTAATAGATCTTCAAGAGTTTGAATAGTCCTCTGTGATTGCCCGTCCGTTTGAGGATGGTATGCCGAACTGAATCGTAAATCCGTGCATATAGCTTTCTGCAAGCTAACCCAAAATCGTGAAGTGAATCTTGGGTCACGATCCAAAACTATGGATACTGGCATGCCATGCAATCTCACAATCTCATTCACATATATACGAGCAAGACGTTCAAGGGAATAAGTCTCCCGTATAGGCAAGAAATGAGCAGACTTGGTTAATTTATCAACAATAACTCAAATCGCATCTATGCCTTGAGAAACTTTGGGAAGACCTGTAACGAAATTCATGGTAATGTGTTCCCACTTCCATTTCAGAATCTCAAGTGGTTGCAATGGACCCTTAGGCACTTGATGCTCCGCCTTTACACGTTGACAAGTTAAACATCTCGAGATAAACTTCGTGATCTCTCTCTTCATATTTTTCCACCAAAATGTATGTCGAAGATCACGATACATTTTGGTACTTCCAGGATGGATTGCAAACGGTGTATTATGTGCCTCCGTCATAATCTTGTACTTCAAATCAGAATCGTTAGGAACACAAAGTATGGAGTGGACTCGAAGTATTCCTTCTTCATCGATTCTTGCTTCCGGAATAGCACCTTCTTGTACTTTCTTCTTCATACGCATCCTCTAAAGATTCGTGGCTTGAGCAACTTTACCTTTATCGATTAAAGTTGGTTCTATGTGTATACTTGACATCATCGCACTCGTTCCTGCATATGATCTTCTACTCAACGCGTCAGCTACCACGTTTGCTTTTCCAGGATGGTATTGAATGGTGTGGTCATAATCTTTTAATAGCTCGAGCCAACGTCGTTGCCTCATGTTGAGTTCCTTTTGGGTGAAGAAATATTTGAGGCTTTTATGGTCTGAATATATCTCCACTTTCTCTCCATATAGATAGTGCCTCCAGATCTTTAGCGTGAAAACGACTGCTTCCAACTCTAGATCATGAGTAGGATAATTCCTCTTATATTTTTTAAGTTATCGCGAGGCATAGGCTATGAATTTCCCATGTTGCATGAGAACACATCCTAACCCTTTGCCCGAAGCATCGCTGTAGATAACAAATCCATCCGAACTAGATGATATTGTCAGAACAGGTGCCGAAATGAGTCTCCTCTTCAGCTCTTGGAAACATTTTTAGCATTCCTCGCTCCATACAAATTTTGTATCTTTCTGAGTTAGTTGAGTTAATGGGGTAGCGATTCGAGAAAATCCTTCCACGAATCTCCGATAATAATCACCAGCCCGTAAAGCTACGCATACTTCGGCCACCGTCTTGGTTGCTTCAACTTTGTATTGCTTCAATCTTCACGGTCAACAGATACTCACGTTTTTGACACCACGCGTGCCCATGGAATGCTACTTCCTCAAGCCAGAACTCGCATTTCTTCAACTTAGCGTATAACTTGTTTTCCCGAAGCCTTTGGAGTACCAGCTTCAAATGGTGCTCATGATCTTCATGGCTTTTGGAATATATGAGGATGTCATCAATAAAGACAACAACAAACTGATCCAAATATTCCTTGAATATTCGGTTCATCATATCCATGAAAGCCGCAGGAGCATTAGTTAATCCAAAAGACATGACTAAGAATTCATAATGCCCGTATCGAGTTCTGAAGGCAGTCTTTGGAATATCCTTAGTTCTAATCTTCAGCTGATGATATCCAGAACGAAGATCGATCTTTGAAAAGAATTGTGCTCCTTGCAACTAGTTAAACAGGTCATCAATACGAGGTAGCGGATACCTATTCTTGATAGTGACATGGTTCAATTCCCGGTAGTCAATACAAAGTTGCATACTCCGCCTTTCTTCTTTATAAATAAAACAGAGCACCCCAAGGAGATGTACTAGACGAATGAAACCGATATCCAACAACTCCGTAGTTGGACCTTTAACTCTTGAAGTTCAATAGAGCCATTTGATATGGGGTTTTAGAAATGGGCTTTTATGCCAGTTCAAGATCAATAAAGAATTCAACTTCACGCTCGGGGTAGAGCCAGGAAGTTCTTGAGGAAATACGTCAGGAAATTTACTAACAACAGGAATATTATTCAAATCCGACGTGTCTTTATTCAAATCCATAACATGGGCTAAGAAATCTTGACATCCATTTTTTAATAAACGAATAGCTTTATGACTTGATATGACAGTGATTTATTTTAATGGTTTAGTTACTTGAATTCGTACCACAGGTTGGTTAGGAATATGAAAACTAACAAAAATAATCAATTTTGGCATGATGAGTAGTTAACCAATCAATCCCTAAAATCACATCGAAAGCAAGTATCTTTAAAGAGATAAGATCAACAGGTAATGTGATGGTGCCAACTTGGATCAAACAAGATTTATAAGCAATGGATGTGATGAAAGTTTCTCCTAACTGAGTCTCCACGAGATAAATCAAAGTCTAATTTCTCCGGAGTTAAGTTTAAACGTTCAAGCCTGGCGGAGAGAGATAAATGAATGGGTAACACAAAAGATCTAGTAAGGTATAAACTTCGCAAGAATTTATCATTAGCTTACCGTGATCACCTCATTTGGGTTCATCGCATTTTGACCGATCCACGACAAACGCTCTTCCAGGGAACCATTGACTTTAACTTTTCCGGGACAACCTTTTGAGTCACCATCCCATTGGACTTGGTTTTCCTCTTTGTATAATCTCGAAGCGATATGTCCTTCTTTTCCTTTTATACAATTATAACATACCTTGGGCTGGTAGGGGGGCCAATGATATGTCCCTCTTTTCCACATTTATAAAGCATAATGATAGGTGTTCGTTCTCTCTCCTTAGAACCGATTCTTCTTTGGTCGACGTCTTCATATTATCATTGTTGAATCTCCTCTTTTTAAAATCCCCCCCGACTCGCTTCTTCTATTTTCATGGCCATGATTACCACCAGAGTGGTTACCGCATTTGTCCGTATTTTACTTTCTCCACTGGTTATCGTTGTTCTGATGACTACTGTCACCGGTATGATCCTAGTTGTGGTCCCTCGGTTGAACGTACTCGTTATCTCGCTCTAATAATTGAGCCATGTTGACAACATCTGAATAGAGAGAAAATTTATGAGAAATGAGATATTGACGTATGTCGGGTTTTAAATCTCTCAGAAACATCCACGTCATACGTTCCTCATTCTCCACCAAATGAGGTGCAAACCTGAATAACTCTGCAAACTTCGCCTCATACTGGGACACCGTCATGTTATTTTGTTCCAATCTAATAAACTCCACTTCCTTCATATGACGAATACTTTCAGGAAAGTACTTGTCATTGAACAGTTTCTGAAATGTCTCCCAAGACATGCTGAGTGTGGCTGGATGGCTACGCTTCACAAATTCCCACCAGTAATCTGCCTCATTACGGAACATAAAGGTGGCGAATGGAACCTTCTGTTCCTCCGTGCATCCCAAGACATCAAATATCTTGGTAATTTGTTTGACCACGTTTACGCTTTAATTAATCGGATTCGACTTTCCCTGTAATTCGTGGTCCCAACTCTTTGGCTCGCTTGTTTGTGACAAACCGTGCATTGTTATCATTTCCACCTATATTTTGTGCACGAGTCTCCCTCGTCGATTTTTGCATGAATCGCAAAAAGCTTCTAAACATTCCGGCGTTCATTATCGTCGATCAATGGTGTTGTTTACTGAGGAGGAACATTGCTTGGCACTGTTGACGCGTTCTCCTCGTTGGTGAGTAAAGGTGTCTCCACGGTCTCATTTACTCCATTGTTAACATTCTCAAATCGACATTCTCAAAAATCGCCATAAAACAAGGGTTAATTAAAGAAATCAACATATCACATAATATTCTTATATACTGACCAACCAACAAATAAGCTTAGGTAAGACACACTAGCGAAGGTTTTACTCGTCTCTCCCCTCCTAGTTCTATTCCCCAATCAACGCCAGAGATCATATCCCTAAACTCTGATACCAACTATGACGCCCCCAAAATAGGTATACAACACCCATTCTGAGTCGTCAATAACATGGTACAGAAACAACTACAACTTTATTAATACAACATTAAAACTATGAGTTTAAATACAAATATTGTCTTCTAGACAATATCAACACTCAAATAAGTCCTCATTACAATTATTGATATATTATTTTACAAAAATGGTGAGGACTACTAAAACAACTTTCTAAGACCTTCATTCCATACCCCGACTAGTACTCGTTACATTCTCGCCTCCTGAGAAGAAAAATGGAACAAAAAGGAAAAGGGTGAGCTCAACTAGCTCAGTAAAGAATATTATGACTAAGATAATATAGAATAAATTATCGTTAGTCTTCAACAGGGAAAAATCTGATAAAATATAATAGACAACAAGTTTCAGATCAATATTCGCAGCGGAAATAATAATTCATAGAAGAGTTACGTAGAGAATGAAATCTACTACTATCTATGAATTTAAAAGTCCATCATCAATATTTTATCCCTATAACATCAATCAATATGCATCTTGAATCAAATATTCATCTTTGCACTACAGGCCAAAGATATTCATCAGTCGGTCATATTCATCTCAACACCTGTACATCTTTATACTACAGGCCAAAGATATTCAGTAATATCATCATTTAGGACTGAGGATGATGAAAAATATTTTAAAGAAAACGAATCCAGTGAAATAAAAGAACAAATATTAAGGATTTGTACTTTAAACAATCCGAGTTCAAAAATATTTCATAAAAAGACATAGTGGAGTAAAATTCAAAAAAGATCAAAACATGGATACAAGCAAAGCTAGTATCCATAATAGATATTTTGGACAAAGAACAAAAATTTAATTTTTCTGTGAATAGTGCCGTATTCGTGAATAGTGTTGTATACGTGAATAGTGCCGTATACGTGAATAGTAACCCCGACACTAAAAGACGAGAATTTCACAAGAAAAATCTTACCAATATTTCGGCATAATGATATTAGAAGAAATAATATCATTTAAAAAAAAAATATAACATCTTTTACCTCGAAAAGAATAGTATTACATTTGGAATATCGATATAATATATGAAGGAACTCTTGACCAGATAAAGCAACACTCAAAATATCAAAATACTCACAAGAATACGCTCGATAATATAAAGAGAAAACTTGAGTTTCGGTGTGATTTTCAATTCTAACCTAAGACTCTATTTATAGGAAAATGCTTTAACACAAAGCGTAAAATTTAATAAAATATTAATATAATTATGCCCATCTTAGAAATCTGATTTCAGCTCATTTACCACACATGTGGAGCCCACTAATAATGAAAAAAATATTTTTCTTAAAAAATAATAATTAAAACTTCAAAAATTAATTATTCCAAAACTTCAGAACTTCAATAATTCATAATAAATAGCCCTTTTATCAGAAAAATTCAAACCTTATGTCCTTTTCATAGGAAATTCCTTTCTCTAAAACTTTGCAGAATAAAATTTTTCCAAATTCCAAACAAAAATTGACCGAAATCCACAAACGAGCGATTTTACAGGCTATAATCAAATTTCAGTCAAGAAATGGGGTCCACGAACATGTTTAACATGTTTTAAACAATTTTAGTAACAAAAATACTCCTCCTCTTCCTCATATACTCATATATCCCACATTCATTGTAAAAATATCATCATTATTATATTATTAAAATATAATAATATATTTAAATAAATTATTTATCAGAAAAGATAAAACATCAATTTTTCAACAATTGTCACTTTTAAAATTTTTCCATCTATATCCACATAAAATGAATATTTTCCTTATCATATAAATCAATAATTAATTATTCAAAATAATATTATAGAATCACAACAATCTGCAACCAGCCGCTCTCAGGAAAAAGGGGCTTTCCAATATAGATTTCTCCTTACTGGCGCGAAATTAGGTGACCAAACCTCTTCTTAGACAGAACTTTCTAAACATTGCCAATAATGTTATCTAATTATGTTCTTCAAATAATATGAATTATTAATCTGATAAAGGAAAATACTGTGTAATGACAATTATTGAAACAACAATAATATAAAATATCAACGTAGCAATTATTGAATCAATAAAATAGAATATTAAACAGTAATTACTGTAACAATTATTGAGTAGTGCCTTCTTACGTAAGAATCAATAATTGGTGCAATACCTGTAGTTCTAACGTGTTTTAACCACCAAAAGTATTCCAACAAAGATAATTCAGTAACAACTACGCCAGTTATTTATAAACAACTTATACTTGCTGCGTTTTCTTCATCCAATCGCTTTTGGTTATGGGGCCCACATTAAGGTCTGGCCGTCGCATTTAATATTCCCCGACAAAGTAAGAATATTCCACGACCAAATGAATATTCTCCGATAAAATGAATATTTTATAACCACTTGCTTATTTGAAATATTTAGCATTTTACCCATAACTAACCACATTAATCAAATCAACCCTTACTATTTCAAAATAATAAATAGAGAAAATTTAATTTCATTTATAATAAGTTGGGGTCTTACAAACTCCCTCTTGAACCTTCTTCTTCACATTTATCAGCTCTGAGTATGTAGCTTGCATGGCTTTAACTTTATCGATTAAAGTCGATTCTAATCGTATATTCACTATCTTCATGTGGGTCTCTAGAGTCTTTAACTCTATCTTCATCATTTGTAAGTTATACGAAATGGGTTTTTGTGTTAACAACGTCGCACTCGTAAACGTATACGATCTTCTACTCAACGCGTCAGCTACCATGTTCGCTCTTCCATAATGATATTGAATGGTATAGTCGTAATCTTCAACAGCTCGAGCCAACTTCTTTGGCGCATTATTCGTTCGTTTTGGTTGAAGAAATATTTAAGGGTTGAATAAATGGGTTTTGTCTTTGGGGTTGATACAAAATTCGATTTCACTTATTATAGGGTAGGCTAAGAAGTCTTCAAAAATACGTCAGGAAATTTATTAACAATAGAAATATCCTTCAAAACTGTGACTCTCATCCCAAGACTTGGATAGCATATGAAATGAAGGTTTCTCCTAACGGAGTTTTAACCAATAAGTTAAAGTCTAACTTCTCCGGAGTCAAATTTAAACGTTGAGCGCAAGCAAGAGAGATAAAATAATGGGTAGAACCGGTATCTAATAATGTATAGACTTCGCAAGAATTTATAATTAACTAACCCGTGCTAACTTTGTCCGGGTTACTCGTTTTTTGAGAAGTCACGAAAAACGCTCTTCCTGAAACCACCGACTTTGTTTTATCCGTATCCGCCTTTGGTGCCACCGTCCCAGCTGGACTTGACTTTGGTGCACGACAAAATCGGGCTAGGTGAGTTTCTTTTCCACAATTATAACATGCTTTGGACTGCATCACGTAGTTTGGACTGATATGTCCCTCCCCTCCGCATTTGTAACATATGACCGACGGTCGTTCTCCTTCCTTAACAACAGGTGCTGGTGCTGACATCATTTCATCATTGTTGAATCTCCTCTTCTTGAAATTTCCACTCCTATTATCTTGGCCATGATTACCACCGATGTGGTTACCATTCTTGGCATGATAATTTCCCCCACGATGGTTATCATTGTTCCAATGGCCGTTGCCACCGGTACGATTATTATCGTTGCCTTTTGGTTGGGCCGGTTCATTATCGCGCTCCAATAACTGAGCTCTATTCACTACATCTGAATATAAACAAAGTTTGTGAGAAATGAGGTATTGACGTATATCGAGTTTCAAACCTCGCAGAAACATTCGCGTCATTCGCTTCTTATTATCGACCAAATGGGATGCAAACCGGGATAACTCCGTAAATTTAGCCTCGTATTGCGACACGGTCATATTATTTTGCTCCAACTTGATAAACTTCACCTCCTTCATGTGACGAATACTTTTGGGAAATTACTTGTCGTTGAACAGCTCTTGGAACTTCTCCCAAGACATCTTGAGTGCGTCAGGCTGGGTACGTTTTACAGATTCCCACCAGTAATCTACCTCTTCACGCAACATAAAGGTGGCGAAGGGAACCTTTTGCTCCTATGAGCATCCCAAGACATTAAATATCTTGGTGATCTTCTTTAACCACGTCTCGCCTTTAAGTGGTTTCGCGGCTTTCCCAAAAACTCGGTGGTCCCAACTCCTTGAATCGCTTAAGCGGTGACCGTAATAGTGGGTTGCCATTATTTCCACCTATATTTTGAACAGGAGTCTCTCTTACCTGATGTTGTATGAATTGCATATGGCCTCTGAACATCCCATCGTTCATTATTTGATCGGTGTTGTTATTAACCTGAGGATTATTATCTTCCTGTTGCACATTATCCTGGGTATTGATCGTTGGTGACTCAACGGTCTCATGTACTTCATTCTTGATCTCAACATTTTTTAGGATGCCATTTTCAAACACTTTGTCACAAAACAAGGGTTAATTAACATATCACATATTATCCCTATACTACGGCCGACCAATTAAATACCAAATAAACTTAGGTAGGTCATACTAGCTGCGAAGAATTTCGTCTCTCCCTCCTAGTTCTTGTCTCACATCTCACGGCCGAGGATCATATCCCTAAGCTTTGATACTAACGTGGCCCCCAAAAACAGTATACATCACCCATCTTGGGTCGCCACTTACATGGTACATAAAATTCAAATACAACTTAATTATACAACAGTCGTGTAAAATACGACAAAACATATGCTGAGTTTTAATACAAATATTGTCATCTAGACAATATCCACACTCAATGGAGTCCTCATTACATTTATTATCACACTATTTTATAAAATAGTGAAGACTACTATGACACCATCTCGAACCATCACTCTGTTCCTCGACTAGCCCAGGCTACGTTCTCATTTCCTGAAGAGAACAATGAAAACAAAAGGGTGAGCTCAACTAGCCCAGTAAGAAATATTATGACTAAGATAATGCAGGATAAATTATCATAAGCCTTCAACAATGTTAAACTGATAAAATACAATAGACATCAAGTTTAAATGCAACGGAATAAGCAATCCATTAGAAGAGTCAAGTAGAGCATGATATCTACTATCTTCTATAATTTAAAATGTTTTCATCAATTTTTATCGCTGAGACTCAGCTTAATAAATAAACCACATCATCGAATCATCCCTGCACTACGGGCCAATGATATTATTAAATCATCAAAGGTCATGATTATACCGAATAATCCCTGGTCACAATCATACTAAAAACTGTCCATCATTGCACTACAGGCCACTGCCACATCGTTTATAACATTACAGGTCATGATTATACCGAATGATTCCTGGTCATAATTATACCAAGTCCATCTCTGCACGTAAGCCAAAGATATACAACTATAAAACCAATAATCAACAGTCCATCTTTGCACGTAAGCCAAAGATATACAATTCAATAATCAACAGTCCATCTTTGCACGTAAGCCAAAGATAACTTTCATCACCATATAAGCATGAGGATGATGACAATGATATAAGCATTAATCAAACGAAAACAAGGATAAATATTAAAAACTTTAAATTTATCCAAATATTATCAACCACTTAATAAACTCATAATCTAATATTATTAATATTATAACAATATTTTAATCACTTTTTAAACTTATAAACAATTTATTTTAATTGTTTACACTTTACCACATAATGTATTTAATCATTCAAAATGCCATACTCATAAGATTTCATCACCAATGATCAAATCCTTCATCAAAAATCTGCATATACCCTATATAGGATTCCCAAACTATAAAATCTTATTTACCAATTTTGTTACTTCACATAACATATTTGATTCATTTACTCATAACTAGTTCATTTTCATGAAAAATACCAAATCAGTCCCAAAAATATTTCTTTTCTGGGATTTAGCAGAATATAGTCCCATATTGAACAAATATTTTTCTCGAAATTTTTAAAATTCATTTACTATTTTTCATATGGCCAAAACCGCCGAATATTTAGACATTTATCATAAATTGTACCTTTGTCCAAAATTCCAAAATTTACAGGGTGTATTCCTGTTATATACATGTACTTTCAATAAAAATTTCACTAATTTTGGAGTTAACCACAAAGAGTTATAAGGGTTTACTTTTAAAATAGTCTTTTCCCATAAAATCCATAACTATTAATCTATACATCAAAAAATCGCCATCTTTGGACACAATATAGAAAACTCATCAAATTATCATTTCAAAATTTTCCAGAATTTTTGAGGGTCAGAATAATTACGAAACTGCAAATGAATTTTCACCCGCCATGCAGTAATCCACGTAGACAAATCATTTCCACAATTTAATAAGGAATGATTACAAAGTATCATTCACCATGCATGTGGTAATCCACATAGACATGTTATTCCAACAGAATAATAAAAAATGGAATAACAGAAGAATTCACCATGCATGCGATAGACCGCACAGACAGGTTATTCCCAACAGAATAATAAATAATGGAACCGGTCAATGCGTAATCGCATGCATGCATAAGATATTCCAATGTAATAATAAAGAATGGAACCAGGTTATGCATAAACGCATAAGCATGATATTCTGACAAAATAATAAAGAATGGAACTGTGTGCGTAAGAACGCACGCAGACGGGATATTCCGGCGAATAATAAAGAATGGAATAATAGAAGAATTTCACCATGTATGCGACTTACGATGCATGAGCGAGTTATTCAACATAATAATAAAGAATGGAATAACTGAAGAATTTCACCATGTATGCGGTACTTCGCATAGATAGGTTATTCCAACATAATAATAAGGAATAGAATAACAATTGCTTTCTTCATGAGTACGAAAGAAATAATACCCCTTACCTTAGAATAAAGCAAGATACTGGAATAGTTAGGTAGTGGACTTCTCTTCTTCTTTCTCTCTATAATTTCTCTCTTTAATAATTGCTCTATACCTTTAGTGAATTGGTGAGAAATGAAGGAAGAATGAGCTTCTATTTATAGGAAAATATAGTTTCGATAATTGCACGCGTTTTGGGGCTCGAAATATTACTGATCTGATACCTCTCTCTTTTCTTTATTTTTAATTTAGTCCTGCAAGTATTATCAAACTTGCACCACCTCCCCTAATAGTAAATAATGTGATTCAATAGTTCAATCATGTAAATCAATAGTTATAATCATGTGAAAATACGAATTACAGTATAGTATCTCTATCTATACCTCCATTTTTAACTTAGTCATGCAAGTATTATCAATCTTGCACAAACTCCCCTAATAGTAAGTGAATGTGACTCAATAATACACACATGTGAACAAATAGTTATATAAGTATGTGAAAAGTAGCAATTAATTGCTCATTTATCCGATTAATTACCCGATTTATCAATATAACCCCCAGACATCAATTATCATCGGAATAGATATCGATTTCTACTAACACTAATAATCCCAACATAATGGAACTATCAAATTCATCTTTAATCAACACGAACTTATTCATCATTAATATTATAACTCACAATATTTAACAACCAGGTCGTTCCCAAGAAAGAGGGGGCTTTCTGATAAGGATTTCTCCTTATTGGCGCGCAATTAGATGACCAAACCTCTCCTTGACAGAACTTCTAGACATTATAAATATTGTAATTTAATAATATGAATAACTTTGTCCTCTCAATTATTAATTTAATAATATATAAAATATTATGCAGATGATACTGTGACAATAATCGAATCAATAATATGAGAGATACGATGCAGCAATTACTGTAGCAATAATTGAGTATAACTGAGTGACTTCTTACGTAAGCATCAATAATAAATACCGCGTGCTACTATGCAACCACACGTATTACTGTACTTTTACTACTGGGTAGTTCAACAGTTTTAACGGTAACACTTTCGCCGTTATTTTTATAAAATGATAATTCTGTTGTTTTCTAACTACAATAATACTACATTGTGGGGTCCACCAATGATTTGTCGTCATAATACGGATATTCCCCGACAAAAAGAATATTTTATAACAACTTGCATACTTTGCAAAATTTATAAATATTACCCACAACTATAACATTATATCAAATCCACACCATAATATTCAAAAAAATATTTCGAGAAATTTAAATCTTTATTCATAAAATTTGGGGTTTCACATTGTGGTTCATGTGATTAATTAGCTTGAAATAAAGAATTTCAGCAAAAAAAAAAAAAAATAGAAGAAGAGAGATTTAATAATCTTGATAGGATAGAATTATGGTGAACTTATGGTCACTATAGTCGGATCCAAAAAAATTTTTGTTTTATTTATTTAGCTTTTTATTCTTAATTAGTTTACAGAGAGAATTGCTACGACCTTTTTTGCCTCATTTTAATGATAAAGCAAAAATAAGAGAAAAACAAAGAAGAAAAGAAAATACATAAATAAAAAAAAGGGAAAGGAAAGCAAATAATCCCCAGAGATTTCATGGTGGGAGGTTCATTTGACCCCCCTGGTTCTGCCTCTGCAATGAGGTGAAAATTTCAAAGAGAAAAAGTAATGAAAATGAATCGAAAAATAATATTGATATTTGATTTTTTGAGTTCGCATTTTGGAAAGATTGAACTTCAGGTCAGCACAGTCATACTGTTCATCGTCTTCTTCAATCTAAACAAACCCTAACATATTTCTTGTGACGCCCCCAAAATAGGTATACATTACTCATCTTGGGTCGCCAAATACATGGTACAGAATTCAAATACAAACTAAATTTATTCAACAGTTAAGTGTCGTGCAGAATACGACAAAACATAAGATGTGAGTTTTAATACAAATATTGTCTTCTAGACAATATCCAAACTCAAATTCAATCCTCAATAAATTTATTATCACACTAAATAGTGAGGACTACTAAAACAACCATCTCGAACCGTCACTCCATTCCCCGACTAGTCCCGGCTACGTTCTCATTTCCTGAAGAGAACAATAAAAGCAAAAGGGTGAGCTTAACTAGCCCAGTAAGAAATATTATGACTAAGATAATTCAGAATAAATTATCGTTAGCCTTGTGATGTTAAAGCGATAAAATACAATAAACATCAAGTTTAACTGCAGCGGAACAAGCAATCCATTAGAAGAGTCAAGTAGAGCATGATATCTACTATCTTCTATGATTTAAAAAGTTTATCATCAATTTTATCGCTAAGACTCAACATTAATAAATAATCCACATCACTAAATTATCCATGCATTACGGGACAAGGATATTCGTTAGTATCACGACCACGAATTATCCATGCACTACGGGCCAAGGATATTCGTGTTTTCACCAATTGTCATGAACATGCCAAACAACAATTCATCTTTGCACCCTTGGCCGAAGAGAACGCATGGTCATGATTGTGATGCCCCCAAAACAGGTATACATCACCCATCTTGAGTTGCCAAATACATGGTACATAAATCAAATACAAACTTAATTATACAACTGTCGTGCAATATACGACAAAACATAGCTGAGAGTTTAAACAAGAATATTGCTTTCTAGACAATATCCACTCTCAAAGGAGTCCTCATTACAATTATTATCACACTATTTCACATAATAGTGAGGACTACTAAAGCCACTTATCTCGGACCATCACTCCATTTCCGACTTCGTCCCCGCCTACATTCTCATTTCTCAAGAGAACAATAAAAGAAAAGGGTGAGCTCAACTAGCCCAGTAAGAAATATTATGACTAAGATAATGCAGAATAAATTATCCTTAGCTTTCAACAGTATAACAACTGATAGAATATAATAGACAACAAGTTTTAGATCAACAATTACAGCGGAATAAGCAATCCATTAGAAGAGTCAAGTAGAGCATGATATCTACTATCTTCTATGATTTAAAAAGTTTTTCATCAACTTTATCGCTGAGACTCAGCTTAATAAATAAACCACATCATCGAATCATCCCTGCACTATGGGCCAAGGATATTCATGTAATCATCAATGGTCATGATTATACCGAATAATCCTCGGTCATAATCATACCAACAATTTGTCCATCAATGCACTCACGGCCAATTAGGACTTTTACCACATCATTTGTAACATTACGGGTTATGATTATCTTAGAATGATCCCCTGGTCATAATCATACCAATCAATAGTCCATCTATGCACGTAAGCCAAAGATGACTTTCATCACAATATAAGCATGAGGCTGATGACAATGATATAAGCAATAATCAAACGAAATCAAATCAAACGAAATCAAGGATAAATATTAAAGACTTTAAATTTATTCAGAGTTTAAAAATATCCAAATTGTCAACATGATACTGCTTTGTAGAGTAAAATTCAAGAATAATATTCGTGTACCAAAAATAATTTGAACAGAAAAGAAATATATTTTTTGGGTAAATAGTACCCCGTGAATAGTACCCTTTGAATAGTACTTCGAGAATAGTACCTCGTGAATAGTACCCCGACATAAAAAATACCCCAAATACCCGAGTGAATAATATTCAGGTAAATAGTAATTGGGTGAATAGTAATCCGTGGATAGTAACTCGTGAATAGTATTCTGTCATGAAAAGTGCCCTGAATACTTGAGTGAATAATATTTGAGTGAATAGTAACCGGGTGAATAGTAACTCGTGAATAGTAACTCATGAACAGTATTCTCTCATGAAAAGATCAATAATTATCAAGAAAGCTCAGAATAATATTTCCATGAAAAGATACTGGATGAAGAGCAAATATCAAGGATATTCTACTAATTTCATAGAGTATAGAAGCCAAAACTTCAACAAAATGAGTATAAAATTCGAAATCTGAAATGAAATAATATTACTTACGTACTACAGAGTATGGGAGATAATATTATTTCAAGCGAATATTGAACAAAAATAACATCCCTTACAACTGTTGAACGGAAATAATATTCCAACGAATATTTAACGAAGATAATATTCCTACGAATATTGAACGAAGATAATATTCTTTATGAATATTGAATGAAAATAATATTCATACGAATACGAAAAATAATATCTCTTCAGAAAATGAAATAAATAATACCCTTACCTTAGAAGAAGACTGGATACTGGAATAGTAAGGTAGCAAACTTCTCTTCTTCTTTCTCTCTATAGCTTCTCTCTCTATAATTGCTCTTGTGAGTCTTAGTGAATTCGTGAGAATGAAGGAAGAATGAGCTTCTATTTATAGGAAAATATAGTTTCAATAATTGCACGTTTTGGGGCTCAGAAATATTACAGTATAATACCTTTATCTTTTTCTTCATTTTTAATTTAGTCCTGCAAGTATTATCAAACTTGCACCACCTCCCCTAATAGTACATCATGTGAATCAATAGTTCAATCATGTGAATCAATAGTTCTATATATGTGAAAATATGAATTACAGTATAGTACCTCCATCTATACCTCCATTTTTAACTTAGTCATGCAAATATTATCAATCTTGCACCACCTCCCCTAATAGTACATGAATGTGAATCAATATTGCAAATATGTGAACAAATAGTTATAAGCATGTGAATTAATAGCAATTAATTGCTAATTTATCCGATTAATTACTCGATTGGTCAGGATAACTTCTAGACATCAATTATTATCGAAATAAATGTTGATTTCCACTAACACTAATAATCCCAACACAATGGAACTATCAATTTTATCTTTAATCAACACGAACTTATTCATCATTAATATTATAACTCACAATATTTAACAACCAGGTTGTTCCCAGGAAAGAGGGTGCTTT
Source organism: Panax ginseng (assembly GCA_020205605.1). Lineage (NCBI taxonomy): Eukaryota > Viridiplantae > Streptophyta > Magnoliopsida > Apiales > Araliaceae > Panax > Panax ginseng. The sequence continues at coordinate 130,528,606 of CM035134.1, read as the reverse complement.
CCGATAAGGATTTCTCCTTATTGGCGCGTAATTAGGTGACCAAACCTCTCATTGATAGAACTTTTAGACATCGTCAATATTGCAAATAATAATATGAATAACTTTGTCGTCTCAATTATTGATTTAATAATATAAAATATTATGCAGATGATACTGTGATAATAATTGAATCAATAATATGAGAGATATGATGCAGCAATTATTGTAACAATAATTGAGTATAACTGAGTGACTTCTTACGTAAGCATCAGTAATCAATACCGTGTGCTACTATGCAACCACGCGTATTACTGTACTTTTACTACCGGGTAGTTCAACAGTTTAACGGTAAAACTTTTGCCATTATTTTTATAAAAAGATAATCCTGTCGTTTTCTAACTACGACAATACTTCTGTTGTGGGGTCCAACAATGATTGTGCCATCGTACGAATATTCCCTGTTAAAACGAATATTCCCCGACCAATTGAATATTATATAACCACTTGTTTACTTTGTAAAATTTATAAATATTACCCACAACTATAACATTATATCATATCCACACCATAATATTCAAAAATATATTTTGCGAGAAATTAATCTTTATTCATAAAAGTTGGGGTCTTACAACCTCCCCTTCTTATAAAATTTCGTCCTCGAAATTAGGGTGCGTACTTGGTATGTCGAAGAGGTGAGGATACCTTGTCAGATTCTAACTCTTGAGGTATAACCTTTGAGTGTCGAATATGATCCTTCTTATCCAAGATTTTAACACGTATCTCCTCATACGTTAAATCTTCTGCTATCTTGTCTAGTTCCAATTCAATAATGTGGTTCGGGTTGTCCACATATTTATGTAACATTGATACGTAAAAAAACGTTATGAACACGCAACATACTTGGCGGTAAAACGAGTCTATAGGCCACAATTCCTACTCAATCGAGGATTTTGAATGGCCCAATTAAATCAAGGGTTGAGATTTACTCTCTTCGTCGATTCTTGCTTCTAGAATAACGCCCTCTTGAACCTTCTTCTTCATATTTATTAGCTCCGGGTGTGTAGCTTGAGCGGCTTTTAACTTTATCGATTAAAGTCGATTCTACTCGTATATTTGATATCACCACGTGGGTCCCTAGAGTCTTTAACTCTATCTCCATCATTTAAAAGTTATACGAAATGGGTCTTTGTGTTAGCAACATCGCACTTGTAAACACATACGATCTTCTACTCAATGCATCAGCTACCACGTTCGTTTTTTCCACGATGATATTGAATGGTATGGTCGTAATCTTTAACAGCTCGAGCCAACGTCTTTGGCGCATTATACGTTCGTTTTGGTTGAAGAAATATTTAAGGGTTTTTAGAAATGGGTTTTTGTCTTTGGGGTCGATACAAAATTCGATTTCACGCCTCGGGGTAGGAGCGAAGTTCTTCGAGAATCGTCCGGAAATTTATTAACGATAAAAATATCATTCAAAACTGTGACTCTCATCCCAAGACTTGGATAGCACGTTACATTGATACCTATCAACTTGTCATCGTTATTCACGGCTTCCCTTACAGAAAGTTTGGCTTCGGTGCATTCCACACAAGGAAGTCAACAACAAAAGGATCGGGCCTCTTTACTTATGGCTTGATATGACAGTGATTGACTTTAGTGGTTTGGTTGCTTGAATTCGCATAACAGGTTGGTTAAGAATATGAAAGCTAACAGCCTTACAAAAATAATCAATTTTGGCATGATGAGTAGTTAACCAATCGATTCCTAAAATCACATCAAAGGCAAGTATTTTCAAAGAGATAAGATCGACAGGTAATGTGAGGGTATCGATTTGAATCAAATAAGATTTATAAACAGTAGAGGTAACGAAAGTTTCTCCTAACAGAGTTTCAAATTGTTCTTTTTCTCAGTCTTAAGTCCTTACCAAGTCAAGTGGTAAAGAACAGCTTTTAACAACATATTTGATTTAACAAATTTAAACATACTTGATCTAGCCGATACAATGAGCATAGATCAAAATCTTAGATAGTTCATGAATGAAAGAACTTTAACTAATTCACAGTTCAATAATAATAGAATAGGAATTTAATTGCACAGAGTGCGAGCATCAATAATCATTATAGATGTGAATAATCAACAATAATTATTCACTAACATGCTTTGAAAATAATAACTCAAGTTTGAGTTAGAGAACTTGCCTCAATCGCGGTTTACTGCTAGCCAATTTACTTTAACTTCTTTAGATAAGAGACCTAAAATTGATCTTTCGATTAGTCATAACATAACTCACTTATAATCTTATCATCTTATATTAAAGTGTCTAACCTTTAAACATATAGTTAAGTATTAGACATTACGCTTAAGTCTTAATGTTATTATTATACTTTGATAGTCTTTTAATCACATCATAATTTGTACTTATAAGTTATTCCTTTTTTTTCCATCTTAATAAGCTAGATAACATGTCAGTAAACTGAAATATCATTTCAGTAAACCAAAATATATTTCAGTATCCTGAAATCATAATCTTCAATTTCAGCAACCTGAATTCACTATTCTTTTTCACGAAAATACCAAATCAACTAATTAATTTTCTATCTTTTGGCCATACTTATATACATGTATTTCATACATAAAAAGTATTTTTCCGTAATTTTTTAATTTCTTTTACTATTTTCAAAAATCATTTTTAGTGCGTGGCTTAAGAAATTAGCCCCATCATGCTCAACTCCAGAAATTCCCATCTCTTGGAATAATCTTATACATGTTAACGTGACCCTCCAGTTTAAATTTCGTGGCCATCGGAGTTATAGAACTCCGATTATAGCAATTTTTGTCCAAAAAACCTAAATATTGAAATGGTCATAACTTGGTCATTTTAAGTCGAAATGAGCTCATTTTGGGACAGGAGCTACTTTATACCATATATTTTCATTTCCCAAAAGGCTGGAATTTATTCCATAAATTAAGCGGCTGAAACTACTCCTACAATATTTTGGGCAGTTTGTTTTCAAGATTTTTCGGCTTTTGCCTACTTTGCTAAAATCAGTCCATACGGAAAACTACAACTCCTTTTTCGGTGATTCCACTTGGGTTTAAAAGATAACTCATCATACTATCATCCCAATTTTTCCAAAATTTTTAAATTTCAGAAAAATGACAAAAATGCCCCTAGTATTGACTGTCCAAAAACAGTTTGTTTTTCTTTCTAAAGATAAAACTGTTTTTGCTAAAACAGTTGCTATAACTTGTGTATTCAACATTTTTATTTCTACCACTTGGGTTTAGTAGTTAACTTACATATCTAGCACCTCTCTTTTACGGATCACAAAAAGAAGGTGTAGATCAAAAATGGTAGTCGATCAAAGGAAGTGAAAAAAACTAGAGTTTTCTAACAAAACAAAACTAGTTTCTCTTATATCCTTTTGATTCACTTTCTAACACTCAAATATGTTAGAACCATACATGAAACCATAAAAAAACATGTAGATAGAGGGTTTTAGACCTCAAGATCATAAATTTTCAATAACCAAAATCAAACAAAATAAAAAGGTTTAAACTAGATTAAGTTTTCACCTTGATTTGCTTGCTACTCTCCTTACTTTACCAAAGTATGAAATGAATTTAGGATGCATAAGCTCCACATTCCTCTCCTTCTCTTTCCACCGAATCCTCTCTCTCTCTCTCTCTCCTTTTGTATTTCTTTTTTGATTAGCTATACTAGTAATGAGATGAAAGAGAAATATGGTTTAATTAAGTGTTGGAAGAAAAAAAAATCTATAGATACATTAGTATATCTATACATTATTTACTAGCATATCTCTTCCCCTCTCTCTCCACATAACTTGTAATCTTGGCAAAAAATAGGGTGGCTAAATCATGGAGTGACACATAGGGGAGTTGGTGACCAAATGAAGAAAAAGAAAACATAAGTCACATGCCCCTTTTCTCTATACATGGCCGGATCCTTCCCCCCCATATAATCCTAATTTTTACTTTATTTTCAAATGCACAATTTGCTAACTTAAATGACTATAATGCCCCTCTTTAATTGGGCTAGGATTGGGCCAATCCTTTAATTCTTTTGGGCTTGAAATTAATTAGTTGGTTTACTAGTTAAAATGAACTTGGGCATCCACAATTAAATAATTGTGCTACTTGCATACTTGCCCATTAAATTTAATATTGGACTAGTTTAACAATTTAGTTGCTCTTAAATCAAATTATCTACAAGTCCAATGCTTAAATAAATTATTGGGCTTGTTTAAATTACTTGCCATCCTTAGTAATATTAACTCTATTATCACATGAACTAATACTCATTATTATGGATATTTACACATTTTCATCAATCAATAATGTTAATTAACTTATATAACCCAATTAAACTTGTCTTATTCAAGTTTATTGAGTATTTAATTAGGGTTTAACACCTTAAATCTATTTTTTAGATTATTAAAATACTTAGGTTAGCTCACTAACTTATTTAACTTATTAGTGAGATTTTCTTTAAATATTCTAGCATATTATTCACATAATCACTTAATCATCCATAATCTCTACATATTATTTAATATATTTATTTACAATGTACCACAGAAATTCTTGGTTATTACATTCTCCCCTCCTTATAAGAATTCTGTCCCCGGAATTTCATTAAGGTTACTCAAAAAGATTCGGATAATTCTTCCTCATCTTTTCTTCAAGCTCCCACGTAGCTTCTTCAGCATTGTGGTTTCTCCATAGGATTTTGACAGGATGTATAACCTTATTTCTCAATTTCTCCTCTTTCTTATCCAAAATTTCTATAGGAACCTCCTCATACGATAAGTCCTTCTCGACTTGAATCGGCTCGTAGGATATCACATGCTTGTAATCCGGCTTGTACGGATGCAACACTGGCACATGAAACACATTGTGGATATGTTTCAGTTCAGGAGGTAGAGCTACCTTGTACGCCACTTCCCCTATCTTCTTTAGTATTTTGAATGGTCCAATAAACCTTGGACTCAGTTTACCTTTCTTCCCAAATCTTATCTTCCCCTTCCAAAGAGATACCTTCAGAAATGCGGAGCTTCCCACTTTGAAATATCTTCTCTTGCGATGAATATCTGCATACTTCTTTTGTCGATCCTGAGTTGCTACCAGTCAAGCACTTATCACTTTGATGATCTCCACAGTCTGCTGCACCAATTCTGGCCCCAACAATCTTCTTTCACCTACCTCGTCCCAACATAAGGGCATTCTGCACTTTCTCCCATACAGGGCTTCATACGGCGGCATTCCAATGCTTGCATGATAACTATTATTATACACAAACTCTACTAATGGAAGATGATCTTCCCAGCTTCCCTTGAAATCCATCACACAGGCTCTGAGCATGTCTTCTAATGTTTGAATCGTTTTCTCACTTTGCCCATCTGTCTGTGGATGATACACAGTACTCAACCTTAATTGTGTCCCCATTCTTTCTTAAGACTCCTCCAAAAGTTGGACGTGAAGCACAGATCTCTATCAGACACGATTGATACTGGCACTCCATGTCTCAAAATTATCTCTTTGATATATAACTTGGCTAACTGATCCAAAGTATACCTGATCTTTATAGGCAAAAAGTGTTCTGACTTTGTAAGACGATCGACAATCACCCATATAGCGTCATACCCCTTCTGTGTTGCTGGAAGTCCTTCCACAAAATCCATCGTGACGTGCTTCCATTTCCATTCTGGAATTTCCAACGGATGCAATAACCCGCTGGGTCGTTGATGCTCTGACTTCACTCTTTGACAAGTTAAACAGCGTCTGACACATTCAGCAACCTCTCTCTTCATGTTTGGCCACCAATAATGTTGACGTAAATTTTGATACATCTTCGTGCTTCCTGGGTGTATTGAGTATCTTGTATTGTGCACTTCTTGAAGAATCTCTTCTATTAACTCTGGTACTGCAGGTACCCAAATTCTTCCTTCAAATCTCAGCAATCCAGTGCCATCGATCTTATACTTCAGCTCTTCGCCTTCAGCCAACCGCTTCTTTATGTTACCACATTCTTCATCATTCCCTTGTGATTCTTTTACCTTTTCTAATAAAGTCGGACTTGCTTCCATTTCTATTACTTTATCCGAATCCGTCAGATTTTTCACCTCCACTCCATTTTCTCCATTTCTCATACTAATTCTTCATGGTCTATCAATACAAATAACTTTTCTTTGCTTTTCCAGCTTAAAGCATCTGTTACTACATTGGCCTTCCCGGTATGATATAGAATATCACAATCATAATCCTTGATCAATTCTAACCATCTCCTCTACCTCATGTTTAACTCCTTTTGTGTAAAGATATACTTTAGACTTTTGTGGTCTGTGTATATCTCACACTTTTCTCAGTAGAGATAATGTCTCTAAATCTTAAGGGCAAATACTACCACAACCAATTCAAGGTCATGGGTAGGGTATCCCTTCTCATAGTCCTTTAAGCGTAAGTGGACGCGTCTTTTAATGACTTTACCATTCGGCATTAACACATAACCCGGTCTTTTTGTGTGACGACGCATCACTATCATCTTGTGAAACCCCCTGTCTTTATTTGGTAAAGATAACACAGGTGCTTCACTCAATCTTTTCTTTAATTCCTGAAAACTCTATTCACACTTCTCTGTCCACACATACATAACAGTCTTCCTCGTTAAATTAGTTAATGGTGTCGCTATCTTCGAGAAATCCTGAATAAACCTTCGGTAATATTCTGCCAATCCCAAGAAACTTCTGATCTCTGTCGGTGTCTTTGGTTGTCCTCAATTTTTCACCGCTTCTACTTTTGCTGGATCAACAGAAATTCCCTCGTTGTCGATGACATGTCCCTGAAATTGAACTCTCTTCAACCAGAACTCACACTTTGAAAATTTAGCATATAACTTCTCTTCTCTTAAGGTTTCCAATACAATTCGTAGATGTTCAGCATGCTCCTCTTTAGTGTTTGAATACACCAAAATGTCGTCAATGAACACCACCATAAATTTATCCAAATACGGTTTAAATACTCTATTCATCAAGTCCATAAAAGCAGCTTGCGCATTCGTCAGTCCAAACGACATTACTACGAACTCATAATGACCGTAACGAGTTCTAAATGCTGTCTTTGGAACATCCTCTTTTCTCACCTTCAACTGATGATAACCAGTTCTCAGGTCAATCTTCGAAAAACATCTCGCTCCCTTAAGTTAATCAAACAGATCATCTATTCTTGGTAACAGATATTTGTTCTTGATTGTCACCTTATTCAACTCTCTATGATCCATACATAATCTCATCAAACCATCCTTCTTCTTTACAAACAACACCGGTGCTCCCCACGGAGATACACTAGGTTGGATGTACTTCTTATCGAACAACTCTTGTAGTTGAATCATCAACTCTTTCATTTCTACCGAAGCCATTCGATACTACGCTTTCGATATCGGCGCTGTCCCCAGTACTAAATCAATCACAAACTCTATTTCTCTGTCTGGAGGAAGTCCCGGAAGTTCTTCTGGAAAGACATCCCCAAACTCATTAACTATAGGTATCTGCCCCATGTCAGAATTCACAACCCGTGTATCCACTACATGAGCCAAATAACCTTCACATCCTTTTCGTAACATTCTCCTGGCCTGCATCATCGTCACACAACTTGTTTGCCTTGGCGATTTGCTACCATAAAATACAACTTTAGACTTCTCTGGTGTCTTAAGCTGTATGCTCTTTTTCTGGCAATCTATAGCTGCCTCATGGTTAAACAACCAATCCACCCCTAAGATAACATTAAATTCTCCTAAGCGTACCGGAATCAAATTCACGCTTAACTTATGTCCCCTTATTTCTACACCAAAGTTGTTATGGATAAACTCTACAGGGATCACTACTTTGTTTGCAACTTCTATATTCATTGGGTTCTTTAACTTTTCACATGGTAAGTTTAATCTTCTAGCAAATTCATTAGACACAAATGAACAGGTAGCTCCCGAATCAAATAATACGTAGGCATTTATATTATTGATCGGTATAATACCTGACACCACTTCCTTTGATGTAACTACATCTTGCACAGTCATGTTGAACGTTTGGGCTGTCGACTTGCTCTGCTGCGTTGGCCCTCCAATAGTTAACTTTGTAGAACTGCTCTTGTTTCCACTTCCTCCATTTGCATTCTTCTTCAATGGACAATCCTTGAATCGATGCCCCGTTCCTCCACAAGAAAAACAACCACCTTTGTAAGACCCCAACTTTTATGAATAAAGAATAATTTTTCTCGAAATATATTTTTGAATATTATGGTGTGGACTTGATATAATGTTATAGTTGTGGATGATATTTACAAATTTTGCAAAGTAAGTAAGTGGTTATATAATATTCGATTGGTCGGGAAATATTCATTTTAACAGGGAATATTCGTACGACGGCACAATTATTGGTGGACCCCACAACGGAAGTATTGTCGTAGTTAGAAAACGATAGAATTATCTTTTTATAAAAATAACGGCGAAAGTTTTACCGTTAAACTGTTGAACTCTTTGGTAGTAAAAGAAAAGATGTCTGGCGTGGTTGCATAGTAGCACACAGTATTAATTATTGATGCTTACGTAAGAAGTCACTCAGTTATACTCAATTATTGCTACAGTAATTGCTGCATCATATCTCTCATATTATTGATTCAATTATTGTCACAGTATTATCTGCATAATATATTATATTATTAAATCAATAATTGAGACGACAAAGTTATTTATATTATTATTTGCAATATTGACAATGCCTAGAAGTTCTGTCAAGGAGAGGTTTGGTCACCTAATTGCGCGCCAATAAGGAGAAATCCTTATCGGAAAGCCCCCTCTTTCCTGGGAATGACCTGGTTGTTAAATATTGTGAGTTATAATATTAATGATGAATAAGTTCGTGTTGATTAAAGATGAAATTGATAGTTCCATTGTGTTGGGATTATTAGTGTTAGTGGAAATCGACATTTATTTCGATAATAATTGATGTCTGGAAATTATACTGACCAATCGGATAATTAATCGGATAAATTAGCAATTAATTGCTATTAATTCACATGCTTATAACTATTTGTTCACATGTGTGTACTATTGATTTACATTCATGTACTATTAGGGGAGGTGGTGCAAGATTGATAATATTTGCATGACTAAGATAAAAATGGAGGTATATATGGAGGTACTATATTGTAATTCGTATTTTCACATGTATAGAACTATTGATTCAGATGATGTACTATTAGGGGAGGTGGTGCAAGTTTGATAATACTTGCAGGACTAAATTAAAAATGAAGGAAAAGATGAAGGTATTATACTGTAATATTTTGAGCCCCAAAACGTGCAATTATCGAAACTATATTTTCCTATAAATAGAAGCTCATTCTTCCTTCATTCTAACCAATTCTCTAAGTCTCACAAGAGCAATTATAGAGAGAGAAGCTATAGAGAGAGAATCTATAGAGAGAAAGAAGAAGAGAAGTCTGCTACCTCACTATTCCAGTATCCAGTCTTCTTCTGAGGTAAGGGGTATTATTTATGTCATATTCTGAAGAGATTTTTTTTTGTATTCGTATTAATATTATTTTTCGTTCAATATTCGTAAGGAATATCATCTTCATTCAAAATTTGTAGGAATATTATTTTCGTTCATTAAATGTAAGGGGTATTATTTATTTCATATTCAAGAGATATTATTTTTCAGATCCGTATGAATATTATATTAGATTCAATATTAAGTAAAGGAATATCATCTCAATTCGATATTTCGTAGGAATATTATTTTAGATTCAACAAATCGTAAGGTATTATTATATTTCATATTCGAAGAGATATTATTTTTCGTATTCGTATGAATATTATTTTTGTTCAATATTCATAAAGAATATTATCTTCGTTCAATATTCTTAGGAATATTATCTTCGTTAAATATTCGTTGGAATATTATTTTCGTTTAAGGGATGTTATTTTTGTTCAATATTCGCTTAAAATAATATTTTCTTCCATATTCTGTAGTATGTAAGTAATATTATTTCGTTTCAGATTTTGAATTCTATACTCATTTTGTTGAAGTTTTGGTTTCTATACTCCATGAAATTAGTAGAATATCCTTGATATTTGCGCTTCATCCAGTATCTTTTCATGAAAATATTATTCTGAGCTTTCTTGATAATTATTGATCTTTTCATGACGGAATACTATTCATGAGTTACTATTTACGGGTTACTATTCACCCGGTTACTATTCACTTAAATATTATTCACTCGGGTATTCAGGGCACTTTTCATGCCGAAGTACTATTCACGAGTTACTATTAACGGGTTACTATTCACCCAATTACTATTCACCTGAATATTATTCACTCGGGTATTTGGGGTGCTTTTCATGTCGGGATACTATTCACGAGGTACTATTCTCGAAGTACTATTCACAAGGTACTATTCATGGGGTACTATTCACCCAAAAAAATATATTTCTTTTCTGTCCAAATTAATTTTGATACATGAATATTATTCTTGAATTTTACTCCACAAAGCAGTATCATGTTGACAATTTAGATATTTTTAAACTCTGGATAAATTTAAAGTCTTTAATATTTATTCTTGATTTCGTTTGATTAATTCTTATATCATTGTCATCATCCTCATGCTTATATTGTGATGAATATCTTTGGCTTACGTGCATAGATGGACTGTTGATTGGTATGATTATGACCAGGGATCATTCAGTATAATCATGACCCGTAATGTTATAAATGATGTGGTAAAAGTCCTCATTGGTCCGTAGTACATTGATGGACAGTTGTTGGTATGATTATGACCCGGGATTATTCAGTATAATCATGACCATTGATGATTACATGAATATCCTTGGCCCATAGTGCAGGGATGATTCGATGATGTGGTTTATTTATTAAGCTGAGTCTCAGCGATAAAGTTGATGAAAAACTTTTAAAATCTTAGAAGATAGTAGATATCATGCTCTACTTGACTCTTCTAATGGATTGCTTATTCCGCTGCAGTTGTTGATCTAAAACTTGTTGTCTATTGTATTCTATCAGTTGTTATACTGTTGAAGGCTAAGGATAATTTATTCTGCATTATCTTAGTCATAATATTTCTTAATGGGCTAGTTGAGCTCCTCCTTTTCTTTCACTGTTCTCTTCAGGAAATGAGAATATAGCTGGGAGGAGTCGGGGAACGGAGTGATGGTCCGAGATGGTGGCTATAGTAATCCTCACTATTCTGTGAAATAGTGTGATAATAATTATAATGAGGACTCCATTGAGTGTGGATATTGTCTAGAAGGCAATATTCGTGTTTAAACTCTCAGCTATGTTTTATCGTATTTTGCACGACAGTTGTATAATTAAGTTTGTAGTTTAGTTCTGTACCATGTATCTAACGACTCAAGATGAGTGATGTATACCTATTTTGGGGGCGTCACAGTTGGTATCAAACCTTAGGGATATGATCCCTGGCTGAGATGTGAGACTAGAACTAGGAGGGGAGAGACGTGTAATTCTTTCGCTAGTATGACCTACCTAAGTTACTTGTTATTTAATTGGTCGGTCAGAGTATAGGGATAATATATGGCATGTCAATTAACCCTTATTTTGAAACTATATTCTAGAATGATATCTGAAATACTGGAGATGAGAAATGGGAAAATCATGATAGAGAGGAAATAATCGGGAAGGTACAATCCAAAAAGAAAGCCAGGTATTCTCATCTCTTCGAACTACCAGGTACGTAAATTTCGAGGGAGAAATTTCATAAGGAGGAAGGTTGTAAGACCCCAACTTTTATGAATAAAGAATAATTTTTCTCAAAATATATTTTTGAATATTATGGTGTGGACTTGATATAATGTTATAGTTGTGGGTGATATTTACAAATTTTTCAAAGTAAGCAAGTGATTATATAATATTCGTTTTAACATGGAATATTAAGATGACGACAAGACAATCATTGGTGGACCCCCTAGCGGAAGTATTGTCGTAGTTAGAAAAGCGACATAATTATCTTTTATAAAAATAACGGCGAAAGTTTCTTAGTTAAACCTGTTGAACTCTTGGTAGTAAAAAGTACGATGTCTGGCGTGGGTTGCATAGTAGCACTGCGGTATTGATTATTGATGCTTACGTAAAGAAGTCACTCGGTTATACTCAATTATTGCTACTGATAATTCTTTGCATCATATCTCTCATATTATTGATCCAATTATTGTCACAGTATCATCTGCATAATATGTTATATTATTAAATCAATAATCGAGACGACAAAGTTATTCATATTATTATTTGCAATATTGACAATGTCTAGAAGTTCTGCCAAGGAGAGGTTTGGTCACCTAATTGCGTGCCAATAAGGAGAAATCCTTATCGGAAAGCCCTCTCTTTCCTGGGAACGACCTGGTTGTTAAATATTGTGAGTTATAATATTAATGATGAATAAGTTCATGTTGATTAAAGATGAAATTGATAGTTCCATTGTGTTGGGATTATTAGTGTTAGTGGAAATCGACATTTATTTCGATAATAATTGATGTCTGGAAGTTATACTGACGAATCGGGTAATTAATCGGATAAATTAGCAATTAATTGCTATTAATTCACATGCTTATAACTATTTGTTCACATATGTGTACTATTGATTCACATTAATGTACTATTAGGGGAGGTGGTGCAAGATTGATAATACTTGCATGACTAAGTTAAAAATGGAGGTATAGATGGAGGTACTATACTGTAATTCGTATTTTCACATGTATAGAACTATTGATTCACATTATTGAACTATTGATTCACATGATGTACTATTAGGGGAGGTGGTGCAAGTTTGATAATACTTGCAGGACTAAATTAAAAATGAAGGAAAAGATGAAGGTATTATACTGTAATATTTTGAGCCCCAAAACGTGCAATTATCGAAACTATATTTTCCTATAAATAGAAGCTCATTCTTCCTTCATTCTAACCAATTCTCTAAGTCTCACAAGAGCAATTATAGAGAGAGAAGCTATAGAGAGAGAATCTATAGAGAGAAAGAAGAAGAGAAGTCTGCTACCTCACTATTCCAGTATCCAGTCTTCTTCTGAGGTAAGGGGTATTATTTATTTCATATTCTGAAGAGATTATTTTTTGTATTCGTATTAATATTATTTTCGTTCAATATTCATAAGGAATATCATCTTCGTTTAATATTCGTAGGAATATTATTTTCGTTCAACAGTCGTAAGGGGTATTATTTATTTCATATTTTGAAGAGATATTATTTTTCGTATCCGTATGAATATTATATTCGTTCAATATTCGTAAGGAATATCATCTTCGTTCAATATTCGTAGGAATATTATTTTCGTTCAACAGTCATAAGGGGTATTATTTATTTCATATTCTGAAGAGATATTATTTTTCGTATTCGTATGAATATTATTTTCGTTCAATATTCATAAAGAATATTATCTTCGTTCAATATTCTTAGGAATATTATCTTCGTTAAATATTCATTGGAATATTATTTTCGTTCAAGGGATGTTATTTTTGTTCAATATTCGCTTGAAATAATATTTTCTTCCATACTCTGTAGTATGTAAGTAATATTATTTCGTTTCAGATTTTGAATTCTATACTCATTTTGTTGAAGTTTTGGCTTCTATACTCCATGAAATTAGTAGAATATCCTTGATATTTGAGATTCATCCAGTATCGTTTCATGGAAATATTTTTCTGAGCTTTCTTGATAATTATTGATCTTTTCATGATGGAATACTATTCATGAGTTACTATTTACAGGTTACTATTCATCCGATTACTATTCACTCAAATATTATTCACTCGGGTATTCAGGGCACTTTTCATGCCGGAGTACTATTCACGAGTTACTATTCACGGGTTACTATTTACCCAATTACTATTCACCTGAATATTATTCACTCGGGTATTTGGGGTGCTTTTCATGTCGGAATACTATTCACGAGGTAGTATTCCTGCAGTACTATTCACGGGGTACTATTCACCCGAAAAAATATATTTCTTTTTTGTCCAAATTAATTTTGATACATGAATATTATTCTTGAATTTTACTCCATAAAGCAGTATCATGTTGACAATTTAGATATTTTTAAACTATGGATAAATTTAAAGTCTTTAATATTTTTCCTTGATTTCGTTTGATTAATTCTTATATCATTGTCATCATCCTCATGCTTATATTGTGATGAATATCTTTAGCTTAAGTGCATAGATGGATTGTTGATTGGTATGATTATGACCAGGGATCATTCGGTATAATCATGACCCGTAATGTTATAAATGATGTGATAAAAGTTTTCATTGGCCCGTAGTGCATTGATTGACAGTTGTTGGTATGATTATGACCATGGATTATTCGGTATAATCATGACCATTGATGATTACATGAATATCCTTGGCCCATAGTGCAGGGATGATTCGATGATGTGGTTTATTTATTAAGCTGAGTCTCAGCGATAAAGTTGATGAAAAACTTTTAAAATCTTAGAAGATAGTAGATATCATGCTCTACTTGACTCTTCTAATGGATTGCTTATTCATTGCGATTGTTGATCTAAAACTTGTTGTCTATTGTATTCTATCAGTTGTTATACTGTTGAAGGCTAAGGATAATTTATTCTGCATTATCTTAGTCAGAATATTTCTTACTGGGCTAGTTGAGCTCACCCTTTTCTTTCACTGTTCTCTGCAGGAAATGATAATATAGCTGGGAGGAGTCGGGGAACGGAGTGATGGTCCGAGATGGTGGCTATAGTAGTCCTCACTATTATGTGAAATAGTGTGATAATAATTGTAATGAGGACTCCATTGAGTGTGAATATTGTCTAGAAGGCAATATTCGTGTTTAAACTCTCAGCTATGTTTTGTCATATTTTGCACGACAGTTGTATAATTAAGTTTGTAGTTGAGTTTTGTACCATGTATCTAACGACTTAAGATGGGTGATGTATACCTGTTTTAGGGGCGTCACAACCTTTCTTCGGATTAGGACAATTTGGTGAAATATTTCATTCCTGACCACAATTATAACATACGTTTTTCCCTTTTATACACTCTCCTGAGTGATTCTTTCCACACTTCAAACACAATGGCTTCTTCTGCTGAGTATTTCCATGTTGAGTTCCCAATTCATTGCCACTGTTCCACTTGCGTTTCTTACTATTACTGCCACCACTGCTGGCACTCTAATGTCCACCTTCAATCTTTTTCTTATTCTTCTCTCGGTTGAATCTAGAAACTGCCTCATTACTACCTTCTGCAATGATGGTTTTTTCTAACAGTGCTGAAAACGTAGCAATTTGCAACACTGCAACTTTGCTGTGAATCCATGGCTTCAGCCCATTTTCAAACCTACGCGCCTTTCGTAGTTCTGTATCCACCTGATGAGGTGCGAATCTGTCTAGCTCATTGAATTTTGCTGCATATTCGGCAACTGACATGTTTTCTTGCTTTAATTCCAGAAACTGCACTTCCATTATGGCTTGCATGGCCTCCGAGAAATAACTTTCTAAGAACAACTCCTTGAACTTGGTCCAGGTCACTACCTCCGTTCCAGCTCTAGCTTGGTTCGTCTCCCACCAATAATTAGCCTCACCTTTCATCAAGTAGGTAGCAAAAGCCGTCTTTTGCTCTTCGGCTACCTTAGCAATGATAAAGGCCTTTTCCATCTCCTTCACCCATATCTCGAAATTTTTCATCGGAATTAGTAGTTCCATTGAATTCGGTGGTCCTACAGCTTTAAAATCTTTAAAATTTGCCAATCTATTATTCGCTTGCCCCCTTGCTGCAGGTGTACGAGTTCGCATAACTTGAGCTATTATATCAGCGAAGTTCTGCATTGGGTTATCTTGATTCCTTTCATTGTTCACAGAACGTTCCTCCCTCTGGTTACGATTTTGACGTCTTGGCGACATTATTTGATTAAACAAAACCTTAATTTATTACATCGAGTTTCATTATATGTTATATCTTCTAAATGTTTAAAATATAATATGTATTTTAAAGTCTAACAATCATATAATCTTAATGTTGTATTAACGAATTCAACCTGCTGAATTGACTAATTCAGCTTGCTGAATTAACATATTCATCTTACTGAATTAACATATTCAGCTTGCTGAATAACACATTCAATTTACTGATTTTTCAAACAGATAGTTTCTCATTTTAATTTTTAATACTTTTCTATTTGATCAAACAAGTAATTATAATACTGCATTTATATTCATATACCAAATTTTAGCGTCATATACTTACATACTTGGCATATTTTTATAAATGCTAACTATCCCATTTTTTTAAACATCAAAAGATGGGACCTACCAAAAGACATACTCCCCTACACACCTAATATGAAGATACATCATATTTACATACTACCTTGCACAGTCTAAGGTTTACATCAAGCATAAAACCCTAATAAACAAAAGGGGTTATAATGCATCTATATACAATAGAAAGCTATTAAACTATCACTGCGCGTTTGGAAAGGGTGCGCCTGCATGCTCCTGCTCTGGTGGAATAAGTCCATCCATAAATCGACGTCTAACAGATCTACTCGACTCGCCTATCCCAAAGGATCTCCTCACTCCTGCTCGCTGACCTATGTAAGCGACATCCATAGATCGTCCCAAAGTATCCACTCAGACTTCACTAGCCTCCAGCTTCTCCTCAAGATGGTCCACCATTTTGGATGCTCTAGTCCATGCTTGATCGATCCTAATCTTATCGACAATTTTTTAGTTGAACTCAAATCGCATGGCTTCATGCTCAACCCTTAACACTACCAGCTTGAGCTCCTCTTGTTCTAGTCTCTCCCTCAGCTCAGCATTCATGGAAACCATATGTATAACCAAGATCGTCTGCCCCTGCAACTATATCTTCTTCTCAGCAAGCTCGTTCTGAGCTTGATATGCCCACTCCTTATATTGAGTTTCAGTAAACTGATGAGTGGCATTCTCCTGCTCTAACTCTGTCACTCTATTCTTCAGAGCCATGTTCTCTTTGAACAAATCCTCCACCACATTCTCGTCACGCTCGTCACTATCACCATGATCCTCTACCAGATCTATCTGCTTTTGCTTAACTGTATGGCTACTTTGTCCTTCCTCAGGCATCCTATCACCAAACAAACACAACATCAGTATTACAATAAAATATATTCATTGATAAAATGAAACAATATTTTATTATATACCATCTATACTAGATGAATCTCCACCATCCACCTCTTAGCATACTTTATACGAGTTTTCTCCTAAGGTTATAACCTAGGTTCCACATCCTAATATTTATAACCTACAGCTTTGATACCAACCTGTAACTTTCATGGTGCTTTCAACCATAGCACCTCACAGTGGTACCTATTAGCTTGCCACCGACTTGCTCGGCGTCCCCTACGGAGAGTCTGGCTTCGGTGCATTCCACACAAGGAAGTCACCAGCGAGAGGCTCGGGGCTCTTCGCAAATTCATGCTTATAGCTCTAATACCAACCTGTGACACCCCCAAATTTGGGTTCTCTAACCTCAGATTCAGTGCTCACGGTACATCTTCTTCATAAGCATTCTATATACTATTGTGGAATAATAAACATACATTGTTCATTATAATAAAGTCTTATACAATATCCCAAGGTCTATTACCTTAACATAAACATACCTTACTTAAGTTACATAAAGTGACACAAAAGGTTTACATAAACATCAAACATAGTATCTCATGATACTTAAACATTTATATTAACTATTCTTGGACCTTTCCCTTGCCCTTGTCCTTCTTACTTGAACTCTCTGGCTTAGCTGAAATAATTATCATGATATAGCAATGGTAAACAACAAATTTGCTTAGCAAGTTTAAGTACAAGGAAGATATATCATGATTAGCAAGAAATTTATCGTTAAATGTTCAACAATTGAAATTAATTGTGAAAGAACATGAATTAAGTCTTGATAACTAAATATTCAAATAGTTGAATAACAGATGTAGAGTGGTCATAATGACCATGAACATATATTAAGGTTGTCAGTATTTAAACTGGTCCTTTTAATAAATTTTGGTAATCAAGGGGATCAACCTTTCATACCCGGTGTATTATGCATAAACACTTAATATACGAGCAATAATTGTTTTTCAATAATGCTTTAATTAAATTGTTCTTTTTTCTCAGTCTTGAGTCCTTACCAAGTCAAGTGGTGAAGAACAGCTTTTAACAACATATTTGATTTAACAAATTTAAACATACTTGATCTAGCCGATACAATGAGCATAGATCCATATCTTAAAAGCAGATTCATGAATGAAAGAACTTTAACTAATTCACAGATTCAATAATAATAGAACAAAATTTAATTTACTTGAGAGCGCACTATCAATAATCATTATAGATGTGAATAATCAACAATAATTATTCACTAACATGTTTTGAAAATAATAACTCAAGTTTGAGTTAGAGAACTTGCCTCAATCGCGGTCTACTGCTAGGCAATTTACTTTAACTTCTTTAGATAAAAGACCTAAAATTGATCTTTCGATTAGTTATAACATAACTCACTTATAATCTTATCATCTTATATTAAAGTGTCTAACCTTTAAACATATAGTTAAGTATTAGACATTACACTTAAGTCTTAATGTTATTATTATACTTTGATAGTCTTTTAATCACATCATAATTTGTACTTATAAGTTATCCTTTTTTTTGTCATCTTAATAAGCTAGATAACATGTCAGTAAACTGAAATATCATTTTAGTAAACCAAAATATATTTCAGTATCCTGAAATCATAATATTCAATTTCAGCAACCTGAATTCACTATTCTTTTTCACGAAAATACCAAATCAACTAATTAATTTTCTATCTTTTGGCCATACTTATATACATGTATTTCATACATAAAAAGTATTTTTCCGTAATTTTTCAATTTCTTTTACTATTTTTCAAAAATTATTTTTAGTGCGTGGCTTAAGAAATTAGCCCCATCATGCTCAACTCTAGAAATTCCCATCTCATGGCATAATCTTATACATGTTAACATGACCCTTCAGTTTAAATTTCGTGGCCATCGGAGTTATAGAACTCTGGTTATAACAATTTTCGTCCGAAAAACCTAAATATTGAAATGGTCACAACTTGGTCATTTTAAGTCGGAATGGGCTCATTTTTGGACAGGAGCTACTTTATACCATATATTTTCATTTCACAAAAGGCTGGAATTTATTCCATAAATTAAGTGGCCGAAACTGCTCCTACAATATTTTGGGCAGTTTGTTTTCAAGATTTTTTGGCTTTTGCCTACTTTGCTAAAATCAGTCCATACGAAAAAATACAACTCCTTTTTCGGTCATTCCACTTGGGTTTGAAAGATAACTCATCATACTATCATCCCAATTTTTCCAAAATTTTTAAATGCCAGAAAAATGATGAAAATGCCCCTAGCATTGACTATTTAAAAACAGTTTGTTTTTCTTTATAAAGACAAAACTGTTTTTGCTAAAACAGTTGCTACAACTTGTGTATTCAACATTTTTGAGTGCTACCACTTGGGTTTAGTAGTTAACTTACATATCTAGCACCTCTCTTTTATGGATCACAAAAAGAAGGTGTAGATCAAAAATGGTAGTCGATCAAAGGAAGGGAAAAAAACTAGAGTTTTCTAACAAAACAAAACTAGTTTCTCTTATATCCTTTTGATTCACTTTCTAACACTCAAATATGTTAGAACCATACATGAAACCATAAAAAATATGTAGATGGAGGGTTTTATACCTCAAGATCATAAACTTTCAATAACCAAAATCAAACAAAATAAAAAGGTTTAGGCTAGATTAAGTTTTCACCTTGATTTACTTGCTACTCTCCTTACTTTACCAAAGTATGAAATGAATTTAGGATGCATAAGCTCCACACTCCTTTCCTTCTCTTTCCACCAAATCCTCTTTCTCTCTCTCTCTCTCTCCTTTTGTATTTCTTTTTTGATTAGCTATACTAGTAATGAGATGAAAGAGAAATATGGTTTAATTAAGTGTTGGAAGAAAAAAAAATCTATAGATAGATTAGTATATCTATACATTATTTACTAGCATATCTCTTCCCCTCTCTCTCTTCACATAACTTGTAATCTTGGCAAAAAATAGGGTGGTTAAATCATGGAGTGACACATAGGGGAGTTGGTGACCAAATAAAGAAAAAGAAAACATAAGTCACATGCCCCTTTTCTCTATACATGGCCGGATCCTTCCCCCCATATAATCCTCATTTTTACTTTATTTTCAAATGCATAATTTGCTAAATTAAATGACCATAATGCCCCTCTTTAATTGGGCTAGGATTGTGCCAATTCTTTAATTCTTTTGGGCTTGAAATTAATTAGTTTGGTTTACTAATTAAAATGAACTTGTGCCTCCACAATTAAATAATTGTGCTACTTGTATACTTGCCAATTAAATTTAATATTGGACTAGTTTAACAATTTAGTTGCTCTTAAATTAAATTATCTACAAGTCCAATGCTTAAATAAATTACTGGGCTTGTTTAAATTACTTGCCATCCTTAGTAACATTAACTCTATTATCACATGAACTAATACTCATTATTATTGATATTTACACATTTTCATCAATCAATAATGTTAATTAACTTATATAACCCAATTAGACTTGTCTTATTCAAGTTTATTGAGTATTTAATTAGGGTTTAACACCTTAAATCTATTTTCTAGATTATTAAAATACTTAGGTTAGCACACTAACTTATTTAACTTATTAGTGAGACTTCCTTTAAATATTCTAGCATATTATTCACATAATCACTTAATCATCCATAATCTACTACAAATTATTTAATATATTTATTTACAATGTACCACAGAAATTCTTGGTTATTACATGGGGTCCATCAATGATTGTGTCGTCGTACAAATATTCCCCGACAAAAAAAATATTCTCCGACCAATCGAATATTTTATAACAACTTGTTTACTTTATAAAATTTATAAATATTACCCACAATTATAACATTATATCAAATCCACATCTTAATATTCAAAAAATATTTTGAGAAAATTAATCTTTGTTCATAAAATTCGGTGTCTTACATTTCTTCCTTGTTTTCTTTTTCGTCCTTATCTTCGACCCATATGCTTTTCAAATTCAATTGATGGAGATTTTAAATGTTAAAATCTCTAGAGATTACAAAGTATCTGCTCCTAACTGGGATAATAGATTTTTTGGTCATTGTACCAGGGCTCGATTTTCATTGTGGTTACCGAAACTTTTTTTTGTTACAATCATGTAACTATACTCTAAAATAATTACCAAATGGTAATTACTTATGATTTTTGTCCAAAAAATGGACAAAAATGCTGAGTGTGGATATTGACCCATTTTCTTTGCTAATGTGGACGGAAGTTTTGCCATGGGTATCATTTGTATGACTTTTAAATAATAATATTAATTTCAAAATAATAATAATAATAATAATTTTTAAATCTAAACATTAGATATTGAATCTATGCTTATTGTTAAATCTCAAAATTGTGCTCTCAACCATAAATTTGTGCTTATTGTTAAACCTAAATATGTGCTCTCAACCATATTTAATTTGTGCTTATTATTAAATCTAAACATTAGATATTGATGGGCTCCTTTATTTTTAAGATGATCTGATTCTATAACGAAATGGTTATGATTCTCATCGGAACTCCACCGATGCTCCACCCATGTTGGCTTTTCATCCTCTGCCGAGCACCAAACAGGCTCACCCACTCTCTTAGATCATTTTCCTTCCATTGAGTACGGAGATTGGATTGGTATATTATTTGTGATATTTGGATATGGTTTTGGTGCCTCTTTTTAGTTTGATTTAGTGTTCGTGTCAGTTTGGGGTGTGGATCTGTTCTGTTCCTTTTCAGCTTATTTTGGGATTGTCTTTTCATATGTATCTTGTAAGACCCCGAATTTTATGAAATGAAAGTATTCATTTTTCTTATAATTATTATTTTATTTCGTAAATGGTTAAATTGATAAAAGGTTAAAGTTAAGGGTGATATGTAAAATTTTTTGCAAAGTAAGCAAGTTGTTATAAAATATTCGTTTGGTCGGGGAATATTCTTTTTGTCGGGGAATATCCGTACGACGGCACAATCATTGGTGGACCCCACAACAGAAGTATTGTCGTAGTAAGAAAACGACATAATTATCATTTTATAAAAATAACGGCGAAAGTGTTACCGTTAAAACTGTTGAATTATCTGGTAGTAAAAGTCCAGTAATACGCGTGGTTGCATAGTAGCACACGGTATTGATTATTGATGCTTACGTAAGAAGTCACTCAGTTATACTAATTTATTGCTACAGTAATTGTTGCATCATATCTCTCATATTATTGTTTCAATTATTGTCACAGTATCATCTGTATAATATGTTATATTATTAAATCAATAATTGAGACGACAAAGTTATTCATATTATTGTTTGCAATATTGACAATGTCTAGAAGTTACATCGAGGAGAGGTTAGATAATCTAATCATGCGCATGATAGGGAAAAATCCTTATCGAAAAGCCCCTCTTCCCAGGAACGACACAGTTGTTAAATATTGTGAGTTATAATATTAATGATGAATAAGTTCACGTTGATTAAAGATGAAATTGATAGTTCCATTGTATGGGAATTATTAGTGTTAGTGAAAATCAACATTTATTTCGATAATAATTGATGTCTGGAGGTTATATTGACCAATCGGGTAATTCACCGGATAAATAAATAATTAATTGCTATTAATTCACATGCTTATAACTATATGTTCACATGTGTGTACTATTGATTCACATAATTTACTATTAGGGGAGTTGGTGCAAGATTGATAATATACTTGCATGACTAAATTAAAAATGGAGGTATAGATGAAGGTACTATACTGTAATTAGTTTTTTTCACAAGATTATACTATTGAGTCACATAAATGAACTATTGATTCACATGAATTACTATTAGGGGAGGTGGTTCAAGTTTGATAATACTTGCAGGACTAAATTAAAAATGAAGAAAAGGAGAAAGGTATTATACTGTAATATTTCGAGCCCCAAAATGTGCAATTATTGAAACTATATTTTCCTATAAATAAAAGCTCATTCTTCCTTTATTTCTCACCAATTCACTAAGTTTCACAAGAGCAATTATTATAGAGAGAAAGAAGAAGAGAAGTCTGCTACCTCACCATTCCAGTATCCAATTTTTTTCTAAAGTAAGGGGTATTATTTCTTTCGTATTCATGAAGAGAGTTATTTTCTTTCAATACTCGTAAGAGTTGTTATTCTATTCTTTATTATTCTGTTAGAATAACCTGTCTACGTGGACTACCGCATGTATGGTGAATTCTTATGTTATTCCATTCTTTATTATTCTGTTGGAATAACTTGTCTATGCGGACTACCGCATGCCTGGTGAATTCTTTTGTTATTCCATTCTTTAATATTCTCATTGAATAACTTTCCATTCTACTTGCGGACTTCACCGCATGCATGGTGAATTCTTACGTTATTCCATTCTTTATTATTCTCGTTGGAATAAACCTATCTCACGCGGACTACCGCATGCATGGTGAATGACCCTTCGTATTAATTCCTTATTAAATTGTGAAAATGATCTGTCTACGTGGATTACCGCATGACGGGTGAAAATCTATTTGCAGTTTCATATATTCTATTATACTCAGTTGGTTAAAGTTTTGACTTCTATACTCCATGAAATTTGTAAAATATCCTTGATATTTGCGCTTCATCCAGTATCTTTTCATGGAAATATTCTTCTGAGCATTCTTGAATTTTACTCCACAAAGTAGTATCATGTTGACAATTTGACCGTTATTGAATGGATAAATTATATTATAAATCTTTAAAATTTATCCTTGAACTTGTTTTATTGAATTATTATGTCATTGTCATCATCCTCATGCTTATATTGTGATGAAAGTCATCTTTGGCTTATGTGCATAGATGGACTTGGTATGATTATGACCAGGGATTATTCGGTATAATCATGACCGTAATGTAATGAATGATGTGGTAAAATTCCTCATTGGCCTGTAGTTCATTGATGGACAGTTGTTGGTATGATTATGACCAGGGATTATTCGGTATAATCATGACCATTGATGATTACATGAATATCCTTGGCCGTGGTGCAGTTATGATTCAATTTTATTTATTAAGTTGAGTCTCATCGATAAAGTTGATGAAAAACTTTTTAAATCATAGAAGATAGTAGATTTTATGCTCTACTTGACTCTTCTAATGGATTGCTTATTTTGCTGTAGTTGTTGATCTAAAACTTGTTGTCTATTATATTCTATCAGTTGTTATACCGTTAAAGGCTAAGGATTATTTATTCTGCATTATCTTAGTCATAATATTTCTTACTAGGCTAGTTGAGCTCACCCTTTTCTTTCACTGTTCTCTTCAGGAAATGAGAATATAGCTGGGACTGGTCTGGGAACGGATTGATGGTCCAGATGGTTGTTTTAGTAGTCCTCACTATTCTGTGAAATAGTGTGATAATAATTGTAATGAAGACTCCATTTAGAGTGGATATTGTCAAGGAGACAATATTCTTGTTTAAACTCTCAGCTATATTTTGTCGTATATTACCCGACAGTTGTATAATTATGTTTGTATTTGATTTTTGTACCATGTATTTGGCGACTCAAGATGAGTGATGTATACCTATTTTGGGGGCGTCACAGTTGGTATCAGAGCTTAGGGATATGATCCCTGGCTGAGATGTGAGACAAGAACTAGGAGGGGAGAGACGGGGAATTCCTTCGCTAGTATGACCTACCCAAGTTTATTTGGTATTTAATTGGTCGGTCAGAGTATATGGATAATATGTGACATGTTATTAACCCTTGTTTTGTGGCAGTGTTTGAAAATGGCAGCTGAAAATGTTAACAATGGAATGAATGAGACTGTTGAGACACCTTTAATCACTAACCAGGTTAATGTGATGTCAGACGAAGAAGAAATTAGAGATATCTACGTGGTGAGTGAAGAACTAATAGTTGCACCCGAGCTAGTTGCAGAGGTAGCAGCTGAGAGTGAGGACGAAGAGGAAGAAGAAGAACCTGAGGAGAATTTATTAGAAGAATTTTATGATCGAAATTTAGAATTACAAAATCGTATTCATGAGTTAGAAGAGCAGGCTGAAGAACGACAGGCGGTCATGGAGCAAAGAGATGCAACAATTCAAAATTGTGTTACTCGATGTGCGATGCTTGAATAGAAGCACTCTTTGGCAGAGTATAAGATATTAGAGCTGGAATCTGAGAATGCTATGATCAAGTTCTGATGAAAGAAGAAGAAACTGAACGAATGAGAATAAATGATGCATGGGTAAAAGCCACACGATGCGTTGATATTGTAGAAAAAGACGTCTGATCCAATAAGGCTAAAATAGATGAAATGAATTTTGCTTTTTGGACAACAATTGGGAGAATCCAACATTGAGTTTGGAATTATCCTGTGCAGAGCGGTCAACCCCAATTCGATATGGATCGGAGAGTAATGATTCGAATCATGGATCAAGAATGTGATAAAACAATTAAGGGTGGAATGTACTGTATAGCAAAGTTAAGTCCAACTGGGATGGTGATGCCAAAGGATGTCCCAGACAAGTCAAATTCGGTAGTTTAAGTGAGAGCGTTTATCGAGGAACCCGAATGAAGTTATCACGGGTAAGTTAAATATAAACTCTTGCGAAGTCTATACCTTATTCGATACCGGTTCTAACCACTCTTGTATTTCACCTAGTTGTGTTTAACGTTTGAACTTGGCTCTTGAGAAATTGGACTTTGACTTATCTGTTGAAACTCTATTAGGAGAAACCTTCGTTACATCCACTAT
This sequence comes from Panax ginseng, assembly GCA_020205605.1. NCBI lineage: Eukaryota > Viridiplantae > Streptophyta > Magnoliopsida > Apiales > Araliaceae > Panax > Panax ginseng. The sequence continues at coordinate 130,502,665 of CM035134.1, read as the reverse complement.
TTATAAATCTTGTTTAATTCAAATCGACACTTTCACGTTACCTGTCGATCTTATCTCTTTGAAAATACTTGCATTTGATGTGATTTTAGGGATTGATTGGTTAACTACTCATCATGCTAAAATCGATTGCTTTTCGTAAGGTTGTTAGCTTTTATATTCCTAACCAACCTATTATGCGAATTTAAGCAACCAAACTACTAAAGTCAATCACTGTCATATCAAGCCATAAGTAAAGAGTCCCGAGCCTTTATCTGGTGACTTCCTTGTGTGGAATGTATGAAGCCGGACTTTCCGAAGTAATACCTGTGAAACGGTGGCAAGTTGATAGGTATCAATGTGACGTACTATCCAAGTCTTGGATGAGAGTCACATTTTTGAATGATATTTCTATTCTTAATAAATTTCCTGACGTATTCTTGAAGACTTCCTAGCCTACCCCTAGAGCGTGAAATCGAATTTTGTATTGACCCCAGTACAAAACCCATTTCTAAAACCCTTAAATATTTCTTCAACCAAAACGAACGTATATTGCGCCAAGGACGTTGGCTCGAGCTGTTGAAGATTACGACTATACCAATTCAATATCATCGTGGAAGAGTGAACGTGGTAGCTGACGCGTTGAGTAGAAGATCATATGCGTTTACGAGTGCGATGTTGTTAATACAAAGACCCATTTCGTATAACTTACAAATGATGAAGATGGAGTTAATGACTCTAGGGACCCACGTGGTGATATCAAATATACGAGTAGAATCGACTTTAATCGATAAAGTTAAAAGTCGTTCAAGCTACAGACCCGGAGCTGATGAATACGAAGAAGGTTCAAGAAGGCGTTATTCTAGAAGCAAGAGTCGATGAATAGAGGAAATCTCAACCCTCGATTTAATTGGCCCATTTAAAATCCTCGATCGAGTAGGAACTGTGGCCTATAGACTCGTTTTACCGCCAAGTATATTGCGTGTTCATAACGTTTTTTACGTATCGATGTTACGTAAATATGTGGACGACCTAAACCACATTATTGAATTAGAACTAAAGGAGATAGCAGAAGATTTAACGTATAAGGAGATACGTGTTAAAATCTTGGATAAGAAGGATCATATTCGACACTCAAAGGTTATACCTCAAGAGTTGGAATATGAAATGAAGCCAAGGTATCCTCACCTCTTCGGCATACCAGGTACGTACGTAAATTTCGAAAGCAAAATTTAATAAGGAGGGGAGATTGTAAGACCATGAATTTTATGAAATAAAAGTATTCAATTTTCTTATAATTATTATTTTATTTCATAAATGGTTAAATTGATAAAAGGTTAAAGTTAAGGGTGATATGTGAAATTTTTTGCAAAGTAAGCAAGTTGTTATAAAATATTCGTTTGGTCAGGGAATATTCTTTTTGTCGGGGAATATCCGTACAACGGCACAATCATTGGTGGACCCCACAACGGAAGTATTGTCGTAGTAAGAAAATGACAGAATTATTATTTTATAAAAATAACGGCGAAAGTGTTACCGTTAAAACTGTTGAACTACCCGGTAGTAAAAGTAGAGTAATACGTGTGGTTGTATAGTAGCACATGATATTGATTATTGATGCTTATGTAAGAAGTCACTCAGTTATACTCAATTATTGCTACAGTAATTGTTGCATTATATCTCTCATATTATTGATTCAATTATTGTCACAGTATCATCTGTATAATATGTTATATTATTAAATTAATAATTGAGACGACAAAGTTATTCATATTATTGTTTTCAATATTGACAATATCTAGAAGTTCTGTCAAGGAGAGGTTAGATAATCTAATTGCGCGCCAATAGGGAGAAATCCTTATCGGAAAGCCCCCTCTTTCCTGGGAACGACCTGGTTGTTAAATATTGTGAGTTATAATATTAATGATGAATAAGTTCACGTTGATTAAAGATGAAATTGATAGTTCCATTGTATGGGAATTATTAGTGTTAGTGGAAATCAACATTTATTTCGATAATAATTGATGTCTGGAGGTTATATTGACCAATCGGGTAATTCACCGGATAAATGAATAATTAATTGCTATTAATTCACATGCTTATAACTATATATTCACATGTGTGTACTATTGATTCACATAATTTACTATTAGGGGAGTTGGTGCAAGATTGATAATATACTTGCATGACTAAATTAAAAATGGAGGTATAGATGAAGGTACTATACTGTAATTAGTTTTTTTCACAAGATTATACTATTGAGTCAGATGAATGAATTATTAATTCACATGAATTACTATTAGGGGAGGTGGTGCAAGTTTGATAATACTTGCAGAACTAAATTAAAAATGAAGAAAAGGAGGAAGGTATTATACTGTAATATTTCGAGCCCCAAAATGTGTAATTATTGAAACAATATTTTTCTATAAATAGAAGCTCATTCTTCCTTCATTTTTCACCAATTCATTACATTTTACAAGAGCAATTACCATAAAGAGAAATTTTAGAGAGAAAGAAGAAGAGAAGTCTGCTACCTCACTATTTCAGTATCCAGTTTTCTTCTAAAGTAAGGGGTATTATTTCTTTCATATTGATGAAGAGAGTTATTTTCTTTCAATACTCGAAAGAGTTGTTATTTCATTCTTTATTATTCTGTTGGAATAACCTGTCTACGCGGACTACCGCATGCATGGTGAATTCTTCTGTTATTCCATTCTTTATTATTCTGTTGGAATAACTTGTCTACGCGGACTACCGCATGCCTGGTGAATTCTTTTGTTATTCCATTCTTTAATATTCTGCTGGAATAACATGTCTATGCGGACTACCGCATGCATGGTGAATTCTTCTATTATTCCATTCTTTATTATTCTGTTGGAATAACCTGTCTACGCGGACTACCGCATGCATGGTGAATTCTTCTGTTATTCCATTCTTTATTATTTTGTTGGAATAATCTATCTACGCGGACTACCGCATGCATGGTGAATGACCCTTCGTATTCATTTCTTATTAAATTGTGGAAATGATCTGTCTACGTGGATTACCGCATGACGGGTGAAAATCCATTTGCAGTTTCATATATTCTATTATACTCAGTTGGTTAAAGTTTTGACTTCTATACTCCATGAAATTTGTAGAATATCCTTGATATTTGCGCTTCATCCAGTATCTTTTCATGAAAATATTCTTCTGATCATTCTTGAATTTTACTTCACAAAACAGTATCATGTTGAAAATTTGAACGTTATTGAATTCTGGATAAATTAAATTATAAATCTTTAAAATTTATCCTTGAACTTGTTTTATTGAATTATTATGTCATTGTCATCATCCTCATGCTTATATTGTGATGAAAGTCATCTTTGGCTTACGTGCATAGATGGACTTGGTATGATTATGACCATGGATTATTCGGTATAATCATGACCGTAATGTAACGAATGATGTGGTAAAAGTCCTCATTGGCCTGTAGTTCATTGATGGACAGTTGTTGGTATGATTATGACCAAGGATTATTCGATATAATCATGACCATTGATGATTACATGAATATCCTTGGCCGTAGTGTAGGGATGATTCAATTTTATTTATTAAGCTGAGTCTCAACGATAAAGTTGATGAAAAGCTTTTTAAATCATAGAAGGTAGTAGATTTTATGCTCTACTTGACTCTTCTAATGGATTGCTTATTCCACTGCAATTGTTGATCTAAAACTTGTTCTCTATTGTATTCTATCAGTTGTTATACTGTTGAAGGCTAATGATAATTTATTCTGCATTATCTTAGTCATAATATTTCTTACTGGGCTAGTTGAGCTCACCCTTTTCTTTCACCCTTTCTCTCTTGTGAAATGAGAATATATATTTGGGGACCTGGCTCGGGGAACGGATTGACGGTCCAGATGGTTGTTTTTGTAGTCCTCACTATTCTGTGAAATAGTGTGATAATAATTGTAATGAGGACTCCATTGAGAGTGGATATTGCCTAAAAGGAAATATTCTTGTCTAAACTCTCAGCTATATTTTGTCGTATATTACCCGACAGTTGTATAATTAAGTTTGTATTTAATTTTTATACCATGTATTTGGCGACTCAAGATGGGTGATGTATACCTATTTTGGGAGCGTCACATATCTAGCTGATTTGGTATTTCTTTTACCCATGATTTTGAGGAAATCTAGGTCTTTTCCATTCGGACCAGATCTGAGTTCTTATTCACTTCATGTTTTTTTATTTTTTCGAATTTGGATGTTTGTGATGTCGCTGGAATCTGGACTTAGATTTTGGGCTTTTGTTTATTGCTTAATTTCTTTGGTTTCTAATTTAGATGCTTAGTTGATGGTTCGGTTCGGAACATCGCTGGGTTTTTTTGGTGTTGTGATTTCTGGCAGCCATGGTGTTATTTTTGAAATAATAATAATAATTATTATTTAAAAATTATGTTTTTATTATTATTTAAAAATTGTTATTATTCTTATTATTTTGAAATTATTATTATTATTATTATTATTTTGTAATTATAATAATTTTTATAAATGTATTTATATAAAATTAATGAATTTATATTATTATTTAAAAATTATTATTATTATTATTAATACACATAACAAAGCATATATGTACAACATCCATTCGTTTTTTGGACGAAAATCGTAAGTAATGACCATTTGGTAATTATTTTAGAGTATAGTTATGCGATTGTAACAAAAAAATTTACGTTAACCACAATGAAATTGAGCCCTAGTACACTGATCAAAAAGTCTATTATCCCGCTCCTAACTCATATATGCTAGACACAAATTTCCCTCAGATTTTCCCTCAGATCTGCTCTTAACTATATGTTAGGTAGGCCTATTCATCGGTAATAACCGGTCCTTACCGGATCGGTTCGTACTGAACTAATTATTGAATATATTTAAAATGAGTACTGATTTCGGTACCATTGGACCAGTTAGTCGGTCCGGTACCGATTTTAATCTCATCTTATATCAGTTGTTTTTTCAGTCATGATTCCATGAAAAGTTTCTAAAATTTCAGCCATAATTACATGAAAAGTTTCTTCAATTTCAACCATGATTTCATGAAAAGTTTATGCAAATCATAAATTACATGACGCACAACCACTACCAGAATAATGGGTGTGCATTTTTTCGATTTTTAGGTAAACCTAACTGATTCTAATTGGTCAGTTCAGGACAAAATACTACCAGTTTGGTACCGGTCCAAATAACCGGTATATACCGATTATTCGATACCCGGTTCGGGAAAGTATTTTGGATGTTCGGTGCGTACCGTACCGAATCGGTGTACCAGTTAAATTAAATAAATCCTTTATTTTCCTAATTGCAAGCCTTCCATTTATTACCAAATCAAAACTTAGATGAAGTCCATTGTTAGTCTACTCTAATCTCTATTCTCGTCTCCACTTCTAGGTGTTAAATTCAAAGTCGACCACTGAACTTTTCTGTTATTTGGGTATTGAGCCCCTTTTTTTCAATCAACGCAAACTAAACCCTTTTCTATTCAAAAATTTGGACTTTGAACCCCCAAGCGCCACATGTGCGCTGACCTGCTGACGTGACACACATGGCAAGTCTAACATGGTATTTAATATTATAAATTGACACGTGTCCGCTGCTGACGTGGCAGGTCTTTTGAATTTTTTCCAAAAATTGCTTCTCCAGAGATTCGAACCTGCGACCTATTGTTTGGAACTTTGGTCATATGATCGCTAGAGCAACACAAGTTATCTATTAATATCTTGCAAGGATTAATATTTATATCACAACATGAGATTTTCCCCATATATTCCTTTCTTCTCCTTCACTACATACCATTAATATAATATTAGGAAGATATATACTACAATAATAATAATAATAATAATAATAATAATAATAATAATAATAATAATAATAATAATAATAATAATAACACTATAATTTCTGCTTATATATGTCAAATACTTACAAAATTATGATATTTATCTTACCTGTTTTTAATTTATTTATTTTGCCTTGGAATATAGTATAAGTTATTCTTTTTAATTATCTTCTTCTTTTGCAGCAAATAATTAATGGGCGATCGAACACTTTTTTGATGGAAATTGGTAATGAAATAATTAAATGACATATCGATGATCATACATGATCAATATAGAGAAGATTATAACGTAAATTAATAGCCAAGTTAATTAATTAGTTTTTTAATATTGGATATTTTAAAATAAGGAATAATCAATGCTATTTTTTCCCAAAAATCTACTGCTTTTTATTTTATAAAAAAAAGAGAATTGATATAATAATTAGCGCTTGTCGAAAAAAGAAAAAAAAAGAAGTCAAACAGGTCTTTCCATACTAACGATCTTATATATCACATAATAAAATGACAAATTAGTGTGTTATTATTATAAGATAATATATTTGTATTTTATGCATAAATTGTTGTACAAATTATAAAACGTATAACCATATATATATGTATCATATGTTATGTATGTATGAAGTAACTTTTATGTATACATTGAAAACCAATGAACTTTTATTTTTATAGTAACATTGTAAATACCCTCGGTCCTATTTTATTTTTATTTATTATTATTATTATTATTATTATTATTGTTATTATTATTATTATTATTAGTACTATTATTATTATTATTATTATTATTATGATTATGATTATGATTATGATTATTATTATTATTATTATTATTATTATTATTATTATTATTATTATTATTATAGTATATATCTTCCTGAGATTATATTAATGATATGTAGTGAAATAGAAGAAATGAATATATGGGGGAAATCTCATGTTTTGATATAAATATTAATCCTTGCAAAATATTAACAGATAACTTGTGTTGCTCCAGCGGTTAAATGACCAAAGTTCCAAACGATAGGTCACAGGTTCAAATTTGTGTAAATGCAATTTTGGGAAAAATTCAAAAGAAGCCACGTCAGCAGCGGACACGTGTCAAATTACAATATTAAATACCACATCAGACCTGCCACGTAGGTGCCACATGTGCCACATCAGCAGGTAAACGCACATGTGGCACCTGGTGGTTCAAAGTCCAAATTTTTGAATAGAAAGGGGCTCAGTTTGCTTTGACCAGAAGAAAGGGGCTCAATACCCAAATATCAAAAAAGTTTAGTGGTCGACTTTGCATTTAACCCCCACTTCTAGGTATGCTAGTCTACTCTTATCTCTTTACTCTCCAGTCTCGTGGTCTCGTCTACACTGCTGCTCATCGACTCTCTAGTCTCGCCTCCAATATCCATCTCCGTCTTCTTTCTCGGTCACAAAAGGGAATCAATCTTTGTGTTGTTTCTTCTTTCGTAGGTAATTAACACTTGAATATTTGATTAATTGATTCTTTCCTTGACTTTATTAAATAATTCTTGAATTAAGTTTGTTTTTATTTCTAGGGCTTGTTTTGTTCTAAAAAATGGAAATCTTTAGGGGTTAATTAATTGTTTGTTTGTTTATTTGTGAATTAACTATTTTTTTTATTGTTTTTCCTAAAATGTAATTTTGGTTTCTGAACACCATTTGGATTTTATTTTAAATTGCATATGCTATAGAGCATGTTCTGAAACTTGGGTTTGAATCATATCTTTATGTTTGTAATGCTTTAATTCATATGTATTTCTCATGTAAATATGTAATGATTTGTGTTCTGCTTGGGATATGTTTGACAAACTGTCTGACAGAGACTTAGTTTCCTAGATGTGTTTCCTACTTGCTTTCTGCTTCGGATATCTTTGTAAAACATTTTGCATATTGTGACAATCTGAAAAATCGGATTGTCATTTAAATTATAATGTAAGAATTATTAATTAATAAAATAAATTTTTATTAATAATATTCTGTGTTATGTGTTTATTAGTCGTTTTATAACCTAGGATGATTATAAAACGATAGAATTCTGGCCATATGCTAGAATAAATGCGTAAGAATTTTGAAGACAAAAATAAAAATTTTCCAAGAAAAAGACGAAATAGGCACTATTCATTTGATGAGACCTAAGGGTTTAGGGTTTGAGTAACCCAAGTCTTTTTGAGTATTGGTATGTCGTAATGACATTCTGCTTCAAGATTTGCTGGTAATATGCTGTGAAAAGTTATGTTAGCTGATAAAAGTTTTTATCAAAAAATGTGCATAAATCGGACGAAATAAAAACAACGAAAAATATTATTATGTACTTTTCGATCATTTAGCTATGTTTTGCGAAAACATTAAGAAAAACACTATTCATGGAAATATGTTTTTCAGTTTTTTGACTTTTCAAAGAATGCGTAAATGATAGAATGAAAAGGAAAGACGGAATGTCCAATAAAATTTGGAAAATAATAAACGCAGTTTTTCAACTATGTAATTAATTTAAGAAGAATAATGAAGAAAGGAAATGTTAGAAGGCGCAATGAAATTTAAATCAAGGCCCAAAAGTTTGTTAAATCAAGCCCAAAGTGAAATCGATCCAAGCCCAAACCAAGATTCGTTGAAGATGGGTCGAGCCATGGATCATTGGGTGGGACAACCCATAAGATTCACCAAACTTCCTTGAGAAGCATGGTTGATATTTGTGAGAGAAGAGGTGTCAATAGTGAAAAGTAGGGGGTGGTTTGTAAGTTTTGCAAACCTAAGGGTTTGAACTATACAAGACCAAAAGTTAAGTGACCAATTTATAAGAAAATCAAAGTTGATTTAATGACCAAAATGCCCTAAGGTGGGAAATGACCATTTTACCCCAAGTCTTGCAAATTATATATATGCAAGCATTTCATTCATTTGCCTTAGAAAATCAAAGGCAAATAAATTGAGAGAGAAGTGAGTGGTATTTTCGGATGGAGAAAAAGATGAAGAAGGAAGGAAAAGTTAGCTCAAGTGCAAACTTTATCAAAATGAAAAAGAACAAAGAAGAAAGGTATTTGAAACCTAACTTATAATCCATTTTTCTTTAAGTTTCATATGATAATCATATAGCTTAATGAAAATGAAAGTAAAAGATGTCTAGAAATGATTTTGTTATGGTTGAAGCATAAGAAAATAAAGTAATAAGGATTTGAAGTTTATTTCATCACTATTTCTTTTAAGAGCTTTCATATGAAGTATGAAATGCTTGGTAAGTTGGGCGATTCAGATGAATTATATGAACAATCTGTAGAAATAAGAAAGAATTAGTGATTTTAAACACTAATATGTATGAAAATGTGAAATCATAATCAAAATATTGATGTAAAATGAAGAACAAACGAAGAACACGAAGAATGAACGAAGAATGTTGTTGGTGGACAAATTTAAAACCATATAATTAGAGCTTGTTGGTGATGGATAAGTTTAAAACCATTATATATATATATATATTAACATATATTTGGTTAGGAGATTTAGAATTGAAAGAAATGTGCCTTTGGAATGAATTAAAAATAACCTATAATGAAGTTATGATGAAATTTTCGTAAAAGAAGTAACCGTTGAAATCATAGGTTAATATGATTTTCGGATGAATATAGAAAGTAAGTTAATGATTCAAACAATTAAGGTTTCATAAGAATGCTAGAGAACATTTAAAACGTGAGTCATGTACTCAAGAACGAACTTATTCTAGGTTCGAATGAATATGTTATGGACGAACGAACGAACGAAGAACGATAAGAATGTAAAATGAACGAATGATGAAATTGAGCCAATTAAATGGTTTGTTAACGGATTCAGAAAAATATTCTATCCACGGGAAAACGTAGTATGGAATGAAAGTAAGAAAATGGCTTTGGAACGAACTCGTTCCGAGTCATAACGAAGAATTTACGAGATTGGAATGTAGGCGATTCGTACGTAGAAGAAAATTTCAAAAAACTGCAAAAAAAAATTCAAAGGAAAAGGGTCGACGCCATAACTCCACTTATGCCTTGAAAGGTAGCGTCAGTCCAGGAGCTATGTACTGCTAACTGGCGCTGCAATGCCAGTTTTGTGAAGGGAAAAGGCGCTGCAGTGCCGGTGCATGGAAAATCCCAGTGATGTGTACAGAATGATAATGAACGTAAAGTTCACGTAATGTAACACTTAAAGAAGTGATTTAAACCTTAAGTAAAGGTTGAATGGAAGTTTAAAAAAACACGTAAACCGACGAAGGCGGTTAGTGTACACGTAAGTTAAACGTGATTAGCATAAACACCCGTGTATGGTTTGAACGTAAGATAATAAAGATTAATAAATGATGTGTAAAGCATGAAGAACCCTGAGCCTCTCGCTGGTGACGTCTCTAAATGAGAATGCACTGCAGCTAGACTCTCAGTAGGGGATACTGAGAAAATCAGTGGCAAGTTAATGAATACCATTGTAAAATGCTATGGTTGTAAATACCATGAGCATTATAGTAACTTGAATAATGTTCCAAGTCAAATAAATCGAACATTATAAGATATGGAATGAAAGTAATGTAAAATGGTTGAAGGCTATGAACGCATAGTATTAGCATTGAATGTTCGCTTTTGGCATACAAAAGATTGTATGACTTAAACATTAAAGAATAATCATAAGCTATAACATTAAATTGTCAAGAAGCCGTAATGAACGATAATTAACTTAACGAACATTATTGATTTAATGATTCAGACAAGTTAAACTAGAAAGAAGGAAAAGGTAAGGAAAATCTATCGTAAAAGACGATTGTAAGAATTAAGACATCTCCGATTGTCGTAACTCCGAAAGACGGTAAAGGAAGTTCGGTTGCGTGAACTTAAGTTATAAAACGCGAACCATAAGAACTAAAGTTAGTATATTCCAATGTGTAAGTCAAATATATGACTAATTGGTATGTGTTATCTTTATGTGATATATAGGGATTTAGAAGATCAGAGTAGCGTAAGTTGTATGTTGCGCTTAAGACAAGTTTCCCAACTTTATTCATGTTATGAATTGAATGTGAGTTTCTTTATGCTTGCTTAGATGTTGTAAATAAGCGAGTTTTATCTATATGCAAATGTGTTATATTTGTACAAGATGTTTATGATGTATGAGGCTATGTGCCTATTCTACGCACTTATGTGCTTTCGGAAGATGAACTGTTCCGTGTTAGAATTGTTCAAATGTGAAAGAGTTCTGTTTATTCACGAGCTGTTAATGCTAAATCTATGCTAATGATTTTAGCTAGACAGGATGTAAAGAAAAGAGTATAAGAATTGAGGTTATGTCAAAATGAATGTATTGATGTTTTAGAACGATAAGAATCAAAATTTATTTCTATTATTCAAGCTGCTTCATAACTATTGTTCTATTATTGAAGTTTACATATTTGATTCTTGATTATGTTGTTATTCAACTACTAGAACTTGGTGAGCAATTAAATGCTCACACTTGCTTAAATTAAAAACATTTTCAGCGAAAATGGAAAGAACTAAAGGATCCTCTGAAGATCAAGCATATCGGTATCCTGGTGAAGTGCTATTCATTATACGAATGAGTGTGGAGATCAAGCCAAGACTTGTAGAATAGTTTAATAAGCTGTTATGTATCTGTTGTGGCGAATGAAAGTCACATGTGTAATGAAGTAAAGAATAATGTAATTATTATTATGTGTATATATGAAGATTTTAAGGTAATAAAATCTGGGATTTGAAGAAATATGTTGTTATACTTAATGATATAATGATGTATGTAAAGAATGAGAAGTACTCGTGACGTACCAAACTCGGGTTTTAAGATAGATCGGATTTGGGGGAATTACAAGTTGGTATCAGAGCTGATAGGTTATAAACCTTAGGTGGAAGTACTTTATGTTATAGTCTGAGGGAAGAGTAAGAAGATCGTAGAATAAGGCAATTGTATAGTAAGAAAATCGTAACGTAAAATGATTATGAAGTAAGATCATGGCGTGATTGTAGTGAATCGTAAAATAACTGATATTTTGTTAAACTATCTAAACGTTATAGCTAAATGCTCTAAAGAAATGTTACTATGAAGTAGTACGAGAAGAAAACTCAGAAGAGTTGTAAAGGATGAAATATGAATTAAAGAAAAAATTGTATTAAGTAAAGAAAGAGTAAGAATGTGTAAGATTTCAATTAAGGACTCATGTGATAGCTAAGTTGTATAAACCTTTGTGTGGGCAGAGGTTTGTGCTTGGTTTGATGACTACTTAGTTTATTACAGTGACAATCATTGAAATAGTAATGCCACGTTATCAATATGTATATGATGAGAAGGTGAATCTTTTCTCATAGATATATTGAATGATTAGAACGTATTACGAATATGTGCGAGTTCTTAAAACTCATACTTATGAAATGTTTGACTCATAATTATATGGTATATTTTTGAATCCCTAAGTGTATGTATAGTCCTTGATTGGTTCTTGAATTACATATTGCTAGGATATGTTCTTAAACTCATCTTATTGTGGAAAGTTCTTAAATACATAAGGTGTGGTAAGTTTGATGAACTATACTATAGTATAGGAATATGTAGACTGAAAACAAATTATTTTCAGTATATTGAGCATTGAAGGTGCTAGAGAAAGATGGAATTATCATAAGTAAGACAATAAAGGAAGTTGATATTGATGAAGAAAAAGGGTATTCCAAATCGTCTAGCTATGCTAGATTTCAAATTTTATTGACATCGTTCTGATGTGTATGTTTTGGAAAGAAAAACATTGGGTCAGATTTTTGAACCACTGGATTTTAAAAGAACTATTATTTGTATATCTGTGCTAATTATTTCAGCTTGACAGAAATTGATTTGGAAATATCGAAATGTATTTTATATCATCAACACATTTGATGCAGAGATAATAAAAAGATGGAGTTATCAATGCATTTGAACCTAGTGTTGGATGTGATCGTAAGATCATCAACCTGCTATGGTATGATGTAGTATGACAAAGTCATAAACTAACAAAGTCCTCAACGTACTGTAAAGCCAGTGCGGTATCATGACGTCATAAAAACGTTTTAAGTTATGTAGAAAGAATTAAAAAGTAGTCGATGTCAATTGATTTGGCTAGACGAATGTTTCGATTGATGTCCAATTTATTGGTATAGTCTAAACTATTTGATTTGGCTAGATGAATGTTATGTTATGTTTAAAGAAAATTGAGCTTTCTTTGAGAAGTTATGCCAAAACAAATTATTTTGGTGCGGAATCTGATGCATCAGTTTAAGTTGAATAAACCTCAAGATTTGGGGTTGTATAATAGGCTGATCACCTAACACACGGGAATAGGTAATTTACTTTCTTTGTGATTGTAAATATACCGCAACGGAATGTGTAAAGTTGGTTTGCGGTTAAATACCGTTAATTCTAGTTAAGAGTTCATGGTCTATATGACCCCTCAACAAGATATGAAATGTTTTAAGGGAATCTTTATATTTTTTAGTTATTCATTATACTTCATAATTATTTTATAAGTTATGAAGACTCTTGAATGTTTGGAAGGTAAGAACTTCTTCAAAGAGAATTTGTTGTAAGATATGATTCTCATACGAGAAGAGAGTAAGAAACTCAATTAATTGAAAAAATTAATATGTTCAAATTTCAAGGACGAAATTTCTAGAAGAAGAGGTGAATGTGATATCCCGAATGATTGAAAGAATAGTAAAACATGATGTTTAACTAATGACGATTATGTTAGAAGATAATCCTTAAAAAAAGGATTTGAATGAGTTAAGGAAAGGAATAATTAGGTAATACCTGATTGAAATAGTATGTTGAGGTTATACAAAAAAAAGGAGAAGAAAGAAAGAAGTACAAGTTGTCGACGTCGGGATTTTTTATTAGTCCCTTTCTATTCCTTTCTTTTGGTGTTCTCATGTTAGATGAGATTTGTTTGAAAAAATTAGTTTGAAAAGGTCCGACATGTATATGTCGACGATTTGACTGTAAGAGTTGCCAGTTGGCATTTTTAAATGGTTGCACCAACTCAACCGAGAAAAGGTTTGCACAAAGACCTAGTGATGTGACACTGTTTAAATGGTCTATAAAATTGAAATTTGTTAGGGTCCGGGGGCTTGATTAAGCGAAGGGAAGGTGTTAGACACCCCCCAACTTTCGTGATAACATGGTTACCGCCACTTTTCAATTTAAACTTTTATCTGAATGTGTGTGTGTATATAGGTCTATGTGCAGTTATCTGGAAGTAGTGCTATGCCTCGTTTGCACCTATATACAAAGGGTTTAACTTTTGTATAAAAGTTCAATTTTAACAAGATATAACAATGATGTTTTATAAAGCAGGTTTTTCAAATCCTTGTGCTCAATAGTAATTGAGGCCTTTGATACTTCCATTTTATTGTGTGTTTGGCTTGATTGCTTTTATTTTCGAGATGCGAAGCATCTTCGAGAAAATAAGATATATAGCAGTGCCGAACTCCTTGTGGGCATGGGAACCAACTAAGGAAATTCAGACACCGTGAATAATTTACAAGCTGGCTGCAGCTAAAAATGTCCATCACGGGAACCGAATGTAGATTCAAGAATTGAATCTGTGATCACATGATTCCTAGGCTCACATGCAAAGCAATATATACAAAAGTTAAAATAAGAACTAGATTTGAATAAATCTAAACTATTTCAGCTTCATCGGTTCCAGTTTAGTCACCATGAACCGGTTAAAGTGAGAAATACTCAGCCCACAACAAAAACTAGAAAACAAATTAGATTTGAGTAAATCTAAGCATTCTAGCTTCAACGGTTCCAGTTTAGTCACCATGAACCGGTTAAAGTGAGAAATAGTCATATTTAGGCAAATCTAACCCGCAGGCTGATAAAGCAGTTATATACATATATAAGTAGTGTATATATATATATATATATAAATCTTTGAAACGCATAGAATGTACATCAGGCTCCATAGAACAAAGTTCGGTAACAATATATATATATATATATATATATATATATATTGTTAGAACTTTGTTGATGAAACTGATACATCCGATGATTATATATATATATATATATATATATATATATAACGCATCGGATGTACATCAGAGCTCAATTTAACAAAGTTCGGTAACAATATATATATATATATATATATATATATAAGTATTTACATATATAAAAGCAGTAAACGCTCTGAATATTATATTCGGGCTCAATCGAAGCATAGTTTGATAATAATATATATAAGTATTTATATATATAAAAGCAATAAAAGCCACGAATCAACGATCCGAGCATACCTACATGACGCGACCCTCAATGTGAGTAGATATGTATGTATAGAAGTGAGAAAAAGCTTAAAAATCTAAAATATCTTACAGTGGGTTGCCAATAAGACTTCAGATAGCTTTTGACACCTAAAAACTTTGTTTCCACCAGTTAAATTTCAGTATGTATCAAAACACGAACTTACAAGTGTTTAGAAAGAAGAATCACTCAGTTTAGAGCACTCTAGATGTGTTTATGAGTTAAAATGGACAGGGTTTCCTCACTATCTTCTTTCTTAAAATGGCCAACCTAAGGCCTCTATTTATAGACCAAATGGCCGCGGGTCTACTTGTGGCTGCCCGGGTTGCCCCGGGCCATGCGGGTCTTATCATCTCAAAGAACGTGTACTCGTGCAACGCGTTGTCCACAAGAACCTTCATAACTTTCAATCTGGGCTTCCGATGGAGGCGTAATGTACCTTTATGAAATGTTGTAGCTACACAATGACATGGGATAAGAGGTTGTACGAAGCTGGGAAGATAGGTCCATGACTAGATCTTTAAGTCTTCAAATTCTATTTGGTGTGCTGTCTTGGGTAGTAGTCACTCGGGATTTTGAGCTATGGTTCATGTGGGACACTTCTATATAAAATGTGGATGAAATGATGTTGAGACGACGTAAATGTAGTATCGAGGTGGCAAAATGATGATTTTGCTCCTCACCGGGGCGGGGTTATCTCCGGTTTTGTGCTGATGTAACAGTCGTTGCTCAGGGTTATCTCAGAGATTGGGCTAATGTGAGTGCTAAATATCCTCAGGGTTATCTCTGAGGTACCTTGACCACCCGGGGTTGTCTCCGGGGTTGGAACTAAGTGTCCTGGGGTTGTCTCCGGGGTTGAAACTAACTATTCCGGGGTTATCTCCGAAACTAGAACTACTTCCGTCAGGGTTATCTTCGAGGTTTGGAATTGAGCTTCCCGAGGTTGTCTCCGAGATTAGAAATGAGTATCTCGGGGTTGTCTCCGAGATTGAAAACTGAGTATCCCGAGGTTGTCTCTGGGATTGAGCTAATTTGACTTCCAGGGTTTTCTCTAGAAGACGATTTTGTCCTCCTACAAGGTTAGTAACAGGAATGCAAAATTTTGAGTGTCTACAGATGCCCCTCTTTATCATATTCATGTAATGCAACAACATAGATAGGATAAAGATCACTATACACTTGAAATGTAACAAGATAATCATGATGCAAATATAATGCAACATAATGCGTATGCTGAGTGTATAGAACGGAGGCTGCTCTATGAAACGAGACCAGAGGATGTTGACATTGGGGTTATCACCAAAGTCTTTAACCCTCAGTGTAAAATTTCTACCGAAGATGTTCTTCTCATGTACAAGAGACTCTTGGGGAATTGTGCTCTGTTTGTTGAAGATTTGTATAACAGATTCCATCATTGGTCTTCCTCGATGAGGATGGTTTTCCCGGTTTGTATCACCAGGTCTCTCTTGTGTTCGGTTGGAGTTACAGTCAACAGTTTGTGTTGTCAGGGCTGCCTGTCCTTAGTTGAAATGTGCTTCAACGACTAATATTATCGGACCATCTCCGATGCTACGTTGGATTTACTTGCCAATGGCTAAAAATGTCAAGGCTACTTGACCTTCGTTGAAATATACTTCAACGGACGAACATCATCGGACCAATGCTTCGCTGGATTTACTTGACAACGGCTGAAATCGTCAAGGTTGTCTGACCTTCATTGAAATGTACTTCAATGGTGAATATCATCGGACCACCTCCGATGCTTCGCTGGGTTTAATTGCCAATGACTGAAAATGTTCGGGTTGTTTGACCTTCGTTGAACTGTACTTCAACGGTGAATATCATCGGACCACCTCCGATGCTTCGTTGGGTTTAATTGCCAACAAATCAAAAACGCGTGGTTATCGACCTTCTTTTGAATCAGATTCAACGGTGAACATCATCGTACCACCTCCGATGCTTCACTGGGTTTAATTTCCAACGGCTAAAATGTCAGGGTTGTCTGACCTTCACTGAACTGTACTTCAACAGTGAATATCATCGGACAACCTCCGATGCTTTGCTGGGTTTAATTGCCAATGACTGAAAATGTCAGGGTTGTCTGACCTTCGTTGAACTGTACTTCAACGGTGAATATCATCGGACCACCTCCGATGCTTCACTGGGTTAATTGCCAACGACTGAAAATGTATTAAATCTTCGTTGGGGAGAAATTTTTTATGAAATGTGTGTTTGGGATTGGAATTAAAACCCCAAGTTGGTGGCATCGGACCTTCACAAGGTATTGCCCAGTGTAACTTGCAACAACTATGATTATCGACTTTGTGAACCCTGTGTTTAGGCAAATACCAATGGGTGATATGTAGACCCGCAGTCTGGTCTTTGAAAATCAGGATTTCAGGCTTTTCTGTTTAATCGCGTAGCGTCTTTTTTCCTGATTTGACTTTTCAGCTTGTGGGACCTCCTTTACAACTCAAATTTGATCGAGCCGGAGGGGGTGGGGTCCACTTGGGATAACCACAGATGGACATTCGGCAGCCGTAGGTAGACCCGTGACCATTCGTGGGTTCAACTTCAGGCAGCTTTCCCTTTCACAAGTCATTTTCAATCGATGCCACACTGAGAATCCTAGAGTTCCTCTTCAGATCTACTGATTTCAGACTGTTTTCCACAAAAATCCATCACCTTACAAGTGTTCTGCACTATCTTGGTAACGTATACATGTCTTCTTTTCTAGTTTTGACCGTTGGAAAGTGAGTTATCACATGAAATGCTTCTAAACACATAGTAGTGAATATGCATGCTCATATAACTTGATAAAAAAATATTCAACATAGTAAATGTTAGTTTTTAACCATGCTAAACATATCGATGTGAAAATTTTTAACCTTTGAAGCAGTCAAATTGGCACCCTTTTTGCTATTTCTTATCCTATTTAAGGACAAATGAGCAAAGGTTGTAAAGTAAAGTAATCTTGGTAATTTAGACTACCCTTATGGATTATGATTTTGACATTTTTATGCATATATGATGTTTATGACTGTGAGTTGGTGTGCTACTGAATGGCCACCTAGTCATGCCTACGCGCATGTGGATAGTCCTTTTTTCAAAGGAGAATATGGCAAAACATTTTCACGAGTCTAGGCATTGAATGAACATACATTTTTACATCTACTGTAGGTGTGACGCCCCCAAAATAGGTATACATCACCTATTCTGAGTCACCAAATACATGGTACAGAATACAAATACAATCTTAAATATACAACATGAACTGTGAGTTTTAATACAAATATTGTCTTCTAGACAGTATTCAAACTCAAAATAAGTTCTCAATACACTTATTAACACACTATTTCATAGAATAGTAAGGACTATTAATGCTATCATCTGGACCGTCACTCCGTTCCCTGACTAGTCCCTGCTACGTTCTCATTTCCTGAAGAGAACAATGAAAGCAAAAGGGTGAGCTCAACTAGCCCAGTAAGAAATATTATGACTAAGATAATGCAGAATAAATTATCATTAGCCTTTAACAGTGTTAAACTGATACAATATAACAAACATCAAGTTTAACTGCAGCGGATCAAGCAATCCATTAAAAGAGTCAAGTAGAGATTATAATCTACTATCTTCTATGATTTAAAAGATTTTTCATCACTTTTATCACTGGGACTCAGCTTAATATATAATCCACATCATCCTGTACTACGGCCAATGATATTCATTAGTATCACAACCACAAATTATCCATGCACTATGGGCCAAAGATATTCGTGTATTCATCAATGGTCATGATCATGCTAACAACTGTCCATCAATGCACTATGGGCCAATGAGGACTTTTACCACATCATTTGTAACATTATGATCACGATTATACCGAATAATCCCTGGTCATAATCATACCAAGTCCATCTATGCACTACAGGCCACAGATGACTTTCAACATAATATAAACATGATAATGATGACAATGATATAAGAATTCAATAAAACAAGTTCACGAATTAATTTATCCAGGAATTAATAACGTCCAAATTGTCAACATGATACTGCTTTATGGAGTAAAATTCAAGAATGCTCAGAAGAATATTTCCATGAAAAGATACTGGATGAAGCGCAAATATCAAGGATATTCCACTAATTTCATGGAGTATAAAAGCCAAAACTTTAACCAACTGAGTTTAATAAAGAATGAAATAACAAAAGAAATCACCAGACATGCGATAGACAGCACAGACAGGTTATTCCAATAGAATAATAAATAATGGAACCAGGTCATGCGTGAATGCACATACATGATATTCTAACATAATAATAAATAATGGAACCAGGTCATGCGTAAAGGCACAAAAAGGATATTCCAACAAAATAATAAATAATGGAACCAGGTCATGCGTAAACGCATAGACATGATGTTCCAACAGAATAATAAAGAATAGAATAACAGAATAATTTCACCATTTATGCGGTACTTCGCATAGATAGGTTATTCCAACATAATGATAAAGAATGGAATAATTGAAGAATTTCACCAAGTATAGGGTAGCCCGCGTATACAGGTTATTCCAACAGAATAATAAAGAATGGAATAACAGAAGTTCTCTTCATGAATACGAAAGAAATAATACCCCTTACATTAGAAGAAATTGGATATAGGAGTAGTGAAGTAGCAGAATAATTTTCTTCTTTCTCTATATAGTTTCTCTCTCTAGAGTTTCAGTGAATTCGTAAGAAATAATGAAGGAATGAGCTTCTATTTATAGGAGAATGGACTGAATAGTAACTAATTCATGAAGCGGTCCAGATTGATTTACTTTTTAAAGCAGACGGTCCATATTGATTTACTATGCATTATTAATAAAATATTTTAATAAAACAAAATCTTTTAAATAAAATATAATATATTCTATTTATAATCTAATAAAACGAATAACTTTATAAAAGTATTCTATTTTATATTAAAAGATTTTACTATGCAAATACTATGCAGGCACTATGCAAATACTATGCATAATAGAATATTATATATTCTATTTATAGTCTAATAAAATAAATAACTTTATAAAAGTATTCTATTTTATATAAAAAGATTTTACTATGCAAACACTATGCATGCACTATGTAAATACTATGCATAATAAAATATAATATATTCTATTTATAATTAAATAAAACAAAACTTTATAAAAAGTTTTCTGTTTTATATAAAAAGTTTTATATTTTATTACATTCATAATAATAATAAAACAAAACTTATCACCTTTATTATAATTCACAATATTAATCGACCAGGTCGTTCCTAGGAAAGGGGGGGCTTTCCAATAAGGATTTCTCCCTATTGGCGTGCAATTAGGTGACCAAACCTCTCCTTGGCAGAACTTCTAGACATCGTTAGTATTGCAAATAATAATATTAATATCTTTGTTATCTCAATTATTGATTTAATAATATATAAAATATCGACAATAATTAAATCAAATAACGTGAGATACTATGCAATAATTACTGTAGCAATAATTGAACAAAACTGAGTGACTTCTCACGTAAGCATCAATAATCAATACCGTGTGCTACTATGCAACCATGCGTATTACTGTACTTTTAACACTGGGTGTTTCAACAGTTAACGGTAAAACTTCCGCCGTTATTTTTATAAAAATATTTTTGTCATTTTCTCAATCCGACAATAATTCCGTTATGGGGTCCACCAATGAATGTGCCGTCGTACGAATATTCCCTGTTAAAACGAATATTCCCCGACCAATCGAATATTATATAACCACTTGCTTAGTTTGCAAAAATTTATAAATATTACCTACAACTATAACATTATATCAAATCCACACCATAATATTCAAAAAAAAATATTTCGAAAAATTTAAATCTTTATTCATAAAATTTGGGGTCTCACAGTAGGCGTACATTAAAGTAATGCATGCATGCATATAGACATAAAATGCATTTAATGAGTTTCAGGTTAGAATTTACCACACCCTTTCTGAGGTGATTTAGAGACTTCTGTCCAGATATATGGATCCAAACTAACCAAACAGCTCCCGTAGAACCTCTTTAGGTGTGAGGAGGAAAGCTTCTGATGTGCCTCGGCCTCGCCCAGCTCGATAGCCTCGTCAGTTGACGGAGTCAGTGATTCGTCCTATCTGGGTTGAGGTACCGGATGTTGAGGACGAAGAGGAGGATGTACCAGTTGCGGCTCCTACTCCTACTATTCATACTCCCTGTAGGAATCTTCCAGCCATTAATGTGACGATTCTAGAGCTTTTAGATGATTTGAGTCGCCACCCCTCGATCTATTTGCATGCGAATGAGGTAAAAGATGCATTTGATTTTCCTTTTTCCTATTGATGAAGAGCAAGGGTTCTGATTGTTGATTTGCATTTTGAGGAGGGTGTTTCGGCTTTACGTGACCTCGAGGGCGGTTGAAGATACACTCTTTGTGCGGACTCTTCACCCAAAGTATCAAAAGATTATGCATGTTTGGGGTTTTGAGGCGTTCTTTTCCATCCTCCCTCGCCGTTGTCCCTGGGGTTAACTCAGGGAATTGTCTAAGCGCTGGTTTCACCAAACTCAGTCTCATTATTTGCTGGATTACGAGGTGATGATGACGCCGATGGATTGGCGGTTTATCACCGATATGGAGTTTTTCGGGGCGAGTGCCTTGTGTGGCTAACATTTCCACGATTGCTATCAGATCCTTGCTAGGAGTCCCGGCTGAGGCGCTCAAAGGCAGGACAGTCCGTACTGTCCTTTGAGTTTAGACACCATGAATGGGGCGTTCAGTGAGCCATTACCCGATGATAGGAGAGTCAGAGATCACATTTTTCGGCGATTATTCCTGATCATCCTCCGGGATTGTTTTTTGGTGGATAACTCTTCCACGGTGTCGTTCGCTTTAGTTAGCTCCACACGGGAGGTGGACCGTATTGGAGAGTTTGATTGGTGCTCCTATACCTTTGCCTATTTCCTCAGGGGAATGCGCATGCATTCACAGGGCTTGATAAAGGCTTGGCTATGATTTTACCCATTCCTGTTGGTGAATATTTCTCTTTTGATTTCCATTGTACAGGTTAAGAGTGTTGACTGACTGCAGATATTTGATCTTATATTGGCAATTTTGGGCTAATGAGAGGCTTCCATGTCTGCGTCCCATTAGTGTATTAGGTTTAGACACCTACCCACGGGGACGACGATGGTATCACTCCACTTTGGTGGAGGTTCCTGTAGCTGAGGGTTTCACCTATTCACGCTTATAGTTGGAGCTTTTGATAACTGATGTCATTACGTGGGTTCCCTATTCTGAGGACCACTTGACAGTTGGGTTTGAGGTTGGTTTCCCAACTGGTATCGAGTATGTGATGTCCACCCGTCGGAATCCTCTCTTTAAAGATGGAGGATGTGACCTCTATTTAGGAGAACGTGCTATCAAGAGCACCACAGGAGAGATTCGTGTACCGATCTGTCCTCCTGCCAGGCATTATTGGCCTATGTCGCAACCGCCGATCAGTAATATCCTGTTGGTGGGAATTGATGGCTTTATTTTGTTAGAGGGACCGTTCACTCAGGAGGCATTCAACCGTTGGTGGTTCCCTCGTACCATCGGAGCTCAGACCCGCGCCACACAGTTTATGGGGGATATTATTCCTGGCTCCGTCATGATGGCGAATTGGATTGCCTGCATCTAAGAACCTACTCATTTGACACAGATTGATAGCTTGACCCAGCAGTTGGACCAGACATATTTTTTCATCCGGCATTTGGGCAGAGATCCTTCCGAGGTGGATACTTTTGATCCTTTCAGCTCAGAGGCTGGCCCTTTAGGTGGCCCATATTCAGATGGTTTTGCCGGTGCAGATCCTCTGTTGTATCGGCCTGATATCCTTACTGGTGGAGATACCGTGACTCATGAGGAGTTACATTAGATGGATAGGTTAGATGATGTAGACATCAACACTATTGACTTCTTCTGATGTATTTCTCGCTATATCTTTTGATAGGCCTCTGTTAGATACTGGGTGGCTGTGCCCCATTCTTGTTATATATTTTGATAGGCCTCTGTTAGTTGTTGGGCGGTTGTGCCCCATTTTTCTGTATTTTCCAGCTGTATACAGAGATGATGTATTAGATGATGATGTACTTAGGAATGTATGTATATTATTTTTCATTCCCTATATCATATTGTTATCTATTATTTATCATACATGTATTATGTTATGCATATGTATTTCTAGAGATGAGTTCAGCATTGACCCCTGGATGGTCTTATGACACGACCCTACAGATGTCTTTATCGACAGTTAGCCGGATAGATCATACCCCACCAGTATTGGTGGCCTCCTGTTTGAGATCGTGGTATGATAGCTTGTCCTCCCTAGATCGGGTGACAGTAGATCAGCTGATGCATTACTCCATGACCCTCCTGATGTTCTGGGTTCCATTGTGCTTTGTAGAGGGCATGCTAGAACATTGGGTACCGGAGAGGCAAGTGTTCCGGTTTGAGACCCATGAGTTGACTCCTACCTTGGAGGAGTATGAGCGTCTGACAGATTTTCCATTAGATAGGCTTTGCGCTCGGATGGCTATCGGAGATATGAGCCGACAATTTATGACCCTCACGGGCTTGAGGCGCAGAGTTGCCTAGGATGAGATCTCCTCTGGGCATGTAGTGTCCATGCTTTTTCTAATTGACAGATTTGGCTCTTTGGACAGTTATTTGCAGCACTTTGGGGATTTCACCACATCAAAGGATGATTGGCGTGTTGCCAGAGTAGATGTACTCTTGATGTGTGTAGTGGCTTATCTGTACATGCCATTGTATATGGAACATCTAGACATCGGTGTGATCATGGCAGTGCAGGCTCTTCGGGAGGGACATACCATTTTACCGATGATTGTGCAGAGACCTTGAGGTTGACCATGTATTGCTAGTCCCATTCTGTGGGGGTATTTACCGGCAATTCGGTCTTATTGTACATGTGGTTTATGACACACTTGAGATCGATTGGCACATTTCGATGCCATGGGTATTATTTTTCCCATGCGATAGCCATATCTTACTCCTTTCAGCCGGCAGAGTGTACAGACGCTGCTTCTTGGTTAGTTTTCTTGGCAGGGATCGAGGATCCATTTGATATTCTGCCGTGTTCAGGGCTTAGTTCTCCCTACAGTTTCATCACCCATGCATCTGGCATGGATTATCTTCCTCTAGCTGGTTTTAGGGGTGTGACTACTTGTGACGCCCCCAAAATAGGTATACATCACCTATTCTGAGTCACCAAATACATGGTACAGGAACAACTACAACTTCATTAATACAATTATCCTGCAAAATAAGACAACACATAAACTGTGAGTTTAAATACAAATATTATCTTCTAGACAATATCCACACTCAAATAAGTCCTCATTATAATTATTGATACACTATTTTACAAAATAGTGAGGACTACTATAACAACTGCCTTGGAATGTCACTCCACACCCCGACTACTTCCCGCTATATTCTCCCTTCCTGAAAAGAAAAATAGAACAAAAAGGAAAAGGGTGAGCTCAACTAGCCCAGTAAAGAATATTATGACTAAGATAATGTAGAATAAATTATCGTTAGCCTTCAATAAATCACATAAAATATAATGGACAATCAGTTTTAGATCAATATTCGTAGCGAAAATAAAAATTCATTAGAAGAGTTAAGTAGAGAATGAAACCTACTATCATCTATGAATTTAAAAGTCCATCATCAATATTTTATCTCTGTAACATCAATAAATATACATCTTGAATCAAATATTCATCTTTGCACTACGGGCCAAAGATATTTATCTGTATCACCAGTTGGTTATGTTCATCTTAACACCTGTTCATCTTTGCACTACAGGTTAAAGATATTCATCATGTAATCATTTAGGACTGAGGATGATGAAAAATATTTTAAAGAAACGAATCCAGTGAGACAAAAGAACAAAGATTAGGGATTCGTTCTTTGGTTTATCCAAGTTCAAAAACACTCCATAATAAACCATAGTGGAGTAAAATTCAAGAATGAAGATCAAAACATGGATACAATCAAAGATAGTAACCATAATAACCATCTTAGACAAAGAAGAGAAAATTTCATTTTTCGGTGAATAATGTCGTATTCGTGAATAGTGCCGTATACGTGAATAGTGTCGTATACGTGAATAGTAACCCCGACACGAAAAAGTAGAAATTCTACAAGAAAAATCATACTTCATGAATAGTACTCGTGAATAGTATCGTATACGTGAATAGTGACGTATATGTGAATAGTGTTGTAACGACCCCAAAATTCATACAATTTAATTCTTGACTTCGGTCATTAATAATACATTCAACCTCTAATTTTACATCATTAAACGATAATACATCCATTGAAATTTTGCGGAATAATTAAATTTTATTTTTATTACAAACTATCCTCGTTCCCAAAACCTTCAACCTTTACATCTAGATATCTCAAAATCATTTTAATACTACAATAGTTTACATCGCAAAACGATATTACAATTCAACATTAATACATTATTCGGAACCTTAAACATGGTTCAAATAATAATATCACAACCAAAGTGTATAAATCTTCAAGTATCACATCTGATTCATGTCTTTCAAGTAACACATAACTTTACCTTGAATCTTGAACCTGCAAAAGTGGTTATTTGCAAGGTTGAGCTCGACAGCCCAGCAAAATCTAATAGTTTTCATGCATCACATAACATATAATAACATACTCAACATATAACATACATGCTACAGTTCATATAACAAGTATAAAGATTGAGTCCTAACTCAATCAGCATGCTTTAATCATTCAACATAGTCATAAATTGACTTTAACATTTCATACTTTCAATATATATATAACACATCATGCTCCTTGTAATAAGGATTTAAAACAGTTAATCATCAAGTTCACATAGCAAATAGGAACTGAAAGACTTGCCTTGATCGTTGTTTACCAATAATAGTTTAACAGCTTACAGATATCTGCACTTCACGTGCCCTACACAATTATATAAGCATTAACATTAACTATTAGTCACATAGTAATGCATAGTAGTTGTAATATAAACTTTAATCTACATCCTATAACCCTTCCTATTAATCAATACACAATGTTCAATTTGATTGTGTTAACCTTAGACTTATAACTCACTATATTTCTTCTTAATCAAACTCGAAGTTCATTCAAGTGCTTAAGTCTTGCTAGGACTACTTATTAGTTTTATATTAAATCCATTCCATATCTTATAATAATCATTTCAATTGAATTGAAACACTTTTTAAGTTCATTAACACTTAGCACGACGTTTTGACGTTTATTCGTCACACGCCCGATTCGTCTCTCTTGTGTATACTTAGTATGCTTATACAACTTATTTAATACATCATTTATTAATGTTAAGCATCATTATAATTACTAATATTCATATTTTATAACTTAGAACAACATCTTTTATCGTCAGGAGCACCACATTTGCATATGTGCATTCCCGACGCCCTCCGATTGCCTCCTAATACATATCAGTCTCACTAATGACCATTTTGACCCATGTTACCAACCTTAAATTGAAAAACTTAAAGAACGAAAGTTGTAGGTCTATTCGTCCTTGTTCCGGTTCATCTTGAATCACCTCAATCTAAGTTCATATGAAAAAGTTATGGCCATTTTACTACAGGAGGTTAAAATTGTCCGA
This sequence comes from Panax ginseng, assembly GCA_020205605.1. Lineage (NCBI taxonomy): Eukaryota > Viridiplantae > Streptophyta > Magnoliopsida > Apiales > Araliaceae > Panax > Panax ginseng. The sequence continues at coordinate 130,475,744 of CM035134.1, read as the reverse complement.
CCCAGACCACAATTCCAGTGCTGGGGCACGAGACAGTGGGACTGGGGCACGAAATTTGACGCTGGGGCGTGAATTTTAGCGTTGGGACGCGAAGTTCTGGCCTATTTTTGGCGTTGAGGCGCGAAAATCAAAGCTAGGGCGCAAATTTTGGTGCTGGGGTGCCAAAACTTACATAAACCAACCACGAAGAACAGAACAACTAAATTATGGACTGATTAACACTGACAACATCTAAATTAACACTTGTAATTTACATATAGTCATTACCAAGCCTACATATACTAGTTTAACACAACTAAACAACGATTTTTAAAAAACTTAAATTCTTGAAAGCACTGTTTTAAAACCAAACTCCATTATTGACGTTGTTTGACAAAGTTTAATATTGAAATTCCTATTATTCATCAACTTAGTCCATTCCAACTATAATCTTATCGTTTCTTACCAAGTTAATATATTCAGTGTTCAATTTCACCATTAATTCACCAGCAAACTATTACAGACAATTACATTATATTAATATTTGGTATTTTTACCAGTCATTTTTGAACATCTATAAACTGCAAACAGTTTCTTCCTTTTTAAACGAGACTAGCGTACAATCCCTTATCTAAACATAAACTCTAGCATTACAATTACCTACAAGTACAATTATTCAGTTTATACAACAATTCAAGAGAATTTTAACTTCACAGAGAATTTGTAAAGAATTTTATACACAGTGAAACTCATGAAAAATTATGCCGTAGCATATATATTAAGGGTTATATAACATACCTTTAATTTGCTCAGACAATTCTTGCTAACTCTTGTAATCCTTGCTAAAATTTCCAGAAATTGCTTAAGTTCTCTCACAATTCTCTCAACTCTCTATATCTCTAGGCTAGCAAACTAGAATGCGTAAAAAAACAACTGATAGCTTTAAGGCAAAAAACCAAAACTGTTAATCCTTAATACGCCAAACTTAATAAAATAACAGTTACAAAACAAAAGTATATAATATAAATATATTATATTTATTATTTTATTTATTTTATTGAAATTCAAAAATTAGAAATTACAAAAGCCATAAGGCTTTGTTTGGCAAAACCCTTAAATTTTTAAAGAATTAATATATTAAGCCTTGTTTGGCAAACTAAATTAAACTCCTTAATTTATTTTAATAACTCCTTTATAGTATAGTTATTTGTCACACTTTATTTAATTAAGTTTTCATACTTAATTTAATTAATTCTAATAACAATTTATTGAATAATATAATAATTCATTTAATCATTATAAATTCTCTAACTTAATTATTAAATTAAATTAGAATATTATCTCATAACAATTAATTTCCTTAACCCATTAATTATTTATTAAACAAATAATTAACCAAATCAAATCAAATTAAACAAATATTTATTTAACAATAAACAAATATTTATTCAACAATAAACGCATCCATTAAATATTTATAATTACAATTAAAATTCTGGATTGTTATATTAATCACACCGCAATAAGAACTTCAATTATTAAATTTTTATTTTAATAACTTATGAAAAATTCGGGTTGTCACATCCTTCCCTCCTTATAAGGATTCCGTCCTCGGAATCAATGAAACCTCCCTTACTCGGTTTTCACCAAATCTCTTTTAAAACAAATTATCGTTGAATATCTTCAACACATTACCTTAATATAGATTTTATATTTCATACTACATTCATTACTTCAACACATTCTAGGCTTTATTTCATAATTTTCACTTGAACTCAATTATATTTTGAGTATTATATACTCTTTAACCCATTCATTTCCTTAGCTAAGGATCGTTATCATAAACACTCGGGATATTACATTCACCCATTCTTCTAAGAATTTCATCCTCGAAATTTTATCTATTAATCTTTATTCTTTCAATATATCAAAATAAATTTTACTTTAATACTTTATTCATTCATTGGGTTCTACAACCAAATTCTTTCTCTAAGGATCTTTCTAAGATCATCATATTCCTCACCTCTTCCTCTTCTAAGAGTTTCACATTTCTCCCCTTTCTGGAGTTTCAATTTTTTTTTTTTGAAATTATTATGTTTTGATTAATTTTCTCATCCTTTCCACTTTCACCTTTCAGAATAATAAGAATCTTCCACAATTGCTCAATAATTGGGAAGCGATATGAATAACAGGAATTTCAAAGATTCCAAATCATGCTGAGGGGTCACAAGACCGTGAACTCTATTCTCGGTTTACTAGTGCTTCAACTCAATCCTTCACACTGCAAAACCAGAGTGTTTATCAATCACAAAGACTGAAAACACCCTCCACACGTACACTAGGTGGCCAACCTATTGTACCACTACGTTGTGCCACAACATAGTGTTTTGTAACGACTATATGCGTTACGCTCGGAACCATTGTCACCGAAAAGATGTCCCAGTATAGGGTTGTTCACCTCAGCTTTTCAACATCTGAATCCACACCAAAATAATTTGGTTTGGCATAGTTTGACAAAGAACGCTTGAATTCCATGAACATCTTTCAATATTCGTCTAGCTGAATCAAATAACATAGACTTCTACAACAATTCGGACATCAATCAAAATATACATATATATATATATATATATATATATATTCTCATATCTTAAAGAAATCTCAAAATCTTTTTATGACGTCATGATACCGCACTGTATTTACAGTCCGTTTGAGGATTCCGTCATTTGGTGATTTTATCATACTACATCATACCATAGTGGACTGACGATCCATAGATCACATCCAACACTAAGTAATACTGCATTGATGAATCCATCATTTTTATCATCTTTGCACCAGGTTACATGATGCATTGATGATATATATAAAAAAATATTTTGATATACTTCAAATCATTTATGTCTAGCTGAAACAATTAGCATAGACATACGAATAACAGTATTTTTTTTTAAAACTCATTGGTTTCATCATTTGATCCAATATTTTTCAAGAAAAAAGAAGTGCGAACATTAGTACGAAGTCAATAAATTTCAAAAGTCTAACATAGCTAGTGGATTTAGAATATATAGGTATCCATCAACTTCAATCTTTACTTCATTATTTCATTACTTAACCATTCTATCAATCTTCAACTTCATTAATGTTCTCTATACTATAACCGTTTTCTACCCAAAATAGTTCATTAAACTTATCGCACATTGGAAGTTCAAGAACTTGCCACAATAATATGAGTTTAAGAACTTATTCTAGTCAGACCATAAGCGTCCATTCGCCGAGGGGTTCAAAACATACCATATTATTATGAGTCACGAACTTACCATTTGCATTAGTTTTATGAACCACACCTAATCCTAATAATATCTGACTAATCTTAATAGTTTCTAACTATCAAATATACACATGAGAAAAGAATCACCTTTTCACGACATATACATTGATAGCGCGACACCACCATTCCAATTATTATCAATATGATAAACTGAGTGCAAGCACAAAACCCTCGCCCATACAAAGGTTTGTACAACTTAGCCATCACATGAGTCCTCAATTGAAATCCCACATAACTCTATCTTACTCTTAACTTGCTCTTTGCTCGATACGAATTCCTCGTATCACATTATCTATAACTCCTCATGAGTTTATCTCATACTTATCATAGTACATTAACTTCATAGCATCAAGCTATAATTATTCAAACATTACAAACCATCTTCCTTTTATAACTTAAACTGATCACGTCGTGATCTTATTCTATAATCATCTCCCTTAAAATTCTTTTCTTCACTTGTGCTCGTTTTGTTTTATGATCCTCTTTCTTTCCTTTTTCATCATTTACGATCTCATTTATGCTTTTAATCTTACAGGCTTTGTCTATTCATCATTACTCGTTATCTTGGCTATTGGAGTTAGGCAACTCCCATATCTTATCTTTATATCACTTCAAGATTCTTCTTTGAATTCTCTTGTTTATATAACAATTCTTCTTTTAAGAATTTCTAACTTCATTTACATTGCTCAACATTTCATTTAAGTTCCACATTTTCATCATACGTATCCACTTTCTATACTTGGTACACATCGAGTCTCTAATAGTTTCAATATGGTACGCTGAGTGGTTTCCCACAAACAACCAACAAACTAGGTTCCGAGTTGCTAGTTTGTATATACGTCCGCTCTATGAAGGAATCGTTTAGCCCAGACACCACACATCAACTATTAAAGAGTACAATTGTACCATACTTAAATATAACTTTTTATTCTTAACTTCTTTATCATTCTCTTCTTACAGACATTGTCTATTTATTATCACCTCACATCCTTATTATTGGAGTTGGGTAACCCCACTTTCATATTCTTTATAACTCTGTGAGATTCTTCTTTGAATCCTCTCACACATGTTTTAATCCCGTCTTTATATATTTCTTAAATTACTTCTTATTGTTCATACTCTACTTGAGCTTATTCGTTCATTATCTTAACCTCTCTTCTCTAAGGTTATAGCCTAAGGTACTCTTACCTAAGGTTTCTAACCTATCAGTTTTGATACCAACTGTAACGACCCCAAAATTCATACAATTTAATTCTCGACTTCGGTCGTTAATAATACATTCAACCTCTAATTTTACATCATTAAACGATAATACATCCATTGAAATTTTGCGGAATAATTAATTTTTTTTTATGACAAACTATCCTCGTTCCCAAAACCTTCAACCTTTACATCTAGATATCTCAAAATCATTTTAATACTACAATAGTTTACATTGCAAAACGATATTACAATTCAACATTAATACATTATTCGGAACCTTAAACATGGTTCAAATGATAATATCACAACCAAAGTGTATAAATCTTCAAGTATCACATCTGATTCATGTCTTTCAAGTAACACATAACTTTACCTTGAATCTTGAACCTGCAAAAGTGGTTATTTGCAAGGTTGAGCTCGACAACCCAACAAAATCTAATAGTTTTCATGCATCACATAGCATATAATAACATACTCAACATATAACATACATGCTACAGTTCATATAACAAGTATAAAGATTGAGTCCTAACTCAATTAGAATGCTTTAATCATTCAACATAGTATTAAATTGACTTTAACATTTCATACTTTCAATATATATATAACACATCATGCTCTTTGCAATAAAGATTTAAAACAGTTAATCATCAAGTTCACATAGCAAATAAGAATTAAAAGACTTGCCTTGATCGTTGTTTACCAATAACAGTTTAACAACTTACAGATATCTGCACTTCACGTGCTTTACATAATTATATAATCATTCACATTAACTATTAGTCACATAACAATGCATACTAGTTGTAATATAAACATTAATCTATATTGTAAGACCCCAACTTATTATAATAAAATTGAATTTTCTTCTATTCATTATTTTAAATTAATAAGGTGTTAATTTGATATAATGCTTTGGTTATGGGTGAAATGTACAAGTTTTGCGAAATAAGCAAATGGTTATAAAATATTCATTTCTGTCGGGGAATATTCGTTTGGTCGTGGAATATTCTTGTTGTAGGGGAATATTCGTACGACGGCGCAGCTATTTGTAGGCCCCATAACGAAAAACGGTTGGATGAAGGAAAACGACAAAGTATGAGTTTTTATAAATAACGACGTAATTGTTACCGTTAACACTGTTGGATTACCTGGTGGTTAAAATACAGTAATATGCGTGGTTGCACAAAGAGATGCTACCAGATTGCACATTATTGTTGAATTATTGATTCTTACGTAAGAAGGCACTACTCAATAATTATTTGATGAAGAGTTATCGCTCAATATTTTATTTTATTGATTTAATAATTCTTTGTGTTGATAGTTTATATTATTGTTGTTTCAATAATTGTCATTGCACAGTATTTCCCATTATTAGATCAATAATTCATATTATTTGAATAATATTATTAGATAACATTATTGGCAATATCTAGAAAGTTCTGTCAAGGAGAGTTTTGGTCACCTAATTGCGCGCCAGTAAGGAGAAATCCTTATTGGAAAGCCCCCTCTTTCCTGGGAACTGCCTGGTTGTCATAAGTGTGATTCTGTAATATTATTTGTTAATAATTAATTATTGATTTATATGATAAAAAAATATTTATTTGATGATGGATTTATTTATTTTATATGGTTGTAAATGAAGGAATTAATGCTAAGGTGTTTTATCAGTATTTTGTCGGAGTAGAAGTATTAAAAATCACCCGTTTGTGGATTTCAGGTATTTTCTGTTTGAAATTTGGAAAAACTCAAAGCTATAAAGTTGTAGACAATTCAATTTCAGGCAGAATGGATATAAAATTCGTATTTTTCTGATAAATGGGCTATTTTCTATGAATTATTGAAGTTTCAGAAAATAAAATGATTTTTATTAAATTATGAGTTGGATCCACTTTTGTTTTACAACATGTGGGCTGCCAATTTGGTTCAAAGATGGCTGGTCTAGATTTTTAACTTAGCACATGCGTGGAAGAAAGAAAAAGAAATAATATATTTTATTATATTAGTCTCCTATGGCGTTCTAGCATTTTTCTATAAATAGACGCTTAGGTTAGAATTGAAAATCACACCAGAAACAAGTTTTCTTTCTCTCTAGATTCTCGAGCATATTTTTGATACTTTGAGAGTTCTTTGTTTCTAAGACAAGTTTCCTTGACTTTTCATCCGATATTCCATCGTAAGTACCGTTATTTTGAGGTAAGAGATGTTATTTTCTTCTCAAATGATATTATTTTCTTCAATATCATTATGCCAAAATATTGTTGAACTTTTAATCAAATTTGGAACTTTTTGTATCGGGGTTACTATTCACGATACTATAATTATTCACTTAATATTTACACTATTCACCGAAAAATAAAAATTTTCTTTTTTGTCCAAGATGTCTATTTTGGCTACTATCTTTGGTTGTATCTATGTTTTGATCGTTATCTTTGAATTCTGCTTCACAATTGGTTATTATGAAGTATTATTGATCTTGGATAAACTGTTATACGAATCCCTAATATTGTCCTACGTCTACATTTGGATTCGTTTTCTTTAAAATATTTTTCATCATACTCAGTCATAAATGATGATATTACTGAATATCTTAGTCCTGTAGTGTAAAGATGAATGATTAACGGATGAATCCGTAGTGCAAAGATGAACAGGTGTTGAGATGAACATGACCAACTGGTGATACAAATGAATATCTTTGAACATGACCAACTGGTGATACAAATGAACAGGTGTTGAAATGAACATGACCAACTTATGAAAAATTCGAGTTGTCACAAGTGCCGTATATGTGAATAGTAACCTCGACATAAAAAGGTAAAAAATTTCATAATAAAATTCATACCAATATTTCGGTATAATGATATTGAAGAAATAACATCATTTACGAAGAAAATAATATCCCTTACCTCAAAAGAACAATACTTATGACTGGAATATCAGATATGATGTTGAAGGAAACTTGCACTTAATAATAACTATCAAAGTATCTAAATACTCACAAAAATACGCTCGATATTATAGAGAGAGAAAACTTCTGATTCTGGTGTGAATTTCAATTCTAACCTAAGCACCTATTTATAGGAAAATGCTAGAACTCCAAATCAGACTAAATTAATAAAAAATTAATTAATCAAAATTTTCAAGCACACCACTTTTGAAACCAATTTCAACACACCTTAAGTGGGCCCCACCAAAATCAGCCAATTCCAGACCAACCAAAAGTGGGGCCTACCATGTTTTTAATAAAAATATTTATTTTAAAAACTTCAATAATTCATAATAAATAGCCCTATTATCAGAAAAATTCGAATCTCATGTCTATCCATAGGAAATTTAATTCTTTACAACTTTGTAGAAGAAAGTTTTTCCAAATTCCAAACAGAAAATGACCGAAATCCATATACGGACGATTTTTAATACTTCCATTATGACAAAATACTGATAAAACACCTCAGCATTATTTCCTTCATTTATATCCACATAAAATAAATATTTTCTTATCATATAAATCAATAATTAATTATTCACAAATAATATTACAGAATCACAATTATGACAACCAGGTCGTTTCCAGGAAAGAAGGGGGCTTTCTGTGACGCTCCCAAAATAGGTCCACACGACCCATTCTGAGTTGTCAGATATCACACTACAGAAATCAATTATAAACTTCATTTATACAACTGTTACACTATCGTGCAGAGTACGACAACAGATAAGCTATGAGTTTTAATATAAATATATGTAACTCTCATAGTGCCTCGACCACAACACCTTACAATGGTACTTTACATAAAAGTATAGTCAATAACTGTTTTAGAAACTAAATTTTTTGGAAAATGATCAAGGAAACCTTCGTACATAGGAGGCCATGCATCTAAGTTATGATATATATCATATGACTCGAGAATTATCCTTGGTTGACCCAATAGACCCCAAAGAAAAATGAGAAGATTACTGTCATGTTCTTTCCAATGATGAGTCTTCTCTTGATATATAATTATCTATATTGTCTCCAATTGAGAATTATAATTCAACCAAACTCCAAGATTATATAGGTAGTGCTCATAAATATAATCAGCAAGTGCATGTGTACAACCCTGTCTTATGATAACACGAAGTCGTCTGTCATTAGACATCTTGTATGATAGTGGCAAAACACCCTTCCAAAGTTGGGTTCACCTCTCCCTATTCGGTTCACCAAAATCAACGGTTAAAATGACGTATAAAATACGACACACTTATCTGAAATTCTCAATAAAATTATTTCCATACTGTTTTAGGGGAAACCTCAACAGTTATAGACCACCGTTCTAATCCCCTGTTACCCCCGCTCGACCCAGCTACGCTCTTATTACCTGAAAGGAATTATGAAGCAAAAAGGGTGAGCACAACTAGCCCAGTAAAGAATATCATGACTAAAGATAATTAAATTATCAATATCCTTCATCAGTAATAAATCAGAGATTTAGAACATATGGTAGATGATAAAACTTTTCAACCATAGTTTCAGCGGAACGAGCAATCCATTAGAAGAGTCAAATAAACCATAATGTCTATTATCTTCTTTATGTTAAAAGTCCACCAATAATGTTTTATCCCTGTAACATCAATCAACAATTCCTGTCCACAATAATGTGAATAACTCATAATCATAATTGTGATTCTCAATTCCTCTTCGCACCCAGGACGAAGATAATTTTCATCACCTGTCTTTACCTGAAACATCAAAAATCATGGTTATACCAAATCACAATTCTTGTTCATAATCATACTAATAAATTCAACTTTGCACTACGGGCCAAAGATATTCATTAACAATTCATCTTTGCACTACAAGCCAAAGACATACAACTGTATTTTAGAAGAGTCAAGTAGAGCATGATATCTACTATCTTCTATGAATTAAAAGTGTATTATCAATATTTTATCGCTGAGACTCAGCTAAATAAATAATCCACATCATCGAATGATCCCTGCACTACGGCCAAGGATATTCATTAGTATTATGACCACAAATTATCCATGCACTACGAGCCAAGGATATTCGTGTTTTCAACAATGGTCATGATTATACCGAATAATCCCTGGTTGTAATCATACCAACAACTGTCCATTTGAGGACTTTTACCACATCATTTGTAACATTACGGGTCATGATTATACCGAATGATCCCTGGTCATAATCATACCAATCAACAGTTCATCTATGTACGTAAGTTAATGATACTCATTAATCAATAGTTCATCTTTGCACGTAAGGCAAAGATATACAACTGTAAAACTAATAATCAACAATCCATCTTTGCACGTAAGCCAAAGATGACTTTCATCATAATATAAGCATGAGAATGATGACAATGATATAAGCATTAATCAAACAAAATTAAGGATAAATATTAAAGACTTTAAATTTATCCAGAGTTTAAAAATATCCAAATTGTCAACATGATACTATTTTGTGGAGTAAAATTCAAGAATAATATTCATGTACCAAAAATAATTTGGACAGAACAAAAATATATTTTTCGGGTAAATTGTACCCCGTGAATAGTACCTTATGAATAGTACTTTGGGAATAGTACATCGTGAATAGTAACCCGACATGAAAAGTACCCCAAATACCCGAGTGAATAATATTCAGGTGAATAGTAATTGGGTAAATAGTAACCCGTGAATAGTAACTCGTGAATAGTACTCCGGCATAAAAAGTTTCCCAAATACCCGAGTGAATAATATTTGAGTGAATAGTAACCGGATAAATAGTAACCTGTAAATAGTAACTCATGAATAGTATTCCGTCATGAAAAGATCAATAATTATCAAGAAAGCTCAGAATAATATTTCCATGAAAATATACTGGATGAAGCGCAAATATCAAGGATATTCTACTAATTTCATGGAGTATAGAAGGAAAAACTTCAACAAAATGAGTATAAAATTCAAAATCTGAAATGAAATAATATTACTTACATACTATAGAGTATGGAAGAAAATATTATTTCAAGCGAATATTGAACAAAAATAACATCCCTTTAACGAAAATAATATTCCAACGAATATTTAATGAAGATAATATTCCTACGAATATTGAACAAAGATAATATTCTTTATGAATATTGAACGAAAATAATATTCATACGAATACTAAAAAATAATATCTCTTCAGAATATGAAATAAATAATACCCATCACAACTGTTGAACGAAAAATAATATTCTTATGAATATTGAACAAAGATGATATTCCTTATGAATATTGAACGAAAATAATAATATCTCTTCAGAATATGAAATAAATAATACCCCTTACCTCAGAAGAAGACTGAATACTAGAGTAGTGAAGCAGCAGACTACTCTTCTTCTTTCTCCTTATAGCTTCTATCTCTATAGCTTCTCTCTCTATAATTGCTCTTGTGAGTATTAGTGAATTAGTGAGAATGAAGGAAGAATGAGCTTCTATTTATAGGAAAATATAGTTTTGATAATTGCACGTTTTGGGGCTCAAAATATTACAGTATAATACCTTCATCTTTTCCTTCATTTTTAATTTTGTCCTACAAGTATTATCAAACTTGCACCACCTCCCCTAATAGTATATCATGTGAATCAATAGTTCAATCATGTGAATTAATAGTTCTATACATGTGAAAATACGAATTACAGTATAGTACCTCCATCTATACCTCTATTTTTAACTTAGTCATGCAAGTATTATCAATCTTGCACCACCTCCCCTAATAGTACATGAATGTGAATCAATAGTATACACATGTGAACAAATAGTTATAAGCATGTGAATTAATAGAAATTAATTGTTTATTTATCCGATTAATTACTCAATTGGTCAGTATAACATCCAGACATCAATTATTATCGAAATAAATGTCGATTTCCACTACAACTAATAATCCCAACACAACGGAACTATCAATTTCATCTTTAATCAACACAAACTTATTCATCATTAATATTATAACTCATAATATTTAACAACCAGGTCGTTCCCAGGAAAGAAAGGGCTTTCCGATAAGGATTTCTCCTTATTGGTGCGCAATTAGGTGACCAAATCTCTCATTGACAGAATTTCTAGACATTGTTAATATTACAAATAATAATATGAATAACTTTGTCATCTCAATTATTGATTTAATAATATAACATATTATGCAGATGATACTATAACAACAATTGAATCAATAATATGAGAGATATGATACAGCAATTACTGTAGCAATAATTGAGTATAACTGAGTGACTTCTCACGTAAGCATCAATAATCAACACCGTGTGATACTATGCAACCATGCGTATTACTGTACTTTTACTACCAGGTAGTTCAACAGTTTAACGGTAAAACTTTTGCCGTTATTTTTATAAAAAAATATTTATGTCGTTTTCTAACTACGACAATACTTCCGTTGTGGGGTTCACCAATGATTGTGCCGTCGTACGAATATTCCCTGTTAAAACGAATATTCCCTGACCAATCAAATATTCCCCGATACAATGAATATTTTATATCAACTTGCTTACTTTGAAAAATTTTCAAATATCACCCTTAACTTTAACCTTTATCAATTTAACCATTTACTAAATAACATAATAATTATAAGAAAATTGAATACTTTCATTTCATAAAATTTGGGATCTCACAATCTCCTTTCCTTATGAAATTTCGCCCTCGAAATTTACGTACCTAGTAGTTCGAAGAGATGAGAATGCCTTGCTTTCTTTCTGATTGTTCCTTCCTGGTTATTTCCTCTGTTTCATGATTTTCCCATTTCTCATCTCCTGTATTTCAGATATCATTCTAGAATATATCTTCAAAACAAAGGTTAATTGACATATCACAATTTGTCAACTTATCAAGTAAACAATTTCAGCTTAGGTAAGTCACACACTAGCGAAGTATATAACTCGTCTCTCCCCTCCTAGTTCTAGACTCTTATCTCCGCCAGCGACCATATCCCTAAGCTCTGATACCATTTGTGACGCCCCCAAAATAGGTATACATTACCCATTCTGAGTCACCAGATATCACACTAAAAAAATCAATTATAAACTTCATTTATACAACTGTTGCACTGTCGTGCAGAGTACGACAACTGATAAGCTATGAGTTTTAATACAAATATATGTAACTCTCATGGTGCCTCGACCACAACACCTTACAATGGTACTTTACATAAAAGTATAGTCAATAACTGTTTTAGAAACTAAAATCTTTGGAAAATGATCAAGGAAACCTTCGTACATGGGAGGCCATGCATCTAAGTTATGATATATATCATATGACTCGAGAATTATCCTTGGTTGACCCAATAGACCCCAAAGAAAAATGAAAAGATTACTATCATGTTCTTTCCAATGGTGAGTCTTCTCTTGATATATAATTATCTCTATTGTCTCCAATTGAGAATTATAATTCAACCAAACTCCAAGATTATATAGGTAGTGCTCATAGATATAATCAGCAAGTGCATGTGCACAACCCTGTCTTATGATAACATGAAGTCGTCTGTCATTAGACATCTTGTATGATAGTGGCAAAACACCCTTCCAAAGTTGGGTTCACCTCTCCCTATTCGGTTCACCAAAATCAACGGTTAAAATGACGTATAAAATTCGACACACTTATCTGAAATTCTCAATAAAATTATTTCCATACTATTTTGGGGAAACCTCAGCAACTATAGACCACCGTTCTAATCCTCATTACTCCCGCTCAATTCCACCTACACTCTTATTACACGAAAGGAATTGTGAAGCAAAAAGGGTGAGCACAACTAGCCCAAAGAAAGAATATCATGACTAAAGATAATTAAATTATCAATAGCCTTCATCAGTAATAAATCAGAGATTTAGAACATATGGTAGATGATAAAACTTTTCAACCATAGTTGCAGCGGATGAGCAATCCATTAGAAGAGTCAAATAAACCATAAGGTCTATTATCTTCTCCATGTTAAAAGTCCACCAACAATGTTTTATCCCTGTAATATCAATCAACGATTCCTGTCCACAATCATGTGAATAACTCATAATCATAATTGTGATTCTAAATTCCTCTTCACACCCAGGACGAAGATAATTTTCATCACCTGTCTTTACCTGAAACATCAAAAATCATGGTTATACCAAATCACAATTCTTTTTCATAATCATACTAATAAATTCATCTTTGCACTACGGGCCAAAGATATTCATTAACAATTCATCTTTGCACTACAGGCCAAAGACATACCACTGTATTTTAGAAGAGTCAAGTAGAGCATGATATCTACTATCTTCTACGAATTAAAAGTGTATTATCAATATTTTATCGCTGAGACTCAGCTTAATAAATAATCCACATCATCGAATCATCCCTACACTACGGCCAAGGATATTCATTAGTATTATGACCACGAATTATCCATGCACTACGGGCCAAGGACATTCGTGTTTTCAACAATGATCATGATTATACCGAATAATCCCTGGTTGTAATCATACCAACAACTGTCCATCAATGCTCTACGGGCCAATGAGGACTTTTACCACATCATTTGTAACATTACGGGTCATGATTATACCGAATGATCCCTGGTCATAATCATACCAATCAACAGTTCATCTATGCACGTAAGCTAATGATACTCATCAATCAATAGTTCATCTTTGCACGTAAGGCAAAGATATACAACTGTAAAACCAATAATCAACAGTCCATCTTTGCACGTAAGTCAAAGATGACTTTTATCATAATATAAGCATAAGGATGATGACAATGATATAAGGCATTAATCAAATGAAATGAAATCAAACGAAATCAAGGATAAATATTAAAGACTTTAAATTTATCCAGAGTTTAGAAATATCCAAATTGTCAACATGATACTACTTTGTAGAGTAAAATTCAAGAATAATATTCATGTACCAAAAATAATTTGGACAGAACAGAAATATATTTTTCGGATAAATTGTACCCCGTGAATAGTATCCTGTGAATAGTACTTCAGGAATAGTACCTTGTGAATAGTAACCCGACATGAAAAGTACCCCAAATACCCGAGTGAATAATATTCAGGTGAATAGTAATTGGGTAAATAGTAACCCGTGAATAGTAACTCATGAATAGTACTCCGACATGAAAAGTGCCCCGAATATCTGAGTGAATAATATTTGAGTGAATAGTAACCGGATGAATAGTAACCCATAAATAGTTACTAATGAATAGTATTCCGTCATGAAAAGATCAATAATTATCAAGAAAGCTCAGAATAATATTTCCATGAAAAGATGCTGGATGAAGCGCAAATATCAAGGATATTCTACTAATTTCATGGAGTATAGAAGGCAAAACTTCAACAAAATGAGTATAGAATTCAAAATCTGAAATGAAATAATATTACTTACATACTATAGAGTATGGAAGAAAATATTATTTCAAGCGAATATTGAGCAAAAATAACATCCCTTGAACGAAAAATAATATTCTAACGAATATTTAACGAAGTTAATATTCCTACGAATATTGAACGAAGATAATATTCTTTATGAATATTGAACGAAAATAATATTCATACGAATACTAAAAAATAATATCTCTTCAGAATATAAAATAAATAATACCCCTCACAACTGTTGAACGAAAATAATATTGCTACGAATATTGAACAAAGATGATATTCCTTCTGAATATTGAACGAAAATAATATTCATACGAATATGAAAAATAATATCTCTTCAGAATATGAAATAAATAATACCCCTTACCTTAGAAGAAGACTGGATACTAGAGTAGTGAAGTAGCAGACTACTCTTCTTCTTTCTCCCTATAGCTTCTCTCTCTATAGCTTCTCTCTCTATAATTGCTCTTTTGAGTCTTAGTTGTGACACCCCCAAATCTAGGTACTTCATTCCCTTAAGATTTGGCGTTCACTATCCATACATTCATACTATCTACCTAAATAAACTAGCATTTAAACCATAAATCCTCCCTTTAAATAGGGTTATATCATTAAATCCAAAAACATCCTAGGTTATCTAACCTTAACATCATATAAGTGCGGAAATAGAATTATTACATCACATCATTAAATAAAAGTCTATCATCATAACAATAAATGAAAATTACAAGTCTTCATTACTTGTACATTTTTCCCTTTCCTTTCCTAGTTGTAGGTTCGTCGACCTTCTCAACTTTAGCTGTAATGAGTGTATATATATGCAAGAGTGAGCAAAACAATTGCTCACTAGATATAACAATTAATCAACATGATAATAACAACTGCCAATGAATAGGCTCATCAAAATTGAATAGTACTCTATCAATGATAACCAAAGACTGGAATCAAAATATGGAATATATATCTGAGGGTCGTGAGACCACGAACTTTGTCCACAGTTGCGAGTAATCTTTCAACTCCAACTTCAACAGTCATAAGACTATAAGGACTCCTCGTACTTAGGGGGATCAGCCCTTCGTACAATGTATTGTGCATAAATATTTTAACGCTACGCGTAAGTTATCCCCTAATAATAGGGTTGTTCATCTCAGCATTTAGAATATGAGTCCGCACCAAAGTAAGTTTGGTTTGGATAAGTTTTAAGGTAATTTAGAGTTTACGAACATCAACTAAGGATTAGTTGAATAAAACTGTAATAACATTATGCTATAGAATAATTTATAAGTGAATCAACATTGTGTAATAAGGTCATGCTTAAGGGATAATCTAAGAGCATAAGTATTGAATAATATAATATACCTTGCTTGAACAATGTTAAGCTAAGGTTAAAACCTTATTTAGAGTTGAATCTTAAGCATGCATAACAAATAATAAGTTGAATGATAAAACTTGTTCAACATTAGTGTGTTAGAATGTAGAAATTTGCATGCTAATTAACAAGTTAAAGATTGGCTCAAAATCAAGAGATAAGGTTTAGGAGCTTGCACGATATAATTAGGATTAAGAAACTTACTCAAAGAAAGGTTAGAGTTAGGAAAACTTGCTCAAAGATAGTTTAGATACTTGCAAAATTATAAAAGTAGAGTTAGAGAACTTGCCTCGTGCGTAGGTTAAACAATTACTACTCACGTTCACCCCAAGTACTACACATACCATATGTATTGACAATACACATTAGTTACACTAACATTACCTTTATGAGTTGCTTTATTACTCTTAGTATAACTATTAACTAAGTTTAAGTTTAAACAACATCACATCTTTTCATGAACATTACTTTTTAGCTTATTACAACTACTTAAGTGATCATGTCATTGCACCAAATACACATTAACAACTTGATACAACATCCTATTACATGTTCAACATGTTATCATTAAGTTATACTAACACACAAAGGGTTGCACTTGCATTCGCGCATCCTGAGCCCTCCGATTGGCTCTAAATACACAATAGTCCTAAAGATGACCATTTTGACCCTTCATAACGATTTCAAATTGAAAACCTTAAAGAATAAAAGTTATAGGCCTATTCGTCCTCTTTTCGAATAATCTTGAATCACCTCAATCAGAGTTTGTATGAAAACGTTATGGCTATTTTACTACAGTAGGTCAAAACTGTCCGACCCAGATCACTTTTCTAGCTAAGTACGAGACGATGTATTTGAAGTAGCGAAGATAATGCCGGGTGCGAATTCAGTATTTGAGGGCACGAACTTAGCCTATTTTTACGCCGAGATGAAAAATTTGTATTTGGTATGCTAAATTTGGTACTGAGCGCCAATTACGTAACACCCAAAACTAGAAACAAAACCAAACTACTATGTCTTAATTTCTAACACCAATTAACATGTATAACTTATGCAAATTACACATAAACTTCACCAAGCATACAAATACTAAATTAACACAACTTAAACCATAATTCTAGAAAAATTAAATATTGGAATAAGATACTTTAAAACCAAAACTCTATTTTGATATTTCTTGACACAAATGAACAATCGTAATCATAATGATACACCAATTTGATTCTTTTAAACTAAGTTCTCTGTAATTCTTAACAAACTAACTAACATAGTCACAGTTCAATTTCACACACAAAATTGATCATCATAATTGTTACTTACATAAGGTACATAAGAAATACATATACTGACATTATTTCTTCCTACTGTCAAACGAATTTAGCATGCAATTTTCATTTAAGCACTACCTCTAATCATCATAAACTCATATAATCACAAGTAACCCATTGTATGACAAAAATTCAACAAATTTGAAATCACAGAGTATATAAAATTTTTGCCGTAGGCTCATATATGCATATTCATATATAATTAGGGAAAATACCTTCAATTAGCGTAATAATTTCTTGAAAACACCACTGAATTAGCTTTGAAATCCTTAAGCTTCCTCTTAATCTCTCTCAAGTTTCACTCTGTCAAGCTCTATAAATTCTCATACTCTTCTCTCTTCTTAGTTCTTAGCTTAAGCCAAATACCAAGTTACGTAGTCTAGTTAGCACTTAAGCGCAAAGAAAAAAAAACTGATAAACCTTAATACTATTACTAATTGCAATTTCAGTTACTAACATATATAACATAAATATATTATATTTATTATTTTAATTTATTTTATTTAAATTCAAAAATCAGAAATCTAAAAGCCATAAGGCTTGTTTGGCAAAACCCTTTAAATTTTAAAGAATTTATATCCTTAAGCATTGTTTGGGTAAAACTAGATTAAAACTACTTTAATTTATTTTTAATAACTCCTTATACTATAGTTATTTGTCACACTTTATTTAATCAAGCTTTCAT
This sequence comes from Panax ginseng, assembly GCA_020205605.1. Lineage (NCBI taxonomy): Eukaryota > Viridiplantae > Streptophyta > Magnoliopsida > Apiales > Araliaceae > Panax > Panax ginseng. Next base: position 130,457,459 of record CM035134.1, on the reverse strand, counting down.
ATTTAATTTAATTAATTCAAATAACAATTAATTAAATAATTCATTTAATCACATAACTCAATACAAATAATTAACCCTCAACTTGAAATATCAATATAGTAATAATTTCCTTAACTCATTAATTATTTATTTAACACATAAATAATTAATCAATTCAAATTAAACAAATATTTATTTAGCAATAAATACAACAATTAAATATTTATATAATTCAATAAATATTTAAAATTATAATTTAAATTTTCGGATTGTTACATTAGTGAATTGGTGAGAATGAAGGAAGAATGAGCTTCTATTTATAAGAAAATATAGTTTCGATAATTGCACGTTTTGGGCTCGAAATATTATAGTATAATACCTTCATCTTTTTCTTCATTTTTAATTTAGTCCTACAAGTATGATCAAACTTGTACCACCTCCCCTAATAGTATATCATGTGAATAAATAGTTCAATCATGTGAATCAATAGTTCTATACATGTGAAAATATGAATTACAGTATAGTACCTCCATCTATACCTCCATTTTTAACTTAGTCATGCAAGTATTATCAATCTTGCTCCACCTCCCCTAATAGTACATGAATATGAATCAATAGTATACACATGTGAACAAATAGTTATAAACATGTGAATTAATAGCAATTAATTGCTTATTTATCCGATTAATCACCTGATCGGTCAGTATAACATCCAGACATCAATTATTATCGAAATAAATGTTGATTTCCACTACAACTAATAATCCCAACACAATAGAATTATCAATTTCATCTTTAATCAACACGAAATTATTCATCATTAATATTATAACTCACAATATTTAACAACCAGGTCGTTCTCAGGAAAGAGGGGGCTTTCCAATAAGGATTTCTCCTTAATGGCGCACAATAAGGTGACTGTAACAACCCTGGTCAAATCCCGAGCCCGAAACAAATCTTGGGTCAAATTCCAAGTCTTAATCAAATCAAATCCATCAAAATAAGGCCTCAAACTACTGGCCCAATAGTATCTTCTTGGGTCAACTTAGCCCACCACAGGCTCACCCAAAAGATCATGACTTGAAGGTACTATTGGTAGTAACTTATTTCCTTATATGCATAAATTTTTCTCCTATCTTCCGATGTGGGGGATGGGGTGTTACAAACTCCCCACTTAAATTTCTCGACGTCCCCGTCGAACCGATCACACACGTCCCAAAGATCTTTGCCTCTCTAGCCATTGTGGGATAATACCGGCTGGCTTCGTGTCCCCACCTCAGGACCTCCATCTCTCCGTTGTGGGATAATACCACCAGTCTTCGTGTCCCCACCTCCGGAAACCTGATTGGATAACCCAACCTGAGCTTTCGAGATTCGACTCTGATACCATATGTAACAACCCGGGTCAAATTCCAAGTCCGAATCAAATCAAATCCATCAAAATAAGGCCTCAAACTACTGGCCCAATAGTATCTTCTTGGGTCAACTTAGCCCACCACAGGCTCACCCAAAAAGTCATGACTTGAAGGTACTATTGGTAGTAACTTATTTCCTTATATGCAGAACTTCCTTAGACATTGCCAATAATGCTATCTAATAATATTATTCAAATAATATGAATTATTGATCTGGTAATGGAAAATACTATGTAGTGACAATTATTGAAACAACAATAATATAAAATATCAACGTAGCAATTATTGAATCAATAAAATAAAATATTGAACAATAATTACTGTAATAATTATTGAGTAGTGCCTTCTTATGTAAGAATCAATAATCCCAAAATACTGTGCAATACTATGTGCTACTGTGCAACCACGCGTATTACTATATTTTAATCACCAGGTATTCCAACAGTGTTAACGGTAACAACTACGCCATTATTTATAAAAACTCAAACTTGTCATTTTCTTCATCCGACCGCTTTTTCACATGGGCCCATAAATGGTCATTTGTGCTGCATTTAATATTCCACGACAACAAGAATATTCCACGACCAAACGAATATTCCCTGACAACAATGAATATTTTATAACCACTTGCTTATTTTGCAATATTTGCACATTTCACCCATAACCAAAGCATTATATCAAATTAACACCTTATTATTCAAAATAATAATTATAGAAAATTCAATTTTATTTATAAAAAATTGGGGTCTTACACTACTTATCATCCACTGGCTGTGATGTCACAGTTTGACCAGTTTCAGGATGTTCATCCCTTTGAGGGGGCATTGAGTTAGCATTTATCTTCTCGACTTTTTTCAGCAGAGGATTTGTCTAGGGTTATGCTTGTTGGGCCCAATGTGAGAGGACTGATTTTACTACTAGCCATCCAGGCCATTCTACAAAGTATTATGCATGGTTGGAGGCAAAGATTACATCGTCTAGGGCTGTATCCATAGAGCCGGAGTTTGATTCTAACAGTGGGGAACCTATGGAGGATTTGGATTCTCCCACCGAGGATGATCTATTTGCTGGGTTGTCAGCAACTCTTGTTGATTCCCCCAGTATTCTTGCTACAGTGACTCCACATTCTGCAGAGTATTTAGAGCAAAGTCTGGATCTGATGACATTTTAGAGGGATCAGGATAGGGCCTTGATGTTGACAACTCTTTTAGGTAGAGATGCCTCTCTAGTTGAGAGAGATGATGCTTTAGCTCATAGAGATACCACTATTGCTGAGCGGGACGAGGCTAGATCATCTAGAGATGCTGCTATTATTGAGCGGGACGGTGCTCTATCCGCCCGAGATGCAGCTGTTACAGATAGTATTGCATTACGGTCCCACACTATTGATATCATTGCAGAGATGAGCACGTTCATTGATGAGCACAGTGTCACCATGTAGCTGGCTGTGGATCTCTTGGCTCACATTGATACCCTTGGGAAGTAGCTCACAGAGTTACCCCCTTCTTCTGAGAGGGATGCTATGTTGGATTTGATAGCGTGCTTATCCACTAGATTGTAGATTAGCTTAAATTTTCCTGCACAGACTAGCTTAGCCATTTTTGTCATGTACATGAAACATTATATATATCAAACAGTATTATATGGCAATGAAATATATTTTGATTCACTTTCGTTTTAGTTATGCCTTGTTACTTGCTTGATATTTGTCTGTTCTCCAGGGATTGTGATCTTGATGTATTCTGAACTCCCCCGTGATGGATGGACATTGAGATGTCTCAGGATCTTGATTGTTTCTTGTATGTGGTTATGGAGAGGATTGTGGCTTTCCTTTCTGAGGTTGATCTCCCCACAGATGGTCACCGATACTCCTTTGTATTGGGGAGCCCAGCTAGTTCCATCTCTTATGGATTGGTATTTCTCTTTGAGGACTCAATGGTCACCGGTTCTCTCATTTATGTGGGGAGACCAGGTAGTTCTATCCCTTTGGTCTAAGCCGATGTGGTGTGGTTTAAAGGTTTGAAGGATGATCCCAGTACTGTTGACAAGTTTTTGTGTTTTGGTAGGGGGTGAGACCGAACCATGAATGCCTACGTACTCCCATTGATGAGGGGAGATCAGGTATGCGTAGTTCTAACCTAGCGTGAAAAGGCTGAAAGTTGTAGGTGGTGGAAAGGGTGTAGAGATTTTTTTGTTTTTTCTGTAGTTAGACCAGACCATAAAAATGGCTGCCTACGTACTCCCGTGTATTGGGGAGATCAGGTCTGCGTAGTTTGCCCCTGATGGGACAGACTGCAGATGTGAAGAAGTGTTTTATCCCTAGCGGGACAAACTGAAGGTGTGAAATGTTTGATCCCTGGTGGGACAAACTGAAGATGTGAAATGTTTGATCCCGAGTGGGACAAACTGAAGATGTGAAATGTTTGATCCCAAGTGGGACAAACTGAAGGTGTGAAATGTTTGATCCCTGGTGGGACACACTGAAGTGGTGAGAATTGTATGTAGTGAGAAAGGTTTTGAAAACCTGAATTGACTGGGGATCTGGTGATCCAAAATCAGGATGCTGGTTTGAAGGTAACTTCAGACATAGTACCGTTTCATAGTGTCCGAGTTAGTGAGTTGGGGAAATTCATCGCCATCCATCTTTTGTAATCTGAGGGCTCCTCCTATCAATACCTCCTTGATAACAAACAGGCCTTCCCAGTTTGGGCGAATTTTCCTTTAGAGTGATCTTGGTTTTCAAGAACCTTCTTTAGGACCAAGTCATGTTCTTTGAACTTCCGTAGCCAGACTTTTTTGTTGTAGGATCTAGCAATCCTTTGTTGGTATAACTAACCATGGAAGATGGCTGCGACCCGCCTTTCATCTATAAGAGACAATTGGTGGTACCAATCTTATAACCATTGGTCCTCATCCAGCTGAACATCTATCAACACTCTAAGGGATTCCATTTCCACCTCTATGGGGAGCACTGCTTCCATTCCATAGGTTAATGAGTAGGGGTTGCCTCGGTGGAAGTGCGCATTGACGTTCTGTAGGCTAATAGAGTCAGAGGCAACAAGTTAGGCCATCTTTTGTGATTTGAGGACATCTTTTGCATGATCTTTTTGATATTCTTATTAGCCACTTCAACAACACCATTCATCTTTGGACGATAGATGACGGAGTTGAGATGTTTGATGTGGAATTTACTGCATAACTCCTCCATCATTTGGTTGTTGAGGTTTCTGGCAATATCTGATACAATCACCTCTGGTTGTCCATATCAACAAATGACATTATTTCTGATGAAACCAATGATAACTTCTTTAGTAACCCTGGGGGAAGAGGCTGCTTCTACCCACTTGGTGAAGTAGTCGATCATGGTGAAGATAAATCGATGCCCATTACTGGCTTTGGGCTCGATGGGCCCGATCATGTCCATTCCCCACATTGAGAAGGCCCAGTGCGAACTCATATTGTGGAGCTCCCTTGGAGGATAGCATTCCCATGAATTTGGCATTGGTAACATCTCTTGACGTGATCATCACAATCAGCCTTAAGAGAGAGCCAGTAATGCCCTGTTCTTAGGATTTTCTTGACAAGTAGAGGGCCGCTTATGTGTAGGCCGCATACTCCACCATGGATTTCATCCAGGAGCCTCTGAGCTTGGTCTTTGTCTAGACATTGGAGAAGGCCTAATCCCGCATCTCTTTTATAGAGTGCGTCTCCGCTGAGGTTGAATTTCATAGCCATTCGATGGATCCGCTTTCTTTCAACCTGACTCGCCTCAGCGGGTGTAGATCCATCTCACAGATACTCCTTGATATGCTGATATCAAGGGTGTTGGATGGGAGGCAGTTCATCCAATACTTCTCCAATGTAGTTCCCATATTGTGGAGCCTTTTTCAGGGCATTTGTGATATTTGGCATGTCTTCCTTATCAAGTATGTTGATTAAGGAGGCCAAAGTTGCGAGTGCATTCGCAAAGTCATTCTTATTTTGAGGAATATGGAGGAAGGATATTTCTTCAAACTCCAAAGCCATCTGGATAACCTGCCGATGGTAAGGCAACAAATGTAGCTCGTTGGTGTGATAAGATCCCAGTGATTTGTGTGATTACGAATTCGGAATCTCCAAAAATAGTTAACCATCTGATGTAAGTTTCAACCCCATGATATAGCCTTCATACTCAGCTGTGTTGTTGGTCTTTGTGCAAACCGAATTTGACTAAGAATGGATATCGTTCTCGAAATGGATACCGAATCGCTTCCGGTTCAGAACCTTCCATGTTTACAGCTCCATCAAAATACATTTTCCACGGATGGTGTGTATTGTCCTGATGGTGTTGCTAAACTGTCATTACCCCTTCATCGGGGAAGTATGTTTCCAAAGGTTTGAAATCCCTTGAAGGTGAGGAGGCTAGTTGATCTACAATTCCTTGACCTTTGATAGACTTTTTAGTCACATAGACGATGTCAAACTGCTGTAGGATCAACTGCCATTTGGACAATCAATAATTCAATATGAGTTTGCTAAACACGTATTTGAGAGGATCCACACGGGATATGAGATGGATTTTGTGACTATGGATATAATGCTATAATCTCATGGAAGCCCATGTCAAAGCGCAACAAGTTTTCTCAATCAGAGTGTACTTGTGTTCACTGATACTGAATCTTTTGCTGAGGTAATAGATAGTTCTTTCTTGGCCTCTATTATCTTTCTGTCCCAGCATGCATCCTATGGCATTGTCATTGATTGACAGGTATATAAACAGGGGAATACCATCCCTGGGAGGTACCCAAATTAGAGCTTTGATTAGCTGTTCTTTGATGAGAAGGAAGGCTCTCTAACACTCATTATTCCATTACATGGAGGAGTTCTTCCTTAGCAATTTGAAGATGGGTTCACAGGTTGCTGTGAGTTGGGAGATGAATCGGCTGATGAAGTTGATTCTTCCCAAAAATCCCCGTATTTCCCTCTTTGTCTGGGGTATGAGCATTTTTGTGATGGCCTGGATTTTTGCAGGATCCAGCTCGATGCCTTTGTGGCTCACTAGGAATCCTAGAAACTTGCCTGATTTAACGCCAAAGGCGCACTTAGCTGGGTTCAGCTTCAAGTTGTACTTACGCAACTGTTTGAAGAGCTTTTTGAGATATTCTAGGTTGTCTTCCTCCCTTCAGGACTTGACAATGATGTCATCCACATAGACTTCTTTCTCTTTGTGAATTAGATTATAAAAAAGAGCCATCATGGCTCGCTGATAAGTATCTCCGGCATTGATGAGGCCAAATAATAACCATCTGTAGCAAAAGGTTCCCCAAGGAGTGATGAATGTAGTTTTCTCACGATCCTCTTCAGCAACCATGATTTGATGGTACCCAGCAAAGCAGTCAACAAAGGAGTATATGTCATACTAAGCTGTATTGTCAATGAGTATGTGGATGTACGGTACGGGAAAACTATCTTTGAGATAAGCTTTGTTCAGATCCCTATAATCCACGCAAACTCGCACCTTCCCTCTGGGTTTAGGCACGGGAACTATGTTGGATAGCCACTCAGGGTATGTTGATACCATGATGATGCCGGCTTGAAATTGTTTCACAATTTCTTCTTTGACTTTCAAACTCCACTTAGGTTTTAATCACCTGAGTTTCTGCCTGCCTGACTTGAATCCCTCTTTGATGGGAAGGCAATGAATAACGATATCAGTTGACAAATCAACCATGTCTTCATGAGACCATACAAACACATCCTGGAATTGGTTCAATAGAATAACCATGCCATTCCTTTGTCTTGGAGTAAGATCCGTACCAATCTGGATTGGTTTGGGGTTTTCTGAGGTTCCAAGGTTAAAAGAGGAGGTTTGATCAAGATTTAGCTTGGGTTTGCCTTCGACCCATTCTTTGATCTCCTGAGGTATCTCATAGTCCTCTTATTCAATCTCCATCAAGTCAGAGTCCAACTTTACATCAAAGTTATAGTCCTTGTGAAGAATAGGTACCTCATCAGCAAGTTTAGGCATATCTAACTTTAGAGTCCTGAAACAAAATGCCTTCACTTAATATATGAAACTGTTCAATCATACAAAGTGTTAGCATGAAATGACAAAAGCAACTGCTAATACTATGCAATAAAAGTAAGCAGTTATTGTTATCTACAGGGAAGAGGGAGTTTCTGCCCTTTTTACCCTTATCGGCAAATGCAAGGAGTGCTGCTCGAATTGCCAAGGGTTAAGTCCTGGTGGACAGCTGTGATGAAGGGGCTGTTATTGTCTTTCTTCTCTTGAATGATGAACATGATGTCTAGAAATTCTTCATCTAAGATATCCTTGTTCATACCTTCGGTATGTGCCAGGAAGTACATCTTCGATAACCGCCTCTTAATGTTTTGTTTGTGCCTTTGATTTCTTTCTTCCACCATCGGGTCTAGAATCAGGACTTCTTTTCCTTTAACCGATATCAGCTTAGGAAATAGCATGGCTACCACAAGGGTAGGAACCTTTAATAAAGGCCGTACAGGATTATCATCTGTAGGTTTAGGAAACAGCCTTGTAGATGAAGGAACCACTTTATGCTTGTGAGGGTTCCTATGATTAGACCCAAAGGAGTAGCCTAGTCCGGCTGTCCTTGTTTGGCTGGGACCTTGAATTGGGCATTTGATTCCTTGATAATCCTTTCCTAACCCTTGTCCAGGTTGAAAACCCAAGGATATCATCTCTTGACTTGAAGACATTACCTCGGCAGAAATTTTGGGTTTCAGAAGTGGAGCCCCAATGGGATGATAGTTAGTGTTGCTCACCTCAAGGGCCTGGAAGCTGACAGGCTCAACTTCTTCATTGAAACTGATAAGTGGTATATCACTTTGAACATGACACTCTGGCTCGGCATTGACAATGACCAGATTACTGTTGATGATATACTTGAGCTGTTGATGAAGAGTGGATGGGACGGCTCCCGCTATATGAATCCAAGGTCTTCCTAATAGTAAATTATATCCTGTAGTAATCTTGATCACTTGGAAGGATATGTAGAATGTATGTGGACAGATTTTCACGGGCAACTCAATCTCTCCAACAACATTTCGCCGAGATCCATCAAAACCTTTGATGATTGTATGGCTTCTTCGAATCCTATTGAGATTGATGTTCATTTTTTCTAATGTGGCATAGGGGCAGATGTTTAGGGATGATCCTCCATCTATTAGCACTCCTTTGACCACATATCCAAAAGACATAACCGCTATGTACAACGATTTGCGATGACCTGTCCCTTCGGGAGGTATGACATCATCGGTGAATGATATCACATTACTATTGAAGATTTGATCAACCAGATGATGGAGTTTTTCAACATCCACTCTCTTTGGCAAGTGGGCTTCTTCTAATACTTTCAGTAAGACCTTCCGGTGATCTTCTGAAGAGAAAAAGAAGTCTAGAATAAAGATCTATTGTGGAGCTTCTTTCAAGCTTTGAACCACCTTGGCTTCATTGTGTCCCATCTTACGGAGGAATTCTTCAATCTTTTCCCTGGGCACTTTCCCCTTATATCTGATTATAGACTTCATCACTCGTTGAGGAAGATATAGTGGATTTTCTTTAGACACTGCAATAGTTATATTTGATGTTGATACTTTTGCCTCTCCATAATTTCATGGGACTTTTTTAAGGCTGACAACAGGATACTGTGGCCTGAATGGTAGTATGATTGCCTTTGGTGCAACCATTTTCAAAGGGTTTTCAACACCTTTGAGCTAAATTGGTTGAATTGTAAGTGGTGTGACAGCCAAATCTCCTCCAGAGGATATAACTACTACAACTTCCTTCCATCCTGGAGGGAATGTGTTCCCACTCTCAGATGATACATCGTCATTGTCTGCCATTTGCAGGTCACCACTGTCAACCATATTTTGAATAAGATGGTGGAGTGCCCAACATTCCTTAGTGCTGTGACCACGAGAGTGGGAGTGGTATTGACATACTCCAGTAGCATAAAACCTCTTTGAGCGTGAATCGAGTAGCAGTGCCATGATTTTTCCCTCATTGATCAGCATCTGCAATATTTCTTCCATCGATTGGCCTAAATAGGTGAATTCCCTTTTGTTGGCAAAGTCCCGACGGGCTTTTGCGATGCCCCCAAAATAGGTATACATCACCCATTCTGAGTCGCCAAATACATGGTACAAAATTCAAATACAACTTAATTAATTCAACTGTCATGTAATATGAAAAAACATAAACTAAGAGTTTTAATACGAATATTGTCTTCTAGACAATATCCACTCTCAAATTCAATATTATTACAATTATTATCATATTATTTCATAGAATAGTGAGGACTACTAAAACAACCATCTGGACCATCACTCCGTTCCCCGACTAGTCCTAGCTATATTCTCATTTCTTGAAGAGAACAATGAAAGCAAAGGGTGAGCTCAACTAGCCCAGTAAAGAATATTATGAGTAAGATAATGGAGATTAAATTATCATTAGCCTTAAACAGGGTTAAACTGATAGAATATAATAGACAACAAGTTTAACTGCAACAGAACAAACAATCTATTAAAAGAGTCAAGTAGAGCATGATATCTACTTTCTTCTATGAATTAAAAGTTAATCATTAATTTTATCGTTGAGACTCAGCTCAATAATTAATCCATATCACTGAATTATCCATGCACTACAGGCCAAGGATATTCATTATTATCACCAATGGTCATGATCGTGCCAACAACTGTCCATCAATGCACTACGGGCCAATGAGGACTTTTATCACATCATTTGTAACATTACGGGTCATGATTATACCGAATGATCCCTGGTCATAATCATACCAACCCACAGTCCATCTATGCACTACGGGCCAAAGATGACTTTCATAACAATATAAACACGAGGATGATGACAATGATATAAGAATTCAATTAAATGCAAGCAAAGGATAAATTCTAAAGATTTATAATTTAATTTATCCAGAATTCAATAATGTCCAAATTGTCAACATGATACTGCTTTGTAGAGTAAAATTCAAGAATAATATTGTATCAAAAATGATTTGGATAGAAAAGAAATTAATTATTGTCATGAATAGTACCCTGGGTGAAAAGTACCCGAGTGAATACCCCGTAAATAGTACTTTGGGAAAAGTACCCCGTGAATAGGACTCCAGCATGAAAAGATTAAAACTTATCAAGAACGCTTAGAATAATATTTTTATGAAAATATACTGGATGAAGCGCAAATATCAAGGATATTCTACTAATTTCAGAAATTATAGAAGCAATACTTACCATAGTAAGTTTAAATTTAGGAATATGAAATGAAATAATATCCCTTCCATACTATGGAGTATGAAAGAAAATAATATTTCTTACGAGTATTGAAATAAAATAATATCCTTTACCTTAGTAGAAACTGGATTTGACTGGAATATCGGATATTATTCTGAGAAAATCTTGCAGAAAAAAAAACTACACTCAAAGTATCCTTATACTCAAGAAAAATACTCACAATACTATAGAATAAGAGTTTCTGATATTGAAATGGTGTGTTTTAGGAAGGAGGGGTTACCCCCTATTTATAGTACATCACGGAGGAGAAAACCAACTGAATCAGCCTAACTCTGCTAAATTTGTTGCTCCGCCTAACCTACTGCACATGCATGCCTAACTCTTCCTTTGTTTTGATTGGATGAGGGCCCACCAATTATTTGAAAACAAGGAAATCATTCCTTGCCTAACTCTTCCCATTTCTTCTCTGCCAAATTCATTATTTCCCATCTTTATGGGCCCACAAAAGTTAGGCAACACTACTTTGCTGACTTTTATTCAAGCCACCAAAAATATACAAAGCATTCACATATCCGTATGTGTGTGTATATATATATATATATATATATATTATAATATTATTATTTAAACATTTATAATATATTTAAATAAATATTTTATCGGAGAAGATAATTGTAATTCCACAGAAAAATATGCCAAACTTTCAACAAATATCTCATGTTGAATTTCTTCATTTAAATCAAAATTGAACCAATATCCACCACATAATAATTAATATTATAAGCTCACAATATCAACAACCAGATCATTCCCAGGAAAGAGGGGGCTTTCCGATAAGAATTTATCCTTATTGGCGTGCAATTAGATGACCAAACCCCTTTCCTCGACAGAATTTTCTAGACATTGTCAATAATGCTAACTAATAATATGAATAATTGTGTCGCGTTAATTATTAATTTAATAATATAAAATATTGTGTAGATAAAACTGTGACAATAATTGAATCAATAATATGAGATACTGTGCAACAATTACTGTGGTAATTATTGAATAAAACTGAGTGACTTCAAACGTAAGCATCAATAATCAAAGATTCTATACAATACCGTGTGCTACTATGCAACCACACGTATTACTGTACTTTTATCAACGGGTATTTCATTAGTTAACAGTAAAACTTTCGCCGTTATTTTTATAAAAAGATAATTTTGTCATTTTCTAACTCCGACAATAATTCTGTTGTGGGGTTCACAAATGATTATGCCGTCGTACGAATATTCCCTAACAAAATGAATATTGCTCGACCAACCGAATATTTTATAACAACTTGCTTACTTTGAAAAATTTATAAATATTACCCACAACTATAACATTATAACAAATTCACACTTTAATATTCAAAAATATAATTCGAGAAAAATTAATCTTTATTTATTAAAGTTGGGGTCTTATAACCTCCCCTTCTTATGAAATTTTGTCCTCGAAATTAGGGTATATACCTGGTATGTCAAAGAGGTGAGGTGAGGATTCTAACTCCCAGGTCATTTACTCAACATCGTGGTTTCTCCACAAAACTTTGACTTGAGGTATAACCTTGGAGCGTAGAATATGTTCCTTCTTATCCAAGATTTTAACAGGTACGTCTTCCTACGTTAAATCTTCCGTTATCTCGTCTGGTTCTAACTCAATAATGTGGTTTGGGTCTTCCACATATTTACGTAACATGGATATGTGAAAAAAGTTATGAACACGAGACATACTTTGCGGTAAGGCGAGTCTATAAGCCACAGTTCCTACTCGATCAAGGATTTCAAATGGGCCAATGAATCGAGGATTGAGCTTTCCTCTCTTTCCAAATCTTGTAATTGCTTTCTATGGAGCAACATGTAACAACACATGTTCTCTAATATTGAATTCCACGTCCTTTCGATGAAGATCAACATAACTCTTTTGTCGATCTTGTGAGGTCTTTATACGTTGCCGGATCATTTGAATCTTTTTCATAGTCATACGTACCAACTCCGGTCCCAACAACGTTGCTTCACCCACCTCATCCCAGCATACTAGAGAAAGACACTTTCTTCTATACAACGCCTCAAATGGGGCCATGCCGATACTTGCTTGATAACTGTTATTGTAGGAGAATTCCACCAATGGCAAGAACTTGTCCCAACTTCCTTTGAAGTAAAGGACACAGAGTCTTAATAGATCCTTCAGAGTTTGAATAGTCCTCTCTGACTGCCTGTCCGTTTGAGGATGATATGCCGAACTGAATCGTAAATCCGTGCCCATAGCTTTCTACAAACTGACCCAAAACCGTGAAGTGAATCTTGGGTCTCGATTGAAACTATGGATACCGGCATACCATGCAGTCTTACAATCTTATTTATGTACATACGAGCAAGACGTTCAAGTGAATAAGTTTCTCGTATAGGTAAAAAATGAGTAGACTTGGTCAATCTATCAACAATGACCCAAATTGCATCTATGCCTTGAGAAACCTTGGGAAGACCGGTAAAGAAATCCATGGTAATGTGCTCCAACTTTTATTCTGGAATTTTAAGTGGTTGCAATGGACCTTTTGGCACTTAATGCTCCGCTTTGACTCGTTGACAAGTTAGACACCTTGAGATAAACTCTGCGATCTCTCTATTCATATTGCTCCACCAAAATGTATGTCGAAGATCATGATACATTTTGGTACTCCCAGGATGGATTGCAAACGGTGTGTTATGTGCCTCCATTATGATCTTATGTTTCAAATCAGAGTCATTAGGAACACAAAGTCTCGAGTTAACTCTAAGTATTCCTTCTTCATCGATTCTTGCTTCCGAAATAGCACCTTCTTGCACTTTCTTCTTCATACGCATAAGCTTTAGGTCTGTAGTTTGAGCAGCTTTAACTTTATCGATTAAAGTCAGTTCTACTCGTATATTTACTATCATCATGTGGGTCCCTGGAGTCTTTATCTCTATCTCCATCCTTTGCAAGTCATATAAAATGGGCCTTTTCGTTGACAATATCGCACTCGTACCCGCATATGATCTTCTGCTCAATGCATCAGCTACCACGTTTGCTTTTTCAGGATGGTATTGACAGGTATGATCATAATCTTTCAACAATTCAAGCCAACGTCATTGCCGCATGTTAAGTTCCTTTTGAGTGAAGAAATATTTGAGGCCTTTATGATTCATAAAGATCTCCACCTTCTCCCCATACAGGTAATGCCTCCAGATTTTAAGTACGAAAACGACAACTACCAGATTTTAAGTAGGATAATTCCTCTCATATTCTTTGAGTTGTCGTGAGACATAGGCTATGACTTTCCCATGTTGCATGAGAACACATCCTAAACCTTTGCATGAAGCATCACTTTAGATGACAAATCCCTCCGAACCAGATGGTATTGTCAGAACAGGTGCTAAAATGAGTCTCCTCTTGAGTTCTTGAAAACTCTTCTCGCATTCCTCGCTCTAACTGAATTTTGTATCTTTTTGAGTCAGTTGAGTTAATGGAGTAGCAATTCAAGAAAACCCTTCTACGAATCTCCGATAATAACCAGCTAAGCCGAGAAAGCTACGTACTTCGGTCACTGACTTAGGTTTCTCCCAGTTTTGAATTGCTTCAATCTTTGCCGGGTCAACAGATATTCCATGATTTGATATCACGTGCCCAAGGAATGCTACTTCCTCAAGCCAAAACTCGCATTTCTTCAACTTGGCATATAGCTTGTTTTCACGAAGCTTTTGAAGTATCAGTCTCAAGTGTTGCTCATGATCTTCACAGCTTTTGGAGTAAATGAGGATGTCATCAATAAAGACAATCACAAAATGATCCAAATATTCCTTGAATACTCGGTTCATCATATCCATAAAGGCATCAGTAGCATTAGTCAATCCAAAAGACATGACTAGGAATTCGTAATGCCCGTACCGAGTTCTGAAAGCAGTCTTTAGAATGTCATCAGTTTTAATCTTTAATTGATGATATCCGAAACAAAGATCGATCTTTGAAAAGAATTTGGCGCCTTGCAACTGGTCAAACAGATCATCAATACGAGGTAACGGGTACCTATTTTTGATGGTGATATGATTCAACTCCCGATAATCAATACAAAGTCGCATACTTCCATCTTTCTTCTTCACGAATAGAACAGGAGCACCCCAAGGAGACGTACTAGAACGAATGAAACTGATGTCTAACAATTCCTGTAGTTGAGTTTTTAACTCCTGAAGTTAAATAGGAGCCATTTCGATATTAGGCTTTGGAAATGGGTTTTATACCGGGTTCAAGGTCAATACCAAATTCAATTTCACGCTCTGGGGGTAGGCCAGGAAGTTCTTCAGGGAATACGTCAGGAAATTTATTAACAATAAAAATATCATTCAAATCTGACGTATTTTTATTTAAATCTGTGACATAGGCTAAGAAAGCTTGACATCCGTTTTTTAGTAAACGAATAGCTGTATGGCTTGATATGATAATGATTGACTTTAGTGGTTTGGTTGCTTGAATTATCATAATAGGTTGGTTAGGAATATGAAAACTAACAACCTTACGAAAATAATCAATTTTTGCATGATGTGTAGTTAACCAATCAATCCCCAAAATCACATCAAATGCAAGTATTTTTAAGGAAATAAGATCGACAGGTAATGTGAGTGTACTGATTTGAACCAAACAAGACTTATAAATAGAGGATGTAATGAAGGTTTCTCCCAACGGAGTTTCAACAGATAAGTCAAAGTCTAATTTCTCTGGAGTCAAATTTAAACATTGAGCGCAAGTAGTAGAAATAAAAGAATGGGTAGAACCGGTATCAAATAAGGTATAGACGTCGCTAGAGTTTATGATTAGCTTACCCGTGATCACCTCGTTTGGATTCCTCGCTTTTTGGGAGGTTACGACAAACGCTCTCCCTTGAACTACTGGTTTTGTCTTATCTGGGACGGCCTTTGATGCCTCTATCCCAGCTGGACTTGATTTTGGTGCACGACAAAATTGAGCTAGGTGACCTCTCTTCCAATTGTAACATGCTTTGGATTTCTGCGTACAGTTTGGACTGATGTGTCCCTCCCCTCCGCATTTGTAACATACGACTGGCGGTCGTTCTCCTTCTTCAACAACAGGTTCTGGTGCTGACGTCTTTCCATCATTATTGAATCTCCTCTTCTTGAAATGTCCATTCTTTTAGTCTTGGCCATGATTACCACCGAAGTGGTTACCATTTCTGGCATGTTGATTCCCTCCACATTTGTTGTCACCGCTTCGATGATTGCTACCACTGGTATTATCGACTTGTCGGCTGCTCTCTCTTGGTTGGGTTGACTCATTATCACGCTCCAATAACTGAGCCCTATTTACAACATCTGAATACAAACACAGTTTGTGAGAAATGAGGTATTGACGTATTTCGGGTCTCAAACCTCGCAGAAACATTCGCGTCATTCTCTCCTCATTATCAACCAAATGGGATGCAAACTGGGACAACTCGACAAACTTAGCCTCGTACTACGACACTGTCATGTTGTTTTGCTCCAGCTTGATGAACTCCACCTCCTTCATGTGACGAATACTTTCAGGAAAGTACTTGTTGTTGAACAATTCTTGGAACTTCTCCCAAGACATCTTCAGTGCACCAGGTTGAGTATGCTTTACAGATTCCCATCAGTAATTTGCCTCTCCTCACAATATGAAGGTGGCAAAAGGAACCTTTTTCTCCTCGGAGCATCCCAAGATATCAAATATCTTGGTGATCTGCTTTATCCCCGTCTCTGCCTTAAGTGGTTTTGGCTCTCCAAAAAATTTCGGTGGTCCCAGCTCCTTGAATTGCTTAGCGGTGACTGTCCGAGAGTTGCCAGTGTTTTCACCTGCATTTTAAACAAAAATCGCTCTCGCCTGATGTTGCATGAATTGCATAAAGCCTCTAAACATCCCATCATTCATCATTTGATCGGTGTTGTTGTTTACCTAAGGATTATTGCCTTTCTAATGTACATTATCATAGGTATTGATCGTTGGTGACTCAACGGTCTCATGTGCTCCATTGCTTATCTCAACATTTTCGGATGTCATTTTCAAACACTGCCACAAAACAAGGGTTAATTGACATGCCACATATTATCCCTATACTCTGACCGACCAATTAAATAACAAATAAACTTAGGTAGGTCATACTAGCGAAGGAATTACCCGCCTCTCCCCCTAGTTCTAGTCTCACATCTTAGCTAGAGATCATATCCCTAAGCTCTGATACCAACTGTGACGCTCCCAAAATAGGTATACATCACCCATTTTGAGTCGCCAAATACATGGTATAAAATTCAAATACAACTTAATTAATACAACTGTCATGTAATGCGACAAAACATAAACTGAGAGTTTTAATATGAATATTGTCTTTTAGACAATATCCACTCTCAAATTCAATCTTATTACAATTATTATCATATTATTTCATAGAATAATGAGGACTACTAAAACAACCATCTGGACCGTCACTCCGTTCCCCGACTAGTCCCAGCTATATTCTCATTTCCTGAAGAGAACAATGAAAGCAAAGGGTGAGCTCAACTAGCCCAGTAAAGAATATTATGACTAAGATAATGCAGAATAAATTATCGTTGGCCTTCAACATGGTTAAACTGATAGAATATAATAGACAACAAGTTTAACTGCAGCGGAACAAACAATGTAAAATCCCAAATTTTACGAATAAAGATTTAATTTTCTCGAAATATTTTTTTGAAAATTATGGTGTGAATTTGAGATAATATTATAGTTGTGGGTAGTATTTATAAATTTTGTAAAGTATGCAAGTTGTTATATAATATTCGATTGGTAGGGGAATATTCATTTTAACAGGGAATATTCGTACGACGGCACAATCATTGAGAAAACGACAAAAATATTTTTATGAAAATAACTACGAAAGTTTTACCATTAATCTTTGTTGAACTACTCGGTAGTAAAAGTACGAGAATCTGGGCGTGGTTGCATAGTATACACGCGGTATTAATTATTGATGCTTTACGAGAAATCACTCGGTTATACTCAATTATTGCTACAATAATTGTTTGCATCATATCTCTCATATTATTGATTCGATTATTGTCACAAAGATCATATCGCATTATATGTTAGATTATTAAATCAATAATTGAGACGACAAAGTTATTCATATTATTAAATTACAATATTTACAATGTCTAGAAATTCTATCAAGGAGAGGTTTGGTCACCTAATTGCGCGCCAATAGGGAGAAATCCTTATCGGAAAGCCCCCTCTTTCCTGGGAACAACCTGGTTGTTAAATATTGTGAGTTATAATATTAATGATGAATAAGTTCGTGTTGATTAAAGATGAATTTGATAGTTCCATTGTGTTGGGATTATTTGTGTTAGTAGAAATCGACATCTATTCTGAGGATAATTGATGTCTGCAGGTTATATTGTTCAATCAAGTATTCGGAACACTTTTTGTGTCGGATTACTATTCACGAGTTACTATTCATGAGTTACTATTCACGAGTAACTATTCATGAGTTACTATTTATGAGTTACTATTCACGAGTTACTATTCACGAGTTACTCTTCACCCGAACAATATATTTCTTTTTGGTCCAAATTATTTTTGGGTACAATATTATTCCATGAGGAGATGTGCTAATTTTTTAGATCGTTGGTTGAATTTATAATAGTAAATCAATATGGATCGCTGGTTTAAAGTTTTAATAGTGAATCAGTATGGACCGTTGCTTTAAGTTTTAATATGGACCGTCCGTTTAAAAGTAAATCAATCTGGACCGTTCATGAATTAGTTACTATTCAATCCATTCTCCTATAAATAGAAGCTCATTCCTTCATTATTTCTTACGAATTCACTGAAACTCTAGAGAGAGAAATTATAGAGAGAAAGAAGAAGAGTATTCTGCTACTTCACTACTTCTATATCAAGTTTTTTCTTTATAAGGTAAGGGGTATTATTTCTTTTGTATTCATGAAGAGAACTTCTGTTATTCCATTCTTTATTATTACATTGGAATAACTTTTTGTATCTGTGAGTTACCCTATACTTGGTGAAATTCTTCTATTATTCTATTATTTATTATTCTCGTTGGAATATCCACATGCATGCGTTTTCTGTTGGACTGGTTAAAATCTTTATTATTTTGTTGGAATATATGTATCACATGCTTTTCGCTTGGGACGGGTTCCGTTATTTATTATTCTCATTGGAATAACTTTTGTCGCGGTTTATCACATGTCCGGTGATTTCTTTTGTTATTCCATTCTTTATTATGCTCGGTTGGTTAAAGTTTTGACTTCTATACTCCATGAAATTAGTGGAATATCATTGATATTTGCGCTTCATCCAAATATTTTTCATGGAAATATTCTTCGAGCATTCTTGAATTTTACTCTACAAAGAAGTATCATGTTGACAATTTGGGACGTTATTAGTTCCTGGATAAATTAATTCTTGAACTTGTTTTATTGAATTTTTATATCATTGTCATCATCCTCATGTTTATATTTTATTGAAAGTCATCTGTGGCCTATAGTGCATAGATGGACTTGGTATGATTATGACCAGGGATTATTCGGTATAATCATGACCATAATGTTACAAATGATGTGGTAAAAGTCCTCATTGGCCTGTAGTGCATTGATGGACAGTTGTTGGTATGATCATAACCATTGAAGAATACACGAATATCCTTGGCCCGTAGTGCATGGATAATTTATGGTCGTGATACTAATGAATATCCTTGGCCGTAGTGTAGGGATGATGTGGATTATTTATGAAGCTGAGTCTCAGCGATAAAAGTGATGAAAAACTTTTTAAATCATATAAGATAGTAGATTTTATTCTCTACTTGACTCTTTTAATGGATTGTTTATTCCGCTGCAGTTAAACTTGTTGTCTATTGTATTTTATCAGTTTAACATTGTTGAAGGCTAATGATAATTTATCCTGCATTATCTTAGTCATAATATTTCTTACTAGGCTAGTTGAGCTCACCCTTTCTTTCACCGTTCTCTTCAGGAAATGAGAACGTAGCAGGGACTAGTCGGGGAACGGAGTGATGGTCCAAATGATAGCATTAGTAGTCCTCACTATTCTATGAAATAGTGTGATAATAATTGTAATGAGGACTTATTCTGAGAGTGGATATTGTCTAGAAGACAATATTTGTATTAAAACTTACAGCTCTTATTGTATATTTAAGATTGTTTTTGTATTCTGTACCATGTATCTGGCGACTCAAGATGGGTGATGTATACCTATTTTTGGGGCATCACAAACAATCTATTAGAAGAGTGAAGTAGAGCATGATATTTACTGTCTTCTATGGTTTAAAAGTTTATCATCAATTTTATCGCTGAGACTCAGCTCAATAAATAATCCACATCACTGAATTATCCATGCACTACGGGCCAAGGATATTCATTATTATCACCAACGGTCATGATCGTGCCAACAACTATCCATCAATGCACTACGGGCCAATGAGGACTTTTACCACATCATTTGTAACATTACGGGTTATGATTATACCGAATGATCACTAATCATAATCATTCCAACCCACAGTCTATCTATGCACTACGGGCCAAAAATGACTTTCATAACAATATAAACATGAGGATGATGACAATGATATAAGAATTCAATTAAATGCAAGCAAAGGATAAATTCTAAAGATTTATAATTTAATTTATTCAGAATTCAATAATGTCCAAATTGTCAACATGATATTGCTTTGTAGAGTAAAATTCAAGAATAATATTGTATCAATGATTTGGATCGAAAAGAAATTAATTTTTGTCATGAATAGTACCCCGGGTGAATAGTACCCGAGTGAATAGTACTTTGGGAATAGTATCCTTTGAATAGTACTCCGGCATAAAAAGGTTAAAACTTATCAAGAACGCTTAGAATAATATTTTTATGAAAAGATAATGGATGAAGCGCAAATATCAAGGATATTCTACTAATTTCAGGAATTATAGAAGCAATACTTACCATAGTAAGTTTAAATTTAGAAATATGAAATGAAATAATATCCATTCTATACTATGGAGTATGAAAGAAAATAATATTTCTTACGAGTATTGAAATAAAATAATATCCTTTACCTTAGTAGAAACTGGATTTGACTGGAATATCGGATATTATTCTGAGAAAATCTTGTAGAAAAAAAACTACACTCAAAGTATCCTTATACTCAAGAAAAATACTCACAATACTATAAAATAAGAATTTTTGATATTGAAATGGTGTGTTTTAGGAAGGAGGGGTTACCCCTATTTATAGTACAACACGGAGGAGAAAACCAATTGAATCAACCTAACTTTGCCAAATTTTTTCCTCCGCCTAACTTACTGCACATGCATGCCTAACTCTTCCTTTGTTTTGATTGGATGAGGGCCCACCAATTATTTGAAAATAAGGAAATCATTCCTAGCCTAACTCTTCCCATTTCTTCTCTGCCAAATTCATTATTTTCCATCTTTATGGGCCCACAAAAGTTAGGCAACACTACTTTGCTGACATTTATTCAAGCCACCAAAAATATACAAAGTATTCACATATCCGTATGTATATATATATATATATATATAGTTATAATATTATTGTTTAAATAATTATAATATATTTAAATAAATATTTTATCGGAGAAGATAATTGTAATTCCACAGAAAAATATGTCAAACTTTCAACAAATATCTCATGCTGAATTTCTTCATTTAAATCAAAATTGAACCAATATCCACCACTTAATAATTAATATTATAAGCTTACAATATCAATAGCTAGATCATTCCCAGGAAAGAGGGGGCTTTCCGATAAAGATTTATCCTTATTGGTGCGCAATTAGATGACCAAACCCCTTTCCTCAACAGAATTTTCTAAACATTGTCAATAATGCTAACTAATAATATTAATAATTATGTCACGTCAAATATTAATTTAATAATATAAAATATTATGCAGATGAAACTGTGACAATAATTGAATCAATAATATGAGATACTGTTCAACAATTACTGTGGCAATTATTGAATAAAATTGAGTGACTTCTCACGTAAGCATCAATAATCAAAGATACTATACAATACCGTGTGCTACTATGCAACCACGCGTATTACTATACTTTTATCAACGAGTATTTCAACAGTTAACGGTAAAACTTTCACCGTTATTTTTATAAAAAGATAATTTTGTCATTTTCTAACTCCGATAATAATTCTGTTGTGGGGTCCACCAATGATTATGCCGTCGTATGAATATTCCATGACAAAACGAATATTCCCCGACCAACTGAATATTTTATAACAACTTGCTTACTTTGCAAAATTTATAAATATTACCCACAACTATAACATTATAACAAATTCACACTTTAATATTCAAAAATATAATTCGAGAAAAATTAATCTTTAATTATTAAAGTTGGGGTCTTACAGCTTTTGCTTTTGCTTTTCTAGCAAGATTTTCCTCCAATGTTTCACTTTTTGGAATAAGTGGTGGGGTACTTGTGATGGGAGAAAGGAGGCTAGCATGCTCCTAACTAAACAACTGATATGTGACTTGGTGTTGATAAATCACCAGTTCTGCCAATTGATTGACTTGTTCGCTAAGAGCCTTTAACTCTCGTTTCATCATGACCTGAAACTCTGAATAATCCCATCTGTCGGCATTATCCTTGCATATTTGGGATGAACTGTAAGACCCCGAATTTTACGAAATGAAAGTATTCAATTTTTATAATTATTATTCTATTTAGTAAATGGTTAAATTGATAAAAGTACAGTAATACACGTGGTTGCATAGTAGCACACGATATTGATTATTGATGCTTATGTGAGAAGTCACTCAGTTATACTCAATTATTGCTACAATAATTGTTGCATCATATCTCTCATAATATTGATTCAATTATTGTCACAGTATCATCTGCATAATATTTTATATATTATTAAATCAATAATTGAGACGAAAAAGTTATTCATATTATTATTTGCAATATTGACAATGTCTAGAAGTTCTGTCAAGGAGAGGTTTGGTCATCTAATTGCGCGTCAATAAGGAGAAATTCTTATTAGTAAGCCCTCTCTTTCCTGGGAACGACCTGGTTGTTAAATATTATGAGTTATAATATTAATGATGAATGTTATTAAAAATTGAATTTGAGTTCGGAGTTGAATTTGGAGACGCGAACGTGATATTTGAGTCCGGAACGATGAAACTAATAGAAATAGACTATAAACACAAAATTTGTCAGGGTTGACTTTTTGGTCAAAAAAGTCAACAGTTGACTTTTTCAGAAAAAGTCAAACTTCAAAATTTCAAAAATAAATTTTTTGAGAAAAATATTTCCATTGTGTTGGGATTGTTAGTGTTAGTGGAAATTGACATTTATTTCGATAATAATTGATGTCTGGAGGTTATATTGACCAATCGGGTAATTAATCGAATAAATGAGCAATTAATTGCTATTAATTCACATGATTATAACTATTTGTTCACATGTGTGTACTATTGATTCACATTCATGTACTATTAGGGGAGGTGGTGCAAGATTGATAATACTTGCATGACTAAGTTAAAAATGGAGGTATAGATGGAGGTACTATACTGTAATTCGTATTTTCACATGATTATAACTATTGAGTCACATGATTGTACTATTAATTCACATTATTTACTATTAGGAGAAGTGGTGCAAGTTTGATAATACTTGCAGGACTAAATTAAAAATGAAAGAAAAGTTGAAGATATTATACTGTAATATTTCGAGCCCAAAACATGCAATTATAGAAACTTTATTTTCCTATAAATAGAAGCTCATTCTTCCTTCATTTCTCACCAATTCACTAAAGCTATACAACAATTATTATAGAGAGAAATTATAGAGAGAAAGAAGAAGAGAAGTCTGCTACTTCACTATTCCAGTATCCAGTTTTTTCTAAGTTAAGGGGTATTATTTCTTTCGTATTCATGAAGAGAGCTATTGTTATTCCATTCCTTATTATTATATTGGAATAACTTTTGTCTATCGTAATCTTAACGCATACATGGTGAAATTCTTCTATTATTCCTTTTTTTATTATTACATTGGAATATTACATGCATGCGGATTACGCATGACACGGGTTCCGATTCTTTATTATTCATTGGAATATCCTGTCTGCGGATTACGCATGACCTGGCTCCATTCTTTATTATTTTGTTGGAATAACCTGTAAGACCCCAAATAATTAATAAATGAAATTTAATTTCCTCTAATTATTATTTTGAAATAGTAAGGGTTGATGTGATTAATGTGGATAGTTATGGGTAAAATACGAAATATTTCAAAATAAGCAAGTGGTTATAAAATATTCATTGTTGTCGGGGAATATTCGTTTGGTCGTGGAATATTAAATGATTGTCGGGAATATTAAATGCGACCAGTAGCATCCATGTGTGGGCCCCATAACGGAAAGCGATTGGAGGAAGAAAGCGACAAATATAAGTTGTTTAAAAATAACGGCGTAATTATTACTGAATTTACCTTTGTTGGAATACCCGTTGGTTAAAAACACGATGTCTGGCGTTGTTGCACAAGATAGACACGGTATTGCACCAATTATTGACTCTCTACGTAAGAAGGCACTACTCAATAATGGTTACATGATAATTCTTGCTCAAAGTATTTTATTGGTTCAATAATTGTTGTGTTGATATTTTTTATATTCTTTGTTGTTTCAATAATTGTCATTACACAAGATTTTTCATTATCGCTAATAATTCATATTATCCGAATAATATTATTAGATAACATTATTGGCAATGTCTAGAAAGTTACATCTAAGGAGAGGTTTGGTCACCTAATTGCGGCGCGAAGAAGGAAAAATTCTTATTGGAAAGCCCCTCTTTCACGGGAAGCGCACGGTTGTCGATATTGTGATTCGTAATATTATTTGTGAATAATTAATTATTGATTCATATGATGAGGAAAATATTGATTTTATGTGGATATAGATGGAGAAAATTTTAATGTGACAATTGTTGAAAATTAAAATTTTATCTTTTACGATAAAATAATTCATTTAAAATATATATATATATATATATTATATTTTAATAATATAATAATGGTGATATTTTTACAATGAATGTGGGATATATGAGTATACGAGGAGGAAGAGTATTTTGTTGCAATAAATGTTTAAAAATATGTTAAACATGTCGGTGGACCCCATTTATTGGATCGAAATTTGATTATAGCTTTGTAAAATCGCTTGATTTGTGGATTTGGTCAATTTCATTTGGAATTTGAAAACATTTTCTTCTGCAAAGTTGTAAATAATTGAATTTCCTATAAAAACTCAGAAGACTCGAATTTTCTAACAAAAGGGCTATTTATTGTGAATTATTGAAGTTTCGGAGTTCCGAAATAATTGATTTTTGGAAGTTTTAATTGTTTTGAAATAACAAAAACGTTTTTTATATGTTGTGAGCCTCATTAATCACATGCTAGGTGGGTGATTTGATTCCCAAAGGATGGCGTAGAAATCTTTTTATAAATATATTATTATATTAAATTTTCTGCTTTGGTGTTCTAAGCAATTTCCTATAAATAGGTGCTTAGGTTAGAATTGAAAATCACACCAGAAACTGAAGTTTTCTCTCTCTATATTATCGAGCGTATTCTTGTGAGTATTTTGAGTATACTTTGAGTATTGCTACGGTGAAAGTTCAAGTTATAGCCTATATCCGATTATTCCGATTAAATCTTGTCTTTCGAGGTAAGGGATATTATTTTGTTTCGTAATGATATTATTTCTTCAATATCATTATCTTTGAAATATTGATTACGAAGTTTTTTTATCAAATTTGGAACTTTTGGTGTGTGAGTTACTATTTACATATACGGCACTATTCACGTATCTGATCTTATTCACGAATCACGGCCACTATTCATCGAAAAATGAAAATTTTCCTTTTCGTCAAAATATCTATTGTGGATACTAGTTTTGATTGTATCCATGTTTTGATCATTCTTGAATTTTACACCACTATGATTATTTTTGAGGTATTTTTGGACGTGGATAAAACAAAGTACTGAATCCTTAATCCTTAATCCTTGTCATTTTGTTTCTTTGGATTCATTTCTTTAAAAAAAAAAAATATTTTCATCATCCTCAGTCTTAAATGATGATATTATTGAATATCTTTGGCCTGTAGTGCAAAGATGATTGATTTCTGATGAATATCTTTGGCCTGTAGTGCAAAGATGAATGATTTCTGATGAATATCTTTGGCCGTAGTGCAAAGATGAACAGGTATTTAGATGAACATGACCAACTGGTGAATGTCCTTGGCTTTCGTAGTCTGAGGATGAATATATGATTCCAGATATATATTGATTGATGTTACAGGATAAAAATATTGATGATGGACTGTTAAATTCATAGATATTAGTAGATTTCATCCTCTACGTAACTCTTCTATGAATTAATATTTTCATCCATTGCAGTATTGATTTAAAACTTGTTGTCTATTGTATTCTATTAAATTTTTCCCCCTGTTGAAGACTAACAATAATTTGTTGTATATTATCTTAGTCATAATATTCTTTCTTTGGGCTAGTTGAGCTCACCCTTTTCCTTTTTGTTCCATTTTTCTTCTCGTGGAGGCGAGAATGTAGAAGTACAGTCGGGGTATGGAATGATGGTTTTAGAGAGTTGTTTAGTAGTCCTCACCATTTTTGTAAAATAATGTATCAATAATTATGATGAGAATTTATTTGTATGTGGATATTGTTTAGATGGCAATATCTGTATTTAAACTCACGATTTCTTTGTTGTAATAATAAAGTTGTAGTTGTTTACATGCAGGTGTATTGACAACTCGAGAATGGGTGATGTATACCTATTTTGGGGGTGTCACGGTTGGTATCGAGCTAGGGATATGATCTCTGGCGGAGATCGGGAATAGAACTAGGAGGAGAGGCGAGTAAATCCGTCGCTAGTGTGTCCTACCTAAGCTTATTTGATAGTTGGTCAATATATAGGGATATTATGTGATATATTGATTTCCTTAATTAACCCTTGTTTTATGACAGTATTTGAGAATGTCGACTGAGAATATTAACAATGGAAATGAGACCGTGGAGACGCCTGTACTCACCAACGAGGAGAACGTGCAACAGGCTAGCAATGTTCCTCCTGTGAACAACACCACTGATCAGACGATGAACAACGCAATGTTTAGAAGCTTTTTGCAGTTCATGCAAAATCAGACGAGGGAGACTCGTGTTCAAAACATAGGAGGAAATGATAGCAATTCACGGGTTGTCACAGCCAAGCAGTTCAAAGAGTTGGGACCACCAGAATTTAAGGGAAAGCCAGATCCGATCATGGCAGAAACATGGGTCAAGTAAATTACCAAGATATTTGATGTCTTGGGATGCACAGAGGAACAGAAGGTTCCATTCGCCACCTTTATGTTCCGTGGCGAAGGCGGACTCTTGGTGGGAGTCTATGAAGCGTACCCATCCAAATTATTACTCGGCATGTCTTGGGAGACATTTTGAAACTATTTAATGACAAATACTTTCTTGAAAGTGTTCGTCTATATGAAGGAAGTGGAGTTTATTAGACTGGAGCGAGAACAACATAGCGATTGTCTCGAAGACGAGGCGATGTTTGCGAGAGTTATCGAGTTTGCACCTCATTTGGTGGAGAATGAGGAACGATATGGTGGATGTTTACGAGAGGTTTGAAACCCGACATACGTCAAGATCTCATCTCTCATAAATTTTCTCTCTATTAGGATGTTGTTAATGAGGCTCAATTGTTAGAGCGAGATAACTTAGTATGGCCAACCGAGGTACCACAATCGAGGATCATCTAGGAGATAGCGATCAACAAAACAATAATAACCGGTGGAGAAAGAAAAAGCGGACAAAAATGGTAACCACTCTGGTGGTAATCATGGCCATGAAAATAGAAGAAGCGAGTCAAGAGGAGATTTTAAAAGAGGAGATTCAACAATGACCATGTGAAGAAGAGATTGTACAAAGAAGAATGGTTCCAAGGAGGAGAAACGACCACCGGTTATATGCTATAAATGCGGAAAAGAGGACATATCGGTCCAAAGCGCCCACAACAGTTCCAGGTGTATGCTATAATTGTGGAAAGGAATGACATATCGCTCGAGATTGCACGGTAGCGAAACCTAGTTCAGCAGGGACGGTGACTCAAAAGACTGTCCCAGAAAAGTCAAAGTCAACGGTTCCTAGAAGAGCGTTTGTTATGACTGGTCAAAATGCGAGGAACCCAAACAAGGTGATCACGGGTAAGCTATTTATAAATTCTTGTGAAGTTTATACTTTACTAGATACCGGTGCTACCCATTCATTTATCTCTCCTACTTGTGCTCAACGTTTAAACTTGACTCCGGAGAAATTAGACTTTGACCTATCTGTGGAAACTCCGTTAGGAGAAACTTTCATCACATCCACTGTTTATAAATCTTGTTTGATTCAAGTTGGCACCATCACCTTACCCGTTGACCTTATCTCTTTAAAGATACTTGCTTTTGATGTGATTTTAGGGATTGATTGGTTAACTACTCATCATTCCAAAATTGATTGTTTTCGTAAGGTTGTTAGCTTTCATATTCCTAAACAACTTTGTTATGCAATTCAAGCAACTAAACCATTAAAATCAATCACCATCATATCTAATCATAAAGCTATTCGTTTATTAAAAAATGGATGTCAAGCTTTCTTAGCCCATGTTATGGATTTGAATAAAGACACGTCAAATTTGAATAATATTCTTGTTGTTATTGACTTTCCGACGTATTTCTGAAGAACTTCCGGCCTCTACCCCGTAACGTGAAGTTGAATTCTTTATTGACCTTGAACACCGTACTGTGACACCCCCAAAATAGGTCTACATCCCCATTCTTGAGTTGTCAATACACTGCATGTAAACAACTACAACTTTATTATTACAATAGTAAAACTGTGAGTTTAAATACAGATATTGCCATCTAGACAATATCCACATACAAATAAATCCTCATCATAATTATTGGTACATTATTTTACAACAATGGTGAGGACTACTAAACAACTCTCCCTAGAACTTTCATTCCATACCCCGACTCATTACTCGCATATATTCTCGCCTCCTGAGAAGAAAAATGGAACAAAAAGGAAAAGGGTGAGCTCGACTAGCCCAAGAAAGAATATTATGACTAAGATAATATACAACAAAATTATCGT
This sequence comes from Panax ginseng, assembly GCA_020205605.1. Classification (NCBI taxonomy): domain Eukaryota; kingdom Viridiplantae; phylum Streptophyta; class Magnoliopsida; order Apiales; family Araliaceae; genus Panax; species Panax ginseng. The sequence continues at coordinate 130,428,503 of CM035134.1, read as the reverse complement.
TAGTCTTCAACAACAGGAAAAATATAATAGAATACAATAGACAACAAGTTTTAAATCAATATTCGCAATGAAATAATAATTCATTAGAAGAGTTAAGTAGAGAATGCAAACTACTATCTTCTATGTATGAATTTTAAAGTTCATCGCCTATTTTTATCCTCGTAACATCAATCAATATATATCCGAGATCAAATATTCATCCTTGCACTACCATGTGCCAAGGACATTCACCCATTGGTCATGTTCATCTAAACACTGCTCATCTTTGCACCACGGCCAAAGATATTCATCGAAATCATTCATCTTTGCACATGTGCCAAAGATATTCATCGAAATCATTCATCTTTGCACTACGGGCCAAAGATATTCATCATAAATCATTCATCTTTGCACCACAAAGCCAAAGATATTCAATAATATCATCATTTAAGACCGAGGATGATGAAAATATTTTTTAAAGAAACGAATCCAAAGGAAACAAAATGACAAGGATTAAGGATTAAGGATTCAGATTTTTGTTTTATCCACGCCCAAAAATACCTCAAAAATAATCATAGTGGTGTAAAATTCAAGAATGATCAAAACATGGATACAATCAAAGCTAGTATCCACAATAGATATTTTGGACTTAAAAGAAAAATTTTCATTTTTCGATGAATAGTGATTCAGATTCGTGAATAAAGGTCAGATACTGAATAAAGGCCGATACGTGAATAGTAACTCGACACCAAACGCTCCAAATTTGATAAAAACTTCAGATCAATATTTCAAAGATAATGATATTGAAGAAATAATATCATTACTTAAAAAAATAATATCCCTTACCTCGAAAAGATCAAGATTTAACTCGAATATCGGATATAGACTATATCTTGAACTTTCACCGTATAGCAATACTCAAAGTATACTCAAAATACTCACAAGAATACGCCGATAATATAGAGAGAGAAAACTTCAGTTTCGTGTGATTTTCAATTCTAACCTAAGCACCTATTTATAGAAATCGCTGTAACACCAAAGTAGTAAAATTTAATAAAATATTAATATTTATAAAAATATTATACGTATTCTTTGAAATCTGAATCTCAAAGAATTCACACATGCCAACCTTCTAGAAGAAAAAAAAAAAACGTTTTTCTAATTTAAAATAATTTAAACTTCCAAAATTAATTATTTTGAGCTTCTAACTTCAATAATTCACAATAAATAGCCCTTTTATCAGAAAAATTCGAATCATGAGTTTTTATAGGAAATCCAATTCTCTACAACTTTGCAGTAAGAAAGTTTTTCTAAATTCCCAAATGTAAATTGACCAAATCCATAAACGGGTGATTTTAGAGGCTATAATCAAATTTCAAACCAATAAATGGGGTCCACCGACATGTTTAACATGTTTTAAACATTTATTGCAACAAAAATACTCTTCCTCCTCAGATACTCATATATCCCACATTCGTTGTAAAAATATCACCATTATTATATTATTAAAATATAATAATATATATTTAAATGAATTATTTTATCGTAAAAGATAAAATTTCAATTTTTAACAATTGTCACATTAAAAATTTTCTCCATCTATATCCACATAAAATCAATATTTTCTCATCATATGAATCAATAATTAATTATTCACAAATAATATTATGTAATCACAATATTGACAACCGTGCAGCCTCAGAAAGCAGGGGCTTTCCAATAAGAATTTCTCCTCATCGGGCGCCGCAATTAGGTGACCAAACCTCTCCTTAGATGTAACTTTCTAGACATTGCCAATAATGTTATCTAATAATATTATTCAGATAATATGAATTATTGTTTCGACAATGAAAAATATCGTAATGACAATTATTAAAACAACAAAGAATATAAAATATCAACGCAAAGAATTATTGAATCAATAAAATAAAACACCGAATAAAGAATTATCGTAACCATTATTGAGTAGTGCCTTCACGTAAGAGTCAATAATTGGTGCAATACCGCGTGCTACCGCTCAACAACGCCAGACATCGTGTTTTAACCACCGGTATTCCAACAAAGGTAAACCAGAATAACTACGCCGTTATTTTTAAACAACTTATATTTGTCATTTTCTTCCTCCAATCGCTGTTATGGGGCCCACACATGGTCGCTATCTGGCCGCATTTAATATCCCCGACAAAGCATTTAATATTCCACCACCAAACTAATATTCCCTAACAACAATGAATATTTTATAACCACTTGCATATTTTGAAATATTTTGTGATTTTACCCGTAGAATTCATCCACATTAATCACATCAACCCTTACTATTTCAAAATAATAATTAGAGGAAATTAAATTTCATTTATTAATTATTTGGGATCTTACAACCTCCCTCCTTATGAAATTTCTCATCCTCTAAATTGACGACGACCGGTGTGTTTCAAAAGATGAGGATACCTCGCTTTCATTTCCGCTTCCAACTCCTGTGTCATTTTCTCTATAGCATGGTTTCTCCACAAGACTTTAACTTGTGGTATGACCTTCGTATGTAGGGACATGCCCTTCCTATCCAAGATCTTGATGTGTACTTCCTCATACGTTAAGTCTTCGCTATCTCGTCCGGTTCTAACTCAATAACGTGATTCGGTCTTTCACATATTTATTTAAGTACGATATGTGAAACACATTATGAACACGTAGACATACTTGGAGGTAACGCGAGTCTATAGGCTACATTTCCTACTACCGGTCAAGAATTTGAAATGGACCAATAAATCGTGGATCGAGCTTTTTCTCTTCCCTAATCTTGTAACTCCCTTCCATGGGGCAACACGCAACAATACATGATCCCCTATACTAAATTCCACATCCTTTCGATGAAGATCCGCATAACTCTTTTGTCGATCTTGTGCCGCTTTGTATACGCTTGTTTAATCATTTGGATCTTTTCTAGTAGTCATACGCATTTAACTCGGGTCCCAACAATGTTGCTTCACCCACCTCATCCCAAATATATTGAGAGCTTACACTTTCGCCCATATAATGCTTCAATGGGGCCACACCTATACTTGCTCGATAATCGTTGTGTTGTAGGAGAATTCCACCAATGGTAAATACTTATCCCAACCGCCCTTGAAGTTCAGGACACGTAGTCTTAATAAATCTTCAAGAGTTTGAATAGTCCTCTCTCGATTGTCCGTCTGCTTGAGGATGGTATGCCGAATCAATCTTAAACCGCATCTATAGCTTTTTGCAAGCTAACCCAAAATCTTGAAGTGAATCTTGGGTCACGATCCAAACTATGGATATCGGCATGCCATGCAATCTCACAATCTCATTTACGACATTTGAGCAAGACGCTCAAGGAATAAGTCTCTCAGACGGCAAGAAATGAGCAGATTTGGTTAATCTATCAACAATAACCCAAATAGCATTTATGCCTTGAGAAACCGTGGAAGTCCCAGAACTAAATCCATGGTAATGTGTTCCCACTTCCATTTCGGAATCTCAAGTGGTTGCAATGGTCCCTTAGGCACTTGATGCTCCGCCTTTACACGCTGACAAGTTAAACATGTTGAGATAAACTTTGCAATCTCTCTCTTCATATTGTTCCACCAAAATGTATGTCAAGATCATTTATACATTTTAGTACTTCCTGATGGATTGCAAATGGTGTATTGTGTGCCTCCATCATAATCTTGTACTTCAAATCGTAATCGTTAGAACACAAAGTCCGGAGTGGACTCAAGTATTCTTCTTCATCAATTCTCGCTCCTAATAGCTCCTTCTTGTACTTTCTTCTTCATATGCATCGCCTCCGGCCTGGCTGGCTTGAGCAACCTTAACTTTTTCTATTAAAGTTGGCTCTACGCGATATTTGACATCATCGCACTCATTCCTCGTGATATGATCTTCTACTCAACGCATCGCCTACCACGCTCGCTTTTCCAGATGGTATTGAATAGTGTGGTCGTAGTCTTCAATAGCTCGAGCCAACGTCGCCGCCAAGATGTTAAGTTTTTTTGAGTGAAGAAATATTTAAGGCTTTTTATGGTCTGAATATATCTCCACTTTCTCTCCATATAGATAGTGCTCCAGATCTTTAGCGCGAAACGATCGGGCCGCTAACTCTAGATCATGAGTAGGATAATTCCTCTCATATTCTTTTTGTTGTCGCGAGGCATAGGCTATGACTTTCCCACGCTGCATGAGAACACATCCTAACCCTTTGCTCAAGCATCATCAGAGATAACAAATCCATCCCAACCAGATGGTATTGTTAGAACAAAAATAAATAAGTCTCCTTTAAGCTCTTGGAAACTCTTCTCGCACTCTTCGCTTCCAAACGAATTTTGTATCCTTCCGAAGTTAGATGAGTTAATCTGAGTAGCGATTCGAGAAAACCTTCCACTAATCTCCGATAATAACCAAATTTAAGCCCAAAAGCTACGACTTTCACCACCGACTTTTGCTGTTCTAACTTTGTATTGCTTCAATCTTCACGTCAACAGATACTCCATGTTTTGACACCACATGCCCAAGAAATGCTACTTCTCTCGCCGTAACTCGTGATTTCTTTAACTTGGCATAAAGCTTGTTTTCACGAAGCCTTTGGAGTACCAAATTTTCAAATGGTGCTCATGATCTTCACGCTTTTGAATATATGAGGATGTCATCAATAAAGACAACAACGAATCGATCCAAATACTCTTTGAATACTCGGGCTCATCATATCCATGAAAGCCGCAGGAGCATTAGTCAATCCAAAAGACATAACTAAGAATTCATAATGCCCGCATCGAAGTTCTAAAGGCGCTTTTGAATATCCTCATTCTAATCTTCACCGATGATATCCGTAATCTAAGATCGATTTTTGAAAAGAATTGTGCTCCTTGCAATCGGGTCAAACAAGTCATCAATACGAGGTAGAGGATACCTATTCTTGATAGTGACATGGTTCAATTCCCGATAGTCAATATAAAGTCGCATACTCCCGCCTTTCTTCTTTACAAATAAAACAGAGCACCCCAAGGAGATGTACTAGATTTAATGAAACCAATGTCCAACAACTCCCGTAGTTGGACCTTTAACTCCTCAAGTTCAATAGAGCCATTCGATATGGGGTTTTAGAAATGGGCTTTGTACCAAAGTTCAAGGTCAATAAAGAATTCAACTTCACGCTCGGGGTAGACCGGAAGTTCTTCAGAAATACGCCAGAAAGTTAATAACAACAGAATATTATTCAATTTTGACGTGTCTTTATTCAAATCCATAACATGGGCTAAGAAAGCTTGACATCCGCTTTTTAATAAACGAATAGCTTTATGATTAGATATGATGTTGATTGATTTTAATGGTTTAGTTGCTTGAATTCAACAACAAAGTTGTTTAGGAATATGAAAGCTAACAACTCATTTAAAACAATCAATTTTGGCATGATGAGTAGTTAACCAATCAATCCCTAAAATCACATCAAAAGCAAGTATCTTTAAAGAGATAAGGTCAATGTGTAAGATAAGGGTGCCAACATGGATTAGACAAGATTTATAAACAAAGTGGATGTGATGAAAGTTTCTCCTAACTGAGTTTCCACAGACAGTCAAAGTCTAATTTCTCCTGAGTCAAGTTTAAACGCTGAGCACAAGCAGGAGAGATAAATGAATGGGTAGCACCCCAGATCTAGTAAAGTATAAACTTCACAAGAATTTATAAATAGCCTTACCCGTGATCACCTCGCTTGGGTTCCTCACATTTTGACCACCACAACAAACGCCTTCCAGAATCGCTGACTTTGACTTTTCTCGGGGGATTTTTGAGTCACCGTCCTCGCCGAACTAGGTTTCGCTACCGTGCAATCTCGAGTTTATATGTCCTTCCTTTCCACAATTATAGCATACCGAATCGCTGTGGGCAATTTGACCGATATGTCCCTCTTTTCCAGATTTATAAAGATATGACCGGTGGTCGCTTCTCCTCCCTTGGAACCAGCTTGTCATTGGCATCGCTGCCTTCACATGGTTGTTGTTGAATCTCCTCTTTTAAAATCTCCTCCCGACTCGCTTTCTTCTATTTTCATGGCCATGATTACCACCAGAGTGGTTACCATTTTTGTCCGCCTTTTTCTTTCTCCACCGATTATTGTTGTTTTGTTGATCGCTATCTCCCAGATGATCCTCGATCAGGGTACCCTCGGTTGACCGCATTTCAAGTATCTCGCCTAACAATTGAGCCCTCGTTAACAACATCCTAATAGAGAGAAAATTTATGAGAGATGAGATATCGACGATGCCGGGTTTCAAACCTCTCGTAAACATCCGCTACATACGCTCCTCATTCTCCACCAAATGAGGTGCAAACTCGATAACTCGCAAACTTCGCCAGATCGAGACACCGCCATGTTGTTGTTCGCCCCAGCCTAATAAACTCCACTTCCTTCATATGATTTAACACTTTCGTGAAAGTATTTGTCATTAAATAGTTTCAAATGTCTCCCAAGACATGCCGAAAAAGGGCCGGATGGGTACGCTTCACGCACTCCCACCAAGAGTCCGCATTTCGCCATTTTAACATAAAGGTGGCGTAATGGAACCTTCTGCCTTCTCGCGCATCCCAAGACATCGAATATCTTGGTAATTTGTTTGACCCATGTTTTCGCCATGATCGGATCCGCTTTCCTTAAATTCGTGGTCCCAACTCTTTGAATCGCTTGGGTCGTGACAACCCGTGAATTGCTATCATTTCCTCCTATGTTTTGAACACTAGTCTCCTCATTCGATTTTTGCATGAACCGCAAAAAGCTTCTAAATATCCCCTCGCTCATCATCTCGCTCAATGGTGTTGTTCACATGAGGAACATTGCCACTGCTGTAACGCTCTCTCCTCGCTGGTGAGTACAAAGCTCTCCACTGGCCTCATTTCCATTGTTAATATTCTCACGACATTCTCAAACACCGCCATAAAACAAGGGTTAATTAAGGAAATCAATATATCACATAATATCCCTATATATCGACCAACTATCAAATAAGCTTTAGTAGGACACACTAGCAAGGATTTACCTGCCTCCCTCCTAGTTCAATTCCCCGATCTCCGCCAGAGATCATATCCCTAAGCTCGATACCAACCGTGACACCCCCAAAATAGGTCTACATCCCCATTCCGAGTTGTCAATACACTGCATGTAAACAACTACAACTTTATTATTACAATAGTAAAACTGTGAGTTTAAATACGTATATTGCCATCTAGACAATATCCACATACAAATAAATCCTCATCATAATTATTGGTACATTATTTTACAACAATGGTGAGGACTACTAAACAACTCTCCCTAGAACTTTCATTCCATACCCCGACTGCACTCGCTTATATTCTCGCCTCCCCGAGAAGAAAAAATGGAACAAAAGGAAAAGGGTGAGCTCGACTAGCCCAAAGAAGAATATTATGACTAAGATAATATACAACAAAATTATCGTTAGTCTTCAACAGGGAAAAATATAATAGAATACAATAGACAACAAGTTTTAAATCAATATTCGCAATGAAATAATAATTCATTAGAAGAGTTAAGTAGAGAATGCAAACTACTATCTTCTATGTATGAATTTTAAAGTTCATCGCCTATTTTTATCCTCAGAACATCAATCAATATATATCTCGAGATCAAATATTCATCCTTGCACTACATGTGCCAAGGACATTCACCAGCTTGGTCATGTTCATCTAAACACTGCTCATCTTTGCACCACGCGCCAAAGATATTCATCGAAATCATTCATCTTTGCACTACGTGCCAAAGATATTCATCGAAATCATTCATCTTTGCACTACGCCAAAGATATTCATCATAAATCATTCATCTTTGCACTACAGCCAAAGATATTCAATAATATCATCATTTAAGACCGAGGATGATGAAAAATATTTTTTTAAAGAAACGAATCCAAAGGAAACAAAATGACAAGGATTAAGGATTAAGGATTCGTATTTTGTTTTATCCACGCCCAAAAATACCTCAAAAATAATCATAGTGGTGTAAAATTCAAGAATGATCAAAACATGGATACAATCAAAGCTAGTATCCACAATAGATATTTTGGACTAAAAGAAAAATTTTCATTTTTTCATGAATAAGGCCAGATTCGTGAATAAAGGTCAGATACGTGAATAAGGCCGATATACGTGAATAGTAACTCTACACCAAACGCTCCAAATTTGATAAAACTTCAGATCAATATTTCAAAGATAATGATATTGAAGAAATAATATCATTATTTAAAAAAATAATATCCCTTACCTCGAAAGATCAAGATTTAACCGAATATCGGATATAGACTATATCTTGAACTTTCACCGATAGCAATACTCAAAGTATACTCAAAATACTCACAAGAATACGCCGATAATATATAGAGAGAAAACTTCAGCTTTCGTGTGATTTTCAATTCTAACCCAAGACCTATTTATAGGAAATCGCTGTAACACCAAAGGTAAAATTTAATAAAATATTAATATTTATAAAAATATTATACGTATTCTTTGAAATCTGAATCTCAAAGAATTCACACATGCCAACCTTCTAGAAGAAAAAATAAAAAACGTTTTTCTAATTTAAAATAATTTAAACTTCCAAAATTAATTATTTTGAGCTTCTAACTTCAATAATTCACAATAAATAGCCCTTTTATCAGAAAATTGAATCTCATGAGTTTTTATAGGAAATCCAATTTCTACAACTTTGCGTAAGAAAGTTTTTCTAAATTCCCAAATGTAAATTGACCAAATCCATAAACGGGTGATTTTAGAGGCTATAATCAAATTTCAACCAATAAATGGGGTCCACCGACACATGTTTAACATGTTTTAAACATTTATTGCAACAAAAATACTCTTCCTCCTCAGATACTCATATATCCCACATTCGCTTGTAAAAAATATCACCATTATTATATTATTAAAATATAATAATATATATTTAAATGAATTATTTTATCGTAAAAGATAAAATTTCAATTTTTAACAATTGTCACATTAAAAATTTTCTCCATCTATATCCACATAAAATCAATATTTTCCTCATCATATGAATCAATAATTAATTATTCACAAATAATATTACGTAATCACAATATCGACAACCGTGCAGCTCCTGTGAAAGCAGGGGCTTTCCAATAAGAATTTCTCTCATCGGGCGCCGCAATTAGGTGACCAAACCTCTCCTTAGATGTAACTTTCTAGACATTGCCAATAATGTTATCTAATAATATTATTCAGATAATATGAATTATTGTTTCGACAATGAAAAATACCGTGTAATGACAATTATTAAAACAACAAAGAATATAAAATATCAACGCAAAGAATTATTGAATCAATAAAATAAAACACCGAATAAAGAATTATCAGAACCATTATTGAGTAGTGCCTTCACGTAAGAGTCAATAATTGGTGCAATACCGTGTGCTACCGCTCAACAACGCCAGACATCGTGTTTTAACCAACCGGTATTCCAACAAAGGTAAACCAGAATAACTACGCCGTTATTTTTAAACAACTTATATTTGTCATTTTCTTCCTCCAATCGCTTTTCGTTATGGGCTCACACATGGTACTGGCCGCATTTAATATTCCCCGACAAAGCATTTAATATTCCACGCACCAAACTAATATTCCCTAACAACAATGAATATTTTATAACCACTTGCATATTTTGAAATATTTCATGATTTTACCCCGTAAGAATTCATCCACATTAATCACATCAACCCTTACTATTTCAAAATAATAATTAGAGGAAATTAAATTTCATTTATTAATTATTTGGGATCTAAATAGATTTGAATAAATCTAAACTATTTAAACTTCATCGGTTCAAATTTAGTCACCATGAACCAATTAAAGTGAGAAATAGCGATTGAAACAAATCTAGCCCACAACAAAAGCTAGAAAATGAATTAGATTTGAGTAAATCTAAGCATTCCAGCTTCAACGGTTCCAGTTTAGTCACCATAAACCGATTAAAGTGAGAAATAATCAGATTTAGGAAAATCTAACATGCAGTCGATAAAGATATAAGTTGTATATATATATATATATATATATATATATATATATATATATATATATATATATATATATATATATATATATATATATATACATATCAGCTCAGGTTCTTCTTTTATCATTGGTATTCTTCACTTCCTCTCGATTCCATTTAGCGAAGTGATGAAGAATACCAGAAGATAAAAGAAGAACTGAGTGGCGCATATAAACAACACAATTTAATTACTGAAACACAATAATTTTATTGATAACTGAAAATATTTACAAAAAAAACATAAAATTAAAGTGACTTACAAGTTTACTTAGAACATTAAGAATGGTAGATGAAGAGCAAGAGAACAGAGGCTAAAGATTTGTCAGAGAAGGAACTCTGAGTCTTTCTAAGTCTGCCTTACTAACAAAGTTTAAGTTCCTTTTATAGAATAAGAAAAGAACTATTACAAAGTTACTATTACAGAAAGTAAATGATTATAGACAATGATTACTATTGATGAACAGTAAAATAATGCTGACTTTTTTACTATGCATGAACGCTTTTGGCAACTTTTGACAAAGTGGCCGAAACTTTTGACTTGGAGGATGCTTTCAGTGGTAAAGCAGGAACATACGCATGTGGTAGAGGACTGCTTTCGGTGGAAGAGCATCTTTTGACTGATCAGGGGTAATAATTAACTGAGATGTCAGGCAAATGGGTCCTGAGCATCTTATAGGTCGATGGTGCCATAAGGGTCATCATCATCATCAAATTTACTTGTAGAAGCGTTTCTGGAAGAGGATGAAGAACATGTAGAGGCTTCTTCCTGTAACTCATCAATTCTATCATGAAGGGCTCGTGCAATTAATTTTAACTCTTTACTGGAATAATTTTTAATATTAGAAATGCCACGGAAACAGGATGAACCAGTTGGACTGTGACAGCCCCAAATTCGGGTCCCAAATCCCCACGAATTTGGTACAATCATTTTATAACTATTTGTGAAAGATATAAACATAAATTGTTTATACATTAAACTTTACACACTATTCCCCAAGGTCGAGTAACCTTAACTTATACACAATTCATTACTTGTCTAACATACAAAGATTATTATCATACATAATTGTTACAAATAAGCTGCACATTTTATCCCAAGCTGAACTTGGCTTTATCCTTTCCTGTATCCGAACGTATTCGCCTTATCTGCAATGTTTATCATGATATAGCAAGGGTGAGCATGAAAGTTGCCCAGCAAGTTTAAATTTTATTTAAGGATATATCATGATTGAAAGAGTCTGAATAATAAGCTGGCTATAATTCATCAATATAGTTGTGAATTAGCACGAACAAACTTTTGACTGAACAAGTATTAAACATGAACAAATTTATCTGGACCGAATGGTAATGAAGGTGATCAGCCTTTCATACCTGACTTATACATGCAATATGTACAGAGTACAATTCTACAATGGCAATCAGCAATGATTAACCATAAGCATATTTGAATGAAACAACTCTAAGTAGAGTTAAGAAAAACTTGTTTGTTTCGTTAATTATCGTTGCGCATTTTAATAAGCTTTGACTGAAGACCTAATATATACATAATATCGATATGCAAATTAGAATAATATCATCACAATATTTAAAATAACCTAAACATATAGCTCATAACCCTATAAGTCTATACAACACATAAAACTTGATATTAAGTTAAACTATTGCAGTCTGAGTTGAACCCGACTCAAATCTGACATCCCGACGGTCTAGTCAGACTTTTATCAAGTCTAAGTTCAATTAAACTCTGCCTAAACACTTAATAAATAACTTAGATAATTTCATTATCATTCAAAAATAATTTTCATAAGCTCGTAATAATTTTCAGATCCTTATTACGGCTTATCATGATTTTTCAATCATTAATATCGTATTTATATGATTTAAATACCACAATATTCTAATATCATTAATATTTATTTAATATTAAATATTAATGATATACGCCAAAAATATTATAATATATTTATAATATCATAGTATTTTTAATACCTTAAAATCATATTTATATGATTTTTAAACACTTAAATCCATTATCCGATAATTGCTTTTAATATTAAAATATTAATATTTTCATAACAAAATATCAAAAGTTATATTTTATAACTTCAAATATTTTTATAACACTTAAATCATTTTATATGATTTTTAAATCATTAATTCTATTTTTCCATAATTTATTTAATATATTCATTAAATAAATCAATTACAATTAATATTAATTTATTAATGAAATTCATCACAAAATATCAAAAGTTATTAAAAATAACTTAAAATATTTTCTAACACCATAATATAATTTTTCATGATTTTTTAAGTATTAAAATCATTTTAAAATAATTTATTTAATATTATAATTAAATAAATTAAATACTTTTTATATTTCAAAAATATTAAATATTTATGAAATATACTCTAAATAATTAAAAACTAATTTTTGGACTTTAAAATAATTTTTCATAATTTATTATGTATTTTTAATAATTTAAAACTATTTTTCTCTAATTATTTAGTAAAATAATTAATTTCCGAAAAATAAGTGTCAGTAAAGGGCCCTATAGCGACGAAACTGTCGATATAGGTGTTCCTGAGTGTTCTTGAGCGTTCTTGAGCATTCATCAGCAAACCCAGAATTCATGTCAGTGTTCGAGGTTGGTGGTTTGACCATCATTTGATCTATGATCCTAAGTTTTTCTGGGCTGGATAAAGCATCAAGGTTGTAGTGTTGATGTAACCCTACAAGAAACAACAAGTTTCATAGCAATCCAACATCATAATCGAGAGATATAGTCTCTCAAATATCATGTCAGACCTGTTCTTCATTTCTGGGTTTTCCAGAAATGAAGAACAGTCCGAGTTGACCACTTTTGATCTCCATAACTTTCATATTGAGCTTGCTTAGTGTGTTGGAGAGGTTAATACTTATAGTAAACATTTAAGAGAGCAATCCTATAACATAATATCAGTATATTATCAACACAATCACAAGATTCAGGCCGGTCAAACTAGGGGTCAAGAAGCATTTTTGAACATTTCGGGTTTTCGAAATGTTCTTGAGAAAGCTTTCAATCTGATGTTTGACCACAAATAATTTTGATTCTGAGCAAGATCTAAGTGATCTAATGATTTTAGTATGTAGATTACATGTCAGACAACAACTTTAATACAACAACATGGCTAAAACACTTAAGATCAGCAAGATCAAAGCCTTGCAAAAACGTTGTCAGACAACAATCTGGGTTCTGGGTTGCCTAGAAACCCATTCATGTGATCGGTTAACGCAGTTTGACTGCATATAACAAGAGATCTAGACATGCTATGACCCTGTTTTCAATTCCAGATCGTAGACAACATGTCATAGAACAACTCCAAAACATAAAACACACAAAACATCTAACACAGAAGAATCTAGAGGCTCTGACATTAGGCTGTCAGGCCTTATTTTTTCACTTTTCTAGATTTGATAAATCTTTAAATTCGAGAACTTTGATGTTATGGATCTGAGATCTAACAACCCAGATCACTAATTAACACCCTTTAACACAATTTTAAACAACAAATCATAACTTCTAACATCAAATCATATGATATCTAAGTTTAGGGTTTTAATACCTTTCTAATACTTGATCTTGAATCTGATCATTGATTTCTGACCTTGGAATGCTAACACATGATCTTGACTTTGTATCTTACTCTCTCTCACTTCCTATTCCCGAATTCTAGAGAGAGAATGTCTTGGGAGAAAATGAGAACTAAAGTGGCCCTTTTTCTCTCTTTAATCTATTCATATGATCATATGATACAATGTATATACAAATCTAGATGGCTGATATGTATTAAATTTAGTCACATGACTGATATCTAGTTGTTTACCAACTCCATATTTGGTAAGATCTACAAGCAATCTACTAAATAATGCATTAAGGGTAAATGGGTCATTTTGCATACAATTTTAATGGCTAACTTGTCATTTGCCCTAACCCTTAGGATTTAGGGTTTAACTCTTAGGGTTTAGGGTTTAACCCTAAAGATTTTGCAAATAAGTTTCTAAGATTTCTAAAATTAGATTTTCAAAATAGGAAATTAACATTATTTAATTACAATTAGAATTCTCTAATTATATTAAAAATTTTCAAATCCTAATTCAATCTTGTTAATTAGGATTAATATATCCTAATTAAATTTGCTAATTTGGCAATTAGGTTCATAATTGTACATTCGAGTTTATAACCCAAGAATTAAGGTTTTAAATAGAAAAATAATCTTTCTAATTTAGAAATTAGATTTTCTGATTAGATTAGAGTTTTCTTATAACTTGAAAATTAGGATGAATATTTTCTAATTAACATTAAAATTATTCCACTAACAATCAGGTTTTTCCTAATTATAAATTAGGGTTTCTAATATACCGAATTAGAGTTTTAAACTTTGGAATTAGGGTTTCTAACTAATTAGTTAGGATTAACCCTAAATAATCTTATAATTATTTACACTTAAGCCATTAAGTTCCCAATTTAGGGTTTTGATAATCTGAATTAGGGTTTCAGATTCCCGGAAACTGAATTTAGGGTTTCAGAACTAGTTTTAGGGTTTCTTATCCATTGCTATGGTTTTCTAACTGAACGCTGACATTCTTAATATATACCTAGGGTTTGACACTGATATAATTTATCTTGTCAACCCTTGACCCTTAACCACATTCAGAACACATAAATGACCATATACACCGAACATATTCACGTATACACTTAATCCTGAATAATTCACCAAAATCCTTCACAGAATTTTGAAATCCTAAAAATTCCTTCCCAAAAATATCAAACGCATACACTTATTTTCTGTCTAGGTTCTAATATTGAACCTTAAATCAATCAATTAAGATTTTAATAAATTGTCTAATTTCTCGGGTTGTCACATGGACTGACTCTAGACTCTCTCGATTTACTGGTAGATTCTTTGGCTGGAATAGCTGTAACTGGTAAAACTGGGAGAGGGACTATAGGAAAATCGTTCTGAACCTGACCAACAATTCTATTAACATCAAACTTTTCCCACCATTTGATAAAAGAACTGTCGGGAAACATGAGGAATTGGTGAAACGGTGGTACAAGATACCAATTAACTATATTCTTGAGACTGAAAATCTGTTACTTTAACTGGAGTTTGAATATCGTACTTCCATTTAAGAATCCAAGGAACTTTATATTTACTTACAAACTGGAGAATAACAGGGATACCATCATTCTTCGGTTGGTGTTTACTGTGATTGCAAAAATGACTAAGTTGAACTTGTAAAAGATCAGGAAAGAGGTCGAAAGTCGAACCAAATCTCGACCACCAAAGAGTGAACCAAAAAGGGATCTGACTTTTAAATTTGTGGTCGAACTGTACAAACCACGAGTGACTGTTTGATTCATTCTGATAAAGGAAGATCTTATTCCAAGCTTCCATATAATCGAAATAACAGAAAGAGTTATTTTGATTGGAGAGCTGTTTAAGATCAGAGGGATGATTTCCCCAGTCAGTTATCGGAATGATTTGTTTAATGTATAGAGAATGATAGAGGACCTTAGAATTATCATCTCTAGCATAAATGGGTTTTATGAAGATAGACTCTGTTTCAATGAGAATATCCTTATAATACACAAGGGATTTATAAGGAGCAAGGGGAACGAAGTGCCATCCAGTAGGAAAATACTGGGAAGCTAGTTTAATAGGGTCATCTTTTGGTTTTATATGAGATTCAATATGAAACAAATGATTTACCCACCTGAGCATGTATTGGGGAGAAGAGTGACTGGGATTTGACGAGGAGGCCTTAGTTTGACTGCAGAAAGGATCAACTGGTTTAGGGTTACTGGCTAAAGCGAAACTATAGGGCTTGGGAATGGAGCCAAGGACGTGGAATTTATTAACTGGGTTAGGTTTAGGAGCTGGACTAACTGGATGAGGAACTAAAGCCCCTTTTGGTTGATTACTTAGGCCTGAAGGGCGGCCCGGACCACGAGAAGATGATGCTCCTCGAACACTCATTTTGGTTGAACAATACATGTGTTAATGAATTCCCGAGTGAGAAAATCAGGAATGGAATTGTTAGTGCCTTTAATTTACTCAATCTCAAAATCAAAAATACTCAATAGGGCCTGCCAGCTTGCAAAGGAATATTTAGAGGCTATATTTTGCACATCTTTTTCTAAAACATATTTTGCAGATTTGCAATCAATACGAACCAAAAACTGCTGATTTAATAAGTCACTTTGGAATTTGTTAATACATAAAACTAAAGAAAGTATTTCTTTTTTAATAGTGCTGTAATTTAACTATGTACTATTCCATGCACCAGAATGAAAACTAACAATTTGTTCAGGAGAATTGAGGGTTAGTTTTTGCTTGAGGATACCTCCGAATCCTATATCTGAGGCATTAGTTTCAACAATTTTAAAGGCTGAATCGTTGGAAATGCCAAGGCAAGGCAAAGCCTTAACATATCTTTTGACTTGCTGGACGACAGAAGTGTGGACGTCAGTCTAGGGGGGAGGATTGTCTTGCAAACGCTGAAAGAGAGGTTTGCAAATCTTTTTGAGATTTTTATAGAACTTGCCAATATAATTGAGCGAGCCTAAAAATTTCTGAAGTTGGGTTTTATTGGTGATCTTATCAGGAAATTTGTCAGCAAATTGAATAGCTCTGTCAATAGGTTGAATAAGTCCTTGATAAATATTAAGACCAAGAAACTGAACTTTAGTTTGAAATAAAGTGCATTTGGAAGGAGATAAAATGAGACCATTATCTTTAACTGTTTTGAAGAATGGTTTTAAATGTTTAATGTGTTCTTCAATAGATTTGGAAAAAATGAGAATATCATCAATGTAAATGACAACAAAATGACTGAAAGGATTCAAAATGTCATTGAGAATATTCTGAAATTCATTGGGGGCATTTTTTAAACCGAATGCTTGAACATTCCATTCATAATGATCAAATGGGGGTAGTAAATGCTGTTTTATACCTATCATCGGGGTGAATGGTAACTTGCCAGAAACCAGATTTAAGGTCAAACTTACTGAAGATAGTGGCATTGCTTAATCTATTTATGAGGTCTTCCTTATTAGGTAGGGGATACCTAATCCATTCTATAACCTTGTTTAATGGCTTATAATTGATAATTAGACGGAGAACACCTCTCTCCTTTTTAGCTTCATTGTTGACATAAAAGGCGGGACATGACCATGGAGATTTACTAGGTTTAATTAATCCTTTATTAAGAAGATCATTAATTTCTTTTTTACATAACTCCATTTGTTCATGATTCATTTGTATAGGCCTAGCCTTAGTAGGAATTAAATGTTCTTTGAATTCCTTAGCATAAGGAAGCCTTACAATGTGCTTCTTTCGATGCCAAAAGGCATTAGGAGAATCAGAACAAACGTTATCCTTTAAATAGGTTTTTAATTCTTTAATCTTTTCATGAACACCTTGATTCTTAAGCTGTTCTTCAATATGTTTATATTTGATTTCTTCTTTTAAGAAATTCAAATGGATGGACTTGCAATTCAGCAAATTTAAAGATTTGGAAATAGATTCATCTTGGATAAATCTCAAATCTCTTTCTTTTGGTTTAATAAGAAATTTAAATGTTATTATTTTTCCTAAATGTCTACAACTTAATCCTTCATTACTGGTAGTAAAAGGATATAATAAATATATAAACGGTAACCCTAAGATGATATTATCTGTAAGATTTCGGATTAAAACAAATGATGTTTTAAAACACATACTATTTTGACAAATATAAACTCTAGGTAGTTTATATTTTATTTCTATTTGACTACCATTAGTTGAAATTAATTTTTCACTAGTTTTCTTATAGTACTTAGTCGGGATAAGACCTTCCTGAATACAATTTAGATCCGCGCCTGTATCAATTAAGGCAGGAAGTTGTATTGAAAAGGTTTTATCAATAACCAAGTTAATGGAGATATACCATTTCTGAATGGTAATATCTTTAATTCTTTTAAGAGAAAGACCTTGAACAAAAAGATCTGGTTCTTCTTTTGTACCTGATGATTCAGGCTCATCGTGATCTTCATCACTAGAGGAGGAATCATGAACCTGAAGGCCAGATTTCTTGTCTTCAATCTCTTTTCTTAAATCAGAAACATCCAGCTTTAAGTTAGAAATCTCTCTTTTTAGTTTATTAACTTCTTGATTTAATTCTGGAAGGGTAACTTCTTTTACTAGAGCTTTAAATCTCTCAAGGGTTTTATTAAGGCTAAATATTGGTTTTTCTTTAGTTTTAATAATCTTGTCTTTAACTCTATTATCTTTAGTTAACAAATCTTTTAACTGTTTAGTGTATTGAACTTTTAGATCAGGATCAGAAATTTTACTAATTAGATCAATTAACAAAGAGCTTTCTTCATCTTCTTTGGTAATTACATTTAATCTTTTATTGCAACAAATAGTAACTTCTTCATTGTCACTATTTGTTTCATTGTTACTAGTACTGCTATTAGAGGAATAAGGAATATCAAAACCTTCATCATTACAGACGTTGTTCTATCCTCATTAATTCTAATAGTTATTCAGTATCTTCATTCGAAACATTTAACTGAGACAATTTTTGTTTTATTTTGCAATCATTTTTGTAGTGCCTTTCTGCCCACAATTGTGGCAAACAATTTTACTTTTATCAATTTTTTTAGATTTTCTATTGTATTTTTTACTTGTGGGTTTAGGTTTGGTATTATAATCATCTTGATTTTTATCTTTTTTATGACTGCATTTTTGTTTATGATGCCGATGACTTCTATGAGAATCAACATGTTTATGCTTGTGCTTCCTTCTAGAGGGAGCAATAAGAGGTAAACCATATTGTTTACAGAAGGTTCCTAACTCGTACTTAGCTTTGTTTTTATCTTTACTAGTTTGCTTAGCTAATTTAAAATCAATACACATTTTTTGCCCAATTTTTTGAATATAACTGGTTATGTCACCATAAGTTAGATTATCATAATCAATATATCATAAATTTTTACTTAATTCTTCACGAACCTTATGAGAAAATAATGAAGGTAAACCATTAACGAATTTTTCTTTCCAGAATGGTTTATTGCTATCATTATGCATTATAACTCTAGAAGTAAACACATCTTTGTACCACCTAAAATCACTTATAGTGGGACAAGTGAGATTACTTAACTGATTGTGAATTCTTTCAGTGATATTACTAGGAGTTCCAACAAAATATTTAATTATGGTAAAAATTAAGGTATTAACTCCATCAAGCGGACCAACACCAACATCTTCATCAAAGATATGATTGTCGTCATCATCTAATTAGACATCATGAATTATTGATAACCTAGTATCTTCTGTGAGATGTTTCTCCCACCAAGATCTAAGAATACCAGTAAATCCCCTAGCTATTAATTCAACAATATCTGGCTGAGTCAGGTTTTTGAATTTAGTGATATAGCTATTAGCTACCATTGACATATGATTTAACTTGTTTAAAATTTCTTGTTCACTGAAACCATCTATGTTCCATTCATAAATTTTATTAGATGAAATAGAGAATTGTTTATCTAGATTTCTCTCTTAGAACTGTAGATCCGGAGGAGTAGGTCTAGAATACCAATTCCTGGTTATACTAGTGTTATTAAGTGTTAATTTGTTTAACTGATCATTAAAATCTGGGACTGAAACAATATCAGAATGATCTGACTGGCTATTGCTCTCATTATCAGTTTCAACGTGATCAATGATTGCTATAGTACCGCTTATTTCAGGTTCAATTTTTAATTTTTTAAATAACTTATCTATTACTCAGGTAAGTTTGCCATCTTTATTTGGTAAACCTAATTTACTTCCATTTTCTGGTAATTTCAACAAAGGATGTTCAAATTTTGAATCGGGTTTTTTAACAATGGTTTCCTCAAATTTTTCTTCAATTCTATCTAGTTGCTTACCTATAGTTGCTAGATAACAAAAAATCTGACCTTCAAGTTCATGATTCCTCTTCTAGTGATGAAGATCACGATGAACCAGAATCATCAGGAACTAAAGAAGAGCCAGATCTCTTTGTTCAGGGTCTTTCTCTTAAAAGAATTGAAGATATTACCATTTAGAAATGGTATATCTCCATTAACTTGGTTATTGATAAAACCTTTTCAATACAACTTCCTGCCTTAGTTGATACTGGCGCGGATTAAAATTGTATTCAAGGTTTAATCCCGACCAAATACTACAGGAAAACTAGTGAAAAAATGAATTCAGCTAATGGTAGTCAAATGGAAATAAATTATAAACTACCTTGAGTTCATATTTGTCAAGATAGTATGTGTTTTAAAACATCATTTATTTTAATCCAAAATCTTACAGATAATATCATCTTAGGGTTACCGTTTATATATTTATTATATCCTTTCACTACCAATAATGAAGGATTAAGTTGTAGACATTTAGCAAAAAGAATAACATTTAAATTTCTTATTAAACCAAAAGAAAGAGATTTGAGATTTATACAAGATGAATCTATTTCAAAATCTTTAAATTTGCTGAATTACAAGTCCATCCATTTAAATTTCTTAAAAGAAGAAATCAAATATAAACATGTTGAAGAACAATTTATGAATAAAGGAGTTCAAGAAAAGATTGAAGAATTAAAAATTTATTTAAAAGAAAAACTTTGTTCTGATTCTTCTAATGCCTTTTGGCATCGAAAGAAGCACATTGTAAGGCTTCCTTATACTAAGGAATTCAAAGAACATTTGATTCCTACTAAGACTAGGCCGATACAAATGAATCACGAACAAATGGAGTTATGTAAAAAAGAAATTAATGATCTTCTTAATAAAGGATTAATTAAACCTAGTAAATCTCCATGGTCATGTCCCGCCTTTTATGTCAACAATGAAGCAGAAAAGGAGAGAGGGGTTCCCCGTCTAGTTATCAATTATAAGCCATTAAACAAGGTCTTAGAATGAACTAGATATCCCCTACCTAATAAGGAAGACCTCATAAATAGATTAAGCAATGCCACTATCTTCACTAAGTTTGACCTCAATTCTGGATTCTGGAAAATTTCCATTCACCCCGATGATAGGTATAAAACAACCTTTACTACTCCATTTGGTCATTATGAATGGAATGTTCAAGCATTCGGTTTAAAAAATACCCCCAGTGAATTTCAAAATATTCTTAATGACATTTTGAATCCTTTCAGTCATTTTGTTGTCGTTTACATTGATGATATTCTCATTTTTTCCAAATCTATTGAAGAACACATAAAACATTTGAAATCGATCTTCAAAATAGTTAAAGATAATGGTCTCGTTCTATCTCCTTCCAAATGCACTTTATTTCAAACTAAAGCTCGGTTTCTTGGTTTAAATATTTATCAAGGACTTATTCAGCGTATTGATAGAGCTATTCAATTCGCTGACAGATTTCTTGATAAGTTCACCAATAAAACCTAACTTCAGATATTTTTAGGCTCGCTCAACTATATTGGCAAGTTCTATAAAAATCTCGGAAAAATTTGCAAACCTCTCTTTCAGGGTTTGTAAGACAATCCTCCACCTTGGACTGACATTCACACTTCTGTCGTCCAGCAAGTTAAAAAATATGTTAAGGCATTGCCCTACCTTGGCATCTCTAATGATTCAGCCTTTAAAATTGCTGAAACTGATGCCTCTGATATTGGATTCGGAGGAATTCTCAAGAAAAAACTAACCCTCGATTCTACTAAATAAATTGTTCGTTTTCATTCCGGTGCATGGAATAATACACAGTTAAATTACAACACTATTAAAAAAGAAATACTTTCTTTAGTTTTATGTATTAACAAATTCCAAAGTGACTTATTAAATCAGTTTGGTCCTTATTGATTGCAAATCAACAAAATATGTTTTAGAAAAAGATGTGGAAAATATAGCCTCTAAACAAATTTTGAGATTGAGTATATTAAAGGCAATAATAATTCCATTCTTGATTTTCTCATCGGGAATTCATTAACACAAGTATTGTTCAACCAAAATGAGTGTCCGAGGAGCATCATCTTCTCGTGGTCTGGGCCGCCCTTCAGGCCCAAGTAATCAGCTAAAAGGAGCTTTAGTTCCTCATCTAGTTAGTCTAGTTCCTAAACCTAACCCAGTTAATAAATTCCACGTCCTTGGCTCCATTCCCAAGCCCTATAGTTTCGCTTTAGCCAGTAACCCTAAACCAGTTGATCCTTTCTGCAGTCAAACTAAGGCCTCCTCGTCAAATCCCAGTTACTCTTCTCCCAATACATACTCAGGTGGTTAAATAATTTATTTCATATTGAATCTCATATGAAACCAAAAGACGACCTTATTAAACTAGCTTCCCTGTATTTTCCTACTCGATGGCACTTCGTTCCCCTTGCTCCTTATAAATCCCTTGTGTATTATAAGGATATTCTCATTAAAACAGAGTCTATCTTCATCAAACCCATTTATGCTAGAGATGATCCTTCTAAGGTCCTCTATCATTCTCTATACATTAAACAAATCATTCCGATAACTGACTGGGGAAATCATCCCTTTGATCTTAAACAGCTCTCCAATCAAAATAACTCTTTCTGTTATTTCGATTATATGGAAGCTTGGAATAAGATCTTCCTTTATCAGAATGATTCAAACAGTCACTCGTGGTTTGTATAATTCGACCACAAATTTAAAAGTTAGATCCCTTTTTGGTTTACTCTTTAGTGGTCGAGATTCGGTTCGACTTTCGACCTCTTTCCTGATCTTTTATAGGTTCAACTTAGTCATTTTTGCAATCACAGTAAACACCAACCGAAGAATGATGGTATCCCTGTTATTCTCCAGTTTGTAAGTAAATATAAAGTTCCTTGGATTCTTAAATGGCAGTACGATATTCAAACTCCAGTTAAAGTAACAGATTTTCGATCTCAAGAATATAGTCAATTGGTATCTTGTACCACCTTTTTCACCAATTGCTCATGTTTCCCGATAGTTCTTTATTAAATGGTGGAAAAAGTTTGATGTTAATAGAATTGTTGGTCAGGTTAAGAAGGAATTTCCTACAGTCCCTCTCCTAGTTTTACCAGTTACAGCTATTCCAGCCAAAGAATCTACCAGTAAATCAAAAGAGTATAGAGTCAGTCCAACTGGTTCCTCCTGTTCCCGTGGCATTTCTAATATTAAAAATTGTTCCAATAAATAGTTAAAATTAATTGCCCAAGCCCTTTATGACAGAATTGATGAGTTACAGGAAGAAGCCTCTGCATGTTCTTCATCCTCTTCTAGAAACGCTTCTATTAGTAAATTTGATGATGATGATGACCCCTATGGCACCATCGACCTACAAGATGTTCAGGACCCATTTACCTGACATCCCAGTCACATGCACCTGCACCAGTAAATCCACTCAGTCAAAATATGCTCTTCCACCGAAAGTAGTCCTCTGTCAAATGCGCATGTTTTTGCTTTTCCACCGAAAGCATTCAACAAGTCAAAAGATTCGGCCACTTCGTCAAAAGTTGCCAAAAGCGTCCATGCATAGTAAAAAAGTCAGCACTATTTTACTGCTCATCAATAGTAAATATTGTCTGTAATCAATTACTCTATGTAATAGTAAATTTTTAATAGTTCTTTCCTTATTCTATAAAAGGAACTTGAACTTAGTTATTGAGGCAGACTTAGAAAGACTCAGAGTTCCTTCTCTGACAAATCTTTAGCCTCTGTTCTCTTCCTCTTCATCTACCATTCTTAATGTTCTAAGTAAACTTGTAAGTCACTTTAATTTTATGTTTTGTTTGTAAATATTTTCAATTATCAATAAAATTATCATGTTTCAGTAATTAAATTGTGTTGTTTATATGCGTCACTCAGTTCTTCTTTTATCTTCTGGTATTCTTCACTCTCGCCCCTAAATGGTATCAAAGCCAAGTTGTTTGTTCTAGTTGTCGGTAAGATCTCAGTAATCGTTTATCTCATTCCTTTTTCAAAATTTCTCTTTTTCCTCTTATTCAGAAGTCACCTAGTTAACTGTAGTCCACCTTATTCGTGTCTAAACTTTGTAAGTCTCTTGTGTGAGTAGTGTCTGTTTATAGAACATAGGTATGAGTCACCTTACGGTAAGAGGGTATGCATGAAAGAACAATGAGTAAAACTTAATTTTGAAACTGGTAAAGGATGAATAGATTGTTTAGATCTAACTCCACAGCTAGTAATAGGTCAGCTTTGCCTCCTGTCCATGACATAGTTAACCAGGAAGAACACAGTTATGAGAGTATTAGTCAAGTTTTACACAATTGGAATATACCCAGAGTCTCTCCTAAAGAAATTTATCAGTCAACCTTTTTGGATAATTTCAAAATAGATTACAATGTAAAAATAGTTGAAAAAGTTTATGCTATTAACAAAGAATATGAAAATTGTAGTCTTTTATCTCCTGATGTTATTAAAAAATATAGAAAGAAAGGTTATAATTTTATCCATATTGGTCTTGTTCAAGTTGCAGTCAAACCACTAAACATTAAAATAATCAATTCGAGTATCTACCTCTGCCTCAGAGATGCTAGATTCTTGAATTATCATCCGAGTATAATTGGCATTATGGAATCAAGTTTGCATAATGGACCTATCCATTTCAATTGCTTTCCTGATTTCACATTAAGCCTAAGTGATCACCACTTATTAAAAGCTTTAACTTTAAACATTAAAACTGCTGGTGAAATTACTCAAATGATTGAGGGTTCTCAACCTATAACTTTAATTTATAGGATTTATTATAAGACCATGAAAATGAACTTAAATGTTCATGCTCTTAATAAAAGTCCTAAAGATCAAACTGTTTTAATTCAAAGTTCAACTAGTGATGCTAATGTTCAAATCCCGAGAACAATCCTCTGGAAAGACATTACGTTGCCTAGTCAATGGACTTTACCTAGTGAAATACCTCAACAACTTATAGTTAACAACTTATTAAATGTTGAAAATGTTAAACAATTTTGTGATGGAACGGTCAAAATAAATTTTGAACGTACTAGAAGGCCAGTTATTATAGAAGATTTTACTAGTTCTTCATCACCTTCGGTTCACATTCGAAGAGATACTGAAGTCCTAAGTAACCCTTCTATTAGAGATATAAAAATGAAAGGAATCCTTAATCAAGGACAAGCTAGTCATCCCTGCTATACTCAAAATGATCCAATAGAAGAAGAATGTTCTTCTTCTCCTACCCCTTCTAAGTTTCCTACTCAATCAGATTTTGAAGTTCCTATTAATAACCAATTAAGAGTCATTAAAAAGGAATTCAAATTAGATTGGGATAATCTCGTTAAAGATTTTAATTCCAAGTCTAATAAAGAAAAAAGACATTCATTTCGTTCTAATCACCCATCTGATAAAGAACGAGATAAAGTAGTTAATAGATGGAAGCGATTTATCGTTAATGAGCAGTTAAACATTACTTCTTACGTTTGGTATGACCAATATCAAGGTAAATGTAATGTTATAACCAAAACCCAATGGATTAAAGAAGATAAATCAAAAGTTTCTTCTTGTCATCCCCCTTTTGAAACTGTCCTCCTTCCAGTTAGAAACACGTCTGTTGTTGCCTGTCCTTTTAAGATTTCAGATGGTAATAAAGATGATAAAAAGATTATTGAATAATTAAATTTAAGTAATCAGTATCTAGCAACTGTAGGTAAACAGCTAGATAGAATTGAAGAAAAATTTGAGGAAACCATTGTTAAAAAACCAGATTCAAAAATTGAACATCCTTTGTTGAAATTACCAGAAAATAGAAGTAAATTAGGTTTACCAAATAAAGATGGCGAACTTACCCGAGCAATAGATAAGTTATTTAAAAAATTAAAAACTGAACCTGAAACAAGCGGTACTATAGCAATCATTGATCACGTTGAAACTGACAATGAGAGCAATAGCCAGTCGGATCATTCTGATACTGTTTTAGTCCCAGATTTTAATGATCAGTTAAACAAATTAATAGTTAATAACACTAGTATTACCAGGAAATGGTATTCTAGACCTACTCCTCCGGATCTACAGTTCGAAGAGAGAAATCTAGATAAACAATTCTCGATTTCATCTAATAAAATTTATGAATGGAACATAGATGGTTTCAGTGAACAAGAAATTTTAAACAAGTTAAATCATATGTCAATGGCAGCTAATAGCTATATCACTAAATTCAACAACCTGACTCAACCAGATATTGTTGAATTAATAGCTAGTGGATTTACTGGTATTCTTAGATCTTGGTGGGAGAAACATCTCATAGAAGATACTAGGTTATCAATAATCCATATTGTCCAATTAGATGATGACGGCAACCCTATCTTTGATGAAGATGTTGGTGTTGGTCCGCCTGATGGAGTTAATACCTTAATATTTACCATAATTAAATATTTTGTTGGAACTCCTAGTAATATCACTAAAAGAATTCATGATCAGTTAAGTAATCTCACTTGTCCCACTCTAAGTGATTTTAGATGGTACAAAGATGTGTTTACTTCTAGAGTTATGATGCGTAATGATAGCAATAAACCATTCTGGAAAGAAAAATTCGTTAATGGTTTACCTTCATTATTTGCTCATAAGGTTCGTGAA
This sequence comes from Panax ginseng, assembly GCA_020205605.1. NCBI lineage: Eukaryota > Viridiplantae > Streptophyta > Magnoliopsida > Apiales > Araliaceae > Panax > Panax ginseng. The sequence continues at coordinate 130,401,809 of CM035134.1, read as the reverse complement.
GAATTAAGTAAAAATTTAGGATATATTGAATATGATAATCTAACATAAGGTGACATAATCAGTTATATTCAAAAAATTGGGCTAAAAATGTGTATTGATTTTAAATTAGCTAAGCAAGCTAGTAAAGATAAAAACAAAGCTAAGTACGAGTTAGGAACCTTCTGTGAACAATATGGTTTACCTCTTGTTGCTCCCTCTAGAAGGAATCACAAGCATAAACATGTTGATTCTCATAGAAGTCACCGACGTCATAAACAAAAACGCAGTCATAAAAAAGATAAAAATCAAGATGATTATTATACCAAACCTAAACCCACAAGTAAAAAATACAATAGAAAATCTTAAAAAATTTGATAAAAGTAAAATTGTTTGCCACAATTGTGGGAAGAAAGGGCACTACAAAAATGAGTGCAAAATAAAACAAAAATTATCTTAGTTAAATGTTTCAAATGAAGATACTGAAAAACTATTAGAATTAATGAGGATAGAGAACAACGTCAGTAATGATGAAGGTTCTGATATTCCTTATTCCTCTAATAGTAGTACTAGTAACAATGAAACAGATAGTGACAGTGAAGAAGTTACTATTTGTGCTGATAACTGCAACGAAAAATGTTGCAATAAAAGATTAAATGTAATTACCAAAGAAGATGAAGAAAGCTCTTTGTTAATTGATCTAATTAGTAAAATTTATGATCCTGATCTAAAAGTTCAATACACTAAACAGTTAAAAGACTTGTTAACTAAAGATAATAGAGATAAAGACAAGATTATTAAAGCTAAAGAAAAACCAATATTTAGCCTTAATAAAACCCTTGAGAGATTTAAAGCTCCGGTAAAAGAAGTTACCCTTCCAGAATTAAATCAAGAAGTTAATAAACTAAAAAGAGAGATTTCTAACTTAAAGTTGGATGTTTCTAATTTAAGAAACGAGATTGAAGACAAGAAATCTGACCTTCAGGTTCATGATTCCTCCTCTAGTGATGAAGATCAGGATGAGCCTGAATCATCAGGTACAAAAGAAGAACCAGATCTTTTTGTTCAAGGTCTTTCTCTTAAAAGAATTAAAGATATTACCATTCAGAAATGGTATATCTCCATTAACTTGGTTATTGATAAAACCTTTTCAATACAACTTCCTGCCTTAGTTGATACAGGCACGGATCTAAATTGTATTCAAGAAGGTCTTATCCCGCACAAGTACTATAAGAAAACTAGTGAAAAGTTAAATTCAGCTAATGGTAGTCAAATAGAAATAAAATATAAACTACATAGAGTTTATATTTGTCAAGATAGTATGTGTTTTAAAACATCATTTGTTTTAATCCGAAATCTTACAGATAATATCATCTTAGGGTTACCGTTTATATATTTATTATATCCTTTTACTACCAGTAATGAAGGATTAAGTTGTAGACATTTAGGAAAAATAATAACATTTAAATTTCTTATTAAACCAAAATAAAGAGATTTGAGATTTATCCAAGATGAATCTATTTCCAAATCTTTAATTTGCTGAATTGCAAGTCCATCCATTTGAATTTCTTAAAAGAAGAAATCAAATATAAACATATTTAAGAACAGCTTAAGAACCAAGGTGTTCATGAAAAGATTGAAGAATTAAAAACCTATTTAAAGGATAACGTTTGTTCTGATTCTCCTAATTCCTTTTGGCATCGAAAGAAGCACATTGTAAGGCTTCCTTCTGCTAAGGAATTCAAAGAACATTTAATTCCTACTAAGGCTAGGCCTATACAAATGAACATGAACAAATGGAGTTATGTAAAAAAGAAATTAATGATCTTCTTAATAAAGGATTAATTAAACCTAGTAAATCTCCATGGTCATGTCCCGCTTTTTATGTCAACAATGAAGCTAAAAAGGAGAGAGGTGTTCCTTGTCTAGTTATTAATTATAAGCCATTAAACAAGGTCTTAGAATGGATCAAGTATCCCCTACCTAATAAAGAAGACCTCATAAATAGATTAAGTAATGCCACTATCTTCAGTAAGTTTGGCCTGAAATCTGGTTTTTGGCAAGTTGCCATTCACCCCAATGATATGTATAAAATAGCCTTTACTACCCCATTTGGTCATTATGAATAGAATATTCAAGCATTCGGTTTAAAAAATGCCCCCAGTGAATTTCAGAATATTCTCAATGACATTTTAAATCCTTTCAGTCATTTTGTTGTCGTTTACATTGATGATATTCTCATTTTTTCCAAATCTATTAAAGAACGCATTAAATATTTGAAATCGTTCTTTAAAACAGTTAAAGCTAATGGTCTCGTTTTATCTCCTTCCAATTTCACTTTATTTCAAACTAAAGTTCAGTTTCTTGGTCTTAATATTTATCAAGGACTTATTCAGCCTATTGACATAGCTATTTAATTTGCTGACAGATTTCCTGATAATATCACCAATAAAACCCAACTTCAGAGATTTTTAGGCTCGCTCAATTATATTGGCAAGTCCTATAAAAATCTCAAAAAGATTTAAAAACCTCTCTTTCAGCGTTTGCAGGTTAATCCTCCCCCCTGGACTGACATCCACACTTCTATCGTCCAACAAGTCAAAAGATATGTTAAGTCTTTGCTTTGCCTTGGAATTTCCAATGATTCAGTCTTTAAAATTGTTAAAACTGATGCCTCAAATATAGGATTTGGAGGTATCCTCAAGCAAAAACTAACCCTCAATTCTCCTGAACAAATTGTTCATTTTCATTCCGGTGCATGGAATAGTACACAATTAAATTACAACACTATTAAAAAAGAAATACTTTCTTTAGTTTTATGTATTAACAAATTCCAAAGTGACTTATTAAATCAGAAGTTTTTGGTTCGTATTGATTGCAAATCTGCAAAATATGTTTTAGAAAAAGATGTGCAAAATATAGCCTCTAAACATTCCTTTGCAAGATGGCAGGCCCTATTGAGTATTTTTTATTTTGAGATTGAGTATATTAGAGGCAGTAACAATTCCATTCCTGATTTTCTCACTCGGGAATTCATTAACACATGTACTGTTCAACCAAATTGAGTGTTCGAGGAGCATCATCTTCTCGTGGTCCGGGCCGCCCTTCAGGCCTAAGTAATCAACCAAAAGGAGCTTTAGTTCCTCATCTAGTTAGTCCAGTTCCTAAACCTAAGGCCTATAGTTCCGCTTTAGCCAGCAACCCCAAACCAGTTAATCCTTTCTGCAGTCAAACTAAGGCCTCCTCATCCAATCCCAGTCACTCTTCTCCCCCAATACATACTCAAGTGGGTAAATCATTTATTTCATATTGAATCTCATATGAAACCAAAAGACGACCCTATTAAACTAGCTTCCCAGTATTTTCCTACTGGATGGCACTTCGTTCCCCTTGCTCCTTATAAATCCCTTGTGTATTATAAGGATCCTCATTGAAACAGAGTCTATCTTTATCAAACCCATTTATGCTAGAGATGATAATTCTAAGGTCCTCTATCATTCTCTATACATTAAACAAATCATTTCGATAACTGACAGGGGAAATCATCCCTCTGATCTTAAACAGCTCTCCAATCAAAATAACTGTTTCTGTTATTTTGATTATATGAAAGCTTGGAATAAGATCTTTCTTTATCAAAATGAATCAAATAGTCACTCGTGTTTTGTACAGTTCAACCACAAATTTAAAAGTCAGATCCCTTTTTGGTTCACTCTTTGGTGGTCAAGATTCGGTTCGACTTTCGACCTCTTTCCTAATCTTTTATAGATTCAACTTAGTCATTTTTGCAATCACAGTAAACACCAACCGAAGAATGATAGTATCCCTGTTATTCTCCAGTTTGTAAGTAAATATAGAGTTCCTTGGATTCTTAAATGGCAGTACGATATTCAAACTCCAGTGAAAGTAACATATTTTTAGTCTCAAGAATATAGTTAATTGGTATCTTGTACCACCGTTTCACAAATTCCTTATGTTTCCCGACAGTTCTTTATCAAATGGTGGGAAAAGTTTGATGTTAATAGAATTGTTGGTCAGGTTCAGAAGGAATTTCTTACAGTCTCTCTCCCAGTTTTACCAGTTATAGCTATTCCAGCCAAAGAATCTACCAGTAAATCAAAAGAGTCTAGAGTCGGTCCAACTGGTTCATCCTATTCCCGTGGCATTTTTAATATTAAAAATTATTCCAGTAAAGAGTTAAAATTAATTGCCCAAGCCCTTCACGATAGAATTGATGAGTTACAGGAAGAAGCCTCTACATGTTCTTCATCCTCTTCCAGAAATGCTTCTACTAGTAAATTTGATGATGATGATGACCCCTATGGCACCATCAACCTGCAATATGCACATGACCCATTTGCCTGACATCCCAGTCACATGCACCTGCACCAGTAAATCCACTCAGTCAAAAGATGCTCTTCCACTGAAAACAGTCCTCTTTCACATGCACGTGTTCCTGCTTTTCCACCAAAAGCATCCAACAAGTCAAAAGATTTGGCCACTTCGTCAAAAGTTGCCAAAAGCGTCCATGCATAGTAAAAAAGTCAGCATTGTTTTACTGCTCATCAATAGTAAATATTGTCTGTAATCAGGCTTTATGTAATAGTAAATTTGTAATAGTTATTTCCTTATTCTATAAAAGGAACTTGAACTTAGTTATTGAGGCAGACTTAGAAAGACTCAGAGTTCCTTCTCTGATAAATCTTTAGCCTCTGTTCTCTTCCTCTTCATCTACCATTCTTAATGTTCTAAGTAAACTTGTAAGTCACTTTAATTTAATGTTTTGTTTGTAAATATTTTCAGTTATCAATAAAATTATTATGTTTCCGTAATTAAATTGTGTTGTTTATATGCGCCACTCAGTTCTTCTTTTATCTTCTGGTATTCTTCACTTCCGCCCCTAAATGGTATCAAAGCAATATATATATATATATATATATATATATATATATATATATATATATATATATATATATATATATATATAAGTATTTATATATATAAAAGCAAGAACGCTCCAAATATTATATTCGAGCTCAATCAAACCGAGTTTGATGCAAAGAAATATATATAAGTATTTACATATATAAAAGCAGTAAACGCTCCAAATATCATATTTGGGCTCAATCGAAGCATAGTTATGTAATAATATATATATAAGTATGTATATATATATATATATATAAGTAATAAAAGCCACGGATCAATGATCCGGGCATACCCACACGACGCGACCCTCAACGTGAGTAGATATGTATGTATAGAAGTGAGAAAAAGCTTAAAAATCTAAAATATCTTACAGTGGGCTGCCAAGAAGACTTCAGATATATTTTGACGCCTGAAAACTCGATTTCCATCGGTTAAATTTTAGTATGTTGCAAAACACGAGCTTACAAGTGTTTAGAAAGAAGAATCACTCAGTTTAGAGCACTCTAGATGTGTTTATGAGTTGAAATGGACAGGGTTTCCTTGCTCTCTTCTTTCTTAAAATGGCCAACCTAAGGCCTCTATTTATAGAACGGATAGCCGCGGGTCTACCTATGGCTGCCTGAGTTACCCCAGGCCATGCGGGTCCCATCATCTCGAAGAACGTGCACTTGTACAATGCGTTGTCTGCTCGAACCTTCATAACTTTCAATTCGGGCATCCGATGGAGGCGTGTTGTACCTTTCCAGAATGCTGTTGTCGAGAGCTACACAATGACTTGGGATAAGAGGTTGTATGAAGCCGGGAAGATGGGTCATGACCAGATCTTCAAGTCTTCAAATCATATCTGGTGTGCTGTCTTGTGTAGTAGTCAATTAGGATTTTGAGCTATTGTTCTTGTGGGACACTTCTGTATGAAATGTTGATGAAATGATGTTGAGACGATGTAAATGTAGTATCGAGGTGGTAAAGTGATGATTTTGCCCCTCACCGGGGTTATCTCTGGTTTTGTGCTGATGTAGCAGTCGTTGCTCAGGGTTATCTCTGATATTGGGCTGCTGTGAGTGCTGAATGTCCTCAGGGTTATCTCTGAGGTGCCTTGACCTCCCGGGGTTGGAACTGAGTGTCCCAGGGTTGAAACTGACTATTCTGGGGTTACCTCCGAAACTGGAATTTCTTCCGTTGGAGTTATCTCTGAGGTTTGGAACTGAGCATCCTGGGGTTGTCTCCAAGATTGGAACTGAGTATCTCGAGGTTGTCTCTGAGATTGAAAACTGAGTATCCCGAGGTTGTCTCCTGGATTGAGCTGATTTGACTTCCAGGGTTATCTCTAGAAGACGATTTTGCCCTCCTGCAGGGTTAGTAACAGGAATGCAAAATTTCGAGTGTCTACACAAGTACGGAAAAGAGAGCGGTGATAAATTAACAATTGCTAAATACCAGTAGAAGTAATATTATACCTTTGTTAAAGGTGATAAGGATAATGCATCTATATATGGATGTAATTATGTAATGGTGATTCCGAGGACGAAATCCTTATTAGGACGGAAGGATGTGACAACTCGAAAAAATCGAATAGTCATGTAAATTATGATGTAAGTATTATTAATTAATAAAATAAATTTTTATTAATAATATTATGTGTTATGAGTTTATTAGTCATTATATAACCTAGGATGATTATAAAATGGTAAAATTCTTGCTATATACTAGAATAAATGTGTAAGAATTTTAAAAACGGAAATAAAATTTTTCTGCAGAAATAAATTTTTCCTAGAAAAAGACGAAATATGAACTATTCATTCAATGAAACCTAAGGATTAGGGTTTAAGTAAACTAAGTCTTTTTTAGATATTGGTATGTCGTAATGACATTCTGTTTCACTATTTGCCGATAATATGTCGTGAAAAGTTATGCTAGCGGATAAAAGTTTTTCTCAAAAAACATACAGAAATCGGACAAAATAAAAATGATGAAAAATATTGTTATGTACTTTTTCGATCGTTTAGCTATGTTTTAGGAAAAATTTACAGAAATTATTATTCATCGAAATATGTTTTTTCAGTTTTTCGACTTTTCGAAGAACGCACAAACGATAGAATGACGAGAAAAGACAGAATGTCCAATAAAATTTGGAAAATGATAAACGCAGTTTTTCAACTGCGTACTAAATTTAAGAAGATTAATGAAGAAAGGAAATGTTAGGAGGCCTAATGATATTTAAATCAAGGCCCAAAAATTTGTTAAATCAAGCCTAAAGAATAGCCTTAAGTGAATTCGATCCAAGCCCAAACTAAGATCCGTTGAAGATGGGTCAAACCATGGATCACTGGGTGGGTCAAACGGGCGGGACTACTCATAAGAGTCACGAAGCTCCTTTAAGAAGCTTGGTTGATATTTGTGAGAGGGGAGGTGTGAATAGTGAAAAGTAGGGGTGGTTCGTAAGTTTTGCAAACCTAAGGGTTTGAACTATACAAGACCAAAAGTTAAGTGACTAATTTGTAAGAAAATCAAAGTTGATTTAATGACCAAAATGCCCTAAGGTGGGAAATGACCATTTTACCCCAAGTCTTGTAAATTCAATATATGAAAGGATTCCATTCATTTCCCTTAGAAAATCAAAATCAAAAGAGGTGTAAAGGAAAATAAATTGAGAGAGAAGTGATACGCATTTTCGGATGGAGAAAAAGAAGAAAGAAGGAAAAGTTAGCTCAAGTGCAAACTTTATCAAAATGAAGAAGAACAAAGAAGAAAGGTATTTGAAACCTAACTTGTAATCCATTTTTCTTTAGGTTTCATATGATAATCATATAGCTTAATGAAAATGGAAGTAAAAGAAGTCAAGAAATAATTTTTTTTATGGTTTAATAATAAGAAAATGAAGTAATAAGGATTTGAAATTTATATCATCTCTATTTCTATTAAGAGTTGTCATATAAAGTATGAAATGCTTGGTAAATTGGATAATTCGGATGAATCATATGAACGATCCGGAGAAATAAGGAAGAATTAGTGAATTTAAAACACTAATATGTATAAAAAAGTGAAATCTTAATCAAAATATTGATGTAAAACGAAGAACGAACAGAGAACACGAAGAACACGAAGAACGTTGCTGGTGGACAAATTTAAAACCATCTAATTAGAGCTTGTTGTTGATGGACAAGTTTTAAAACCAACATATATATATATTTGTTGACATATGTTTGGTTAGGAGATGTAGAATTGAATGAAATGTTCCTTTAAAAGGATTAAAAATAGCCTATAATGAAGTTATGACGAAATTTCGTAAAAGAAGTAACTGTTGAAATTATAGGTTAATATGATTTCCGGATGAATATAGAAAGTAATTTAATGATTCTGAACAATTAATTTTTCATAAGAATGTTAAAGAAGATTGAAAACGTGAGTTGTAGACTCAAGAACGAACTCATTTCGGGTTCGGATGTGTAAGTTACGGACGAACGAACGAACGTTAAGAACATAAAATGAATGAATGATGAAACTGAGCAAATTGAAAGGCTTGTTGTTAGGTAAAAACTAAATACACTCACACACAAGTATACTTGGTCAACAAGTAATATAATAGTAAGTAGAGTATCGTTCCCACAGAAAATTAGTTAACAAGAATTACCAAGTACTAACCTATAACCAATTTAATCTTATTTAAACAAATGATTTAATATTTTAATTTAAAATAATTAATTAAACTATTACTAATTATCCCTAGAGTGAAACAAGATAATGAAGACTTGAGACTATAATTTCACTTATTTTTTCATTTAAGTAAACACTTCCTGTTAAGCCAAATTAATTATACTAAATTGTTAATCAAGAACACTGAAGTAAAATATGGCCATCTCTCGATGCACCATACTCATATCAAATCAAATCTATAGATGATATAATCAAATTGAACACCCTAATTAACTAATCCACTATATCTCTATGTGAATTATAATTAAAAAGAGTTTAAGTGCAAGTTCTTATTAGATTACATGTAATGCCTCGACATATCTCTATCCTAAGCACAAATCATGAATTCCAACTCCATTCAGAACATATGAATACATGCTATTATGATCAGATCTAAACCCATAATCCGTCTCTTAAGTTCATATGGATTATCACAGTAATTGTTAGCTAGGCAATTAAGCAATTAATGGCAAACCATAACAGATAATTCAAATACAGTTAATAAGTCTAACAAGGAAGTATATTAAATTAAATTACATAATAAGATCCATATTAATCTCAAAACAGAGTTTAATTCATAACTGAACTAAAATCCATCATCCACAATTGATTAAGCATTAAAAGATACAAATAGATAAGAAGAGAATTTAATGTTGATAAACAAATCTGTATTCTCTTGCTTCCAATCTGATTCCCCAATGATGATAAATAGCTTCAATATTCATATTTTAGTTAATCTAGGGTTCCTAATATAAGAGAGAAAGTAAAGATGAAAAAATAATAGAAATCTATCCTAAGAGGAATTTAATGGAGTCCTAGAACTAGCCTCTCAAATCCAAGTTATAATCAAATATTTATAGTCCTAATGGAAAGCCTAACAAGTTAGGCAACTAACAATCCTATTTTAGCTCAAATTGGACAACATAATACCCAAATCAGCTCTCTCCCTACCGTCCAGCGCGACCAGCGTTGCTCATAAGTCAATTTGGGCGCATCCCGCACTAATAGCAGAAAATCTGATGGTGGGCTACATGTATAACTTTTGATTCGCTAGGAGTTACAGGGCCTGCCACCTATTAAATCGATGATATCGACATAATTTGCAACTTTTATTCTTTGAGAATTGACAGAGTCTGGCCGGATCAAGATCGAAAATGGGCTTGAAGTAGATGTTATGTAAATGGCAAGCATGAAAACTCTGAGCTTTGATCTTTGTTGATAAAAAGGCCATAACTCTCGCATCCGAACTCTAATTGGGACGATTCAAGATGTTTCAGAAAGCGAAGAAGTAGATCTACAATAATTTTCAAGTTCCAAGCCAAGAACATACATCCAACTTGGTGTTAAAAGCCTTGCAATCTTCCCTTCTTGCATTTGCTTGCATATTTTAGTCTAAAAGATGTCTGAATTTCTTTTCCTTGCTTCTTCATGCCAATGTTGTGTCATAGTCTACAAAATAACATTGAATGTATGAAATGCACACACAACACTTAAAAACCAACTAAAAGATTAAGCTCAAATGCACTAGATTCTTGGGTATAAAACCCATTCATCAAATACCCCAAAACTTAAACATTTACTTGTCCTCAAGCAAAAACACAAAAGAACTAAAAATAAACAAACAAACTCAACTACAATTATGCATATGCATGATCTACTTCCTAATATACCTACGAACCCAGTAATAAATCAGTATGATATATAGAAACATGCCTCAAAGATACTAATGATAGTCAAATAATATATCCAATCAAGTCAAAGTCCATATGTAAGACCCCAACTTTTATGAATAAAAATGAATTTTCTATAAATATCATTTTTGAATATTATGGAGTGAATTTGATATAATATTAAAGTTGTGGGTAATATTTATAAATTTTATAAAGTATGCAAGTTGTTATATAATATTTGATTGGTCGGGAAATATTCATTTTAAGAGGGAATATTCGTACAACAGCACAATCATTAGTAGACCCCACAACGGAATTATTGTCAGATTGAGAAAATAACAAAAATATCTTTTTATGAAAATAACGGCGGAAGTTTTACCGTTAACTGTTGAAACACCCGGTGTTAAAAGTACAGTAATACGCATGATTGCATAGTAGCACACGGTATTGATTATTGATGCTTACGTGAGAAGTCACTCAGTTTTGTTCAATTATTGTTGCAGTAATTATTGTATAGTATCTCACGTTATTTGATTCAATTATTGTCGATATTTTTATATATTATTAAATCAATAATTGAGATGACAGAGTTATTAATATTATTATTTTCAATATTAACAATGTCTAGAAGTTCTGTCAAGGAGAGGTTTGGTCACCTAATTGCGTGCCAATAGGGAGAAATCCTTATTGGAAAGCCCCCTCTTTCCTGGGAACGACCTGGTTGTTAAATATTACGAATTATAATAATGATGATAAATGTTGTTAAAAATATTGAGGAGATTTTTATGAAGTATTTATGGACCCCCATTTACCCATTTTTCAAAATAATCGGAAGGAAGTTATAATATATATATATATATATATATATATATATATATATATATATATATATGTATATATATGGGTGGGTGGGTGGGTGGGTGGGTGGGTGGTGGTGGTCCTGAAAATGAAGTTAATTTGGCGCAGATGCAATCTTTTTTCTTTTCAAAGCGTGGACTTATTTGCCAAACTTTTCAAATCATGCATTATATTGATAACTTGTGAATTAGGATGCTTCCTAATTGGTTAAAGCTCCAAGTTGGCATGTGTTAGTTTTCCTCATTGGCCAGCACCTTGAAAAATGATTCACGGGTGGTAGGATTTTTTCTAATATAGCATGTGTTATATTATATATATATATATATATATTATAAAATTTGGTTTTATTTGACAATGTTGAAAATCTAGCGTATGATTTCAGCCTGTGAATTTCAAACACTGTTGCATCCGTGAATTTTCTTACACAGTGCTCCTTCCATTCTCCTATAAATAGGATGCTTAGTTAGAATTAAAAATCACACCAGAATCAGAGAATTCTTCTTTTATAATCTTTAGCGTATTTCTTTAGAGTTTTAGAAAGCTTTGAGCGTAGAAAACAGTATAAGTTTTTTTCAAGAATATCTCCGCCCTACCTGTCGGAATACTCTTCTTTTCAAGGTAAGGGGTATTATTTATTTCATAATCTGAAGATATATTATTTTTCGTATTCATAAGAAATTTTATTTCGTTCAATATTCGTAATAAATATTTCGTTAAATGTTCGTAATGAATATTTATTTTCGTTTAATATTCATAAGGAATATTATTTTCGTTTGATATTCGTAAGGAATATTATTTTGTTCAATATTCACTTGAAATAATATTTTCTTCCATACTCTGTAGTATGTAAGTAATATTATTTCGAATTCTATATTCGTTTTGTTAAAGTTTTGGCTTCTATACTCCATGAAATTAGTAGAATATCCTTAATATTTGCATTTCATCCAGTATCTTTTCATGGAAATATTATTCTGAGCATTCTTGAATTTTACTCTACAAAGCAGTATCATGTTCACAATTTGAGCGTTATTGATTTCTAGATAAATTTAATTATAGATTCTTTTAAAATTTATCCTTGAACTTGATTTATTGAATTCTTATATCATTGTCATCATCCTCATGTTTATATTATATTGAAAGTCATCTGTGGCCTGTAGTGCATAGATGGACTTGGTATGATTATGAGCAGGGATTATTCGGTATAATCATAACCGTAATGTTACAAATGATGTAGTAAAAGTCCTCATTGACCCGTAGTGCATTGATGGACAGTTGTTGGCATGATCATGACCATTAATGAATACACGAATATCCTTGGCCCGTAGTGCATGGATAATTTGTGGTCGTGATACTAAAGAATATCCTTGGTCGTAGTGCAGGGGTGATTCGATGATGTGGATTATTTATTAAGCTGAGTCTCAACGATAAAAGTGATGAAAAACCTTTTAAATCATAGAAGATAGTAGATTTTATTCTCTACTTGACTCTTCTAATGGATTTGTTTGTTCACTGCAGCTTAAACTTGATGTTTGTTATATTTTATCGGTTTAACTTTGTTGAAGGCTAACGATAATTTATTACGCATTATCTTAGTCATAATATTTCTTACTGGGCTAGTTGAGCTCACCCTTTTGCTTTCATTGTTCTCTTCAGGAAATGAGAATGTAGCAGAGACTAGTCGGGGAACGGAGTAATGTCCTGAGATGGTGTCATAGTAGTCCTCATTATTCTATAAAATAGTGTGATAATAAATGTAATGAGGACTCCATTGAGTGTGGATATTGTCTAGATGACAATATTCGTATTAAAACTCTCAGTTTATATTTTGTCGTATTTTACAAGACAGTTGTATTATTAAGTTGTATTTGAATTTTGTAACATGTATTTGGCGACTCAAGATGGGTGATTTATACCTATTTTGGGGGCGTCACAGTTGGTATCAAAGCTTAGGGATATGATCCCTGGCTGAGATGTGAGACAAGAACTAGGGGTGGAGAGACAGGGAATTCCTTCGCTAGTATAACCTACCTAAGTTTATTTGGTTTTTAATTGGTCAGTCAAAATATAGGGATAATTTGTGACATGTATTTTAACCCTTGTTTTGTGGCAGTATTTGAAAATGACATCTGAGAATGTTGAGAATAGAAGTGGAGCACAGGAGACCGTTGAGTCACCACAGATCAATAATCAGGATAATGTGCATCAGGAGGGCGACAATCCTCATGCAAACAACAACACTGACCAAACGATGAACGACGGAATGTTCAGAGGCTTTCTCGCAATTCACAACAACATCGTGAGAGCGTCTCTCATCCAAAATGCGAGGTGGAAACACCGGCAACTCTCGGACGATCCGCGCTAAGCAGATTCAAGGAGCTGGACCACCGGAGTTTTTTGGAGAGCCAAAACCACTTAAGGCGGAGACGTGGATAAAGTAGATCAACAAGATATTTGATGTCTTGGGATGTTCCGAGGAGCAAAAGGTTCCCTTTGCCACCTTCATGTGTTATGAGAGAGTGATTCTTGGTGGGAATCTATAAAGCGTACTCAACTCGCCATGACCGAAGATGTCTTGGGAGAAGTTCTAAGAACTATTCAACGACAAGTACTTTCCCGAAAGTATTCGTCACATGAAAGAGGTAGAGTTCATTAAACTGGAGCAAAACAACATGACCGTGTCGTAGTACGAAGCCAAGTTTGTCGAGTTGTCCCGGTTTGCATCCCACTTAGTTGATAATGAGGAGAGAATGACGCGGATGTTTCTAAGAAGTTTGAAACCTGAGATACGTCAATACCTTATCTCTCACAAACTTTGCTTGTATTCAGATGTTGTGCATAGGGCTCAGTTATTGGAGCGTAATAATGAGTCAACTCAACCAAGTGAGAGCATCTAGCAAAATGATAATACCAGTGGTAGCAGTCATCGAAGCGGTGACAACAAACGTGGAGGGAATCAACATTCCTGAAATGGTAACCACTTCGGTGGTAATCATGGCCAAGACTATAAGAATGGATATTTCAAGAAGAGGAGATTCAACAATGATGGAAAGACATCAGCAACCGTTGTTAAGGAAGGAGAACGACCACCTATCATATGCTTCAAATGCGGAGGGGAGGGACATATCAGTCCCAACTGCGCGAAGTAGTCCAAAGCGTGTTACAATTATGGAAGGGAAGGTCACTTTACCCAATTTTGTCATTCACAAAAAGACAAGTCCGGTGGGATGGAGGCACCAAAAGTCATCCCAAAAAGTCAAAGCTGTAGTAGTACAAGGAGAGCGTTTGTCGTAACCCCGAGAAAGCAAGGAACCCGAACGAGGTCATCATGGGTAAGCTTATCATAAACTCTCTAATAAGTATATACCTTATTTGATACCGGTTCTACCCATTCTTTTATTTCTCCTACTTGTGCTCAACGTTTAAATTTAACTCCGGAGAAATTAGACTTTGACTTATCAGTTGAAACTCCGTTGGGAGAAACCTTCATTACGTCCACGGTTTATAAGTCTTGTTCGGTTCAAATCGATACCCTCACATTACCTGTCGATCTTATTTCATTAAAAATACTTGTATTTGACGTAATTCTAGGGATTGATTGGTTAGCTACTCATTATGCAAAAATTGATTATTTTTGTAAGGTTGTTAGCTTTCATATTCCTAACCAACCTATTATGCTAATTCAAGCAACCAAACCATTAAAATCAATCACTATCATCTCAAGCCATAAAGCTATTCGTTTATTGAAAAAAAGATGTGAAGCTTTCTTATCTCATGTCACGGATTTAAACAAAAATACGTCAGTTTTGAATGATATTTCTATTGTTAATAAATTTCCTGACGTATTCCCTGAAGAACTTCCTGGCCTACCCCCAGAGTGTCAAATTGAATTTTATATCGACCTTGAACCCGGTACAAAACCCTTTTCCAAAGGCCCATATCGAATGGCTCCTATTGAACTTCAGGAGTTAAAGACCCAACTGCAGGAATTGTTAGACATCGGTTTCATTCGTCCTAGTACTTCTCCTTGGGGTGCTCCTGTTCTATTCCTAAAAAAGAAAGATGGGAGTATGCGACTTTGTATTGATTATCGGAAGTTAAATCATGTCACCATCAAAAATAGATACCCATTGCCACGTATTGATGACTTATTTGACCAGTTGCAAGGCGCCAAATTCTTTTCAAAAATCAATCTTCGTTCTGGATATCATCAGTTAAAGATTAGAACAGATGACATTCCAAAGATGGCTTTCAGAACCCGGTACGGGCATTATGAATTCCTAGTTATGTCTTTTGGATTGACTAATGCTCATGCTGCCTTCATGGATATGATGAACCGAGTATTCAAGGAATATTTGGATCACTTTGTGGTCGTCTTTATTGATGACATCCTCATATATTCCAAAAGCCGTGAAGATCATTAGCAACACTTGAGGCTGATACTCCAAAAGCTTCGTGAAAACAAGCTTTATGCCAAGTTGAAGAAATGCAAGTTCTGACTTGAGGAAGTAACATTCCTTGGGTACGTAGTATCAAGTCATGGAATATCTGTTGACCCGACAAAGATTGAAGCTATTCAAAGCTGGGAGCAACCTAAATCAATAACCGAAGTACGTAGCTTTCTCGGCTTAGCTGGTTATTATCGAAGATTCGTAGAAGGGTTTTCTCGAATCGTTAATCCATTAACTCAGCTGACTCGAAAAGATACAAAATTCGGTTGGAGCGAAGAATGTGAGAAGAGTTTTCAAGAACTCAAGAGGAGACTCATTTCAAAGACTGTTTCGATAATACCATCCTGCCTGAGAGGATTTGTCATCTCTGGTGATGCTTTGGGCAAAGGGTTAGGATGTGTTCTCATGCAACATGGGAAAGTCATAACCTATGCCTCTCGAAAACTCAAAGAATATGAGAGGAAATATCCTACTCATGATCTAGAGTTGGCAGCTGTTGTCTTCGCACTTAAAATTTGGAGGCATTATTTATATGGGGAGAAAGTGGAGATCTTTACGGATCATAAAAGCCTCAAATATTTCTTCACCCAAAAGGAACTCAACATGCGGCAATGACGTTGGCTCGAACTGTTGAAAGATTATGATCATACCATCCAATACCATCCTGGTAAAGCGAACGTAGTAGCTGACGCATTGAGTAGAAGATCATATGCGAGTACGAGTGCAATATTATCAAAGCAAAGGCCTATTCTGTATGACTTGCAAAGGATGGAGATAGAGTTAAAGACTCCAGGGACCCATGTGATGATGGCGAATATACGAGTAAAACCGACTTTAATCGACAAAGTTAAAGCTGCTCAAGTAATAGACCTGGAGCTGATGCATATGAGTAAGAAAGTGCAAGAAGGTGCTATGCCGAAAGCAAGAATCGATGATGAAGGAATACTTCGATTCAACTCCAAATTTTGTGTTCCTAATGACCCTGATTTAAAGTATAAAATCATGATGGAGGTGCACAACACACCGTTTGCAATCCATCCTGGGAGTACTAAAGTGTATCATGATCTTCGACATATATTTTGGTGGAGCAATATGAAGAGAGAAATAGCGCAGTTTATCTCAAGGTGTTTAACTTGTCAACGAGTCAAGGCAGAGCATCAAGTGCCAAAAGGTCCATTACAACCACTTGAAATTCCAGAATGGAAGTAGGAACACATTACCATGGATTTCGTTACTGGTCTTCCCAAGGTTTCTCAAGGCATAGATGCAATTTGGGTCATTGTTGATAGATTGACCAAGTCTGCTCATTTCTTACCTATACAAGAAACTTATACACTTGAATTTTTTACTCGTATGTACATAAATGAGATTATAAGACTGCATGGTATGCCAGTATCCATAGTTTTTGATCGAGACCCAAGATTCACTTCAAGATTTTGGGTTAGTTTGCAAAAAGCTATGGGCACGGATTTACGATTTAGTTCGGCTTATCATCCTCAAATGGACGGGCAGTCAGAGAGGACTATTCAAACTCTTGAAGATCTATTAAGACTCTATGTCCTTGACTTCAAGGGAAGTTGGGACAAGTTCTTACCATTGGTGGAGTTTTCCTACAACAACAGTTATCAAGCAAGTATTGGTATGGCTCCATTTGAAGCGCTGTATGGAAGAAAGTGTCATTCTTCAGTATGCTGGGATGAGGTGGGTGAAGCAACGTTGTTGGGACCGGAGTTGGTGCGTATGACTACAGCAAAGATTCAAACGATCCGACAATGTATAAAACCTCACAAGATCGACAAAAGAGTTATGCTGATCTTCATCGAAAGGACGCGGAATTCGATATTGGAGATCATGTGTTGTCATGTGTTGCTCCATGGAAAGGAGTTACGGGATTTGGAAAGAGAGGAAATCTCAATCCTCGATTCATTGGCCCATTTTTAATCCTCAATCGAGTAGGAACTGTGGCCTATAGACTCGCTCTACTGCCAAGTATGTCTCGTGTTCATAACGTTTTTCACATATCCATATTACGTAAATATATGGAAGACCCGAACCACATCATTGAGTTAGAACCGAACGAAATAGCGAAAGATTTAACGTATGAAGAGGTTCCTGTTAAAATCTTGGATAAAAAGAACATGTTCTACGCTCCAAGGTTATACCTCAAGTCAAAGTTTTGTGGAGAAACCACGATGTTGAGGAAATGACATAGGAGTTAGAATCTGAAATGAAATCAATGTATCCTCACCTCTTCGTCATACTAGGTATGTACCCTAATTTTGAGGGAGAGATTTCATAAGAAGGGGAGGTTGTAAGACCCCAACTTTTATGAATAAAAATGAATTTTCTATAAATATCATTTTTGAATATTATGGAGTGAATTTGATATAATATTAAAGTTGTGGGTAATATTTATAAATTTTACAAAGTACGCAAGTTGTTATATAATATTCGATTGGTCGGGGAATATTCGTTTAACAGGGAATATTCGTACAACGGCACAATCATTGGTGGACCCCACAACGGAATTATTGTCGAATTGAGAAAATGACAAAAATATCTTTTTATGAAAATAACGGCGGAAGTTTTACCGTTAACTGTTGAAACACCCGGTGTTAAAAGTACAGTAATACGCGTGGTTGCATAGTAGCACACAATATTGATTATTGATGCTTACGTGAGAAATCACTCAGTTTTGTTCAATTATTGCTACAGTAATTGTTGCATAGTATCTCACGTTATTTGATTCAATTATTGTCGATATTTTTATATATTATTAAATCAATAATTGAGATGACAGAGTTATTAATATTATTATTTGTAATATTGATAATGTCTAGAAGTTCTTTCAAGGAGAGGTTTGGTCACATAATTGCGCGCCAATAGGAAGAAATCCTTATTGGAAAGCCCCTCTTTCCAGGAGCGACACAGTTGTTAAATATTAATTAATTATAATAATGATGATAAATGTTGTTAAAAATATTGAGGAGATTTTTATGAAGTATATATGGACCCCCATTTACCCATTTTTCAAAATAATCGGAAGGAAGTTATAAAGTATATATATATATATATATATATATATATATATATATATATATATATATATATATACGTATTATATATATTTGTGTAGCATGTGGGTGGGTGGGTGGTGGTGGTCCTGGAAAATGAAGTTAATTTGGCAGGATGCAATCTTTTTCTTTTCAAAGCTTGGACTTATTTGCCAAACTTTTCAAATCATGCATTATATTGATAACTTGTGAATTAGGATGCTTCATAATTGGTTAAAGCTCCAAGTTAGCATCTATTAGTTTTCCTCATTAGCCAACACCTTGAAAAATAATTCACAGGTGGTAGGATTTTTTCTAATATAGCATGTGTTATATTATATATATATATATATATATATTATAAAATTTGGTTTTATTTGACAATGTTGAAATCTAGCGTATGATTTCAAATTTAGTGAATTTCAAACACACATTTTAGCGTCGTGAATTTCCTTACACAGTGCCCCTTCCATTCTCCTATAAATAGGATGCTTAGTTAGAATTGAAAATCACACAAGAATTAGAAAATTCTTCTTCTATAATCTTGAGCGTATTTCTTTAGAGTTTTAGAAAGTTTTGAGCGTAGAAAACAATATAAGTTTTCTTCAAGAATATCCCCGTCCTACCAATCAGAATACTCTTCTTTTCAAGGTAAGGGGTATTATTTATTTCATATTCTGAAGAGATACTATTTTTCGTATTCATAAGAAATTTTATTTCGTTCAATATTCCTAATGAATATTTATTTCGTTCAATGTTCGTAATTGTTGACGCCAAGATCTTCTGCCACGTCCCAATCACGTAAGATGTCCTGATCCTGCACACTAAACACAGTCAACACCATAAGCTTGACGGCTTCGACCGTCGGGGGATAGCTCAGGCGTGAGAGTCAGTACAGGCGATCACAAGGGTTAACAATGGAGGATAAAATATCTAGTGTATTGAGAGAGAGAAAGTTATCGATCACCTTTACTTGGATGACCTCCTTGCTTTATGTTATACTATCTTTTTTGTTAACTGGTGCCTCATCCCGATGTTCCGACGCTCATCCACCGACCACGAACATCCTAGCATGATCGCATGCGGTTTACCCACTACATCCCGTCATCATTCGTTCTATCGCCGTGGGCTATTATCCCATCAACATTAATGATTTATAGACTTTCGGTCAACAGCTATCCTTTTTCATCATTACAAGTTAAAGATATAGGTATTAAAATATCTAATGGGTCGATCCATTCAATTCAGCCCAAGCCTTTCAAGACTTAACCAAGAAAAGCCACTAACCCGGCCCAACTGGCCAAGCCAAATAGAAATGATTCAAGAGATTTACTCAAATGAACGGGCCCAATTGGGTCGGCCCAATATGTGAAATATCACGACCCAACATTGCCCCCTAGTTTTTTATTAAACAAGATGTTTAGTAAAAAACTATAAATGGTCCAAGACATGGGGAATTTGATAAGAGTGGAATAGGCCCAAAATGAAGCATATTAAGGCCCAAACGATAAAGGATTAAAATTATAAAGGCAAGCTAAAATCGGAAATCCAACTGAGAGGCCCAATCTAATAAATATCTAAGACTTACACCGAACGCTACCCTTTCCAATTCTCTATCATTACCAAAAATTAAATGTTCCGCCTTCGTAATTCGTGTAACTACCAATATAAAAATTAAATTCCCCCAAATTTGACAGTTTTTACCTACCAATTTGAATTTCGGACACTTGAGCTCTTTTCTTCTCCCTCGAACCTTTCTTCGCTCCTCTGTAAAATCTCACCAATGGTGGTCCTGAATACAAATCAGAGCTCACCTCTTCGAGTGACCCCCATTAATACCATCCCACCGAATCCAAGTCCCAGTAAAGAGGTATCAAGCTCAAACCCTAGGGCTGCAACTCCAGTGAAGAAGGCCCCACCTCCAAAACCTCACCCTACTCCCTCCAAGTTTTTCAGGAATAAAGAACGTTACTCTCATGCCAATACTTCATCTGATATAATAGAGATTGAGTTACGAAGGATTCGGATTCGATATCACATCCCTGACACTCATCAAGTGAGAGCTCCAAGGTCTGACGAGAAGATGTACCAACGACCGGAAGGCTGGACAGCAGTTCCCGTAATGATTCTTGAGAAAGGAGTTCGATTCCCACTACACATCTTCTTGATTACCCTTTTAGGGTTTATCAGTGTTGGATTTGCCCAGTTGGTACCGAATTCCTATATCCACATCTTGGCTTTCATAGCCTTTTACCACGAGGTAGGCGTTGAGCCCACCCTCGACTTCTTTTTCACTGTATACAAGATCGGTCAATCTCGAGAGAAGGGATTCAAGGCTATCAGTAAACAATCACCGAAGACAGGTGAGAAATTTGAAAGACGCTCTTTGGTATCCACCCCTTCTAGCAACAAAGGATGGCATAAGGGGTGGTTCTTCATTAAAGGACCTGAGATCTCATCTTTGCCGAACTGGGCCGCTGATGAAAAAATTTCAACCGACTTCAGAGACATTCCTGAAGAACGTGTTGCTGAAATGATAGAGCTTTTTGATAACTTCCCGAAGGAAGAGTGGAATTACGGACTCCTTTCTAAACAAGCGTGGTTATACAATCACCAACGTAAGTATTGAACTGTTTTATATAAATATTTGAAATTTTATGTGATGTGAATTCCGATATATGACTGTTTACTTCTTGCAGTATCTTTGATCAAACCGAACCCTTCAGAAGTACAAGATTATAAAGATTTCTTGTCTAGAAAGTCATCGGAAGCTGCTGAAACTCCCCTACTAGAAGCTGCACCCGAAGATAATCCAAACCCCGAAGCACGTACCACTGAAACTCAAATAGATGAGCCAGAAACTGATGATGCCATTCAACCGGAAGAAAGCCTTCAACCACGCCGAAAAAAGAGGGCCATCCGAAAACCCCGATCAACTCCCATTCCAACCTCTGCTGAGGACAACCCAGAAACTGAAACCATCCCAAAAACTGTACCAGTTACCAAACCAGTCCCCCCTCAAGGAGGTTTACTTGATCTGCCTATTCATGATCGAAAAAATCTTCTTCGAGTCAAGAAGTTAAGAACCAAAGTCACCCCCCTGACAACCGATGAGCTTCGAGTGCCCTCGGCTTTAGCTGATCCACCCCCTATAATCCCTGTGGAGATACAGATCTCTGAAGATGAGGAGAAAGTCGAACCCATTCCTGTATTATCCCAAAAAAGAAAACAACCATCTGTTAGTCGCCCAAGTGCCACACCTTAGCCTTCATCGGTTCGCAATCCCACTCCAGTTCGCTCTTCATCTCCCGAGAACATATACATGGATCCATCACCAACCCATGGCCAACCCATGCCTTCCCCCCCAAGGCCTTCATCATACGAATTTCAAAATGATGTGATGCGGTCACCGACTATGTGGCCTCGGTTTAATGCCAACTTCCCCTTTCAACTGTTTGATGCTTTCGTTCGAGAAACCGACGATCACCGATTCGGTAACAGTTCGATCGGGGATCTTGTTGATGAAGGCATGAGCTATCTGGCAAAGGTAAGTGACTATTTTCTTGTCTTGTACATTTCTTTTCTTGTTTAAGTATCTGAAACTGATTACATATTGTTGAATATATGCAGGCAAATGCAGTCTTTGGGCATTTACGTCCCAGACATATAGAGGCTGAAGCAGCAGAGGATGCTGCAAGAAAGGAGAATGTCATCCTGACCTCAGCATTGGCCCAAGAAAGGAGTCAGTATGGAGAACTTCTTCATACTAACGAGGGTCTTCGGAGAGAGCTGGCTCAAGTCAAAGATGGTCTGAAGGCTTCCAATGACGAATTGAAGGCAACTAAGGAAGAATTGAAGTCGACCAAGGTTAGTCAGCAATCTCTAACCGATATGAATGTCGACCTCGTGACCAATAATGAGGCTCTGAAGATCAATAATGACGAGCTCGCCACAGCCAATCAAAGCTTGGCGATACAAATTGATGAAGTCCAGACGAAGGCTCAAGAAAATAAAGAAATACACTTGGCCAAGCGTCGTAAACTTCACAACAAGCTGAAGGCGCTTAAGGAGCTAGGTCTTCCTTTGACTGATGAACTGCGTAAGCAGATACAGATGGACTATAGGGCATCCGATGAGCTCAATACAGAAATTCTGAAAATTTATTCGGAAGGTTATGAAGTCTGCAGGGATCAAGGCAAAGAAAAGCTGATTGCAGCTCAATTAGACCCAGCCCTTCTTGATTCCGAAGACGAAGATGGTGCTTAAATAGGATCTTACTGCTTTTTAGTGTTAGAAGTTTTGTAAAGAATTTCTGCTTCATAATTCGTTTCTTGTTAATAATTCAGTATCAATCAATATGAATGAACTTAACTTAAATTATGAATTAGGTAAGTCATATAACAGTTAAGTTGAAGAATAATACTGAACATAATGAACCAAACTCAACACTTGAACAAAATAAAGTAATGCATACTTATCGTTTCCGAAGTGTGAGACAGATCATGCATAAGGTGGATTCGGCTGATCCTCCTTGTACCATCGGGATCTTGTTTACCACTCAGGGTAAAACAAGTATATAAAGACCATAGAATTTGTTTACCACTCGCGGTAGAACAAATTCATAAGGACACACCTAACGATAAGGCTACCATTGAATGGTCAGCGAGTCCGACTGAACCTCCTTACTTCGGTGCATTTTGTTTACCACTCGTGATAAAACAAAATTAAAAGGACTATGAAATTTCTTTACCACTCGCGGTAAGACAAATTCATAAGGACACTCCTACCGATAAGGCTACCATCGAATGGTCAGCGAGTCCACCCAGTCCTCCTTACTTCGGTGCATTTTGTTTACCACTCGTGGTAAAACAAAATTAAAAGGACTATGGAATTTGTTTACCACTCGCTGCAAGACAAATTCATAAGGACACTCCTACCGATAAGGCTACCACCGAATGGTCAATGAGTTTACCCCGTCCTCCTTACACCGTTGTGAATTTAGGACCAATAGGAAGAAGATTAATTGTGAAAAAGTGAATCTTTTATTGATGATGACCAAATATTTACAAACTTCTGGGAGATTAACTCGATCTTTACTAAAAATACTTTCGAAGCCTACTAGCATGCCAAGTATTCTTGATTTCTAATCCGTCTAATGCCTTTAACCGATAAGTTCCTGGCTTTGGTACTTCAACTACTTCATACGGTCCTTCTAAGTTCGACATCAACTTTCCCAAGTTCTGGGGTATAGACACTTCGACTTCCCTGAGGACGAAGTCCCCTACTTCAAATCTTCGAAGCTTTACCCCCTTATTGTAGTGCTTGACCACTCTCCGTGGATAGGCCGCCAGTTTGATCAAAGCCACTTCTTTGACTTCTTCTAACAGATCTAAGTTGACCTTCAGCCCTTCATCATTGTAGATCTCTTTGAACTGACTGACCCAAAGACTGGTGGATCCAATCTTAATAGGGACTAAGGCATCAGTGCCATAAGCCAATCTGAAAGGTGAGTCCCCCGTAGTAGTCCTCGACGTAGTCCGATAAGCCCATAACACGCTGAGAAGCTCTTCAGGCCATCTCCCCTTAACTTCATCCAGTCTACGCTGGATCCCATTCAGCAGCGTTCTGTTGGTCACCTCGACCTATCCATTTGACTGTGGATGAGCCACTGAAGTCTTCTTGTGTTGAACCCCCAGCTCCTTCAGAAATCCTTCAAACTTCGACCCCACAAACTGGCGTCCGTTGTCCGATATCACCACCTTAGGAATTCCGAAACAAAACACTACTGACTCCTTCATAAACTTCAAGCATTCTTATTCCGTTATCAACCTAAGTGGCTTCGCTTCTACCCATTTGGTCATATAATCGATAGCAACTATAACAAAACTAACCTAACCTTTAGCTTTAGGCAATGGACCCAGTATATCTAACCCCTAGACAACAAAGGGTATAGGAGATAAGATCGAGTATAGCTCTTCTAGTGGCTGATGTGGGATCGGACTGTTGAGCTGACATTTCTCACACTTTTTCACATACTTCGTAGCTTCCTTGAAGATTGTAGGCCAGTAGAACCCCTGCCGAAGTACTTTGTAAGCTAATGACTTAGCAGCCATATGGTCGCCACAAATACCCTCGTGAACCTCCCGAAGAGCATATTCTACTTCAGACGAGACCAAACACTTTAACAATGGTGACAAAAATGCCCTTCGATAAAGATCCCCATCAATAAGAACGAAGTTGGCACTCTTGTACTTGATCTTCTTTGCCAGCATTTGATCCGAAGGAAGGATGCCATCTTCCAGATATTCAATGTAGGGAGTCATCCAACAGTCAGAACGCTCAATGTACATCACTGCTTCATACTGGATACTTGGCTGCTGCAAAACCTCCAAATAGACTGATCCATTGAACACACTAGTATCCATAGTGGCTAGCTTTAACAATGCATCGGCAATAGAATTGTCGTTGCGCTCTATACCCTAAAACTCATAGGAGACGAAATACTGAAGCCGGTCTTTCAACTCTACCAAATACTTAATCATTCTTGCTCCACGAGCTTCATAATCTCCTAATACTTTCTTGACGACCAACTGAGAGTCACTATAAATGATTAACTTCTGAATCTCCAGACTCTTCGCTAATCGGACCCCTGCTAGCACTGCTACGTACTCGGCCTCGTTGTTCGTTGCTCTGAACCCAAATCTGATGGCCTGCTGCACTTTGAATCCCTCCGGACTTGTCAAAATAATCCCCACTCCATTGACGTCCAAAGTAGAAGATCTATCTGCATACAGCGTCCATGAACTCTGGTTGTGCTGAAGAACTGCAACTGCTCTTTTGGTTACTTCGGCTTCTAGCGGCTCAACATCTGCTTCGGAGAACGAGCATCCCACCATGAAATCGACCAAAGCTTGACCTTTGATAGCTGTTCGGGGATGATATTCAATAAAAAAATTGGGATAACTGCATCGTCCATGCTGCTAATCTCCCCGAAACTTCTGGTTTTCTCATCACCTTCTTCAACGGTTGATCCGTATAAACGACCAGGAGCCGACCTTGAAAATATTGCCTAAGCTTTCGACTAGTAATTATCAAAGCAAAGGCAAATTTTTTAATGTTCGGGTACCTGGTTTCAGCATCTCTCAGAACGTGACAAACGTAATAGACTGGATGCTATTTTCCCCCCACTTTTCGAACCAAAATAGCTCCCATTGCCAACGAACTAGCTGCCAGATATAAATACAAAGTCTCAGCAGGAGCAGGTTTTACCAATAAAGGAGCCAAAGACAAATACGTCTTTATGCCTTGGAAGGTGTCTTCACACTCCGAAGTCCACTAGAACGTCTTCGCATTCTTCGGTCCCTTCAATGTGCTGAAAAATGGTAAACACCTTTCTGCCGACTTGGACATGAATCCCCTCAAGGCTGCAATCCTCCCGGTTAGACGTTGGACGTCTTTGAATGACTGAGGAGTCTTCATATTTAGTATGGCCTGGATCTTCTCTAGATTGGCTTCGATACCCCTTTGACTGACCATATATCCTAGGAACTTCCCTGTACCGAGCCCGAAGGTGCACTTTGTAGGATTGAGTCTCAATTTATGATGACAGACATTCTGAAAGCATTCCTCTAGATCATCCAGGTGCTTCTGAACAATCATGCTCTTCACTATCATGTCATCCACATATATCTCCATGTTCTTTCCTAGCTGCTTTTGGAAGACGAAGTTCATCATTCTCTGATAAGTGACTCCAGCATTAATCAAGCCAAAGGTCATCTTCTTATAGGCATACACCGAATGGTGTGTGATGAATGCTATCTTCGGAATGTCCTCTTTGCACATGGAAATTTGATGATAACCTGAAAAAGCATCCATAAAGCTTAGTAATGCATAACCCGAAGTGGCATCGATGAGCTGATCAATATGGGGTAGAGGATAGAAGTCCTTTGGGCAAGCTTTGTTCAGGTCCATGTAGTCGATGCAAACTCGCCATTTTCCATTCTGATTCTGCACCAGCACTACATTCGCCATCCACTCCGGATAATCGATCTAAAAGATGAAGTTAGCAGCTATCAGCTTAGCAATCTCTTCATCAATGATCCGTTGTCTTTCAGGTGCGAAGATCCTCCTCTTCTGTCGAACTGGCTTCTTTATTGGATCTACATCCAACCGGTGCTCTGCTATCTTCCGGCTGATTCCAGGCATATCTTATGGTTCCCATGAAAATATGTCCGCAAAATAGCGAAGAAGTTCCATAAGGTTTGTCCGGAAAGGCTCCGACAAACCCGAACCTATCTTCATTGTCTTATCCTTCTTCCCAAGAACCAGTTCGATCTCCTCCGTCTCTCCTGCAGGCATAACCAATGGCTCTGAACTTCTTTTAGTAAAGGGTTCGATCTCAATTGCCATGGTTTGCTTTTGTTTGCTGATCCTAACTCCTGAGGAAATAACATCATTCAGATAACAGCGTCGGGCCAGATCCAAGTCCCCTACTACCTCTCCAACTCCATGTGCCATTGGAAACTTGATCTTGAAGTGAGGGATGGAAGTCACTGCTTGGAGAGTAGTCAAGGTAGGTCTACCCAGTATGGCGTTGTAGGCCGAATCTACATGCACAACATAAAATTTACATGTTATTTCTACCTGTTGAAGAGTTATGCTGAAGATTACTGGTAGTTCAATAGTGCCTACCACTTTGACCGGATCATTGTTGAAGCTATATAAAGGAGCCTTCTGCCCCACCTCCATCTTTCGCCCATCAAGATGCATTCTCTGATAAGCATGGGCATACAGAATATCCACAGATGACCCGTTGTCTATCATCATACCCTTCATATCCACCGAACCTACTTGTGCAGTGATCACCAGTGCCCCTTCATGAGATTCGATGGGCTCCGAAGGATAATCCGCATCGGTGAAGGAAATAACTATCCCTGGAAATGGGCTATCAATCTTCGGGGGAGCACCCGCCACGGACATGACCAAATCCAGGTATCCCCTCCTCTTCTTCCCTACCAATTTCTTTGTCGTCCCACCGGTTATTACATCAACGACGTGCCTTGGTGGTTAATTTGGAGCAGGTTGAATGGGTGGAACCATCTAAACCGTTTGAACAGTACGGTCAACATTTTGCTGCTCTTGTTGTTGGTCCCTCCCGGCCACATACTGAACTAACAAACTGCTTTGAACCTTCCTCTCCACAAAGTCCTTTAAATTACAACACTCATTAGTGTCGTGACCTGCAGCTTGATGATAGCCACAAAATTTTTGAGCATTTCCCTATCCCGGCTTGAGAGCGTCACGAGGTGGTTTAAAGAACGGCTGGTTCCTGATCTGATCCAATATCACCGACCTATCCATGTTCAGTTTGGTGTAAACCTTATTCACCTTCTGGGCAGGAGCAGGTAAGCAATTACTTCCCTGTCGCCATGTGTTGTTATACTTCTTCGAGCTGCCCTCCGGCCGATCATTATACCCTCCTACCTTTTTCTGATCGCCTTCAGCCTTAGAAGTGTCTGCCTCCTTCATCCTATCCGAAGAAGGACATTTCAAGCTATTCATAGCCTCCTCCACCATAATGTAGCCCTCCGCTTTATCGAACGCTTCGGCCGAGCTCTTCGGATGGTGAAACATCAGCTTCTTCACCAACTTATCGGACTTCACTAGATCCAGCCCATTCTGAAATAACCCGACAGCCTGAAGATCATTGAGGTCTGCCACTTGGCCAACTGCTTCCCTGAATTGCTTCACATACTGACCTAAGGACTCATTAGTAAACTGTCAGACCTATGCCAAAGAACTCATAGGCTTTCCTCTTCTTCGGTTGCTCCCAAAACGAGCATGAAATTTGTCACACAGCTCGGACCACGACGAGACTGAATCAGCGGGCAAAGTCCCCATCCACTGCCTTGCATCCTTCCTCAATGTTGTAACAAACGTATGGCACTTGGCAGCATCAGTGAAATCATAATAATCCATCAGCCGGTCGAATGCCTGGCTATGGTCAAAAGGGTCCCCAGACCCATCGTAACTCTCTATATGGGGCAACTTCTTTGTGGTATCTGCCTTCTCCTTAAGAATATTCGAGGAAAATGGGGACGCTTTCTTTCCCGGAGTATCCTTCACCTGTTGAACCTCAACTAACTGCTTCTAGAGCTCCTTCAACTCTTTCACCAAGAAATCCATACCTTCTGGTTGTGAGGAGACTTCTTTCTCCTGAATAACCTTCTGCTTCTGGGCAGATCGACCCATTCCACCAGAATCCACAACCCTCAATGGACTTTGGGATCTACTTCGGTGTGTGGCCATGTCATCATGACGAGAATATTCACGCTGGTGTTCTCTCCTTCTATTCTCAGGTATATGCTCTCTTGACCGGCTCTTCTGTTTGCCACCATCTCGACCTTGAGAACCAATGACAACAAGTGCTTTCTTTGATACCTCACGAGTTCTGCTTCTTGATCTCCTTCTCTCCTGATGCTGACCCCGAGACATATGCACGGAATGCTCCGGCTCCTTCCCCTCCTGATGTTGTACATCCTTATGCCTACTACGCCTTTCGGACTGAATATAGGTGGATGCCTCGTCCTTCAGATCGATCATCCGAAGCATCTGCACAGCTATATCCTCCCTCTGCTTTAGAAGAACCTCTAAAGCTTATCTGCTTCTTCAGCCATCCTTGCCAAATTGGCAGCTTTGTCATCTTGACCATTCTGGTGATGAGTTCTAGGTGGTGAACCCTCCACCTGCCTTCGGTCTTGGTCCTGACCTTTATCATCAGCAAACACCAACCTCCGTCTGGCTCCACCATGAGCTCTCGAATGAGAACCCTTGGAAACATGTTTGGAAGCAGTGCTCTCACTCTCATGAACACTCTTCGAAGGACCCAAACGATCCTTGATAGAAATATGTTGGACAGACGAGTTCACAGCATTCGGTTGTCCTTCTGGTGTATCTGCTCTACTCCTCACCATCTTTTCCGACGTAGAACAAATGAAAGTTGTGATTGAAAATTACAAGACACTAAAACACAGCCCTCCTTCTAGCGCCAATGTTAACGCCAAGATCTTCTGCCACGTCCCAATCACGTAAGACGTCCTGATCCTGCACACTAAACATAGTCAACACCACAAGCTTGACAGCTTCGACTGTCCGGGGATAGCTCTGGCGTGAGAGTCAGTACAGGCGATCACAAGGGTTAACAATGGAGGATAAAATATCTAGTGTATTGAGAGAGAGAAAGTTATCAGTCACCTTTACTTGGATGACCTCCTTGCTATGTTATACTATCTTGCCCGGTTAACCGTGCCTCATCCTGATGTCTAACGTCTATCCACTGACCCTGAACATCCTAGCCGACTGCATGTAGTTTACCCACTACATCCTGTCACTGTTCCTATCGTCGGCCGGCTATTATCCCATCCACATTAATGATCTGCAGACTTTTGGTCAACAGCTATCCTTTTTCATCATTACAAGTCAAAGATGTAGGTATTAAAATATCTAATGGGTCGATCCATTCAATTCAGCCCAAGCCTTTCAAGACTTAACCAAGAAAAGCCACTGACCCGGCCCAACTGGCCAAGCCCAATAGAAATGATTCAAGAGATTTACTTAAATGAACGGGCCCAATCAGGTCAGCCCAATATGTGAAATATCACGACCCAACAGTAATGAATATTTATTTTCATTTAATATTCATAATGAATATTATTTTCATTTAATATTCATAAGGAATATTATTTTCGTTTGATATTCGTAAGGAATATTATTTTGTTCAATATTCACTTGAAATAATATTTTCTTCCATACTCTATAGTATGTAAGTAATATTATTTCGTTTCAGATTTCGAATTCTATATTCATTTTGTTAAAGTTTTGGCTTCTATACTCCATGAAATTAGTAGAATATCCTTGATAGTTGCGCTTCATCCAATATCTTTTCATGGAAATATTATTCTGAGCATTCTTGAATTTTACTCTACAAAGCAGTATCATGTTGACAATTTGAACGTTATTGATTTCTAGATAAATTTAATTATAAATTCTTTTAAAATTTATCCTTGAACTTGTTTTATTGAATTCTTATATCATTGTCATCATCCTCATGTTTATATTATGTTGAAAGTCATCGTGGTATTCAGAAAGCATAGATGGACTTGGTATGATTATGACCAGGGATTATTCGGTATAATCATGACCGTAATATTACAAATGATGTGGTAAAAGTCCTCATTGGCCTGTAGTGCATTGATGGACAGTTGTTGGCATGATCATGACCATTAATGAATACACGAATATCTTTGGCTCGTAGTTCATGGATAATTTGTGGTCGTGATACTAAAGAATATCCTTGGCCGTAGTACAAGGGTGATTCGATGATGTGGATTATTTATTAAGATGAGTCTCAGCGATAAAAGTGATGAAAAACCTTTTAAATCATAGAAGATAGTAGATTTTATTCTCTACTTGACTCTTCTAATGGATTGCTTGTTCCGCTGCAGTTAAACTTGATGTTTGTTATATTTTATCAGTTTAACACTGTTGAAGGCTAACGATAATTTATTCTGCATTATCTTAGTCATAATATTTTTCATCGGGCTAGTTGAGCTCACTCTTTTGCTTTCATTGTTCTCTCTGTGAAATGAGAACGTAGCGAGGGGACTAGTCTGGGAAGCGGAGTAATGGTCCGAGATGGTGTCATAGTAGTCCTCACTATTCTATAAAATAGTGTGATAATAAATGTAATGAGGACTCCATTGAGTGTGGATATTTTCTAGATGACAATATTCGTATTAAAACTCTCAGTTTATATTGTGAAAGATTTGACGATAAAATGTTGTGAAAGGTTAAGTAAGCCGATAAAAGTTTTTCTCGAATAATGTGTAGAAATCGGACGAAATAAAAATGACGAAAAGTATTATTATGTGCTTTTCATTTGTTTAACTACGTTAGGGAAAAACGTGAAGGAAAACGCTTATCATCAAAAAGTATTTTTCAGTTTTTCGGAGTTCCGAAGAATGCGTAAAAGTTAATCTGTAAAGGAAAGACGAAATATCCAAAATTATTTGAATTCCGAGAATCCTAGTTTTTTGAACTGTCAGACTAATTCCGCAAGACGGAAGAACGAAGCTACCAAGAGAAGCTTCGTGAATAGTAAGGAGGTTTAGTAAGGAGGTGAGAATAGTAACTTTAGCGGCGAAATGACTATTTTACCCCTAACTTTGGTTTTCTATAAAAGAGAACCTTAACCTGAGAGAGAGAGAGAGAAAGAGAGTTCGGATGAGGAGGAAAAGGAGTAGGAAAAGCTAGCTCGAGTGCAAACTTTGTCCAAAGAAAGAAGATTAAAGGAGAAAGGTAATCCAAAACCTAGTCTAATATAAATTTTCTTAAAGTTTTCTATGTTAAAAATATAGCTTAATAAGAATAGAAGTAAAAGATGTTAAGAATGATTTTTATATGGTTGAAATCATGAGAAAATGAAGAAATAAGAATTTGAAGTTTAGTTTATAAATTTCTTAAGGAAGTATAAGTTTTGTAATGAATTTGAACGATCCGAATTAATCATATGAACGATTCGGCGAAATAAGTAAGGAATGGTGATTTATAACACCAAATTCAAAGAAAAAAGTGAAATCGTAATCAAAATATCGATTAAAAATGAAGAAAGAACGAAGAACGCGAAGAACACGCGAATGTCATGAAGAACGTTGTTGATGGACAAATTTAAAACCATCGTAGTATAACTTGTTGTTGATGGACAAGTTTAAAACCATCGCGTAGAAGTTAGTTGCTTATTGCTAGGTTAGGAACGATAGAAACATTCATGAATAATGGATTAAACTTAGCTATAACGAAGTTATGGCAAAAATTTTGTAAAAGACAAATGAGAACTAGAAAGTGTGTAAATGAACCCAAAGGTGTAAGGTTTCATAAGAATGTAAGAGAATGTAGAAAACATGAGTCATGAACTCAAGAACGGACGAGTTCTGAGTTTGGATGACCGAATTAGGGACGAACAAACGAAGAACGTTAATAACGTAAAATGAACAAATGAGGAAATTTAAGCCAATTGAATGGAAAGTTAACAAATTCAGAATAAATTTTTGTCCAAGGGAAGTTGAAGCATGTAAGATAAGGAAGAGAATGGCTTTGGAATGACCTCGTTCTGAGTTATAACGAAGGAGTTATGAGATTGTAAAGTAAGCGTCTCAAACAAGTTCAAGACTCAGAATTTTTTTTCCAAGTTTGATCTTTGGTAATTAGCAGCCTGATTAAGCCCTTAGGAATGGCGCCAGCAGCCCAACTGGGAAACCCACACTTCGCAAAGGCGAGGAAGAGAGAAGGAACCGGCACCACAGCGCCGGTGCAGGGCAAGGCATAGTGATGAGCTTTTAATTGCTCAACTCCTGGGGGGAAGTGCAAGGAAACATAATGAACATATAGTTCACATAATGTAATATTTAAGGAAGTGAATTAAACCTTTAGTAAAAGTTGAACATAAAGATTAAACAAGATTAAAAGATAGAGAATGTAAATGCAACGTTGTTGCGATAAACGTTCGGTCTTAGCATACAACGAATCGTATGGCTTCGACATTAAGAAAGAGTAATGAATGTGGGGTTCATATAATGAATAACGAAAGTAGTAAGTAAGATATGAATTATCAAGAAATCCGTAACGAACGGTTATAAGATTAATGGAAGCTGAATATGAGTCTATGACGATTTGATTGTTTGAATGGTGATTCTGGGGACATAATCCTTGTAAGGAGGGAAGGATGTAACAATCTGGAATTTCAAATTGTAATTTTAAATATTTATTAAATATAAATATTTATTTGATGTGTTTATTGTTTATTGATGTGATGGTTGTTAGTAAATATTTATGAATCTAAATTTATTAGATAATATTCTATATTACATTAATTTATAATTTAGAGAGTTGTAATATAACATGAGATGTTAAATTGTTGTTTTGATTTAATAATTTAGATGGTGTATTAAATTATTAAATAAAGTTATAATGAAAATTATAATTTTGGTGATATTTTCTAAAATGGTATATTTAATTAAAATATAGTATGTGATTAAATTAATTGATTAATGTTGGATATGGAAATCCAAATAAATAAGATGTAATTATAAATTATAAACTAAAGTGTTTATTAAAATAAATTAAAAAGGGTTTAAATTAGTTTTTTCCAAACAAGGCTTAAAATATTAAGTCTTTAAAATTTAAAGGGTTTTGCCAAACAAAGCCTTATGGCTTTTGGGATTTTTAATTTTTGAATTTTAATTATTATAAATAAAATAAATTAAATTAAATTAAAATAATAAATATAATATATTTATAATATATACGTCAGTTAGTAACTGATATAGCAATTAATAATAGTATTAAGGTTTATTAGTTTTTTTCTTTGCGCTTAAGTGTTAGCTAGACTACGTAACTTAGTATTTGGCTTAAGCTAAGAAGAGTCTGAGAATTGAGAGAACTTGAGAGAATTTGAGAGAGAGCTTGTGCAGAGAAGAACAATTCCAGTGAGTTAACAAGAATTGTTCGATCATTGAAGGTATATTCTATAACTTTGATATTATATATGTATATGTATGAGTACGACAAAATTTACATGTTCTGTGAATTCAAAAATCTAAGTTTACGATTATATGTTAGTTCATTAAGAAACGAGCATAATATAATTTGAACTGAGTAATTTGGGCAAGAGTTGTGATCACAGTGTGAATTTTGGGAAGAGATGTCAAAATGGTGTTTATGTATGAAAATGAGAAATTTGAGAAATTAAAGTAGTATAGTTGATGTTAAATTGTTCTAATTGGTTAAATATGTTGGCAAACATGTTTGTAATAGTTCTATATCAATTGTTTGTGTTAATATTATTGTTTAGTGGGTGAAATTTGTGTTTGTTGGGCTAAAGTTGGCTCTGCTCATCACCTGCCTCGCCTCTATTCAGACACACCCAAGACAAATGCACTCTAGTGCAAGGCAAAAATGGCAAGCATTGCTGCATTGTGTAGCGCTTGCCAAGGCCTCAAAGCTTAGGTACGGGTATGCAGCCTACGCCATACAATCCTCGCCCTAGAAATCAAGTCTCTGTCATTGTGAGACTTTGATATACCCCTATACATTGTACTAATGATGTGTTTGCATGTTTAACACGTAACAACAAGGTTAAAACAGAGTTGTATTATGTGATTAGTAATTCAAAGTTTTAAATGATTAGTAAACTATGAAAATGACATATTGTGATTTATTAAGCATGATGAATAGTAAACAGGTGTTGTGAAGGTTAACACCCTGGAAATTTTCTGATATTTGAATGGTATCATAAGACTTATGTTAACATAACAAGTTTAGCTAGAAATGCATGTTATATTGGAAAGTGAATGTTAGTATATCTAATAGGTATTGTGGTTCTAAACCTATGTGTAGGTGAACGTGAGTGTAATATTATAGCTTACGCTCGAGGCAAGTTTCTAAACTCCTCTTTTTACATTGAGCAAGTTTTCTAACTCTACATTTACGTTGAGTAAGTTTCTTACTTTAAACTTTCATTAAGTGAATTCTTGTATTTCTAATCATTATTTGAACAAGCTAGCTATGACTTAAGCTTTATTCGAACAAGTTTTGAATTCCAATATTTATTGATGTATTCTAACTTGTTTATTGTTAGACAAGTTTCTTTATTGTCCTTCATGTACTATGAATGCAATTTTCTTGAATTCTAATTTCTAATGTTGAATTATCTTAGTTCATTTACTTGACACAAGCTATTCTCATAATGAGCAAGCTTTATTTTCATCTTGCTATTAATTAATGTATATTCAATAATTCATAGTCCTAGCTTAATTTTATTCAAGAAAGGTTTATTATCATTCAATACTTATGCTTTGTAGTTGTTTCTAAGCATGAGTTCAAGATATAGTTAGTTCGCTTACACTTATTCATTGTTCCATATTATGTTATTATTGATCAACTGTTGTGTTATCAAACACTATTGATTCAACTAGTCCTCTAGTTGATGTTCGTTAAACTTCAAATTACCCTTGAAAGCTTATCCAAACCAAACTTTCTTTGGTGTGGACTTGTACTCTAAATACTGAGATGAACAACCCTATTATTATTAGGGGATAATTTACGCTTAGCGTTGAAATGTTTGTGCACAATACATTGTACGAAGGGCTTATCCCCCTAAGTACGAGGAGTCCTTATAGTCTTATGACTGTTAAAGTTGAAGTTGAAAGATTACTTGCAACTGTGGACATAGTTCATGGTCTTATAACCCTCAGTTATATATATTCCATATTTTCGATTCCAGTTTCTGATTATCATTGTTAGAGTACTATTCAGTTTTGATGAGCCTATTCGTTGGCAGTTATTATTATTATTCTCCTGTTGATTCATTGTTATATCCAGTGAGAAATTGTTTTGCTCACTCTTGCATAAATATTATTATTGCAGCTAAAGTTGAGAAGGTAGATGAGCCTTCAACTAGCAAAGGAAAGGGAAAAATGTACAAGTGATGCAAACTTGTAATTTTATTTTATTGTTATAATGATAGACTTTTATATAGTGATGCGATGTAATAATTTATTTCCGCACTTGTATGATGTTTAAAGTTAGACAACCTGGGATGTTTATGGATTTAATAATGTAACCCTATTTAAAGGGAGGATTTATGGCTTAAATATTATTTTATTTGGGTAGATAGTATGAATGTATGGATAGTGAACACCAAATCTTGTGGGAATGAAGTACCTAGATTTAGGGGTGTCACAGGTTGGTATCAAAGCTTTAGGTTATGAACCTTAGGTGGGGCAAAGCCTTAGGAAGTAACCTTTGAAAAGATAATGATGATAAACTCTTATCGAGTTGTTAAAGAAGAAGTAATAAAATATTTATGTGCTTATGTGATTATAACTTATGTGCTCGTGAGTGTCGAGTAGTAATGATAAGTAATTAAAACTTAAAATTTGGTTGATAGGATGGCTAATATAGGAGGATCCAGTCAGGCTAGAGAGGAGGAGCCTTGAGATATTCAGGTGATTTGGGAACAACTACTGCCACGAGAAACAGTTTTGTCGGTCACAATAGTTGAGCAGGAGAGAGTACCTGATGAGGAGGATGAGATAGAGACGGATGAGGAGGACCCCGTTGAGCTACCACAGTCGGGGGATGAGGAGGACGAGGAGGAAGAGATTCCACTTAACTCGATAGTTGCCCGTATATACGACGAGGTGTATGACCGCAATGTGGAACTTCAAGATACCGTCGAGGAGTTACAAGAGATAGTAGCTGAACAACAGACCTCGATGGCACAGAAAGACGATGAGATCTAGGATCGAGAAGAACGGCTGAACAACGTTGAAGAGAAGCTGATACACACGGAAGGGGAAAACGAGCAACTGATGGAGAAGATTGCAGAACTGGAGAATAAGCTGAAGGAGGAATCTACAAAGAGGGCAAGAGCCGAAGACGCGCATGAGGAAGCTTATCAACGAGGCAGGATGGCAGAGAGGGACGCACAAGCAAAGAGGATGAAGATGGAGGAGATGAATAATGTATTCAATACTGTAATCAATCGAGCTCAAGATAGGGTCATGTGTTATCCTATTCAGTTCGAGATGCTGCTATCAAATTATGGAGGAAGAGTGTCGTAAGGCTACGCAGTATCTTAGTAGAACATTGTAAGGAATGTACCTGATATGTGATTAGGGAGTTAATAAATTGTAAATCCCGGGTATGATATAACCAATGGGATAGATGTTGATGATGTTGTCCTGCAACTGTTATAGTTCAGGAAAGTAATGTAAATAGCAGTGATGCTATTGTTTTAATGTTTTTAAAAGATTATGAATGAATAAAAGTTATTGTTTTATTCAAAGTGATATGTGTTATGTGATAATTTTTTTTATGATGTGCAACTTAAGTATATATAATACTTAAAAGGTTGAATAGAATCTAATGGATGTATTTTAATAGAAAATGCCTCCAAGATGTCAACCACCCCGACAGAGAACCACTAAGAAAACCAACAATAACAATGTGGAAGGTAACCCAGTTCAGCAACTAGTGACGTTACTGATGGGTGCTTTTCATAATCAACCTCAGAACCAAGGTACAACGTTTAAGGACTTCAAGGCGGTTGGACCACCAGAATTCTGTGGGTCCATGAATCCAGTTGAAGCACAGACCTGGATCATGGAAATAGAGAAAGTTTTTGATGTTGCTAGGGTAGAGGAGAATCAGAAGACTGCTTTTGCAACATTCATGTTGAAAGCAGAGGCTAGTTATTGGTGGCAAGCCAATAAAACCCGAGGAGGTCAAGGGGTAATGTCTTGGGAAAGGTTCAATGAAATATTCTTTGAGACCTATTTTCTAGAAAGTTCGAAGAGTCAGCTAGAAGTGTAATTTTTGGAACTGAAGTAGGGAACGATGTTGGTGTCTGAGTATGCCGCAAGATTCAACGAGTTGGCAAGGTTTGCGCCATATCAAGTTAGACTGATGATGAACGCAAGGCTTAAGAGGTTTGAACAAGGACTCAAGCCCCGGTCAGACAAAGAGGGTCTCCCTATTCCCAC
Organism: Panax ginseng; assembly: GCA_020205605.1. Classification (NCBI taxonomy): domain Eukaryota; kingdom Viridiplantae; phylum Streptophyta; class Magnoliopsida; order Apiales; family Araliaceae; genus Panax; species Panax ginseng. The sequence goes on along the minus strand of CM035134.1, from coordinate 130,363,584 downwards.
CAAGACGCTTGCGGCGCAGAATGGAGAAAGCAATTCTCGCTGATAGCGGAGGCGAAGCTGTAACAAAACACAACCAAGAGCAGAGGAAGAAGAAAAGTGAAGGTGAAGTTAAGAGTGGTGGTGGTAACGGGGGAAATGGCAACAACAATTTGAAAAGGAAGTGGAATGCAAATGTGGGAGCTGGAAATCAGCAAGGAAACCAGCAAAAGAAGAAGTTTGAAGCATGTGTTACATGCGAGAAGTTTCACAAGGGGGTGTGCTTGATGGGTAAACGAGTATGCTTCAACTGTGGCCAATAGGGTCACATCGCCCCAAATTGCACTCAATCTAAGAAGAGCATTTGCTTCACGTGAGGGTCCAAGGATCACTTTGCTCGTGAATGCCCTAAGAAGAGATCTGGTGAGGCAAATGGAAGCAAGGGAAATTCTAGTGGAGGTACACTGACTATTGTTGGACCAACGTCAACAAATAAGCCCATAGCAAGAACCTTCAACATGACAGTGCAGGACGCGGTGCAATCAAAAGATGTCGTGTCAGGTATTATCCCAATCAATGATATAAATGCATATGTATTATTTGATTCGGGTGCTACTTGCTCGTTTATATCTGATGAATTTGCTAAGAGATTAGAAATACCTAGTGAAGGTTTAAATTTCCCTTTAAACATAGAAATTGTGAATAGGGAGGTAATTCCTGTTAGGTTCGTATACAAGAATTATAGGGTGAATATAAAGAGGAATATTATGAAAGTAGATTTAATCCCGATAAAACTCAGAGAGTTCGATGTTATATTAGGAATGGATTGGCTATTCAATTATGGAGCGATAATTGACTGTCAAAAGAAGTGTGTAAACCTTATGACTCCGTCAAAGGTAGTTTTTTATGGTGGCAAATCACCTAGACAAATGAAATGTCTGACGATGATGCAGGCCAAGAAGTTATTGAGTAAAGGCTGTGTAGGGTACTTAGCCTACATAGTCGATACTCAAAAGGAGAAGGGTGTGAAATTGGAGGAAATACCAGTGGTTAGGGAATTCGGGGATGTGTTTTCAGAAGATTTGCCAGGACTTCCGCCTGACTGAGAGATCAAATTCGTGATTGACTTAGCATCAAGAACCGCTCCAATATCAAAGGCCCCATACAGAATGGCTCCGGTGGAGATGAAGGACCTAATGGTGCAACTGCAAGAATTGTTAGATAAGAAGTACATTCAGCCAATTGTATCACCGTGGGGAGCACCAGTGTTATTCATGAAGAAGAAGGATGGGTCAATGCGTTTTTGCATAGATTATAGAGAATTAAACAAAGTCACTATTAAAAACAAATATCCATTGCCAAGAATAGATGACTTGTTTGATCAATTGAAGGGTGCTAGATATTTCTCGAAAATAGATTTGAGAAGTGGGTATCACCCATTGAAAGTGAGGAAGGAGGATGTACCGAAGACGACATTCCGAACTTGGTATGAACATTGCAAATTTTTGGTGATGTCTTTTGGTTTAACAAACGCCGCTGCAACGTTCATGGATTTGATGAACATGGTGTTCAAACCATTTTTGGACAAGTTTGTGGTGGTGTTCATCAATGATATTTTGGTGTACTCCAAATCTCAAGAAGAACACGTGGAACACTTACGTCTGACGCTGGAGACACTAAGAAAAGAAAAGTTGTACGCGAAATTCTTTAAATGTGAGTTTTGGCTAGAACGTGTACAATTTCTTGGGCATGTAATTAACAAGGATGGAATTTCGGTGGATCCATCAAAAGTCGAAGCTGTGATAAATTGGGAACAACCAAGAACTCCATCAGAAGTGAGAAGTTTCTTGGGATTGGCAAGGTATTATAGACGGTTTATTCAGGATTTTTCCAAGATTGCCACTTAGTGATTTAATTTGACGAGAAAGTCTCAGAAATTTGTTTGGACGGAGAAGTGTGAAGAAAGTTTTCAAGAACTAAAAAAGAAATTAAGTGTGGCACCTGTGTTGTCGTTACCAGATAATACAGGAAATTTTGTGGTGTATAGTGATGCGTCACACAAAGGATTAGGTTGTGTCCTTATGTAGAACGACAAAGTCATTGCGTATGCATCTAGGCAATTGAAAGACTACAAGAAAGGGTATCCGACTAATGATTTACAGTTGGCGGCGGTTGTGTTTGCACTGAAGATATGGAGACATTATCTCTATGGAGAAAAATGTGAGATATATACAGACCATAAAAGTCTGAAATATATTTTCACACGGAAAGACCTGAACATGCGTCAAAGGAGATGGATGGAATTGATAAAAGATTATGATTGTGAAATCTTTTATCATCCAGGAAAGGCTAATGTGGTTGCAGATGCCTTGAGTAGGAAAGGCCGAGAGAAGTTGATGTTATTAACCGATAAGGAGGAGCTCATTACAGCGATGGCAAGGCTAGAGTTGGAAATCAAATTTCCAAAAGAATCCGATGAAAAATTGTATCAGATGGAAGCTAGACCAACCTTGGTGGACAAAGTGAAGAACGCTCAACTACAGGATGAAGAATGAGAGAAAATAAAGGAAAGTGTGGTCGAGGGTAAAGAAGTGAAGTACAAGGTTGATACGGAAGGAATGCTAAGATTCGAGGGACGAATTTGGGTTCCAGCAGTACAAGATATTAAAGAGGAAATCTTGGCAGAAGCTCATAGCTCAAGATACTCGATTCATCCAGGAAGTACGAAGATGTATCAAGATTTTCAGCGTCATTTCTGGTGGCCGAACAAGAAAAGAGACGTTGCAGAATGCGTGGCAAAGTGCTTGACATGTCAGAAAGTGAAAGCTAAACATCAAAGACCAAGTGGATTACTTCAACCGTTAGAGATACCGGAATGAAAATGGGAACATATCACAATGGATTTTGTGGTAAGTCTTCCAACGACCCAGAAAGGATATGATGCGATATGGGTGATAGTGGATGACCGACAAAATCAAGACACTTTTGCCAATAAAGATTAGATTTAATCTTGATCAGCTGGCGAAACTATATGTTAAGGAGATCATCTCAAGACATGGAGTTCCAGTGTCAATTGTATCAGACAGAGATCCGAGGTTCACTTTAAATTTCTAGAAGAGACTTCAAGAATGCATGGGAACGCAACTGAAAATGAGTACAACATATCATCCGCAAACCGATGGGCAAAGCGAACGAATGATCCAGACGCTAGAAGATATGCTTAGAGCGTGCATAATGGATTTCAAAGGAAATTGGGATGATCATCTACCTTTGGTGGAATTTGCATACAACAACAGTTACCATGCAAGCATTGGTATGCCGCCATACGAGGTGTTATACGGTAGGAAGTGCAGAACTCCACTATGCTGGGATGAAGTTGGTGAACGTCAACTGCTAGGACCAGAACTGGTACAGTAGACCGCTGAAGTTATAAAACTCCTCAGAGCAAGACTGGTAGCTGCTCAAGATAGATAGAAAAAGTATGCTGATCAACACAGACAGAGTCATGAATTTGAAGTAGGAAATTTCGTGTTCCTAAAAGTCTCTCATTGGAAGGGAAAAATTCATTTTAGCAAGAAAGGAAAGCCTTATTGGACCTTTTGAGATATTACGAAGAGTGGGAGAGGTGGCTTACGAAGTAGCTTTACCTCCAGAATTAGAGCATGTGCACAATGTTTTTCATGTGTCGGTGTTGCGACCATATAAACCCGATTACAAGCATGTGATCGAGTATGAACCGTTGCAGTTCAGTAAAGATTTATCTTATGAAGAGATTCCTATCCAGATAGTCGACAGGAAAGAACAAGTGCTCAAGAATAAAGTGATACCTTCTGTGAAGGTGATATAGAGGAACCACAATGTCGAAGAGGCTACGTGGGAACTCGAAACTGATATAATGAAGACTTACCCTGAGTTATTTGTTTAGTCTGTGTCTTCAATTCTGGTGACAGAATATTTTTAAGTAGGGAAGAATGTGATGGTTTGATTGTTTGAATGGTGATTCTGGGGACATAATCCTTGTAAGGAGGGAAGGATGTAACAATCTGGAATTTCAAATTGTAATTTTAAATATTTATTAAATATAAATATTTATTTGATGTATTTATTATTGAAATTGATGAAATAAATATTTTATTGATGTGATGGTTGTTAATAAATATTTATGAATCTAAATTTATTAGATAATATTCTAAATTAAATTAATTTATAATTTAGAGACTTGTAATATAACATGAGATGTTATATTGTTGTTTTGATTTAATAATTTAGATGGTATATTAAATTATTAAATAAAGTTATAATGAAAATTATAATTTTGGTGATATTTGCTAAAATGGTATATTTAATTAAAATATAATATGTGATTAAATTAATTGATTAATGTTGGATATGGAAATCCAAATAAATAAGATGTAATTATAAATTATAAACTAAAGTGTTTATTAAAATAAATTAAAAAGGATTTAAATTAGTTTTTGCCAAACAAGGCTTAAAATATTAAGTCTTTAAAATTTAAAGGGTTTTGCCAAACAAAGCCTTATGGCTTTTGGGATTTCTAATTTTTGAATTTTAATTATTATAAATAAATTAAATTAAATTAAATTAAAATAATAAATATAATATATTTATAATATAAATGTTAGTTAGTAACTGATATAGCAATTAGTAATAGTATTAAGGTTTATCAGTTTTTTTCTTTATGCTTAAGTGTTAGCTAGACTACGTGACTTGGTATTTGGCTTAAGCTAAGAAGAGTCTGAGAATTGAGAGAACTTGAGAGAATTTGAGAGAGAGCTTGTGCAGAGAAGAACAATTCTAGTAAGTTAGCAAGAATTGTTCGATCATTGAAGGTATGTTCTATAACTTTGATATTATATATGTATATGTATGAGTACGACATAATTTACATGTTCTGTGAATTCAAAATTCTAAGTTTACGATTATACAACTGAGTACTTGTAGTTGTATGTGTTTATGATGATTAGAATTTGTGTTTAAACCAGAATTGTATGCTAATTTCGTTTGACAGTAGGAAGAAAATAATGTCAGTATATGTATTTTTCATATGGCTTATATAAGTATCAATTTTGAAGGTCAATTCGTATGTTAATCTGTAAATTGAGTCTTGTATATTGATAAGTGTATTTTATATACGCGATTTAATATCCAATTCATGATTATTCGTTGCTAAATTCTTGCGATCATGTTCACTTTTACTTGTTTTATGTTATTTCATGTGTAGAATGGTGGTTATGGCATTCAGCGTATATTTGGAACTATTTGGTATGCTTTGAAGTAAATTAAAGCAAATTTGGAAGAACTTGTGGAATTCATCAAGTCATTTAGCAGAAGAAGACAGTTCACCGGTGGGCTATTTTTATTACACACACCACGGGCTGGGTCATGATATCCAGTTAGTAGAAGTAAGGCCCGGCATGGGTATGCATTATTAAACTACACACCACCGAAATGGGTCTTCATCTGAGCAAGTCAGATATAGCCGTAACCGGCATGCTAATTTTAAGTGAACCCCAACCAAGTAGGGTGAAAAATCTGAGTGTCCTGTTATGTTTACAATTCTTCTTGGGCACGAGTTTTAGCTATTTGCATGGCAATATAACTCTATTTGATAGAGAATTCGGCTGGGACTTATGTGTTGGACATGATATACTAAAGGGATAACAACTTCAAGAGAGGGGGAGACATATTACAAAGATCTACGTTCAGTTTTTGATAGCAAGTGTGGAGGAGTATTTCGAGGAGTTTTTGAAGACAATTGTGATTCTAGTCTATGTTGGTTGATTTAGCAATCGATAAACACACGCAAGTATACGCGGTCCACAAGTAATATATGTAAGTAGAGTGTCGAACCCATGAGGACGAAGTCTTAACAGAAAACAAATACTAAGGTAAAGTCGATACTAATCTTATCTAAACTAGTGAAACAAATGGTTGGTTAAGCTATTTCAACAAGACTGCAAAAGTAAAAGGGCAGTAGTTGTGCTAGGAAGTTAAGATAGGATTAAAACTCCCCTAATGCTTCACCTAATCTTCTAACTCTCCAAAAATACAAAACGAATCAAGGGATGGCCAACCGGGAACAATAATAAGCATAGGCTTCTGGCGAAGGTCAAATGCGCATCCCTAATCAGCTAGAACACAATATGTCTATTGGTGATACTAACTAGGTCAAGGTCATTAAGCCAGTCCCAAGGTCACACAAGGCAATAAGAATATGTCTATCCTCTTAGCACATTATGCACACATTCCAATGTCATGGTCATAACAGGTGTTGTTGTATTTAAAGATAGACAGTAATATCCATTTATCAATTTCCATCACTATCAATACCAATTTCTTTATCAAGCAATCAGACATTAAATACAAAATACAACAACCCATTCCAAAATGATTCCTTATATAAAATGAGAGAGAAAGTTGATTAAGCTAATCAAAAGGTTACATTGCAATCCTAAAAATGGAGTTAGTTCATAACTATGGTACTAACACACATTTTTAAAACACTACGCATCATCAGACAACTACAAAGAATGGGAGATTTGGAATAAGAAAACCCCTGATTGAAGTGTTCTTCCGCCAAATCTTTTCTTCACATGTAGAATCTGAATGACTGCTGGGTGCAGTAACTCTCTTCCTTTCACAAGCTTCTTTCTCTTCTAGAACAACGGAAAATGAAATCTAATCTAAGTTGTCATAAATTCGTCCTGATATCTCTCTGATATCCGGTGCATTTAAGCGGCAGCTTCGCTAAGTATTTATACTATCCTCCCATTAATCTAGGTCATTAATAGAAGTCACTGTAGAGAAACCGGAGCTCGCGCTGCGGTGCGAGCATCAACAAAGGCAACTGGCGCGAGCATCAACACCGGGGCGTCGTTGGTGGTATTTGGGCGCGACTTACTCAAGCGGCTGGGACTTTCAAGACTGGGCGCCACTTTCCGAAAGAGGTATTAAGGTACTTCTCGCGCTGCGGCGTGGCTTTTAGTACAACAGATGACGCCGGGGTGCCTATTTCTAGTAGAGTCCACGAAAGATTGGCGTTGGGGCTCCAAGTTTTGCGCTGCGGTGCCACTCTACAGTAACAAAGCTCAAGACAAGCCTGAAAGAACTAAAAAGGGAAACAGTGAAATAACTAAGCAACCTAATCAAAAGATTGAACATATGCATCAACATTAAGCAACAAAAAGGGTTAAATCGCGGGTATGAATCCCACTCATCAAATACCCCCAAACTTAAGTGTTTGCTTGTCCTCAAGCAAACTATCAAACAACTATACACAATTTCATAAGAACAGGGCAAGATAAATGGGAATTAGGGCCTAGGGTCTAAAGCAAAAACAACAGACTGTAATTTATCCACCAGTGTGTGTGTAGACCACATATCTAAACTAGCCATTACCCAAATAAAAATCATACTGTCGACCGCAATAACCAATAAGCACCCAGGCAACTCACGCATATAACAAGAGATAAAGACAAGACGCAAAAGCATGAAAGGCTCGAAAGTTCTAGAATAGCTAAGTAAAATTTAAATTAGATAGAACTTGATTACTTTTAGGCAAAACAGAGCACTCATTAGCAAGCTTTTGATCAATGACTCCCAAGCCAGAAGACTTTAGGGCACTAGGTCTAAAACACCCCTAAGAATCTAATAACTCAAGCACAAAGGTTACGTAAACAACATAAGTCCAAAATAGATTTTACGAGCCTACGTTTATGGGCGAGTACGTTTCCACGCTCCATCTCAACCCACCGTAGGACACAATTTTATTTTATTTTTATTTTTTTAGAACAAAAGAGACGAGAATGCTAAAGCATCTAAACCTTTAAAAACTTGAAATTACAGAGTATATACTAGAGTACACTATTATCAACGCAGAAGATGACAATCACAAATGGAAAACTGCTAGAGAGACAATAGGCCAGTGCTCACTAAACGGATGGGTCCAAGACAGTCTCGAGTTAAATAGACACAGACCCCAAAGCCGCATAACTATTGCCACACACCAAGGAAAAAGCTATATAAATACAGGACAGCCCGCCAAAGGCCAAAAACAACATATAACGCTAACTATCCTCACCCAACAAATAGACAATTATCGAAACAAGGTTAGGGCTAGTCAAAATATAATAATGCAAAATTTATAAACTGTAGAGTGCCCTTATCATCACAGGGCAAATCCATAACACATGGCAAGAGTATACCAATTAAATCAGTGAAAGACCCAAAGAAAAGGCTTAAGTCAAGACAATACCTGACTTAGTCAAGATATTCCCAAACAAAATATATAACCAAAAGCATATAATAAAAGAAACATAAAATACTACTAAGCAAAGACATGCATCCAAGATAAATAAAAGCATGCATCCAAACCAAAAGATATACACAATAATAAACTCAATAGGTAGATAATAATTTAAACATGAGTCTGGGGCTATCAAGCCCAAATACCACCTTACACAATAATAGAAATATGATAGTCATAACACAATTCATATATAAATAAAATACTAGCAGAAATTCTCCCCCAAGCTGGAACATGAGCCAGTGCCCTCACTAGCCATCACTGCAACGTCAAACATTGGCATCCTCGCCGTCATCACCACCAAGACCAAATTCTTCATCAGCACCAAACAACTCCAAGTCGTCATCATCATCGTCCTCCACGTTGACAGGCTGGTACCCGCGGTCCTTTTCAGATGGTGGCGGGAACTGCGGTGGATAAGGAGCATAGAGTGGAGGCGCTGGAAATGGAAATGGCACGAAGTCCGCGTCCTCGCCACCTTGAGCAGCATGGATATTGGTTAGTGTATCGATTTAACTCAAGATGATAGTGATGGCGGGCTCGCCATCGGGCAACCGTGTCAACCTTGCAATGCAAAAAATCTAGGCTATTCATTATCTGAGCAAGGGCCCCCGAATCAATGGTATCGGAAGAAGGGGGAATTTGCGCCTGACTAGAGGCTCCTGCCGCAGATGAGGGTTAGGGCTCAGTAGAAGGCGGCGGCGGCACCATCCCAAATGGCGTAATGACTAATCAACTGATGATCGATGACTGACATGGGCGGGAGGGTAACATCTTCCGCCTCCCACTGGACACCCGCCCTTTTGCAAAGTCTTGTAATAAGAGAAAGGTGGGGAAGGCTCAACATGACTTTGCTTTTGATGGCCTTCTTGATGGATTCGTTGATCAAAGCCCCCACATCAATTTTTAGCCCCATCACAATGACATAGAGGAGTGTCGCCCGCTCCCGAGTGACATCACTCATATGACGCGTCGGCTGAAGGTTTGCACAGATAAAGGCATACCAAGCCTTACCATAACGACCGAGAACCTGCGAAGGAAAGGACGTGCGCTCGCCAATGTAGTCGTTAGTTTTCTAGACAGTTCTAGGCTTGCAAAGCTTGCTAATAAGGTCATCAGAATTATAACTCTGAATCACATTCTCCCTGTAGTCCTTCTTGTCGAAATTGGGAGTCCCATACACTTCATTGATGGCTTTGACATTGAATGGGATAAGCTTTCCCCTAACAGGCACAGTCGGCGGACAATCCAGAATGGCATTAGCGTAAAACTCCTTGACCACCGCTACCATAGCAGACTCCAGCAGTTTTATGAAGTGAACCCACTTCATGGCACTTATCATGGAGTGCATCTGGCCATCCAATTTGTCATCAGGACGCAGACCATGCTCTGGCACAAGACTTCTAGACTTGAAATTTTGGGTGTAGCATTTGTACGCTTCTTCGGATGGAAATTTGACGGGGTCCCATGGGGTAATCTGACTGCAGGAAGAGTGAGGAGGAGGAGGACCAATGCTGGTTCCAGGACGCTTGGAAGCCATTGTAGAAGGAAAAGATAATAAGATGCAAGGCAAAGAGTTTGGCCAAATCACCGCACCTGCTATTGCTTTTATAGGTGAACCTCGGCGAAGAATGAACCATTGAGTCGGTTGGTTGCCCAAACGGCAGGAAACAGCTGGCGGTTTGCTGAATGGTCAGAAGATGAGCAGTTGCGCCACTTGGGTAGAGAGAAAATAGGAGAAAACGAAGAGAGAGAGAGACCAAAACACCTCAATTAATACTAGTAACTAGATGTGGCGTCGAGGTGCTACCTGTGGCGTCGGGGTGCGGCCTCATATCTGCATGGCACTGGAGCGCGAAAACAAGAGTAACTTATGGCGTTAGGGCACGAGTTTCCAGTATGTGATGCACTAGAATTGGCGTCGGGGCATGACTCTCAGCGCCGGGGCGCGAATTAGCGGTGCACAGATACAATTCATGGCGCCGGAGCGTGATCATTGGCGTCAAGGCGCGGTGCATCATATTAACCACGGCGCCGCGGCGCGACCTCAGCAACCCTACACACATACATAATCACATATCAGCATCTATCAGCAATCCAACTTAAACATAAACTACTGAGGGATGAAATGAACATAGAAACATTAACTAAACAGACGACAACACTTTACAGAACACAGAATAAAACTTGCTAATCAAAGTGAAATAACAAGAAAAGACAAATAAAATAATTTGTTGATATTGAGATGGGGATGCCTCCCATCAAGCGCTTGATTTTGAGTCGTCAGCTTGACTTTCATCCCGCTTTACACCGGGTCTCCAAGTGTAATGGAGGTATTCTGCCGGTCAACTTTGCCGCCCCAGTAGTGCTTCAACCTCTGCCCATTGACCTTAAAGGTTGCATCCGAATTCGGGTCCTCAACCTCTATAGTCCCATGCAGATAAACCTTGGCGACTGTGAAGGGCCCTGACCATCGAGACTTAAGCTTTCCCAGAAATAATTTTAGCCGGGAATTGAAAAGAAGAACCTTCTGGCCCGGTTCGAAATGTCTCTCGAGGAATTTCTTATCATGCCACCTCTTGGTCTTTTCCTTGTACAACTTAGCGTTTTCATACGCTTGCAGACCAAATTCATCCGATTCATTTAGTTGCAACAGTCGCTTTTCGTCGGCTGCTTCAAGATCAAAGTTGAGCTTTTGAATAGCCCAGTAAGAGTTGTGCTCCAATTCAACTGGGAGATGACATGCCTTTCCATAAACAAGCCTATAAGGAGACATTCCGATAGGCGTTTTATAAGTTGTGCGGTAGGCCCATAATGCATCATCAAGCTTCTTAGACCAGTCTTTACGGTTTGGGTTAACGATCTTTTCCAAGATACATTTCACCTCCCGATTCGAAATTTTAGCTTGACCGCTGGTCTGTGGGTGGTATGCAGTGGCGATCTTATGAGTTACCCCATATTTGGCTAGAAGGGCTTCAAAGTATTTATTGCAGAAGTGTGACCCTTCATCGTTGATGATGGCCCGAGGTGTGCCAAAATGGGTGAAGATGTTCTTCTTGAGGAACTGAAGAACCACCTTAGCATCATTAGTTGGCAAGGCAACTACTTCCACCCACTTTGAGACATAATCCACTGCCACTAGGATGTAAAGATTGTTGAAGGAGGACGGGAACGGTCCCATGAAGTTGATGCCCCAAACATCAAATAACTCCACTTCTAGGATATTCTACAGTGGTAATTCATGCCGTCTTGATATGGTGCCCACCCTTTGACATTTGTCGCAGTTCATAATATAAGCATGTGCATCCTTGAATAGGGTGGGCCAATAAAATCCCGACTGAAGCACCTTAGCAGTAGTTCGTTGGCCTCCGAAATGACCGCCATAGTTTGAAGAATGGCAATGATGTAGTACACCTTCAACTTCCTCCTCAGGCAAACACCTACGTAGAATCTGATCGGAACACTGCTTGAACAGGAAAGGCTCATCCCATAGATATTGCTTGGCATCCTTGAGAAATTTCTTCCTTTGTTGATAGCTCAAATCATTGGGAAGAACTTGGCAAGTAACATAATTGGCAAAGTCCGCATACCACGGAACCTTTCCATTGACCACAAAAAGTTGCTCATCCGGGAAAAAGTCATTTATGGCTTTTTCAGCGTCTTTCGAAGGCGTGGTGTTTTCTAATCTTGACAAGTGATCGGCAACCTGGTTTTTTGTCCCCTTCTTATCTCGGATTTCCAAATCAAACTCCTGAAGAAGCAAAACCCACCTTATCAATCTCGGCTTAGCATCCTTCTTTTCTATCAAATACTTGATGGCCGAGTGATCAGTGTATACAATCACCTTCGTTCCAATGAGGTAGGAACGGAACTTGTCAAAAGCATAAACCACCGCCAGCAGCTCCTTCTCAGTAGTGGTGTAATTTAACTGAGCATCAGTCAATGTCTTGTTGGCATAATAAATGGTGTGAAAAACCTTCTCCCTTCTCTGGCCCAACACTGCCCCTATAGCAAAGTCACTAGCATCGCACATCAGCTTAAAAGGGTAGGCCCAGTCTGGAGCTACCACAATAGGTGTCGAGACAAGATTTTTCTTTAATAACTCAAAAGCGCTTAGGCAGACGACATCGAACTGAAAAGGCTGGTCCTTTTCCAAAAGAGTGCACAATGGCTTGGTGATGCGCGAGAAGTCCTGAATAAACCTTCTGTAGAAACCGGTATGCCTGAGGAAACTCCTTACCCCTTTTACTGAGGTGGGCGGTGGAAGGTTATTGATCACATCTATCTTTGCCTTATCAACCTCAATTTCGCCGACAAAAACCCAATGACCCAAAATAATGCCCTCTTTGACCATGAAGTGACACTTCTCCCAATTTAGCACCAGGTTGGTTTCGACACATCGATGGAGAACGGCAGTCAGATTTGTCAAGCAGTTGTCAAACAAGCTCCCAAAAACTGAGAAATCGTCCATGATGACCTCCAAGGTCGTTTCAACCATGTCAGAGAAGATTGACATCATACACCGCTAAAATGTTGCGGGAGCATTACATAGCCCGAAAAACATTTTTCGGAAGACAAAGGTCCCATAAGGACATGTGAATGTCGTCTTCTCCTGATCTTCAGAAGCAATAGAAATCTGATTGTACCCCGAGTACCCATCAAGCAAACAATAGTATTCGTGCCCTGCCAACCGGTCAAGCATTTGATCAATAAAAGAAAGGGGAAAGTGATCCTTATAAGTTGATTTGTTAAGTTTCCTGTAATCCATGCACACTCTCCACCCAGTCACCGTACTGGTGGGAATCAGTTCGTTGTTCTCGTTGGACACTGTTGTCATCCCTCCTTCTTTGGCACGCATTGGATTGGACTAACCCACTGCCATCGGAGATGGGGTAGATAATGCCCAAGATCTCAAGAAATTTTAATGATCTCCTTAGGACGACCTCTTTCATAATGGGATTTAGCCGCCTCTGATGCTCTATAGATGGCTTTGAGCCTTCCTCCAGAAGAATTTTATGCATGCAGAGAGTTGGGCTGATCCCTTTTATATCAGCGATAGACCATCCTAAGGCCGTTTTTTACTTCTTGAGCACAAGCAGCAGCTTTTCTTCCTGACACTTGGTTAGAGAAGTAGAAATTATCACAGGTAAGGAAGATGAATTACCTAAATAAGCATACCTCAGGTGAGCAGGCAAAGGTTTAAGCTCAAGGACAAGAGGCTCGATGATTGACGGCTGAGCTTTGGAAGTAGATGCCTCATTATCATTTAGAGACTCGAACTGTCGGTGGAATTACTTCGATCCTTGAGGTTCATCGAGCCACTTAGTGCATTCCGCATGGGAGGGCTCATCTGTATTACTAGCCCCAATTAAAGTAGCTTCCAGAGGATCTTGAATGCAAGTTTCTAAGAAAACCACCTTCACTGAACTATCTATTGTATTAATCTGGAAGCAATCCTCAGGTGTATTAGAATACTTCATTGATCAGAAGACATTGAACGTCACTTCTTGATTGTTAACTCTCATTGTTAACTCCCCTTTTTAGACATCGATGAGGGTCCTCCCAGTTGCCAAGAACGGCCTTCCTAATATTATCGGGACCTCCATATCCTCCTCAAAATCAAGGACTATGAAATCCGCCGGAAATATGAACTTGTCAACCTTCACTAGCACATCCTCCACAATTCCCTTCAGGTATGTCAGAGATCTGTCAGCTAATTGCAGGGTGACACTTGTCGGCTTGGCTTCATTTAGGCCCAGCTTTTTATAAATGGAGAGGGGCATCAAGTTGATGCTAGCCCCTAAATCACATAGAGCCTTCCCAATAAACTGGTCCCCAATGGTGCACGGGATTGTAAAACTTCCCGGATCTTTTAGCTTCGGCAGAAGCTTGTTTTGAAGGATGGCACTACACTCTCTTCTCATGCTGCCACCGTCTCTCATAGTCCCCCATTTTTCGTTTCTTGGATAGAATGTCCTTCATGAACTTGACGTAACTAGGCATTCCCTCCAATGCCTCTGAAAATGGGATATTTATGTGAAGTCTTTTGAACACCTCCAAGAATTTGGAAAACTGCTTATCCAGCTTCTGTTTCTGCACCCGCTGGGGGGAAAGGCAACTGAGGGAGAGGCTGGTTGACCAAAGTCGTTGGAGGAGATTGTATTGGGGGTCTATCTTGACCACTTTCTTCACCCCCACTTGTCTCAGCATTCTCCTTCACAGGAGGTTCCTCTTCAGGCACTACCTCATCTTCCACAGAAATACCCTCTCCACTTTGCACTTTAGTGGATCTCCCACTTCTGAGGGTTACCGCTTACATCGCTTCCTTGCCTTCCTGTCTCTAAGTTAACATCGTCACTAGGCAATGCTACTGGTGGACGATCGTTAAAAAGTAATAGCTAATCGTCTCCATCTGCACCTCAAGATTCCTAATGGAGGCTTCTTGATTGTTACTTCTGGTTTCATTCTGGGCTATGTACCTAGACAGAAGATCTTCTAAACTGGGCTTCCTTTCTTGTTGTGGTGGAGGATGGTGAAACTGGTGCTGAGTGCTCTGTGGCTGTGGGTTGAACTGATTCTAAGGTTGGAATCCTGGAGGGTTAGCATAATTCTTCCTGCTAGGTGAAGGTTGAGGTGGGTTGGGGTTTGAACTATTGTTGTTGTTGTTGTTGTTGTTGTTATTGCTGCCCCATGAGAAGTTTGGATGATTTCTTAAACCCGGGTGGTAATGAGTAGGAAGGCTGGTATTTTGTTGCCGCCCGTAGTTGGAAACAAATTGAACTGACTCAGCGCTTATTGCACACTGATCAATTGGGTGGCTCCCTTGACATAATTCATATTGAACCACGACACTCTGCACGTTGTGAACCACTGAAGGTCCTATGGTGTCTAGCTTTTTCGTTAGCGCTGCTACCTGAGCCGCTAACGAAGTGAAAGAGTCCACTTCATAAACCCCCGCTGCCCTTCTTGGGGCTTACCTATCATTCAGCCATTGGTAATTATTGGTCGTCATTGTCTCCACCAGCTCATATCCGGCTGTGTGATGTTTGGCCATGAATGCCCCTCCAGATGCGGCATCAATACTCGAACGAGTAGATCCGGACAACCCATTGTAAAAGGTCTGGATGGGAAGCCACTCTGGCAGACCATGGTGTGGGCATTTCCTTAGCAGATCCTTAAACCACTCCCACGAGTCGTACAAGGATTCGGATTCAAACTGAACAAAGGACGTAATGTCATGCCTGAGCCTAACTGTTTTAATAGGCGGAAAGAATTTCGCCACAAATTTCTGCGCCAAGTCGACCCATGTAATAATGGAGCCAGACGGAAGTGAATGAAGCCAGCTCTTGTCTTTGTCCCTTAACGTAAATGGAAACAACCGGAGTCTGATGGCATCGTCAGACACTCCATTGCATTTAAATGTATCACAGATCTGGACAAAATTTATCAGGTGATCATTAGGGTCATCATTCAGCAGTACCCCAAACTGAATGTTGGTGCACATTTGAATGGTGCCCGGCTTGATCTCGAAATTATTGGCTTGGATGGCGGGCCTTTGAATGCTCGCCTGGAGATCGTCAATACGAGGCATAGCGTACTCCCTCAGAAATTTCTGAAGTTCCTCAGCCATAATGATAGGATGTATGTCCTCGGTGTGTGTCTCGATTTTTTCTCTCCGCAGTCGTCTGAATGTTCTTTCAACCTCGGGATCGAGAGGAATTATATTTCGTCCCTTCCAAGGTGGCATAAACAATGAGGACTACCTGAAAAGAGAAATTAAACAGAAAATTTGGTTTAAAGTAAGATCGTAATGACTTAGTTTTAATAATGTAAAACAATTAATTTAAGTCCCCAAGAATCTGCCGCCTAAAAAACTTGTTGGTTGATTTAGCAATCGATAAACACGCGCAACTATACGCGGTCCACAAGTAATATATGTAAGTAGAGTGTCGAACCCATGAGGATGAAGTCTTAACAGAAAACAAATACTAAGGTAAAGTCGATACTAATCTTATCTAAACTAGTGAAACAAATGGTTGGTTAAGCTATTTCAACAAGACTGCAAAAGTAAAAATGTAGTAGTTGTGCTAGGAAGTTAAGATAGGATTACAACTCCCCTAATGCTTCACCTAATCTTCTAACTCTCCAAAAATACAAAACGAATCAAGGAATGGCAAACCGGGAACAATAATAAGCATAGGCTTCTGTCGAAGGTCAAATGCGCATCCCTAACCAGCTAGAACACAATATGTCTATTGGTGATACTAACTAGGTCAAGGTCATTAAGCCAGTCCCAAGGTCACACAAGGCAATAAGAATATGTCTATCCTCTTAGTACATTATGCACACATTCCAATGTCATGGTCATAACCGGTGTTGTTGTATTTAAAGATAGACAGTAATATCCATTTATCAATTTCCATCATTATCAATACCAATTTCTTTATCAAGCAATTAGACATTAAATACAAAATACAACAATCCATTCCAAAATGATTCCTTATATAAAATGAGAGAGAAAGTTGATTAAGCTAATCAAAAGGTTACATTGCAATCCTAAAAATGGAGTTAGTTCATAACTATGGTACTAACACGCATTTTTAAAACACTACGCATCATCAGACAACTACAAAGAATGGGAGATTTGGAATAAGAAAACCCCTGATTGAAGGGTTCTTCCGCCAAATCTTTTCTTCACGTGTAGAATCTGAATGACTGTTGGGTGCAGTAACTCTCTTCCTTTCACAAGCTTCTTTCTCTTCTAGAACAACGAAAAATGAAATCTAATCTAAGCTGTCATAAATTCGTCCTGATATCTCTCTAATATCCGATGCATTTAAGCGGCAGCTTCGCTAAGTATTTAAACTATCCTCCCATTAATCTAGGTTATTAATAGAAGTCACTGTAGAGAAACCAGAGCTCGCGCTGCGGCGCGAGCATCAACAAAGGCAATGGCGTCGGGGCGTCGTTGGTGGCGCTGGGGCGCGGCATACGGCGTTGCGACACGATAGCTTATGGCGCCGGGGCGCGACTCTCGGCACTGGGGCGCCACGTTCCAGTAGGTATTAAGGTACTTCTCGCGCTACGGTGCCGCTTTTATTACAACAGATGACGCCGAGGCGCCTGTTTCCAGTAGAGTCCACGAAAGATTGGCGCTGGGGCTCCAAATTTTGCGATGCGGCACCACTTTACAGTAACAAAGCTCAAGACAAGCCTGAAAAGAACTAAAAAGGGAAACAGTGAAATAACTATTCAACCTAATCAAAAGATTGAACATATGCATCAACATTAACCAACAAAAAGGGCTAAATCGTGGGTATGAATCCCACTCATCAGTCTACGTGAAGGGTGTTTTTCAATACTCTTCGTGTTAGATTATTATTTGTAATTGGAAGAATGATTTCTATGATTTATTCAGTGTTTGTTTCATTTATTATGAACTAATTCACTTTTTAGGCTTGTGATGGATCCTTAAGTGAATCGATGGTTTTGTAAACTTTGATTTCCAATTTAATTAGCTATCTCCAGTTTATCTATATTGATTTATGCTTGAATCTATGAATTGCCTGATCAACAATTCTTTGTAGAGTTGGATGGAATCGAGAGAGGATATTCAAATCTAGACCTAGTTGATATAGCATGTGTTCAGGATTTTGTTAGTAGCTTAAACTTGATGAGTGTTAAGGTAGAGATATGCTTGACTCCGCATGTAATCAGATAGAGAACTTATTCTTCAACCTTCTTTAATTGTAATTCACATAGAGATATAATGGGTTAGTTGATTAAGGTTTTTAACGGATTTCTATCTTAATTGTGGATTGATGTTAATACGGTATTAATGCATCGAGAGGTGGTTAATACTATGTTCGTGTTCTTGATTAATAAACTGGGATAGTGCGTTGAATTGGGATAAAGGTGTTAAAATCAAAGTGAAGCTTAGGGTGAAATCATAAGTCTAATCCTCCATTAATTATTTGAAATATCAGATTTTGATATTCGTGGTTATTTTGTTTTAGTTTAATTATTCTAAATTTTAGTTGCGTTAATTTCAATTATTGAGTTGATTTGTTTAATAAAATTAGGGTTAATAGAAGATTGGTAATTGTAAGTTAAGGTTATTGCTAACTAGTCTCTGTGGGAACGATACTCTACTCATCACTCTATTACTTGTTGACCACGTATACTTGCGTGTTGTGCGTAATTAGATTTTACCCAACAAGTTTTTGGCACCGTTGCCAGGGAACTTTTTAGTATAAATCTTAATCGTTTTACAATATCAGTTTAATTAATCCAGTTTTACTTAGACATTTTTATTTTTGTTTTGTGCTTCTTATTTCAGGTGTTGGAAGTAGTTTATGCAAACTCGGTCCCAAAATCCAGACTTGCTGCCTTTTGAGGATGACATTGAGAAAAGGTTTCAGAGGTCGAGTAAGTGGATCAAGGAAATGAGGCAAGAATTCGAAACATCTGAAAAGGAAGAGGTAACAGTAATGGCAGCTGAAGATCGGAAAGCGTTAAAGGACTTCGCAACACCCAAGGTGACTGAACTGCAATCAAGCATCACCAGGCCAGCAATAGCAGCAAATACGTTTGAAATTAATCTTGGGATGATACAAATGATTCAGAATTCAGTTCAGTTTGGGGGATTTGCAAATGACGATCCAAACGAGCATCTAGTCAGCTTTCTAGAAATGTGCGACACTTTTAGGTTCAATGGGGTTTCGGATGAGGCGGTGAGACTTCGATTGTTCCCATTCTCTTTATGGGACAAGGCGAAAAGTTGGTTGCATTCTCTACCGTCCAGTTCAATAACTACATGGGAGGATTTAGCTCAAAAATTCCTTGCAAAATTCTTTCCATCGGCGAAAACTGCGAAGATGAGGAACGAGATTACGATGTTTAAACAGCAACATGGGGAGTCATTATATGAGGCCTGGGAAAGATACAAAGAACTGCTTAAAAAATGCCCACATCATGGATTGCCCTAGTGGCTACAAATGAATACCTTTTACAACGGACTACATGGGAATCTCAGGACAAGTATTGATGCAGCATGGGGCGGAGCATTCATGGCTAAGAGTTACGAGGAAGCCTACGAGTTGATTGAAACCATGTCAGCTAATAACTATTAGTGGCCCACAGCGAGAATGACACAAACGAAGGTAGCTGGGGTATTAGAAGTAGATAGTATGACAAATGATGCAGTAATGATATATCGCACTTTCAAAGAAGTTGAGTCAATGACAAAGAAAGACAAGCACAACAAACACAAAGAAGTACAAAGAAGTGGAAATAATATGGGAGTTGTGTGCGGGAGAGCACCCAACGAAGCAATGTGCAATTAATCCAGCAGTTGTGCAATTCATAAGCAATTACAACAGAATTCCTCAAAACACATATCAAAACGCATACAATCAAGGAAATAGGAATCATCCGAATTTCTCATGGAGCAATAACCAGCAACAACCAGCTCAATATCAAGAAAGAATATCAGATCTAAAGGAAGTGTTAGCAAAATTCATGACTAGCACGGATTTAGCTATAAAAAATCAAGCCATGGCTATGAAATCACAAGAGATGGTGATCAAGAATCTAGAGAATCAGATAGGTAAAATAGCGTTGGCATTGAATAATAGACCACAAGGGACATTACCAAGTGACACCGAGAGAAATCCTAAGGGTAATCACGAGCAGTGTCAAGCTATTATGTTGAGAAGTGGAAAACAGCTTGTTGGTCAAGAGCCAGAAATTTTGGTTACAAAGGAGGTTGAACCAGAAAAAGAAAATATAGTAGGTGAGGTAAAGCAAGGGAACGAAAAATAAATGGAAAAGAACAAACCAGTTAACGAACCAGCTGTTTATCCTCCCCCACCATTCCAGCAAAGAGTTCAAAAACAAAAATTAGACAAGCAATTTTCAAAATTTTTGGAAGGTTTCAAGAAACTTCAAATCAACATACAATTTGCAGAGGCCCTAGAACAAATGCCGAGCTACGCAAAATTTATGAAAGGGATTCTATCAAGGAAAAAGAAATGGGAAGATTTTGAGACTGTGGCACTAACAGAGGAGTGTAGTGCGGTATTACAGCAGAAATTACCACTAAAACTCAAGGACCCGGGGAGCTTTACTATTCCATACACGATCGGAGAGATGCATTTCAGCAAGTGTTTATGTGATTTGGGGGCGAGTGTAAACCTTATGCCATTGTCAGTATACTTAGAATTGGGTTTGCCTGCACCAAGTCCTACAAATATCACATTACAGTTGGCGGATAGGTCAGTCACATATCCGAGAGGCATAGTAGATGACATCTTAGTGAAAGTGGATAAGTTTATATTCCCCACGGACTTTATTATTCTAGATTTTGAGGAGGACAAGAACATCCCAATTATCCTAGGGAGACCATTTTTGGCTACAGGGCGGACACTCATAGATGTACAAAAGGGAGAACTCACTATGAGGGTCCAAGATCAAGAAGTGAAATTCAATGTGTTTAAGGCCATGAAATTCCCTACGGATGAGGAAGAATGTTTTCGAATGGATTTAATTGAGCAAATTATTAGTGATGACATGAGCAAAAGTTTGGTGAACGATCCGTTAGAAACAACGTTATTGGGAGATGAAGAGATCGACGATCCAGAATTGGTGGATTACCTTCAATTGCTAGACTCATTACCACGAGTACCAAGATTTAGAAACCGATTTGAACCAATCGGACGGAGAGAGGAGGTAACCGCAGAAAAACCGAAACCATCATTGGAAGAGCCACCAAAGCTGGAACTTAAGCCACTTCCTAAGCACCTCAGGTATGCATATTTAGGCAATTTAAATTCTTTACCTGTTATTATTTCAGCTGCACTTAATGAATTATAGGAAGAAAAGTTGCTGAGGGTGCTTCGGGAACACAAATCAGCTATTGGGTGGACAATCGCCGACATAAAGGGAATAAGCCCTTCATTTTGCATGCACAAAATTTTGATGAAAGATGAGGCAAAACCAACGGTAGAGCAACAACGGCGGCTTAATCCAATTATGAAAGAAGTTGTGAAGAAGGAAATTTTGAAATGGTTAAAAGCCGGCATCATCTACCCGATTTTCGACAGCAAATGGGTTAGTCCAGTCCCGTGCGTACCAAAAAAAGGAGGAATGACGGTGGTGCAGAATGATGACAACGAGTTAATCCCAACTAGAACAGTTACAGGTTGGAGGGTTTGCATGGATTACAAAAAATTAAACAAGGCAACCCAAAAAGATCATTTCCCGCTGCCCTTTATTGATTAAATGTTAGATAGATTGGCGGGACACCAATATTACTGTTTGTTGGATGGGTACTCTGGCTACAACCAAATAGTCATCGCTCGGGAGGATCAAGAGAAGACCACATTCACATGCCCTTATGGCACATTTGCATTTAGGAGGATGTCGTTTGGGCTATGTAATATACCTGCAATTTTCCAACGGTGTATGATGGTGATTTTTTCAGATATGGTGGAGAAAAATGTTGAGGTCTTCATGGATGACTTTTCGGTCTATGGGGACAGCTTTGATAATTGCTTGAAGAATCTGGTCATGGCTTTGCAAAGATGTAAGGACACGAATCTTGTACTAAATTGGGAAAAATGACACTTAATGGTTAAAGAGGGCATAATTTGGGTCATAAGGTATCGACTCAAGGATTGGAAGTTGACAAACCGAAGCTAGAAACTATTGAAAAGTTGCCTCCACCAAGCTCGGTTAAGGGTATTAGGAGTTTCTTGGGACACGCTGGGTTCTACAGGAGATTTATAAAGGACTTCTCTAAATTTTCAAAACCTCTATGCAGTTTTTTAGAGAAGGATGCAACGTTCAGCTTTGATGAAGAATGCAAGACGGCATTTGACTTATTAAAGAGGAAATTGACTACAGCCCCTGTTATAGTCGTACCGGATTGGAGCATGTCATTCGAGCTTATGTGTGATGCGAGCGACTTCGCAGTTGGGGCTGTTTTGGGTCAACGTAGAGACAAGGTGTTTCATGCTATATACTACGCAAGCAAAATACTTACAAAAACTCAAATGAACTACACCACCACAGAAAAGGAATTGCTTGCAGTGGTATATGCGTTTCACAAATTTTGGGCTTACTTGATTGGGACTAAGGTGATAGTCTATACATACCATGTAGCAATTCGGTACTTGATAGGGAAAAAGGATGCTAAGCCACGCCTTATCCGGTGGATTCTCCTACTTCAAGAGTTCGACTTAGAAATAAAGGATAGAAAGGGGACGAAGAACCAAGTAGCCAATCACTTGTCGAGGTTGGAAAACCATGGGAAAGCAAAAGACGACAAATGTGAAATCAATGAATCATTCCCAGATGAGCAACTGTTTGGGATTTCAGTAGAGATTCCGTGGTATGGCGATTATGCAAATTTCGTTGTGAGAAACATTCTACCACCTGACCTCACAAGGAAACAGAAAAGGAAATTTCTGCACGACGTGAAATGGTACATATGGGATGATCCATATTTGTTCAAGCAGTGCGCCGACAAGATGATTTGACAGTGCGTCCCATATAGTGCAGCGAAGAATATTTTGCATGAGTGTCACTCATCGGCGTATGGCGGGCATTATAGAAGTGAGAGGACAGCAGCGAAGGTGTTGCAATGCAGTTTTTATTGGCCTACATTATTCAAAGATGCCCACCAGTTTGTCAAATAATGCGATAGGTGTCAAAGGGTGGGCAACATTTCGAAACGTAATGAGATGCCCTTACAAACGATTCTGGAAGTGGAAATTTTTGACGTATGGGGTATCGATTTCATGGGACCATTTCCCTCGTCATTGAACAATCAATACATTCTACTCGCAGTGGATTACGTGTCAAAGTGGGTTGAAGCTGCAGCTCTACCAACAAACAATGCCAAGGTGGTCATCAAATTCCTCCAAAAGAACATCTTCACGAGATTTTGCACACCAAGAGCAATTATCAGTGACGAAGGTAGTCACTTCTGCAATAAGTCGTTTACTGCTCTTTTGGCTAAGTATGGGGTCAACCTTGACCCAAGATAGCTACAGTGTATCACCCTCAAACCAGTGGACAAGCTGAGGTATCAAACAGAGAAGTCAAAAAGATATTGGAGAAAGTGGTGAATCCGAGTCGGAAAGATTGGTTGTTGAGATTGGATGATGCTTTATGGGCCTACCGAACTGCATACAAGATGCCAATCGGGATGTCACCATATCAACTATTGTACGGGAAGGCATGTCATCTACCGGTAGAGCTACAGCATAAGGCATATTGGGCGGTGAAAAAACTCAATTTTGATCAAAAAGCTGTAGGAGAGAAGAGATTACTTCAATTGAATGAACTCGACGAGTTTTGCCTTCACGCCTATGAGAATGCCAAACTATACAAAGAAAAAGTCAAGAGATGGCACGACCAGAAAATTTTGCGTCGAACATTCGAGCCAGGACAATCAGTACTCTTGTTCAATTCACGGTTGCGATTGTTCCCCGGAAAGCTTAAATCGAGATGGTCGGGACCATTCACGGTCAAGTGGGTGTTCCCTCACGGTGCAGTCAAAATATATAGTCGCAATCTACTCGAAACATTTAAAGTCAACGGACACCGTCTAAAGCATTACTGGGGTGGTGAAGCCAACACCGACGTGATCGCCATCACATTGGCCGACACAACTTAAGCAGGAAGTAGTCAGGTTGAACGACTTAAAATCAAGCGCTAATTGGGAGGCAACCCAATTTTTAATTATTTGTCATATTTTATATTCATAATTGCTTAATTACAGTTTTTATTTCATTCTTAAGTAGACGAATAAAAGAAAAATCTCGTTAAACTCTTCACAATACATTATGATATAGAAAACTCACTAGTCTTCTTGTTGTATGTCATGTAGGTCAGAAAAAGGAGCATTAAGTAAGAAAAAGTGGCTGCAAATGAACTACAGTAAAGCAAAAGTTAGGGCCTGACAGTCATGATGCCCACCGGGGCGGGCCTTCCTAGATTATAACCCACGGTAAGTGGGTCCTCCAACATGTTAGATAGAACACATGTCATGTATGGCATTTTAATCTTCTACAACCTTCACGAGGCTGGGGTCCTCAACTTTAAAATATGGTGGCATAGCCACGAGGTGGCCTTTCTAGTTCAATACACCCCCGCCGGGGCGGGGGTCCTGAAATTCAGACAGACGTGGGCAGTTATTTGGTCTTTTCTCCTTCCCAATAACACTCCACTTTCACACTTCCCCACTACTTCATTACTCCATAACCACCACCAACTAACATTACTTTTTCCCCACATTCCCAACACTCCATAACTCATTTCCACCTCTCCACCTCTTCACTCCATCAATGATAGCCTTCCCTCTCCATCTATATATACCACCCCATCTCATACAAACTCTTCCACCACAATTGATATAAAGCAAAAAGAGAGTATAGTTGTGAGCCTAGAGAGTTAGGGTAAGGACAGCACTAGGGATAGATATGGCTTCACAATCATCATCCAAACGCCAAAGGGGGGAGAGTTCACGTCCATCCCAACCAACCCGCACCTTCGATCGCCAGAAATTTGCAAGTGCCGCCGCCGCCGACCGGTATGACTACATGCTCACCAAAGCCCTTACACCGGAGAGGGGGTTGGCACCGTATCCTAATGACGGGGAGCTTATGCCTCAAATTTACGAAAAGGGATGGACCAAATTCACCGAGGAGTTGGAACCAGTAGTTGTCAACATCGTCAAAGAATTCTACACAAATGCTAAAGATAAAGAACCATTCCAAGCATTTGTGCGAGGACGGTTGGTTCCATTCAGTGCCGGCGCCATAAATACTTACTACCAACTAAGGGTACCTCACCACTGCCAATATTAGCATCTCCGTACTTCTGACCCGGATTTTGATGCCATTATCACGGAAATGACAAAGCCGGGAACATCATGGATGAAAGGTCGGAAGGGAGGCACCGTGTTCCACAGCAAGGACCTTAGCCGGTATGGAAAAATCTGGTATGCATTCTTATGTGCAAAATTACTTCCATCCCAACATTCCTTGGACGTCACAAAAGAGAAGGCGTTACTATTGTACGCCATTGTGCAAGATTTTATTATTGACGTCGGGGCAATAATCTGTTCATCAATCCGTCGGTACTTACGTGGGAATTTTTCTGGAGGCCTGCCATACCCATCACTCATTTGTGGGTTGTGCCGCAATGCCGGGGTTAGATGGTCCGACGACGAGGCCACACAATTGCCGCTTGCATTGCTTGACTTGAGGATGATAGGGCGGTACTCTGTATGGGCAGGAGGAGAGTCACATCCACGTGGTGTGGGTTTCATTTTTTCGTCGGAGTCAGACGACGACGTTGATGCTTCAGAGACTTCAGGGGATGACGATGAACCAATGGGCGATCAAGGGGATGAGCAGGTACCACAGGCCGAGGCCATATCTAGTTCTCAGTTCCTTGCGTTCCAAAATCAAATGAATGCACACACCAAGGCAACTCGTCGGGAACTGCGCCGATTGGCAATGAGGCAAGAGCATATGTTCGATGCTATGCACACATCTTTCGCCTCATTGAACACAACTCTTCAAAGTTTCAACCCGGTGGCTCAATTTCTATACCAACAGCCCGGGCCAATGCCAAGATTCCCACCGAGAAATTCTGATGAAGAAGAACAACAACCACCTCCTCAGACTTAAGCGATAAAGGGAAGTCCTCATGTCCTTATTTTTTCTATTCATCCAATGAGGACATTGTCTAACTTAAGTTTGGGGAATTTAAATACATGTTTGCATACATTTAGCTTATTTAGGTTGCATTTTTAATTTTTAATTTTTTGTCATTGTCATTTAAATTTCTGTATTGCATCTTAATTTTAGTATTGCATGATAGCTTAGGTGCATTCATAGTAGCTTAGGTTAATGTTTGTCAATGCATAGTAGATAATATTGTAATGCATTTTGCAATCTATAAAATATAAAAAAAAATTAGTTAGTAAATATTGTGTTTGAGTAAGTCCATCAATGTTGTAGTTATCTTATTTGTGGGCCAATGATGTGATTGACAATAAGTTAACAAATACAGTATTGAATATTAGAACTGTGACACAATGATCGTTTATGAATTGAATCTTGAGCTTGTTTGAAATTGGTATAAAAGGATAGCACGATAAACAAACATCTATGTTGAGTGGGCAATTCAAATTGATACATAAATGGTCTCTAAAGGATAATGCTAGAGTAAATGTCAAAATGACAAGGATAGATAGTGAAAGTCAAAGTTAGGCAAGAACCTAAGTTTGGGGGATGATATGTGGGGTATAAAAGCTTTATCCAATTAAAAAAAATATGAATAAACACTGTGGCATACTTGTCTAGTTTTGTGGCCTTTGTTACTTGAGTAAGTAAGCCTGAGGGGATTGTCTCTACACCTAGCGCCCTAAGGTCTTAATGGTCTGGGAGTCGTTGGCCGAAAGCTCGTTAAGGTAGCATTGAAAAGCTTAAGGGAATAAGACACTGCATAGCTATGTGTATAAAAATAAAACGGCAAATAAGAGCAAAAAAAGCCCCCGTTTATCTATAAAAAAAAGAAAAAAAAAGATAAGAAAAGAAAAAAAAATGAAGTATAAGTACCCCGCGTGAACCCCTGGGATTAGTGATTACTTAATTTTTGTCGGAACTATCTATTTTTGATATTTTTAAGTTTACACTGCAGGATTCCTTCTAAGAAATTGATTATATATTGAATTTGAGTCAGTTTCGGTTATCATGGATGTTGCACACACACACTGTACCAGTGATGATGGCTTGAGATTCGAGGATTAAAGCGTAATTGTAGATTGGTTTTTGATGGTTGATATTGTATAGTTGCTTATTTTCGCTGAGGCCGTTCAGATGATCTTGTTTCTGTTATATTGTTGGATTTGAAAGCATATAAGTTAGGTAGTATTCATTTCTTCTCATTGCATTGCATGTAGTTGTTTTGGTGCTCGAGGACTAGCACGATTTAAGTTTGGGGGATTTTGATAAGTGTATTTTATATACGCGATTTAATATCCAATTCATGCTTATTTGTTGCTAAGTTCTTGCGATAGAATGGTGGTTATGGCATTCAGCGTATATTTGGAACTATTTGGTATGCTTTGAAGTAAATTAGAGCAAATTTGGAAGAACTTGAAAAATTCATCAAGTCATTTAGTTAGAGACAGTCACTGTATGCTATTTTACACTACTACACCCCACCGAGGTCGGGTCATGATATCCGATTAGCGAGAAGCGAGCACCAATGTGCATTATTAACTACACACACACCAGGCAAGGTGGGTCTTCATATGAGTAAGTCAGGAGCATAGCCCGTCGGGGCGGGCTAATTTAGTGCATGAACCCCCGCCGGGGCGGGGGGTGAAAAATTTGAGTGTCCTGTTATGTTTGCAATTCCTCTTGGGCATGAGTTTTAGCTATTTGTATGGCAATATAACTCTATTTGATAGAGAATTCGGCTGGGACTTATGTGTTGGACATGATATACTAAAGGGATAACAACTTCAAGAGAGGGGGAGACATATTACGAAGATCTACGTTCAGTTTTTGATAGCAAGTGTGGAGGAGTATTTCGAGGAGTTTTTGAAGACAATTACGATTCTAGTCTATGTGAAGGGTGTTTTTCAATATTCTTCATGTTAGATTATTATTTGTAATTGGAAGAATGATTTCTATGATTTGTTTAGTGTTTATTTCATTTATTATGAACTAATTCACTTTTTAGGCTTGTGATGGATCCTTAAGTGAATCGATGGTTTTGTAAACTTTGATTTCCAATTTAATCAGCTGTCTCCAATTTATCTATATTGATTTGTGCTTGAATCTATGAATTGTCTGATCAACAATTCTTTGTGGAGTTGGATAGAATCGAGAGAGGATATTCAAATCTAGACCTAGTTGATATAGCATGTGTTCAGGATTTTGTTAGTAGCTTAAACTTGATGAGTGTTAAGGTAGAGATATGCTTGACACCGCATGTAATTAGATAGAGAACTTATTCTTTAACCTTCTTTAATTGTAATTCACATAGAGATATAGTGGGTTAGTTGATTAAGGTGTTTAACGGATTTCTATCTTAATTGTGGATTGATGTTAATACGGTATTAATGCATCGAGCAGTGGTTAATACTACGTTCGTGTTCTTGATTAATAAACTGGGATAGTGTGTTAAATTGGGATAAAGGTGTTAAAATCAAAGTGAAGCTTAGGGTGAAATCCTAAGTTTAATCCTCCATTAATTGTTTGAAATTTCAGATTTTGATATTCGTGGTTATTTTGTGTTAGTTTAATTATTCTAAATTTTAGTTGCGTTAATTTCAATTATTGAGTTGATTTGTTTAATAAAATTAGGGTTAATAGAAGATTGGTAATTGTAAGTTAAGGTTATTGCTAACTAGTCTCTGTGGGAACGATACTCTACTCATCACTCTATTACTTGTTGACCACGTATACTTGCGTGTTGTGCGTAATTAGATTTTACCCAACATATATGTTAGTTCATTAAGAAATGAGCATAATGTAATTTGAACTGAGTAATTTGGACAAGAGTTGTGATCACAGTGTGAATTTTGGGAAGAGATGTCAAAAATGGTGTTTATGTATGAAAATGAGAAATTTGAGAAATTAAAGTAGTATAGTTGATGTTAAATTGTTCTAATTGGTTAAATATACTAGCAAACATGTTTGTAATAGTTCTATATCAATTGTTTGTGTTAATATTACTGTTTAGTGGGTGAAATTTGTGTTTGTTGGGCTAAAGCCTGGCCATCGCTCATGTTCTGCCGGTAGTCTCAGCTTTTATGCATGCCCGTAGCAATTGCTTAAAATCTAAGCTTGTGTATGGCGCAATTGCGCCATACCCTCGCCCTCAGAGACATGAAGTTCGTCTGCTTTGAGACTTTGATATACCCCTATACATTGTACTAATGATGTGTTAGCATGTCTAACACTTAACAAAAAGGTTGAAATAGAGTTGTTGTAATAACCGTGAATCTTAAGTCACCATGTATGTATGTACATTTTTTTTTAAACTTTGTATTATATATGGATAGATACATTTATGGATTTCATTAAAAATGAAAGCCTTGTGACCTAATTATACATTAGGTAAGGATATTAAATAACCTAAGGGTTATGGTAACACGAAAAAGTTAGTATTTTATACGTATACTAACTTAAGTGGGTAAACTTAGTATTTCAAGTGACTAATAATTTTAAACCTAATTCTTGTAAATCTAATTAGGTTATGAGATAAAATCATATGTATAAGTAATTAAACTTCATATGATTGGAGATGAAAGCCCTAAATTATCAAATTGGGTAACATTATTAAAATTGTTGGACTATGTTTTTATCTAGCCCAAATCAATTAAAAGAGAAGCCCAAGGAAAATAAATTGTAATCCAATACTTAGCCCACTTGATTGGGGGTATTCTAGACATTTGATTAATCAAAATTGGGCATTTAAAATAAAAGCTAAATGGTGGATATTATGAGGATCCTAAGTGGAATAATTAATCTAGTTTGTCCATTAGTAGACATGAATAAACATAAGGACAATGTGGTGAGGCTCCCATTGGTTGCCACTCCATTATGCACATTTAATCATGTTTAACCTAAGGTAAGTAATAAACAAAGTGTTTTACCTAATGGGCAACAAAATGATTGTGGGAGAATTAATAATGAATTGTCCATTACATTTTGAATTCACATCTCATTCTTCCAACATCTCATTTTCTCTCCATCTTCTTCATCTTCTTCTTCTACCTCTTGCTCCCAAGCTAGCCAACTTCAAAGAGAGAAAAGAAAGAGAGAATTTCAGCCATAGGAAGAAGAATTATAGGAGTTCTAGTGGTTTATGCCCCTAAGTTTATTAGTTACTTTGGAAAATCAAGGAAGGTAGCCACTAAGTCAAGGTATAATGTACCTTCATCTTCTTCTCTTACCTTGTTTTGATAGCTTGAGTTTTGATGGGGTTATGTACAACTACTCAAGATACACTAGTTATACATACCATCATGCATGGAACTAAGTATCTTGAGTGTTAGATCAAAGACTTAGAGGAAGAAAATGAGCATATGTTCTCCAAGGGTGAAAACTCTTGTTTTTTCTTCCACTAAATCTTGTGTAACTCAAGTTCTACAACTTGGAATTATGATCCGTCGAGAAGGGGGTGCTAGATACATGAGTTATCTAGTAAACCCAAGTGGTAGATCACAAATCTAGCATGTTTGAAACCTTTGAGATTTTTTACAAAAACAGTCCACTTTATATGCTAAAGCCTTGAAATCCAAAATCAGCTACTGACTTGTTTTTCATGAGGCTGTTTCGGCTAGTTCCTTGTCTTGTAAAAATCTGGAAAAATATTACAGAGGTACCTTATGAAGTTATCTACGCGTAGGAAAAAGAACGGACACGTTTCGAGTTATATATTGTGCGTAATGACTATTTCCGTAAAGGACTCCATAAATATTATCCTGCGAATATCTCACTGTGTATACACTGGAAAATTCCAAAATTTTTATAGTAGCTTCATATATGTTAAGAGAGCATACCCTGAAAATGTCAGATTTTTCTGAGTAAAACTCAATTTATGAAAAATAGAGCAAGATCCGAGTGTTTTGGACACTCTAAAAATAGTAAATCATTTTCTAAAATTCTAGAAAAATTAGAGGATCATTGTTGGTTCATATTCTGTTAAAATCCAGAAGCTGAGAATTTTTGGAATCAGTTTGCTATTTTTCCTAAAAATGATTAGGTTATGAATAAAAGGAAATAAATAGTTAAATGATGCCTTTAATGAGAAAAATATGATTTTATGCTTGAATGCTCATAATATATTATATCATGACTATCTTAGGGCATTTTGGTAATTTATAATAATAAATATTACTTATGACCTTTTATGGATATTAAATAAGAGGTTATTAAAGGATGAACAATTAGAATAAATTGTTTATTAATTTAATAAATCATTGGAATATTATTATAATATGATGTTGTTATGTAAATAAAAATATTAGATTAGAGTATTATTATTAAATAATAATATTCGAGATTAAATAAAATATTATTAAATGATTAATAATATTAGTAAGTGAATAAAATATTATTAAATGATTAATAATATTAGTAAAGGGATAAAATATTATTAAATGATTAATAAGATTAGTAAGTGAATAAAATGTTGGTAAATGATTTAAAGTATTATTAGTGAACCAATAATACTAGAAGGTGAATTAATATTATCTAAGTTAATAATATTATGTGAATTAAAGGTAATCGTTAATAACACTATCTAGACATGATAATGTTTATAAGAACTTATTGTAATGTATGATATCTATGTGATTACACATAATCGATGTTATGCAATGACTAATTGAAAGGCTAATTATAGGTCTCTCAAAGGAAGATAATTTAACTACATAGTGGATAGAAATTTATTTCAGAGTGTAACTCACGATCGAGGCAAGTTTTCTAACTCAACTTGAGTTATTATTTTCAAAAGAATATTAGTGAATAATTATTGATGATTATTCACGTCTTTATTGATTATTGAAATTAGACTTTGTGCAATTGAATTTCTGTTCACTCGTTATTGAACTGTGAATTAAATTAAAGTTCTTCATTTTATGAACTGTTTATGGGATAGATCTATGCTAATTGTATCATTTAGATCAAGCATGTCTAAATTTGTTAAATCAAATGGATTTTAAATAACTTGTTCTTATTAATTGATATGGTAAGAACTCTTGATCGAGAAATGAACAAATTTGATTAAGGCATGATATCAATGTCGGATTATTAAGTGTTTATGCATAAATCACGGGTATGAAAGGTGATCCTTGAATACCAAAACTTATTAAAAGGTCGATTTAAATCTTCGAGCACCTTGGCAAATGTTCATGGTTATTCAAAACCACTCGGTTCATGTTATTCAATTATCGAATATTCAATTGTTGATTATTAATTCATGTTCCTTCACAATCTTATATTATTGTTGAACATTGAAGGCAATATTTCTTTCTAAGTCATGATATATATCCTTTGTCTTTATAAACTTGTGAAAGCAAATTAGTTGCTTACTCTTGCTATATCATGACCTCTATTTTCGATTAAGTTCGAAGGATCTAATGCGAAGGACAAGGGCAAGGCAAGATCCAGGAGTAATTTTAGAATGAATGTTAAATTAATTATTATCTAATGGAATTTCTTGAGTAAACTATTTGTATTATAAATGGTGTATTTAAAGTTAAGGTTAGAGAGACCTTGGGACCATGTTTTGAGACTTTTGTATAATGAACAATGTATGTTTATTATTTTGAAATAGTTATAGAATGCTTATGATGATGATAGGATCGTGAGCCTTTGAATCGAGGTTAGAGAACCGGATTTGGGGGCGTCATGAGGTTGGTATCAAAGTCGAGGTTATAAACTTTAGGAATGCGAAACCTAGGTTATAACCTTAGTAGAAAACTCTTATGGAGTATGTTAGGAGATGGATTATGGAAAGTCATCAAGTTTGTGTTGTACTTAATAAAATATTATTTCATTTCATCAATGAATATATTTTATTGTGGTACTGACGTTGACTTTATGGTGTTTGTAGGATGTCTGACGAGCGCCAAGGTAGTTACTCAGTTGAGCAGGAACCCATTGAGCATGAGGCCACCCAAGATGTCCCTCATGGTCCTCCCAAGAGGGGACTTGTTGAGGAGAATCAATCAATTAGAAGGCAGAGTGGAGGAATTAGAAGTAGAAAACCACACCCTCCATTTCTTGATCAAGAACAATACAAGGATGAGGCTCATCAAGCCCGGATGGAGAAAGTCGAGCAGAAGGAAAAATTTGATGAGTCCCGGTTGCAAGTTGGGATCTTGATGATGGTACTGACTAGAGAATGAAAAGGCAAAGTTTGGAGAGTGAGCATGAAGCATCCGGAGATGCAATTTGAGTTTGGACGAGAAATTGCCGATAAGATGCGGGTGGAAGAGGCACTCCATGAGTCGGATGAGTGGTGGGCCAATTAAAGATCGAGCACAGTAGTAAAGGTCAAAGTAGAAACTTTAGGACTGGCCCTTGATGCTGATAGATGAGGGGCCAAGCAGAGGGGCTAGGAGGGTCCACTCGAGATAGGAGAGTCTAGTCGATCCGATTCGGACGTGAGAGTCTGCGATAGTTGCTTCCCTAGGAGCCTGTCTGCAGTGACTGGCGAGCCACCGATGGTGATGATGTGATGGCCAGTTATAAATAGATGCATTAGTACCTTTCTTGTTGTGTAATAAGGTTTTATGTTGATGTAAACCTCAACAGGTGTGAGGTAGTAAATGGTTAGGTACTTTCCCTAATTGTGTTTGTAGGAGGTATCATTATGAGTTAATCCCATCTTTTGTGTTAAAATGGGATAGTAGCATTTATAAAATATACTGTATTAATCGTGTAAGTCATTTGAAGATTGGTGTATGAATATAAATGCGATATTATTATGATATGTGTTAGAAAATTTTAAATAGTAAATTTTCTATTTAATGTTATGTGAATTCAAGATGGTCGATTTGGAAAATGTTCTTTAAAACAAACTTAACCCACTAAGCAGGAGAAAGACTTCCAAATCTCTAAGTAACTTAAAACTCTCACATAATGATCATCCGATTGTTTAAATAAATAGCGTATTACATACTAAGTAATCATATGATAATAAATCAAAGTAACGATGTTAGAATTTTTGTTTCACTAGATAATGGCGCCGCAGACGTGGACTCAGGAACCAAGATATTGAAGAGTCGATTAATAATGCGTGGGATCTCAACAAAACCCAATGCAAGATTTTATTAACATGATGGTTGAAGCCATGAGGAATCAAGCTCAACTCGCAGGAAATCGGTGAGCACCCAAATAGTAAACTTTAAGGACTTGGCGGTGAGGACCGCCAGAGTTCAGAGGAACAACAGACCCGATAGAAGCCCAAATGTGGGTAAAGGAGATTGAGAAGGCCTTCGTTATTGCTAGAGTAGCAGAAGAACAGAAGACAATTTTTGCTACCTACTTAATGAAGGGGGAGGCTAGCTATTGGTGGGATGCCAACCAGAACAAAGCCGGAACTGGAATCGTGACTTGGGAAGCATTCAAGAAGTTGTTCTTCGAGAACTACTTCCCTGAGAGTGTTCAAGCAAGAATGGAGATCAAGTTCTTGGAACTGAAACAGGAGAATATGTCAAGATGTCGAGTATCTTTGCGAAATTCAATGAATTGGCCAGATTCGCTCCACATCAGGTGGACACAGAGGCGAGGAAAGCGAGAAGGTTTGAAAATGGACTAAAGCCGTGGATTTATAGTAAGGTAGCGGTTTTACAAATCGCATCATTCTCAACTCTGTTGGAAAAAGCTCTTATAGCAGAAGGAGGAAGCGAAGCGGTCTCAAGATACAATCGGGAGAAGAATAAGAAGAAATCAGAAGGTGGGAATCAAAATGTCCAGCAGTGGTGGTAGTAACAATAAGAAGCGGAAATGGAGCAGTGGGGGTAGTAATCTGGAGATGCGCAAGAAGCGTGCAACAAAAAAAGAAGATTGTGTGGGGGCTGTGGAAAGGGTCACCGGGGAGTCTTTGGAAAGGAAAAATGATATGTTATACATGTGGGCAAGAAGGGCATACCTCACCCAATTGTACTAAGGTGAAGAAAGGAGGTTGCTTTAATTGTGGTGAAGTGGGACATCGGATCAAGGATTGCCAGAAGAAAAAAGCATGGATGGCGGAAATGGCGGCAGGGCAATAACACAAAGACAACCGGTGGAGGACCATTGACCAAACAAGCCAACAAAGACGGACATTCAATATGATAAAGTCTGCAAGATCTTTGTGGCATCCGGGGAGGTGGTGTCGGTATAATTTCGATCAATGATATAAATGCCTATGTGTTATTCGATTAGGGAGCTTCATGTTCTTTTTTGTATCGATGAATTTGCTCAAAAATTAAGTTTACCTCATGAACTATTAGAACACCCAATGAATGTAGAAGTAGCAAACAAAGAAATTATCCCTGTAGACTACATCTATAGGAACTGTTGTGCTAATGTAAGAGGTTTTAAGCTTAACGTGGATTTGATACCGATTCGTCTTGGAGAGTTTGATGTAATCCTTGGGATGGATTGGTTATCAAGTCATGGAGCGGTCATTGACTGTAAGAAAAAGTGCGTACACCTAAAGACTCCGAATAAGTCAAAGGTGGTATTTTATGGCAATAAATCGCTTGAAGACAATCTTGTTGTCGGCGATGATGCAAGCAAGGAAGTTGCTTAGGAAGGGTTGTATAGGTTATTTGGCTCACGTTGTGGATACCCGCAGAATCGAGGGTGAACTAGGTCAAATACCTATTGTAAGGGAATTCGTTGACGTTTTCCCAGATGAAATTCCGGGATTGCCACCAGATAGAGAGATAGAGTTTGTTATCGATTTGGCACGAGGACATCACCCAGGTATCCAAAGCGTCAGTATCGTATGGCTCTGTGAGAAATAAAGGCTGATGGTTCAACTACAAGAGTTGTTAGATAAGGGATACATTCCACCAAGCGTATCACCGTGGGGAGCACCGGTCTTATTATTCAGTAAAGAAAAGGATGGGTCATTAAGACTTTGTATCAACTACAGAGAGTTAAACAAGGTCACCATTAAGAATAAATACCGTTGCCCGGGATCGACGATTTGTTTGATCGGTTGAAGGGGCAAAATACTTTTCAAAAATTGACTTGAGGGTGGTTATCACCAACCTGAAGGTGAGACATGAGGATGTTCCAAAGGCGGCATTCGAACTTCGGTATGGACACTTTGAGTTTACGGTAATGTCTTTTGGGTTAACTAATGCACCAATGACATTCATGGATTTGATGAGCGAGTGTTTAAGCGATATTTGGATAAGTTTGTTGTTGTGTTCATCGGCGACATTACGGTATATTCGAGAGATGAGGAGGAAGATCACATTGAACATCTAAGGAAAGTGTTGGAGGCGTTAAGGAGGGAGAAGTTGTATGCAAAGTTCTCCAAGTGTGAATTTGGTTGCGGAGAGTGCGGTTTTTAGGTCACGTTATCGACAAAGATGGTGTTTGGTAGATCCGGCCAAAAGTAGAAGCGGTTATCAAGCTGGGAACGGTAGAAGACATTAAGCGAAAATTAGGAGTTTCTTGGGATTAGCAGGATACTATCGAAGATTCATCCAAGATTTTTCAAAGGTAGCATCGCCATTGACCAACCTTACTAGAAAAGGCGGTGAAGTTCGTTTGGACGGAAAAATATGAACAGAGTTTCATGGAATTGAAGAAGAGGCTCGATCCAAGCACACTGTGTTGGCTTTACCTGGACAACACGGGAGGATTTGTAGTGTATAGTGATGTGTCACACAAGGGTCTTGGTCAGGTAATCTTGATCTTGCAAAGATGGCAAGGTCATTCGTGACGCTTCACGTCGCCTAAAGGACTATGAGAAGGGTTATCCGACTCATGACACAGGAGTTAGCGTGATAGTTTTTGCCTTGAAAATTTGGAGGCACTATTTGTATGGAGAGAAGTGTGAGATATATACGGATCATAAGAGTCTAAAGTATATCTTCACCCGAAGGAGCTAAATATGAAGGCGTAGATGATGGCTAGAATTGATCAAGGATTATGATTGTGAGATTCTGTACCATCCGAGCAAAGCAAAGCAAATGTAGTGGCGATGCCCTGAGCGAGAAAAAAGCGAGAGAGAAGTTATTGAAGTTAACCATTCAAGAGGAATTGGTGAAGGATTTTGAATGACTTGACTTAGAGGTTAAATGCGAACGGAGGTCAATGAGAAATTATTTATTGAAAGCAAATGAGCCCTACTTTATTAGATAAGGTTAAAGAGGCTCAAGAGAAGGGCGAATATATGCGACAAACATCAAGAAGCTGATACAATGAAGGGGATGAATTGAAATACAAGATTGATGGCACCGGATTTGCTAAGATTTGAAGGACGATTTTGGGTACCAAGTTATTAATACGAACTAAGAGAAGAGATTCGCAAGAAGCACATAATACGAGGTACTCGATACACCGTGAAGCACAAAATGTATCAAGACTTACGCCAACACTTTTGGTGGCCAAACATGAAGAGAGATGTTGAGAATGTGTCAAGTAAATGTCTAACTTGTCGAGAGAGTCAAGGCGAACATCAGCAACCGAGTGGACTATTACGACCTTTAGAGATCCGAGTGGAAATGGGAGCACATCACGATGGATTTTGTGGTGGGACTTCAAAGAACGCTAAAAGGGACACGATGCCATATGGGTGATCGTAGATCGTCTTTACGAAGTCGGCTCACTTTTGCCGATCAAGATCGGTATAGTCCGGACCGGTAGCCAAACTATACATCAAAGAAATTATATCGAGACATGGCGTATCAAGATCTATTGTGTCGGATAGGGATCCGCGTTTCACGTCAAACTTACGGAAGAGTCTTCAAGAAAGAATGGGGGGCCTTGACTACGGATGAGCACCGCGTATCATCCATGACCGATGGGCAAAGTGAGAGAACGATTCAAACACTTGAAGACATGCTCGAGCTTGTGTGATGGACTTCAAGGGTAGTTGGGAGGATCATCTTCCATTGGTAGAGTTCGTGATACAACAATAGCTACCACGCCAAAGATCGGAATGCCGCCGTCACGAAGCAATTGTATGGGAGGAAATGTAGAACGCCCAGTATCTTTGGGATGAAGTGGGTGAACGTCAACTATTGGGACGTAATTGGTGCAAAGCAGATAGTAGAGACCATTAAGGTGATTAGAGCCCGTGGTAGCGACTCAAGATCGCCGTAAGAAGTATCTGGACTTACATCGCTGTAAGCGAGATTTTGAGGTGGGAAGCCATGCATTTTTGAAAGTATCTCCTTGGAAAGGAAAGATAAGGTTTGGAAAGAAAGGTAAAGCCGAGTCCGAGATTTATTGGACCTTTTGAGATCTTGAAGAAGATAGGTGAAGTGGGCGTCTGAGGTAGCTCTACCTCTGAATGGAACATATTCATAATGTGTTTCATGTGTCGATCTTCACGACCATATAAGCTCGATTACAAGCATGTGATATCGTCATTTGAGCCAATTCAGGTCGAAAAAAGATTTATCGACGAGGAAATTCCGAATGAAGTTTTAGATAGAAAGGAAGCGAAATTGCGAAATAAGGTTATACATTACGTAAAAGTTCTTTGGAGGAACCACAATCTTTGAAGAAGCTACGTGGGAACTTGAAGAAAGGATAAGAGAAAATTACCCACACCTTTTTGAGTAACCTTATATATGTAATTAGGGGACGGAATTCTTATAAGAGGGGAGGATGTAATAACTAGTGAATCTTAAGTCACCACGTGTATGTATGTACATTTTTTTAAACTTTGTATTATATATGGATACATACATTTATGGATTTCATTAAAAATGAAAGCCTTGTGACCTAATTATACATTAGGTAAGGATATTAAATAACCTAAGGGTTATGGTAACACGAAAAAGTTAGTATTTTATACGTATACTAACTTAAGTGGGTAAACTTAGTATTTCAAGTGACTAATAATTTTAAACCTAATTCTTGTAAATCTAATTAGGTTATGAGATAAAATCATATGTATAAGTAATTAAACTTCATATGATTGGAGATGAAAGCCCTAAATTATCAAATTGGGTAACATTATTAAAATGTTGGACTATGTTTTTATCTAGCCCAAATCAATTAAAGAGAAGCCCAAGGAAAATAAATTGTAATCCAATACTTAGCCCACTTGATTGGGGGTATTCTAGACATTTGATTAATCAAAATTGGGCATTTAAAATAAAAGCTAAATGGTGGATATTATGAGGATCCTAAGTGGAATAATTAATCTAGCTTGTCCATTAGTAGACATGAATAAACATAAGGACAATGTGGTGAGGCTCCCATTGGTTGCCACTCCATTATGCACATTTAATCATGTTTAACCTAAGGTAAGTAATAAACAAAGTGTTTTACCTAATGGGCAACAAAATGATTGTGGGAGAATTAATAATGAATTGTCCATTACATTTTGAATTCACATCTCATTCTTCCAACATCTCATTTTCTCTCCATCTTCTTCATCTTCTTCTTCTACCTCTTGCTCCCAAGCTAGCCAACTTCAAAGAGAGAAAAGAAAGAGAGAATTTCAGCCATAGGAAGAAGAATTATAGGAGTTCTAGTGGTTTATGCCCCAAAATTTATTAGTTACTTTGGAAAATCAAGGAAGGTAGCCACTAAGTCAAGGTATAATGTACCTTCATCTTCTTCTCTTACCTTGTTTTGATAGCTTGAGTTTTGATGGGGTTATGTACAACTACTCAAGATACACTAGTTATACATACCATCATGCATGGAACTAAGTATCTTGAGTGTTAGATCAAAGACTTAGAGGAAGAAAATGAGCATATGTTCTCCAAGGGTGAAAACTCTCTGTTTTTTCTTCCACTAAATCTTGTGTGTAACTCAAGTTCTACAACTTGGAATTATGATCCGTCGAAGGGGGGTGCTAGATACATGAGTTATCTAGTAAACCCAAGTGGTAGATCACAAATCTAGCATGTTTTGAAACCTTTGAGATTTTTTTTACAAAAACAGTCCACTTTATATGCTAAAGCCTTGAAATCCAAAATCAGCTACTGACTTGTTTTTCATGAGGCTGTTTCGGCTAGTTCCTTGTCTTGTAAAAATCTGGAAAAATATTACAGAGGTACCTTATGAAGTTATCTACGCGTAGGAGAAAGAACGGACACGTTTCGAAAGTTATATATTGTGCGTAATGACTATTTTAGTAAAGGACTCCATAAATATTATCCTGCGAATATCTCACTGTGTATACACTGGAAAATTCCAAAATTTTACAGTAGCTTCATATATATGTTAAGAGAGCATACCCTGAAAATGTCAGATTTTTCTGAGTAAAACTCAATTTATGAAAAATAGAGCAAGATCCGAGTGTTTTGGACACTCTAAAAATAGTAAATCATTTTCTAAAATTCTAGAAAAATTAGAGGATCATTGTTGGTTTATATTCTGTTAAAATCCAGAAGCTGAGAATTTTTGGAATCAGTTTGCTATTTTTCCTAAAAATGATTAGGTTATGAATAAAAGGAAATAAATAGTTAAATGATGCCTTTAATGAGAAAAATATGATTTTTATGCTTGAATGCTCATAATATATTATATCATGACTATCTTAGGGCATTTTGGTAATTTATAATAATAAATATTACTTATGACCTTTTATGGATATTAAATAAGAGGTTATTAAAGGATGAACAATTAGAATAAATTGTTTATTAATTTAATAAATCATTGGAATATTATTATAATATGATGTTGTTATGTAAATAAAAATATTAGATTAGAGTATTATTATTAAATAATAATATTCGAGATTAAATAAAATATTATTAAATGATTAATAATATTAGTAAGTGAATAAAATATTATTAAATGATTAATAATATTAGTAAAGGATAAAATATTATTAAATGATTAATAAGATTAGTAAGTGAATAAAATGTTGGTAATGATTTAAAGTATTATTAGTGAACCAATAATACTAGAAGGTGAATTAATATTATCTAAGTTAATAATATTATGTGAATTAAAGGTAGTCGTTAATAACACTATCTAGACATGATAATGTTTATAAGAACTTATTATAATGTATGATATCTATGTGATTACATAAATCGATGTTATGCAATGACTAATTGAAAGGCTAATTATAGGTCTCTCAAAGGAAGATAATTTAACTACATAGTGGATAGAAATTTATTTCGTGATTTGTAACTCACGATCGAGGCAAGTTTTCTAACTCAACTTGAGTTATTATTTTCAAAGAATATTAGTGAATAATTATTGATGATTATTCACGTCTTTATTGATTATTGAAATTAGACTTTTGTGCAATTGAATTCTGTTTCTACTTGTTATTGAAGCGTGAATTAAATTAAAGTTCTTCATTTATGAAGCTGTTTATGGGATAGATCTATGCTAATTGTATCAATTTAGATCAAGCATGTCTAAATTTGTTAAATCAAATGGATTTTAAATAATCGTTCTTATTAATTGATATGGTAAGAACTCTTGATCGAGAAATGAACAAATTTGATTAAGGCATGATATCAATGTCGGATTATTAAGTGTTTATGCATAAATCACGGGTATGAAAGGTCGATCCCTTGAATACCAAAACTTATTAAAAGGTCCATTTAAATCATCGAGCACCTTGGCAAATGTTCATGGTTATTCAAAACCACTCGGTTCATGTTATTCAATTATCGAATATTCAATTGTTGATTATTAATTCATGTTCCTTCACAATCTTATATTATTGTTGAACATTGAAGGCAATATTTCTTTCTAAGTCATGATATATATCCTTTGTCTTTATAAACTTGTGAAGCAAATTAGTTGCTTACTCTTGCTATATCATGACCTCTATTTTCGATTAAGCTCAAGGATCTAATCGAAGGACAAGGGCAAAGGCAAGATCCGTGGAGTAATTTTAGAATGAATGTTAAATTAATTATTATCTAATGGAATTTCTTGAGTAAACTATTTGTATTATAAATGGTGTATTTAAAGTTAAGGTTAGAGAGACCTTGGGACCATGTTTTGAGACTTTTGTATAATGAACAATGTATGTTTATTATTTTGAAATAGTTATAGAATGCTTATGATGATGATAGGATCGTGAGCACTGAATCTGAGGTTAGAGAACCTGGATTTGGGGGCGTCACAGTTGTATTATGTGATTAGTAATTCAAAGTTTTAAATGATTAGTAAACTATGAAAATGACATGTTGTGATTTATTAAGCATGATGAATAGTAAACAGGTATTGTGAAGGTTAACACCCTGGAAATTTTCTGATATTTGAATGGTAGCATAAGAATTATGTTAATATAACAAGTTTAGCTAGAAATGCATGTTATATTGGAAAGTGAATGTTGGCATATCTAATAGGTATTGTGGTTCTAAACCTATGTGTAAGTGAACGTGAGTGTAATAATATAGCTTACGCTCGAGGCAAGTTTCTAAACTTCTCTTTTTACATTGAGCAAGTTTTCTAACTCTACATTTGAGCAAGTTTCTTACTTTAAACTTTCATTAAGTGAATTCTTGTATTTCTAATCATTATTTGAACAAGCTAGCTATGACTTAAGCTTTATTCGAACAAGTTTTGAATTCTAATATTTATTGATGTATTCTAACTTGTTTATTGTTAAACAAG
The DNA here is from genome assembly GCA_020205605.1 of Panax ginseng. NCBI lineage: Eukaryota > Viridiplantae > Streptophyta > Magnoliopsida > Apiales > Araliaceae > Panax > Panax ginseng. The sequence continues at coordinate 130,320,960 of CM035134.1, read as the reverse complement.
TTTCTTTATTGTCCTTCATGTACTATGAATACAATTTTCTTGAATTCTAATTTCTAATATTGAATTATCTTAGTTCATTTACTTGACACAAGCTATTCTAATAATGAGCAAGCTTTATTTTCATCTTGCTATTAATTAATGTATATTCAATAATTCATAGTCCTAGCTTAATTTTATTCAAGCAAGGTTTATTGTCATTCAATACTTATGCTTTGTAGTTGTTTCTAAGCATGAGTTCAAGATATAGTTAGTTCGCTTACACTTATTTATTGTTCCATATTATGTTATTATTGATCAACTGTTGTGTTATCAAACACTATTAATTCAACTAGTCCTCTAGTTGATGTTCGTTAAACTTTAAATTACCCTTGAAAGCTTATCCAAACCAAACTTTCTTTGGTGCGGACTTGTACTCTAAATACTGAGATGAACAACCCTATTATTATTAGGGGATAATTTACGCTTAGCGTTGAAATGTTTGTGCATAATACATTATATGAAGGGCTGATCCCCCTAAGTACGAGGAGTCCTTATAGTCTTATGACTGTTAAAGTTGAAGTTGTAAGATTACTTGCAACTGTGGACATAGTTCATGGTCTTATGACCCTCAGTTATATATATTCCATATTTTGGATTCCAGTTTCTGATTATCATTGTTAGAGTACTATTCAGGTTTTGATGAGCCTATTAGATTTGGTTATTATTATTATTCTCTCTTGTTGATTCATTGTTATATCCAAAGTGAGCAATTGTTTTGCTCACTCTTGCATAAATATTATTATTGCAGCTAAAGTTGAGAAGGTAGATGAGCCTTCAACTAGCAAAGGAAAGGAAAAAATGTACAAGTGATGCAAACTTGTAATTTTATTTTATTGTTATAATGATAGACTTTTATATAATGATGCGATGTAATAATTTATTTCCGTACTTATATGATGTTTAAGGTTAGACAACCTAGGATGTTTTTGGATTTAATAATGTAACCCTATTTAAAGGGAGGATTTATGGTTTAAATATTATTTTATTTGGGTAGATAGTATGAATGTATGGATAGTGAGCACCAAATCTTGTCGGATGGAGAATGTTAGAATGAAATGTAAGCGTTAAAAACTTTGGCCGATGTAAAGGTTGAGTGTACGCGAATATTAAACGGACAGAACCTACACACCTTGTATGGTTTGACCATAGGGTAATGAAGACCAATGATTAAACCTGTGAATGGTGAAGAACTGAATTAAAGACAATGAAATATATCGTTAAGAAGCCGAGTAGTGATTATAACTTGGATGACGTTTCGAGTCGAATGAACCGGACGTTGTAAGATATGAATAAGGTAACGTAAAATGCTTAACACTATGAATGAGTAGAATTAATATTGAATGATCGTTTTGAGTACACAAAAGACTGTATGACTTAGACAATAAAGAATAAATCCTGAGGTATGGCACTTAGTTTCCAGAAAGCCATAAGGAATAAGAAATTGACTTAACGAACATTATAGTTTTAATAGTTCAGATAAGTTAAGATAAGTTTAGGTTGTGGTACAATCGTAATCTTTGATGGTTGACATATGGGAGCTGGGATAAACAATTCCTTCAGAGAACGGAGGTATATACGAAACTGATAACCGATCTAACTCATTGTGAAAGACAATGTAGATGAGACGAGAATTTATTTGTTGGTTATTTATGGGAAACCACTCAGAGTACCATATGGACTACTAGCAGAGACACTATGTGTGTTGAGTCCTAGAAGAGTTATAAGAAGAAGATAAGAATGTAAATCATCAAAGATGATGATCGTATGAGTTAAGACATCTTCGTATGTCATGAAGCCGTAAAGCGGTAAAGAAAGTTGTCGCATAAACTTAGATTGAAAGAACGCGAACCCTAAGAAGTAAAGTTAAGCTTAAACCAATGCGTGAGTTAAGTATATGACTAATTGGTGTATGTGTTATGTGACGCCCTCAAAAATAGGTATACATCACCCATCTTGAGTTGCCAAATACATGGTACAAAAATACAAATACAACTTAATAATACAACTGTCGTGTAAAATACGACAAAACATAAATTGAGAGTTTTAATAAGAATATTGTCATTTAGGTAATATCCACACTCAAAGGAGTCCTCATTACATTTATTGTCACACTATTTAACAGAATAGTGAGGACTACTAAAACTATCATCTGGACCGTCACTCTGTTCCCCAACTAGTCCCGGCTACGTTCTCATTTCCTGAAGAGAACAGTGAAAGAAAGGGTGAACTCAACTAGCCCAGTAAGAAATATTATGACTAAGATAATGCAGAATAAATTATCGTTAGCCTTTAATGTTGTTAAACCGATACAATATAACAAACATCATGTTTAATCTAAATGAACAAGCAACCCATTAAAAGAGTCAAGTAGAGAATAAAATCTACTATCTTTTATGATTTAAAAGGTTTTTCATCACTTTTATCGCTGGGACTCAGCTTAATAAATAATCCACATCATCCCTGCACTACGGCCAAGGATATTCATTAGTATCACAACCACAAATTATCCATGCACTACGGGCCAAGGATATTCGTGTATTCATCAATGGTCATGATCATGCCAACAACTGTCCATCAATGCACTACGAGCCAATGAGGACTTTTACCACATCATTTGTAAAATTACGGTCATGATTATACCGATTAATCCCTAGTCATAATCATACCAAGTCCATCTATGCACTACAGGCCACATATGACTTTCAACATAAAATAAACATGAGGATGATGACAATGATATAAGAATTCAATAAAACAAGTTCAAGAATTAATTTATCCAGAACTAATAACGTCCAAATTGTCAACATGATACTTTCTTTGTAGAGTAAAATTCAAGAATGCTCAGAAGAATATTTTCATGAAAAGATACTGGATGAAACGCAAATATCAAGGATATTCCACTAATTTCATGGAGTATAGAAGTCAAATCTTTAACCAACTGAGTATAATAAAGAATGGAATAACAAAAGAAATCACCAGGCATGCGATAGACCAAGCACAAAAAAAGTTATTCCAACAGAATAATAAATAACGGAACAAAGTCAAAGCGAAATTGCACCGATAGGATATTCCAACAAAATAATAAAGAATGGAATAACAATGTAAATCACCATGCATGCGATAGATCAAGATGCAGAAAAAGTTATTCCAATGAATAATAATTAATGGAACCAGTCAAGGCGTAATACTCGGTGGATATTCCACAGAATAATAAATAACGGAACTAGGTCATGCATAAACGCATGCATGTGATGTTCCAATGTAATAATAAATAATGGAATAACATAAGAATTTCACCATGTATGCGGTATTTGCAGATAGGCAAAGTTATTCCAACATAATGATAAAGAATGGAATAACTGAAGAATTTCATCAAGTAGAGGGTAGCCCGCGTATCCAGGTTATTCCAACAGAATAATAAAGAATGGAATAACTGAAGTTCTCTTCATGAATACGAAAGAAATAATACCCCTTACCTAGAAGAAAGCTGGATATAGGAGTAGTGAAGTAGCGTAATACTTTTCTTCTTTCTCTCTATAGTTTCTCTCTCTAGAGTTTCAATGAATTCGTAAGAAATAATGAAGGAATGAGCTTCTATTTATAAGAGAATGGGTGAATAGTAACTAATTCATGAACTATCCAGATTGATTTACTTTTAAGCGAGACTATCCATATTGATTTACTATGCAAAGATTAATAAAATATTCTAATAAAACAAAATCTTTTAAATAAAATATAATATATTCTATTTATAGTCTAATAAAACAAATAACTTTATAAAAGTATTTTGTTTTATATAAAAGATTTTACTATACAAAATACTATGCAGTAATTATACAAATACTATGCTTAATAAAATATAATATATTCTAATTATTTGTCTAATAAAATAAATAACTTTATAAAAGTATTCTATTTTATATAAAAAGATTTTACTATAAAAATACTATGCAGCACTATGCAAACACTATGCATAATAAAATATAATATATTCTAATTATTGTCTAATAAAATAAATAACTTTATAAAAGTATTCTGCTTTTATATAAAAGATTTTACTATGCAAAACACTATGCATAATAGAATATAATATATTTTATTTATAGTCTAATAAAACAAATAACTTTATAAAAGTATTCTATTTTATATAAAAAGTTTTTCAATTTTATTACATTAATAATACTAATAAAAACAAAATTTATATATATAATATATATATATGTTCAAACTTCAGTGACTTCATAAAAAGACATCTCAATATATTTAACAACATTTATCATTATTATTATAATTCACAATATTAATCGACTAGGTCGTTCCCAGAAAAGAGGGGGCTTTCCAATAAGGATTTCTCCCTATCATGCGCCGCAATTAGGTGACCAAACCTCTCTCATGGCGTAACTTAGACATCGTTAATATTGCAAATAATAATATTAATAACTCATCATCTCAATTATTGATTTAATAATATATAAAATATCGACAATAATTGAATCAAATAACGTGAGATACTATGCAACAATTACTGTAGTAATAATTGAACAAAAGTGAGTGACTTCTCACGTAAGCATCAATAATCAATACGGTGTGCTACTATGCAACCACGCCAGACATTCATTTACTTTTACTACTACCGAGTAGTTCAACGGCTTTAACGGTAAAACTTCCGCCGTTATTTTCATAAAAATATTTTTGTCGTTTTTCTCAATCCAAACAATAATTCCGTTGTTCAAGGTCCACCAATTATTGTGTCAGTCATGCATTTAATATTCCCCGTTAAAACAAATATTTCCGACCAATCGAATATTATATAACAACTTGTATACCTTTGCAAAATTTATAAATATTACCCACAATTATAACATTATATCAAATCCACACCATAATTTTGAAAAAATATTTTTAGAAATTTAAATCTTTATTCATAAAATTTAGGGTCTCACAATCTCCCTCCTTATGAAATTTTGCCTCGAAATTTGCGCGACGCACTGGTATGTCGAAGAGGTGAGGATACCTTGACTTCATTTCTGATTCTAACTCTTGAGGTATAACCCTTGAGTGTTGAATACGATCCTTCTTATCCAAAATTTTAACACGTATCTCATCATACGTTAAATCTTCTGCTATCTCGTCTAGTTCTAATTCAATAATTTGGTTCGAGTAGTCCACCTAATTACGTAACATCGATACGTGAAAAATTTTATGAACACGCGACATACTTGGCGAAAAAACGAGTCTATAGGCCATAGTTCCTACTCGATCAAGGATTTCAAATGGGCAAATTAAATCGAGGGTTGAGATTTCCTCTATTCATCGATTCTTGCTTCTAGAATAATGCCTTCTTGAACCTTCTTCTTCATATTCATCAGCTCCAGGTGTGTAGTTTGAGCGGCTTTAACTTTATCGATTAAAGTTGATTATACTCGTATATTTGATATCACCACGTGGGTCCTTAGAGTCTTTAACTCTATCTTCATCCTTTGTAAGTTATACGAAATGGATTTTTGTGTTAACAACATCGCACTCATAAACACATACGATCTTCTAATCAACGCGTCAGCTATCACGTTCGTTCTTCCACGATGATATTGAATGGTATGATCGTAATCTTCAATAGCTCGAGCCTACGTCTTTGGCGCATTATACGTTCGTTTTGATTGAAAAAATATTTAAGGATTGAAGAAATAGGTTTTGTACTGGGGTTAATACAAAATTCAATTTCACGCTCTAGGGGTAGGCTAAAAATTCTTCAAGAATACGTCAGGAAATTTATTAACAATAGAAATATCATTCAAAACTGTGACCCTCATCCAAGACTTGGATAGCACGTCATATTGATACCTATCAATTTTCCACCGTTATTCACGATGTCCCCTACGAAAAGTCTGTCTTAGGTGCATTACACACAAGGAAGTCAACAACGAAAGGATCGGGGCTCTTTACTTATGGCTTGATATAACAGTGATTAACTTTAGTGGTTTGGTTTCTTGAATTCGCATAACAGGTTGGTTAGGAATATGAAAGCTAACAACCTTACAAAAAGCATGATGAGTAGTTAACCAATCGATTCCTAAAATTACATCAAAGGCAAGTATTTTCAAGGAAATAAGATCAACAGGTAACGTGAAAGTGTCGATTTGAATCAAATAAGATTTATAAACAGTGGAGGTAATGAAGGTTTCTCCTAACGAAGTTTCAATCAATAAGTCAAAGTCTAATCTCTCTCGAGTCAAATTTAAACGTTGAGGTATGTAAGCAAAGAGAGATAAAAGAATGGGTAGAACCCAGATCTCAATAAGGTATAGACTTTGCAAGAATTTATAATTAACTAACCTGTGTAACTTCGCTTCGTTCAGTTACTCGCTTTTTGAGAAGTCACGAAAAAAACGCTCTTCCGAAAAAACCACCGACTTTTGTTTTATGTTCAGATCCGCTTTGGTGCCACCGTCCCAGATGGACTTGACTTTGGTGCACGACAAAATCGAGCTAATCTTCTTGAAATTTCCACTTCTATTATCTTGACCATGATTACCACTGAAGTGGTTACCATTCTTGGCATGATAATTTTCCCCACGATGGTCATCATTGTTCCAATGGTCGTTGCCACCGATACGATTATTATCGTGTTGTTGGTCGTTACCTTTTGGTTGTGCTAACTTATTATCGCGCCCCAATAACTGAGCCCTATTCACAACATCTGAATATAAACAAAGTTTATGAGAAATGAGGTATTGACGTATATCGGGTTTTAAACCTCTTGGAAACATTCTCGTCATTCGCTCCTCATTGTCGACCAAATGGGATGCAAACCGGGATAACTCCGCAAACTTAGCCTCGTACTGCGATACAGTCATATTTTTTTGCTCCATTGCTTATCTCAACATTTTTAGATGCCATTTTCAAACACTGTCACAAAACAAGGGTTAATTAACATATCACATATTATTCCCATACTCTGACCGACCAATTAAATACCAAATAAACTTAGGTAGGTCATACTAGCGAAGGAATTCCCCGTCTCTCCCCTCCTAATTCTTGTCTCACATCTCAGCCAGGGATCATATCCCTAAGCTTTGATACAAAATGTGACGCCCCCAAAAATAGGTATACATCACCCATCTTGAGTCGCCAAATACATGGTATAAAAATACAAATACAACTTAATAATACAATTGTCGTGTAAAATATAAGAAAACATAAACTGAGAGTTTTAATAAGAATATTGTCATCTAGACAATATCCACACTCAAAGGAGTCCTCATTACATTTATTGTCACACTATTTAACAGAATAGTGAGGAATACTAATACTGTCATCTGGACCGTTACTCCATTCCTCGACTAGTCCCGGCTACGTTCTCATTTCCTGAAGAGAACAGTGAAAGAAAGGGTGAGCTCAACTAGCCCAGTAAGAAATATTATGACTAAGATAATGCAGAATAAATTATCGTTAGCCTTTAACAGTGTTAAACTGATACAATATAACAAACATCATGTTTAACTGCAGCGGAACAAGCAAACCATTAAAAGAGTCAAGTAGAGAATAAAATCTACTATCTTTTATGATTTAAAAGGTTTTTCATCACTTTTATCATTTGGGACTCGATTTTAATAAATAATCCACATCATCCCTGCACTACGGCCAAGGATATTCATTAGTATCACAACCACAAATTATCCATGCACCACTACGGGCCAAGGATATTCGTGTATTCATCAATGGTCATGATCATGCCAACAATCATCCATCAATGCACTCACGGCCAATGAGGACTTTTACCACATCATTTGTAACATTACGGTTATGATTATACCGATTAATCCTCGGTCATAATCATACCAAGTCCATCTATGCACTACGTGCCACATATATGACTTTCAACATAAAATAAACATGAGGATGATGACAATGATATAAGAATTCAATAAAAACAAGTTCAAGAATTAATTTATCCAGGAACTAATAACGTCCAAATTGTCAACATGATACTTCTTTGTAGAGTAAAATTCAAGAATGCTCAGAAGAATATTTCCATGAAAAGATACTGGATGAAACGCAAATATCAAGGATATTCCACTAATTTCATGGAGTATAGAAGTCAAAACTTTAACCAACTGAGTATAATAAAGAATGGAATAACAATAGAAATCACCATGCATGCGATAGATCAAGACAGCAAAAGTTATTCCAATGTAATAATAAAGAATGGAATAACAATGTAAATCACCATGCATGCGATGTATCGCATGCATAAAAGTTATTCCAATGAATAATAATTAATGGAACTGTGTCAAAGTAATACGCACCGGCTGTGATATTCCAAATGTAATAATAAATAACGGAACCGTGTCATGCATAAACGCATGCAAGCATGTGATGTTCCAAATGTAATAATAAAGAATGGAATAACATAAGAATTTCACCATGTATGCGGATTTCAAGATAGACAAAGTTATTCCAACATAATGATAAAGAATGGAATAATGTAAGAATTTCACCAAGTATAGGGTAGCTCACAGATATCAAAGTTATTCCAACAAAATAATAAAGAATGGAATAATGTAAGTTCTCTTCATGAATAACGAAGAAATAATACCCTTTACCTTAGAAGAAAGCGGATATAGGAGTAAAGAAGTAGCAAAATACTTTTCTTTCTTTTCTCTATAGTTTTCTCTCTAGAGTTTCAAAGAATTCATAAGAAATAATGAAAGAATGAGCTTCTATTTATAGGAGAATGGACCTGAATAGTAATTAATTCATGAACGGTCAGATTGATTTACTTTTAAAGCAGACTATCCATATTGATTAACTATGTAGTATTAATAAAATATTCTAATAAAACAAAATCTTTTAAATAAAATATAATATATTCTATTTATAGTCTAATAAAACAAATAACTTTATAAAAGTATTTTGTTTTTATAAAAAGATTTTACTATACAAAACACTATGCAAGCACTATGCAAATACTATGCATAATAAAATATAATATATTCTAATTATTGTCTAATAAAACAAATAACTTTATAAAAGTTTTCTATTTTATATAAAAAGATTTTACTATGAAAACACTATGCAAAGCACTATGCAAACACTATGCATAATAAAATATAATATATTCTAATTATTGTCTAATAAAATAAATAACTTTATAAAAGTATTACATTTTATATAAAAGATTTTACTATATCCAAAATACTATGCATAATAGAATATAATATATTCTACTTATAGTCTAATAAAACAAATAACTTTATAAAAGTATTCTGTTTTATATAAAAAGTTTTTACATTTTATTACATTAATAATACTAATAAAACAAAATTTATATATATATATATATATATATATATATATGTTCAAACTTCCGTGACTTCATAAAAAGACATCTCAGTATATTTAACAACATTTATCATTATATTATAATTCACAATATTAATCGACCAGGTCGTTCCCAGGAAAGAGGGGGCTTTTCAATAAGGATTTTCCCTATTGGCGCGCAATTAGGTGACCAAACCTCTCCTCGCGTAAACTTAGACATCGTTAATATTGCAAATAATAATATTAATAACTCGTCATCTCAATTATTGATTTAATAATATATAAAATATCGACAATAATTGAATCAAATAACGTGAGATACTATGCAACAATTAATGTAGCAATAATTGAACAAAACTGAGTGACTTCTCACGTAAGCATCAATAATCAATACCGTGTGCTACTATGCAACCACGTGTATTACTGTACCTTTACTACCGAGTAGTTCAACAGTTTTAACGGTAAAACTTCCGCCGTTATTTTCATAAAAATATTTTTGTCGATTTCAATCAATGATAATAATTCGTTATTGGGGTCCACCAATGATTGTGCTGAGTCGTATTTAATATTCCCTGTTAAAACGAATATTCCCTGACCAATCAAATATTATATAACAACCTGCGTACTTTACAAAATTTATAAATATTACCCACAATTATAACATTATATTAAATCCACACCATAATTTTGAAAAAAAAATATTTCAAGAAATTTAAATCTTTATTCATAAAATTTGGGGTCTCACATGTTATTTCCTTATGTACTATATATGAATTGGAATGAGTAGTTCAGCATAAACTGTAAGCTGTAGCTGTGCATAAGGCAAGTTTTCTAACTTCATTTATATTTTAAATGAATGTTAGTTTCTTAAACTTTCTCAGATGTTAAACATGAGAAGTTTTAGTTATGTGTGAATGTGTGATATTTGTACAAGGTGGTAGAATATATGAGGCATTGTGCCATAATTTGAACACTTCGATGTTTCTATGAGATGAATTGTTATGTGATTGAACTGTTCAATATGAGAATATTCTATTTATACATGAATCGTTATTGCTAAGTCTGTGCTAATAATTCTAGCCGGACAGGATGTGTATGTAAAAGATAAAAGAATGAAAGTATTTCAAAGTGAATGTAATTAATGTTTTAAAATGATAGGAATTAGAATTATTCCTATTATCCAGGATGGTTCATAACCTTTGTTTGGTTATCGAAGTTCTAAAGAAATGTTTAAATTCTTGAAGTTGTTTATTCAACTACTATAACTTGCTGAGCAATTGAATGCTCACACTTGCTTTAAATGAAAAACATTTTCAGTGTACGAGTAGAAGAACTTAAGGATCCCATAAAGATCAAACTGATCGGTATCCATAAGAAGTACCATTCATTAGATGAATTAACGTGAAGATCAAGCGAAGACTTGTAATGTAGAATAGTTTAATTAAACTATAAACTAGTGTAATGAACTGTTATGTATCCTTGGTGACGGATGAAAGTCACTCGTGTAAGATGTAAAGAATAATATAATTATCATTATTTGTAATGAACGAGGTTATAAGGTAGTAGAACCTGGAAATTGAGAATGTATGTTGTTATATTTCACTATATAATGATGTATGTTGGGTTAAATACACTTTTTCCCATTCTACTCGACCTCGGTTTACAAATGAATCATTGAACTGAATTATTTTTCATTCGACTCACTGAACTACAATTTTTTATTAAAACCGCTACAAATTAGTTAAATTGTTTGACTTTGGACGGAAAATTTACGTGAATTGCCACGTGAGAGAGAGAAACCCATTTTTGTCAGACCTTTGTCTATGTAGCATGTCTAGATGGAAAACTTGTATAAATTTAATGCTAAATTAATCAAAATCAAATAAATAAAATAAAATAATGCATTCAAAATAAAAGTACTACAATAAAAATAATTTTTAAAATTTTATTTTAATCATGAATATTTGTATAATTTTAAATAAATTATATAAATTACATATAATTATATAATTTTATTTTAATTTAAATAACTCATTAAATTCATTAATTTAATTAACCTCTCTTGAGATAAAACTAAAATTAGTAATAAAAGATATAAATGTCTCATATCGTTACTTTATTAAGATATATTACATATATTATTAAAATAAAAAAATTAAGTAAATTTTGAATTTGAGTAATGTCTTTAACATTATTCATAAGTATTTTATAATAAGCATAAATTAAAATTTAAAATTTATAAAAATAAATTCAAACTTCAAAAATATAACTAAAATTTTGAAAATTAATTATTATTTTTATTTTTGAAAACTAATATAATTATTATTGATATTATAAAATCATTAAATAAATATTAAATATATTAACAAATATTTAAATTAATTAAAATTATATTTAAAAAATAAAGTAATTAAATAAAATATATTAATTAAATTAATTAATAATAAAATATATTAATGTGTAATTTTTACAAATATATTAATAAATTCATATTTTTTAAATTTTTATTCAACTATCAAAATTCTAATTTCAAGTTGATAATTAGGATTAGGAAAATCCTTTCATATCTGCTCCAGCCATGGTGGCTAGTTCAAATCTAGATCTGAAAGAAGGCCTATCCATGGTGGTTTGGTCGTCGGATTCCATGGTCGCTCGGATCCGATGATGTTATCAATCGGATCGACCAGATCGGCATTAAAGAACAAGAGGAGGGTGCCTGGTGTCGGAGGTGCATATGGTATGGTGGTAGATGGGAAGCACATGGGGAACGCAGAAGAAGAAGAAGAAGAAGAAGAAGAACGGTGGTGGGGCAACGGTGGCGGGTGAAGAAGAAGAAGAAGAAAAAAAATTGAAAAAAAATTTAATAATAATAATAATAATAATAATAATCCCCCAATTTCAAAATATTAGATAATTTTATATTTTTAGTGTAAAATTAAATTCTTAAAAAAAATATGAATTAATTAATTTATATAAATACATTTGTAAAAATTATTCATTAATTTATTTTTTTTCTTAATTAATTAATTTAATTATTTGTTATGTATATTAATTTGATTTATATTTTGTTAATTTATATAAATACATTTGTAAAAATTATTCATTAATTTATTTTATTATTAATTAATTTAATTTAATTTAATTTAATTATTTTTTATGTATATTAAATTGATTTATATTTTGTTTAATTATTTGTTATAGAATTGAGTATAATTTAATTTAATTAGTTATCCAACTCAGCTTCTCTCACCTGCCACGTATTGCCATGTCATTTTTCTGTCAAATAGTTAACAGACATAGACGGAAAAATCACTTTTTGTAAATAATATATAGTTCAATGAGTTGACTGTAAAAAAAACCAGTTCGATGATGCATTTGTAAATTGACCCCTAGTAGAGTGGAGAAAAGTGTATTTAACCCGATGTATATTTGGAAAGAAGTGGGACCGTGACGTAGGAATCCGGGTGTGAAGATAGACCAAATTTTGGGACGTTATAGAGTGGTATCAGAGCTAATAGGTTATAAAACTTAGGTATGAGTACCTAAGACTATAATTGTAGAGAGAAGGATAAGAAAATCGTTGAGATAAACAATTAAGGTAGAAGATCACACGTGGTCATATTGAGTCGTAATAACAGATGTTCTGTTAAACGATGGATGATTTATAGCTAATGCTATAAATGGATGGTGCTATAAATTAGTACAGGAAGAAGAACTCAGATTAAGTTGTAAAGGATATCATACAAATTAAAGAAAATTCGTATTAAGTAAAAAGAGAGTTAGAAGTTGTAAAATTTAAATTGATCAGGACTCATGTGATAACTGAGTTGTATGAACCTCTGTTATGGCTGGAGGTTTGTGCTTTGGTGTAACAACTGCTTAGCTTATTACAGTGATAATCATTGGAATATGTCGCGCTATCAATATGTATTTGACGAGAAGGTGAATCTTTTCTCATGTATATGTTTGATAAGTAGAGAATGATAAGTTAGGTGCGAGTTCTTGAAACTCATACTTATGAAAAGTTTGTGACTCATAGTTATATGATATGTTTCTGAGCCCTAAGCATATAGATAGTCCTTGATTTGTTCTTGGATTACATATTGCGAAGATAAGTTCTTAAACACATATGGTTGTGGAAAGTTCCTAATCACATAAAGTGTGGTAAGTTGATGGACTATACTAAGGTATAGGGATGTTTGTACTGAAAGCAAGTATTTTCAGTATACTTAGCATTGAAAGTGATAGAGAAGATTAAGTATTGTGCCAAGTAAGATAATGAAGGAAGATGGAAAAATAGGATATTCCAAGTCATCTAGCTATGCTAGATTTTGAAGTTTATTGAAATTGTGCTTATGGGTGCGTTTTGAAAGAAAAAGAATTGGTTCAACTTTTGGAACCAATGGATTTTAAAAGAACTATTCTTGGTATGTCTATGCTAATTATTTCAGCTAGACAGAAATTGATTTGAAATATCAAAATGAATTTTATATCATCAATGCATTTGATGCAAAAATGGTAAAATGATGAAGTTATTAATGCAATTGAACCTAGTGTTGGATGTGATCTTAGGATCAACAACCCACTATGGTATGTTGTATAATGACAAAGTCATAAACTGACGAAGTCCTCAACGTACTGTGAAAAGTACGGTATCATGACGTTATAAAACGTTTTGATGTGTTATAAAAGAATTTAAAGAAGTAGCCGATGTCAATTGATTTGACTAGACGAATGTTTCAAGTTGATATCTAATTTATTGGTATGGTCTAAGATATTTAATTTGGCTAGACAAATGGTATGTCATGTTTAAAAGAAAATCAAGCTTTCTTTGAGAAGTTGTGCCAAACCAAATTGTTTTGGTGTAGAATCTAATGATTAAGTCTGAGGTGAACACACCCCGAAATGGGTTTATACGATGGGTTGATCGCCTACATATGAAAAAGGTAGTTTACCTTCTTGGTGATTGTAAACTGACCATGATAAAAGGGTTTACAATAAAATGTTGTTAAACCTAGTAAGAGTTTATGGTCGATTTGACCCCTGAGCAAAAGTATAAAATGTTTTAAAGGAATTCTTATGTTCCTCATTATTTATTCTAATTCATGATTCTTGATAAATTATGAAGGTTAGGGAATGTTTGAAAGATAAGAACTTCTTTGAAGAGAAGTTGAGAAGAAGGGTATGTTAAAATTGCGAGGGCGAAATTCTGTGAAGAGGGAGTGAATGTGATGACCCGGGTATGGGTGTGGTTTTAAGAAATTCCGAGGATGGAGTTTTTATAAGGGGGGAAGTGTAAAGACCTAGAGAATCCGGATTGTTCAGAATTTAAGATTTTAAGAATTAGTTATTAATAAAAGGAATTTTTATTAATAATATTATGTGATATATGTTTATTAATCATTCTAGTACCTATGATGATTATAAAACGGGAGGATTTAGGCTACGAGCTAGACTGAATGAGTAAGAATTTTGAAGACGAAAATAAAAATTTTCTAAGAATAAAAATATTTCTGAGGAAAAAGACGAAATAGGCACTATTCACCCAACCAAAACCCTAAGGGTTAGGGTTTGAATAACCTAAGCCTTTTTGAGAGTTTGGTATGTCGAAATAACATTCTGTCGAAAGATTTGATGATAAAATGTTGTGAAAAATTAAGTAAACTGATAAAAGTTTTTCTCGAAAAATGTGCAGAAATCGGACAAAATAAAAATGACAAAAAGTATTGTTATATACTTTTCATTTGTTTAACTACATTAGGGGAAAATGTGAAGGAAAACGCTTATCATCAAAAAGTGTTTTTTAGTTTTTCAGAGTTCCGAAGAATGCGTAAAAGTTAATCTGTAAAGGAAAGACGAAATATCCAAAATTATTTGGATTCTGAGAATCCTAGTTTTTCAAACTATCGGACGAATTCCGCAAGATGGAAGCATGAAGCTTCCAAGAGAAGCTTCATGAATAGTAAGGAGGTTTAGTAAGGAGGTGGGAATAGTAACTTTAGGGAAAAAATGATAATTTTGCCCCTAGTTTTGGTTTTCTATAAAAGAGAACCTTAACTCATTTATTGGTGATTTTTATCACCAACACTTGAGAGAGAGAGAGAGAGTTTGGATGAGGAGGAAAAGCTAATCCGAGTGCAAACTTTGTCCAACGGAATAAGATTAAAGGAGAAAGGTAATCCAAACCTTGTCTAATATAAATTTTCTTTAAGTTTTCTATGTTAAAAACATAGCTTAATGAGAATAGAAGTAATAGATGTTAAGAATGATTTTCATATGGTTGAAGTAATGAGAAAATGAAGAAATAAGAATTTAAAGTTTAGTTTATAAATTTTTTAAGGAAGTATAAGTTTCGTAATAAATTTGAACAATCTGAATGAATCATTTGAGCGATTCAGTGAAATAAGTAAGGAATGGTGTTTTATAACACCGAATTCCAAGAAAAACTGAAATCGTAATCAAAATATCGATTAAAAATGAAGAAACAACGAAGAACGCGAAGAATATGAAGAACGTTGTTGATGGACAAATTTAAAACCATCGTAGTATAACTTATTATTGATGAACAAGTTTAAAAGCATCGCGTATAAGTTAGTTACTTATTGCTTGGTTAGGAACGATAGAAACGTTCATGAAGAACAGATTAAACTTAGTTATAACGAAGTTATGACGAAAATTTTTTAAAAGACAAACGAGAACTAGAAAATGTGTAAATGAATCTGAAGGTGTAGGGTTTCATAAGAATGAAAGAGAACGTAGAAAATATGAGTCGTGGACTAAAGAAAGAAAGAGTTCTGAGTTCGGATGACCGAATTACGGACGAACGAACGAAGAACGTTAATAACGTAAAATGAACAAAGGAGGAAATTTAAGCCAATTGAATGGCAAGTTAACGGATTTAGAATAAATTTATGTCCAAGGGAAGTTGAAGTACGTAAGATAAGGAAGAGAATGGCTTTGGAACGACTTCATTCTAAGTTATAACGAAGGAGTTATGAGATTGTAAAGTAAGCGTCTCAAACAAGTTCAAGACTTTGAAATTTTTTTCCAAGTTTGATGCTTGGCACCGCAGCGCCAGTTAAGCCCTTAGAGGTGGTGCCGCAGCACCAACCCCGGGCAACCCACACTACACAGTCGAGGTCTTACAATCACCTCACCTTATGAAATTTCATCCCAAAAATTTACGAATGTACCTGGAATTCCGAAGAGATAAGAATTTTGAATTCTAGCTCCGAGGCTACTTCCTCTTTCTCAAGGTTCATCCATTGCTTATTTCCTGTTATTCAAATATCATTCTATAATACAGTTTCAAAACAAGGGTTAATTGACATGACACATATTATCCCTATACTCTGACCGACCAATTAAATAACAAATAAACTTAGGTAGGTCATACTAGCGAAGTATTTACCCATCTCACCCCTCCTAGTTCTAGTCTCACATCTCAGCCAAGGATCATATCCCTAAGCTTTGACACCTAATGTGACACCCCCAAAATAGGTATACATCTTGGGTCGCCAGAAAATACACTACTGACAACTCCATTTATACAACTGTCGTGCAGAATACGACAGTACATATACTGTGAGTTTCAATACAAATATTGCTACGTATATAATACGATAATATTCATACTCAAATTATTACAATGCCATATAAAGTACAGCAACAAATATTTCAAGTCCCCAAAGGAGCACGAGAAGATTTCTGTCCTCCTCATTCTAATGGAGTGCATTTTTGACCCTTCCAAATTCGAGTTCGCCTCACCCTATTATTGTTCATCACAATTAAATATTAAATGATGTATAAAATATGTCACACACATTTTAAGTTCTCAGTACAATTATTATGCCACACCATTTCATAAATTGATTAGGCTTGTAACTAATTCGAATCACCATTTTATACCCATGTTCTCTCTGCTAGTCTCAGCTACACTTTTATTACCTGAAAGGGGTGGTGAAGTAAAAGGGTGAGCACAAATAGCCCGGTAAAGAATATCATGACTTAAGATAATTAAATTATCAAAAGAATTCAGATATTTAGAACATATGGTAGAAGATAAAAGTTTTCAACCATAATAGCAGCGGAATCAACAATCCATTAGAAGAGTCAAGTAGAACATAATGTTTACTATCTCCTCTAGATTAAAAGTCCATCGTTAATATTTCATTCCTGTAATACCCATCAACAGTTCTTTGTTATACCCAAGATAAAGAGAACTCTCATCACCTGTCTTCACCTGAACCACCACAGATTATAATTAAATTCACAATTCATATTTATAATCAAGTAAATCAACAGTCCATCTTTGCAATACAAGCCTAAGACATACAACTGTAAAACCAATAACGCTGAGACTCAGCTCAATAGTATCACGACCACAAATAATCCATGCACTATGGGCCAAGGATATTTATGTTTTCACCAATGGTCATGATTATACCAAATAATCCTTGGTCATAATCATGCCAATCAACAGTCCATCTATGCACAACTGGCCAAAGATGACTTTTACCACATCATTTGTAGCATTACGGTCATGATTATACCGAATAATCTCTGGTCATAATTATACCAAGTCCATCTATACAGTACGGGCCAAAAATGACTTTTACCACATCATTTGTAACATTACGGTCATGATTATACCGAATAATCCCTGGTCATAATCATACCAAGTCCATCTATGCACTACGTGCCAAAGATGACTTTCATCACAATATAAGCATGAGGATAATGACAATGATATATATAATGAATAAACATAAATAGTCAGAATAATAAGATAACATAGATCTTAGTGATTTTCAACTTAATTATCCAGAGTCCAAATTGCCAACATGATATTAGATGAAACACAAACTATTAAGGATATTCTAATCATTTCAGGACCTTTCATCATTTAATGATAAGTTGAAGAAACGAATAATAACATCTTACCATAATATGGAGTATGAAAAAAAATGATATCACTTTACCATAAAAATGATACCCCTTACCACAATAATGACATCCCTTACCTTAGCATGTGATTTGATTATGTTTTCTGTGAAATTGATTAACTTAAACAATGCTTGCATTCCTTATCTACACTTGGAGTAACATTACACTCAATAGAAATACTCACAATATTATACTCACAATATTTTAGTAAAAGAATTCTATATTTTTAGTGTAGTGATGGTGTATGTTTAGTTACTCAACCGAGCAACCTATTTATACTGAAAATTTAGCAAACAACTAACACACCTGCTTTGACAAAATATCCAAATGAGTTATATAATAATGGTAGTGGAATTTATGGTCCCACGGAGAAAATTAAACCAACTTGTACACGTTTTAAAAATAATTGAGTTATGGTCTAGACTACTTTAGAAAAAGTAGAGTGTCGGCAAGTCCTGCCAAACTTACTTTTGTAAAAAGAAAATAATTGAACAAACATCTGCATATCATACTTATCTTTAATAAACACCTTTTATTCATTAATTATTTACACATTTTTAATCTTTCAATAATTATTCACAATTATTAACATAGACCCACAATACTGTCAACTAGTTTAATTATATCATATCAAATAATATGAGTCACTGTGCAATAACTATAGTGACAATTATTGAATAAAAGACTGAGTGACTTCTTACATAATTAAGAATCAATAATATGAATCACTGTGTAATAATTACTGTGACAATTATTGAATGAAATACATGGTGACTTCTTACGTAAGAATCAAATCAATACCTTACTATAAACAATTTAAATTTTATTAAAAGTAGGGATCAACACCAAATCATATTTATCTCGAATAACATATAAACCAACTAACAATTCATTATCCATTCAAGTTGTCTTTATTTATCGCATAAAATCATTATTCATATTCCAAAACATTAGAAGTGAATAATAAAACTTGAGAAATCTAAAACCTCATATATGACAATCCACTACTCTGATATTATCACCATTTTTACTTTAACAAAAATATTATTTTTGTTTGTATCATAACTCATTCATTACTTGTGCGTGTACATCCCAATACCTCATGAGCTTACTAACACTTCTAAAATATTTAAAAAATATGATTCTGAACTTTCCAAACAATTTTTACATTTTCGGATTATCCAATAATTTTCTATAATTATTTCTATTTATAAAAACTATCATTTAATAGCTTCAAAATAGAAATACTAACTTCACATACTTTTATATCATTAAAACATCATCAATATTAATCTTATATTATTATAATTTTTTTCAGCAAAATTCATAATTTTCCATTATTCATAGAATTTTCTATGAATTTCCTCTATTTTTAAACTAACCATAAATAGCTTAAAAATACAATAAATATTTCTGTTATTCAATAATTTTTCAAAACTGCCCAGAAATTATAAAATAAGATTATAAGATTTTTCACCAACTTTCATAATTTTTCATCATTCATAGATTTTTCTATGAATTTCTTCTATTTTTAAACAAACTATAAATAGTTTTAAAAAATTAATAATTACTTCTGCTTTTCAATAATTCATCAAAATTTTACAGAAACTCTAAGATGATATAATAAGCTTCTTGTAAAAATATTTCAGCCCAAATAATTTTTCTGATAAATTAATTATAAACTCCAATATTCAGAAATTTCAATAATTCATACTAATTAGCACTTTTATCAAAAAAAATACAGATCTTATGTCTTTTCCAAGTAAAATTTAATTCTCTACAACTTTGTAGAAGAAAAAAAATTCCAAATTCTGACTCTAACATAGAGAGAAGGCTTACCGAAAAATTCTACTACAAAAATTTCTGGATCAGTCACCTCCTTAAATTCATAACAAATCATACATTTATCTTTAACGGTTCAAAATTTGTGGGCATATACTCAGCTTATATATGTATAACATATCCAAAAATCAAAAAAATCCAACGGTCGGATTAAAAATTATAACTTACGCAATAGAGCAGGGTAGTTGGGATGATCATCTATCATTAGTGGAGTTTGCGTATAACAATAGTTATTATGCAAGCATAGGTATGCCGCCTTACGAAGCTTTGTATGGGAGGAAATGCAGAACACCACTGTATTGGGATGAGGTAGGAGAACGCCGAATGCTAGGACCAAAATTGGTGCAGCAAACAGCCGACATTGTCAAGATGATACAAATGCGTCTCTTAGCAGCTCAAGACAGACAAAAGTAGTACGGATTCGCATAGAGAGAATAGAGAATTTGAAGTAGGTTTATACGTATTTCTAAAAGTATCTCCTTGGAAAGGAAAGATACGTTTTGGAAAGAAGGGAAAGTTAAGTCCGAGGTTTATAGAACCTTTTGAGGTATTAAAACGGGTGGGTGAGGTAGCATATATGATAGCATTACCTCTAGACCTAGAATGAATACATAATGTATTTCACGATTCAGATTAAGGCCCTTATAAGCGATTATAAGCACGTGATAGAATATGAACCTATTCATATCGAGAAGGACTTAACGATGAGGAAACGCCGATTCAAATTATCGATGTAAAAGAACAAGTTCTCATGAATAAAGTCATACCTTCAGTAAAGGTGATATGGAAGAACCACGATGCGTAAGAAGCAAGCGGGAGTTAGAAGAAATGATGAAAAAGAATTACCCTCAATTATTTGTGTAATTTTTTTTTTAGCGAGATTTTGGGGACAGAATCCTTATAAGGGGGAGAGAGTGTAACGCCCCGGAAAAATCGAACCTTTATAAATACTTTTAATAATGAATAAAATATTATTATTTATTATTACTACGTATTGATAAGATGAATGTCGTTCTAGAAACGTTGGAGTGTCGTAGTATTTTAACTACGTGAATGAATTAAAGTGTTTGAATTTCTAAGACGAAAATAAAGGCTTTTCGAGAAATTTTCCAAAAAACACTATTCATCGATTTATGCTCGGAAATTATTTTTGAACTTTCGAGAAATACGTAACGTTATAATATCAATATGAGATGGATTATGTAATAATAATCTAAGTATGGAAAACGTAATATTTTGCATGCGGACTTAATTAGAGAACGTTAGGATTATTAAGCGTTAAGAAGAGAAAGTATTAATCGTATGATGCGTAGGCATTATGCGAGGTATTGAACGTAAGTATGATACGACGTATTATACGAGTATGTATGAAGAATGGAATAACATATATTATGAATTAGTATACGAGCTAGCATACGAGAATTATACGTGGTATATTTATGTCAAGGTTCTTAATTAAAGGGAATGGACTTGTAGGATTATTAGCATAATGGTAGAAGTCCAATAGAAAGTGATACTCAAGCCCAAGTGTTTGATATGTCATGAGTCCAAACTATTGTAGTATAAGCCCAACAAGGAATTAGCTAGATTAATTAGCAAGCCCAATGAATTAGCCATGATCCATGGAGCAAACCATATTAATGTGGGTAGTCTTGATGGGCAAGCATTTTTTGTGGTGATCAAGTGTTGTGATGAGAAAGAAAAGTGAGTGCTAGACAAGTTAACTTAGTTGTAAAGTAATGAATAGTAAGGAGGTGGGATTAAGGAGGTTAGTTGAGGAGGTGCAATGCCTAATTGACCATTCTACCCTAACTTTGGGTTGCCTATAAATAGAGAGCTCTTAATTCATTTGATTGCTTGATTAAAATTCCTCTCAACTCTTCTCAAGTTAAGTGACTTATTGGTTAGAGAGAATAAGCCACATAAGTCAAGAATAAGTCAAAAGTTCTTTGCTAGTTTCTAAAGAGAAGAGAAGTACAAGTGCTTCTAGGGTAAGACTCTTGTCTAATATATATTCATCTCTATCATTATAGGGTGAT
Source organism: Panax ginseng (assembly GCA_020205605.1). Lineage (NCBI taxonomy): Eukaryota > Viridiplantae > Streptophyta > Magnoliopsida > Apiales > Araliaceae > Panax > Panax ginseng. Next base: position 130,298,773 of record CM035134.1, on the reverse strand, counting down.
AAGAGAAGTATGATTGTATGCTAAGAACATATAAGAAGTCATTGATGAATGAACTTAAGCCGAATAAGTTGAATAAGCAACTTGAACCTAAATAAGTTGATAAACTTGTACAAACTTATCATATGTTTGTCATATGATGTTAGTATGTTCAATATGGTATGAGAACATTGATTGATGGACTTAAGTCCATATTAAGTCATAAGCAAGGGAATTTGTAGTTTATAAGTTAATTAAGTTATTAACTTATGAGAATAAATCAAAACTTACTTTGATAATAAGTTGGTGTAATAAGTAACTTGAAATGTTCTTATGTTGATTAAAATCCATTTAGAATGATTAGTAATGGGGTTTCGTCGGAATTCACACGATTGGACGATAATCGTCGAATTCGTGAAATTCTCGGAATGGAAGTCGTATTTTGTGTTTGAAGTCAGAAACGTTGGTTTTCGATGGAGATAAGTCATATTTGGCATTATAGAGTTTTGAACTCAAAAATGACCGAATTCTGACTTAGAACGAAGAAACGAGCGTTGAACGTTCACGAACATTAATCGTTTTCGTTAAAAATGAACTAATAGGTGAAATTTTAGCAAACGAAGTCAAATAAATAAAATTCTTGCATAAACGCATAGAGTATGTAATTTGTGAACCGTAGGCTTTTGAACGAACCAATTCGGACTTATAACGAAGAAGTTATGAGTCCGGAGTTTCAGAAAATTTTAAATTTTGCAAATTGTCCGAGGCACAGAATCAAGGCCGCAGTCAGCCAACCCAAGGCCAAATGGGTAGCAGCAGTCAGCCAGAATAATGTCGTAAACATATCGCTAAATCGCCGTGCCATGAGATGAAGAGTTAAGTGTGGCACCGCAGTGCCAATTGATGTCAGGTACTGCTAACCCACACCGCAGCGTGAGTTGAAGAGCTATGACCGGTGCTGCAGCGTCAGTCCTAGAGGTTTGGCAGACAAGAATGTTTATGAGTACAACTTGAATAGTAACTCAGTAGTAATAAACTGAGCAACTTAATAAGATATTGTAAGGTACTTTTAAACCTTATGTATGATGATTAGAGTTAATAACCAATTGAATGTGAACGTAATGTGAATGACGTAATGAAAAGCCGGAACTATAATAACAGATTTAAGTCAGGATTTAGATTGAGATGAAGGGTAAGATATAGTAGTATACCTACTTGATTATATGTGACCTAAAGTGGTACGTTATATGATCATGTATTGTAGAGATTAGAGACTTAAAGTGTACGTGTGATAATCAGTAAGCAGACGCTGAAGGCAAGTATTCTAACTCTTGTTCCAGTTCAGTCTTGACAAGCTTTGTAATTCATGTATCTTTTCGCATGAAGTCTTGTAATGAAGTCAAAGCCAATTCTTTCGGCTAAACTTATATTATGAATCTATCAAGCATGGTTAATGTTTACTGAGCTATATTGATGTGGTTTTCAATCGAAGACCAAGTATGCTAAAAATGTTTTTGTCATTTAACGACAGGCACGTGAGGTTGCCACAACTTAAACGTATACACGTTTAATGAATGTAGTGTTGATCAACATAAAGTACCATAGGCTGATCACCTAAACATGCTCGTAAGTAATATCGGACTTACGGACTTAGTGCCAGGATGTCCTTTTCAAAAGAACTTATGAAATGTTCAAGGTCTTGGACCAAAATTGATGTTTTACTGAATATTGTTGTTGTAAAACATTTTGAATGAAAAGAAGTGCTATTTTGAATTATCAATAATACTTCATAACTATTGTTCAGTTATTGAAAATATACGAGTTCTATGTTTCAAGCATGTTGTTTATTAGAATTGTAGTACTTGTTGAACTAGTCATGCTCACTCTTGCTTGAACCATATGAACACAGCTAAGATCGAACAGACCGAAGGCTCCGGCAAGGATAAAGGCAAGGCGAAGATGAACCCTTAGAGTTCTTATGTAATAGTATAGGTGAACGATTGTAATATATTTGATATTATGACAAGAACAAATGTATAGGTTATAAAGACCTTGGGGGAATGTAATATTATTTCTAATATATAGAAGACATATTCGTTCTTTTGAGACTTTTCAATTGAATGTATGTGTGAATGGTAGTACCGTGTAGCACAATCGTTCACCTATACTATTGCATAAGAACTCTAAGAGTACCGTGTAGTACAAATGACCCTGACGGGCTTACAACGCAGAGTTATCATGGATGAGATTACCTTAGGGAATGCGATGTCCTTGGATTTCTTGATTGACCGATTTGGGTCACTGGACAGCTATCTATGACATTTAGGGGATTTCACTATTACTGAGGGTGAGTGGTAGGTTACCCGCGTAGATATTTTATTGATGTGAGTCGTGGCCTATTTGTACATGCCGCTATATATAGACCATCTGGACATTGGCCTGATGACATTAGTTCGTGCTCTCAAGGAGGGTTGCATTATCCTGCCCATGATATTGGCGAAGACCTTGAGGTTAGCCACATTTTGCCATACCCATCTTGTGGGGTTTTTCAGGGGGAGTTCTGTCTTGTTGTATGTGTGGTTTATGACACATTTGAGACTGATCGACACCTTTAGACGTCATGGGTACTGCTTTACTCATGAGATAGCCATGTCTTATTCCTTTCAGCCGGTTGAGTGTACAGATGCAGCATCCTAGTTGTCTTTTTTGACGGCGATTGAGGATCCATTTGTTATCTTGCCTTTTTCAAGACTCAGCTCTCTTTATAGCTTTATTACTCATGCAATTGGCATGGACTATCTACCCATGGCTGGTTTAAGAGGGGTTACCACGTATCATCCACTGGATGTCATGGGACAATTTGATCAGCTTAAGGATATTCACCCCTTTGATGGGGCTTTGGGTCAGCGACTGTCAGCTCGACTTTTGTCAGCAAATGACTTGACCAAGATTTATGATTGTTGGACTCGTCGAGAGAGGGCTAATTTTTCGACTAGTTATCCGGGTCGCTCTTCAGAGTATTCTGCATGTTTGGAGGCAGATATTGCATCGGCTATGGTTGTTCACTCAGAGCCGAGTATTGATTCTGATGATGAGGAGCCTTGGAGGACCCTGATTCTCCTACCGATGACGAGCTATTTGCTGGTTTGACAATAGCTCTAGTCGATGATTCCCCCAGTATTCCCACTGCTACGACTCCACCTTCTGTAGAGTATTTGGAGTAGAGGTTATATATGATGACATTTGAGAGGGATCAGGCTAGGGCCCTAATGTTGATAGCTTTTTTTGGTTGAGATGATGTTTTTACTAAGAGGGATGACGCTTGAGCTAGTCAGGATGCCGCTTTTGTTGAGCAGGATGAGGCTCGAGCTACTCGGGATGTTGCTTTTGTTGAGCGGGATGAGGCTCGAGCTACCCAAGACGCTTCCACTACTGATAGTACTGCACTTAGATACCACATGGCTAACATTATTGCAGATATGAGTGCATTCATAGAGGATCATGGTAGCACTATGCAGATGGTTGTGGATCTTCTGGCTTGCATGGAGACCTTAGGGCAAGAGCTTATAGATTCACCTCCATCTTCTGAGAGGGATGCCATGTTGGACTTGTTATCCCGTTTCTCTGTGGGTTTATAGACTAGCTTTTATTTTCCTGCATAGACTAGGTTAGCCATTTTTGTCATGCACATAATACATTATATATATCAAACAGTATTATATGGTAAGGAAATATATTTTGATTCACTTCCCTTTTAGATATGTCTTATCACTTGCTTGATAGTTGCCATTTTCTTTATGACTTGCTATCTTGATGTGTCCCGAACTTCTCCTTGATGGATTAACATTGAGATGTCCTAGGATCTTTCAGAATAGGTCATTGATATTTGGGCTTTTCTGGTGTACCAGCCTTTTGGTGTCTTGAGACTGGTCTTTATATATTGTTAAGTTTTAGACAAAGTGTTTGGCTTTCCTTTTGATGGTTCGACCACACCATAGATGGTTACCTACGTACGCCCCTGGATGAGAGATCAGGTCTTACGTAGTTCAAGCTTAGCTTGAACGGTTTTGAGTTTAAGCTTGGTTTGAGGGATTTTTGGATTTTTTGTTTTTATTTGAAGGGTTTTCTGGAAATCTATGTGTGGTTTGACCGCACCACAAATGGTTGCCTGCGTACTCCCATGGATGAGGGGAGATCAGGTCTTTCGTAGTTCAAGCTTGATGAGCTGAACAGTTTGAGAAGTGTTTATTTGGGTTTTTTGGGTTTTTTCTTTGGTTTGATCGCACCATAGATGGTTGCCTACATACTCCCATTGATGAGGGGAGATCATGTCTTTTATAGTTCTAGCTTTGCTCGAATGGTTTGAAGCTGGTTGTAACACCCCAGTCTCACATCGAAAGATAGGAAAAAAATTTGTCTGCATATAAGGAAATAAGTTACTACCAATAGTACCTTCAAGTCATGACCTCTTGGGTGAGCCTGTGGTGGGCTAAGTTGACCCAAGAAGATACTATTGAGCCAGTAGTTTGAGGCCTTATTTTGATGGATTTGATTTGATTCGGACTTGGGATTTGACCCGAGATTTGTTTTGGAATTCTGGATTTGACCGGGTTGTTACATATGGTATCGTAGCCGACTCAAAGCTCTGCCCGGGTCATCCGATCGGGTCACGGGAGGTGGGGACACGAAGGTGGTGGTATTATCCAACAATGGAGAGATGGAGGTCCGGAGGTGGGGACACGAAGCCAGCCGGTATTATCCCACAATGGCTAGAGAGGCAAAGATCTTTGGGCTATGTGTGTGATCAGTTCTGACAGGGACGTTAGAAATTTAAGTGGGGGACTTTGTAACACCCCAATCCCACATCGAAAGATAGGGAAAAAATTTGTCTACATATAAGGAAATAAGTTACTACCAATAGTACCTTCAAGTCATGACCTTTTAGGTGAGCCTGTGGTGGGCTAAGTTGACCCAGGAAGATACTATTGGGCCAGTAATTTGAGGCCTTATTTTGATGGATTTGATTCGATTCGGACTTGGGATTTGACCCGAGATTTGTTCCGGACTCGGGATTTGACCCGGGGTGTTTATTAGGGTTTGAGTTTGGTTTGACCGCACCATAGATGGCTGCTTACGTACTCCCATTGATGAGGGAAGATTAGGTCTTTTATAGTTCCAGCTTTGTAGTGAAAACCTGAAATGACTTGATTGATTGATTTTTTTCAGGACCAGGATAGTAGTTTTCAAGCATTTCAGACATAGTACCTCTTCACGGTGTCTGAGTTGATAAGCTGGGGAAATTCTTCGCCGTCCATTTCTTGCAGTCTGAGGCCTCCTCTCGTCAAAACTTCCTTGACAATGAAAGGGCCTTCCAAGTTCGGGGTGAACTTTCCTTTAGATTGATCTTGATTAGCAAGGACTTTCTTTAAGACCAAGTCATTTTTTTTTAAATTACCGAAGCTAGTCTTTATTATTATATGACAAAGCAATCCTCTGTTAATATAATTGACTATGAAAGATAGTTGTGGCCCTCATCTCATCTATCAGAGATAACTAGTGGTACCGGTCTTTTATCCACTGGTCTTCCTCCATTTGAGCATCTATCAACACTCTTATGACTCCATTTCTACTTTTATGGTGAGTACTGCTTCCATGCCATAGACCAGTGAGTAGGGGGTAGCCCCAGTAGAAGTGCGCATTAACGTTCTGTAGGCTAGCAAAGTTAGAGGCAATAAGTCATGCCATCCCTTGTTAGCTGACATCTTTTGCATGATCATTTTGATGTTCTTATTGGTTACTTCAACAAAACCATTCATCTTGGGATAATAAATGAAGGAGTTAAGATGTTTGATGTGGAATTTGTTGCATAACTCCTCCATCATCTAGTTGTTTAGATTCTTGGCATTGTCCAATACGATCACCTCTGGTTGTCCATATCGATAGATGACACCGTTTCTGATGAAACCAATGATTTCTCTTTGATGACTTTGGGAAAAAAAGGTCGCTTCTACCCATTTGGTGAAATAATCGATCATGGTGAAGATAAACCAATAACCATTGTTGGCTTTGGGCTTGATTGGCCCAATCACGTCCATTCCTCACATTAAAAAGGGCCATAGTGAACTCATATTGTGTAGTTCATTTGGAGGAGCATGGGTGGCATTTCCATGGATTTGACATTGATAGTATCTCCTGACGTGATCGTCACAGTCGGCTTTGAGATAAATCCAATAATGCCCCATTCTTAATATCTTTTTGGCAAGTAAAGGGCCGCTCATGTGTGGACCACATACTCCACCATGGACTTCATCCATGAGTCTTTAGGCTTAATCTTTATCTAGGCATCTTAGAATGCCTATTCCCACATCCCTTTTGTAAAGTGCGTCTCCGCTAAAATAGAATTTCATGGCCATTTTATGGATCCGCTTTCTTTCAGCTTGACATGCCCCAGTTGGCGGAGATCCATCTCGAAGATATTCTTTGATATCCTGATACCAGGGCTGTTTGATGGGAGACAGTTCATCTAATACTTCTCCAATGTAATTTTCGTAGGCTGGTGCCTTCTGGCTTATAAATTTGATATATGGGATTCCTCCCCTTTCAGATATGTTGATTAAGGAAGTCAGGGTTGATAGTACATCGGCGAAATCATTCATGTTCCAAGGGATGCGGATGAAGGCTATTTCTTTGAACTCCATAGCCATCTTAATAACTTGCTGATGGTAAGGTAACAAATGCAATTCTTTGGTGTGATATGCCCCTGTGGTTTGCTTGATGACCAACTCAAAGTCCCCAAAGACTAATTATCGTTGGATACCCATGGATTAGGCCATTTTCAATCCCATTATATAGCCTTCATACTTAGCTGTGTTGTTGGTGTTTACAAACTGCAACTTGATGGCCACGGGATGCTGTTTTCCCATAATAGATACCAGAACTGCCTCTACTCTAGCACCTTCCATGTATACGGCTTCGTCAAAATACAATTTCCAAGATTGAACTGTATTTTCCTGATGGATTTGTTGAATTATCATTATTCCTTCATCCGAGAAATACGTTTCCAAGGGTTCAAAATTCCCTGATGGTGCTTCGGTCAATTGATCCTCAATTCCTTGACCTTTGATAGACTTTTGAGTCACGTAGATGATGTCGTATTTTTGGAGGATCAACTACAATTTGGACAGTCAGCAATTCAATAGGGGTTTATTGAATACGTACTTCAGAGGATCCATGCGGTATATGAGATAAGTTATGTGCCCATAAAGATAATGTTGTAACCTCGTGACAGCCCATGCTAATACACAACATGTCTTTTCAATCAAAGTGTACTTTTGCTTGCCGCTGCTGAATCTTTTGTTGAGGTAATAGATAGCTATTTCATTACATCTATCGTCTTTTTGTCTCAATATGCAACCCATAGCATTGTCATTGACTGACAGGTACATAAATATGGGAACATTTTCCCTTGGGGGTACCAAGACAGGAGCCTTGACTAATTGCTTTTTGATGGAGAGGAAGGCTTTTTGACACTCTTCATTCCACTTCATGGAGGAATTTTTCCTTAATAGCTTAAAGATAGGCTCACATGTTGTTGTGAGTTGAGAGATGAATCTGCTTATGAAATTGATTCTCCCTATAAATCCTCGTATTTACATTTTTGTTCGGGGCATGGGCATCTCGGTGATTGCTTTAATTTTAGAGGGATCCAGTTCAATGCCTCTGTGGCTTACTAGAAATCCCAGCAACTTTCTTGATTTGACACCGAAGGTACACTTAACCGGATTCAACTTCAAGTTGTATTTGCGCAATCGGTTGAAAAGCTTTTTGAGATGGTCGATATGGTCATCTTCCTTCTGAGATTTTACGATGATGTCATCCACGTAGACCTCTATTTCTTTGTGCATCAAATTATGGAAAAGGGCCATCATGGCTCGCTGATAGGTGGCACCAGCATTGATAAGGCCGAAAGATAAATGTTTGTAACAAAAAGTTCCCCAGGGAGTGATGAAGGTTGTTTTCTCTCTGTCCTCTTCAGCAACCATGATCTGATTATACTCAACGAATCTATCAACAAAAGAATACATGTCATACTGAGCCGTGTTATCTATTAGTATCTGGATAAAAGGTACTAGAAAGTTGTCCTTGAGAGAAGCTTTATTCAAATCCCGGTAATCCACGCATACGCGTACCTTCCCTCTGGGCTTAAGCATAGGAACTATATTGGACAGCCACTCAGGGTAGGTTAATAATATGATGATCCCGGATTTGAATTGTTTAACAATTTCTTCCTTGACTTTCAGACTCCACTCAGGTTTTAGTCTCCTAAGCTTCTCTACCTAGCTTGAATCCTTCTTTAATGGGCAATCGATGGATGACAATATCAATAGGCAAACTAATCATGTCCTCATGTAACTATGCAAACACATCCTAGAACTGAGTTAGTAGAGCAATCATGTCTTTTCTTTGGCTTGATGTAAGGTCAATGTCTATCTGGATTTCTTTACGATTTTTTGTGGTTCTGATATTGACAAAGGTGGTTTGATTAAGGTTTGGTTTGGGTTTGTCTTCGACCCATTCTTTGATCTCCTCAGGCACCTCATAGTCCTCTATCTCTTCTTGCTCAATCCTCATCAAGTCAAAGCCCAACTCTACATCAAAGTTGTAGTCATTGTGAAAATTTTACATTTTCTCAGCAATGATAGACAGATCGAACTCTAGAGTCCTGAAAACAAAATGCTTTCACTTAATATATGCGATTATTTGATCATACAAAGCGTTAGCCAAAGCATGACAAAAGTAACTGCTAGTACTGTGTGATAAAAGTAAGCAGTCAATAATATATGCATTTAGGGCAGATGACTTTATGCCCCTTTTACCCTTTTCGACAGATTCAAGGAGTGTTGCTTCAATTGTTCAGGGTTAAGTCTTTGTAGACAGCTGTGATGAAGGGATATATTTTGTAAGACCCCAACTTTTATGAATAAAGAATAATTTTTCTCGAAATATATTTTTGAATATTATGGTGTGGACTTGATATAATGTTATAGTTGTGGGTGATATTTACAAATTTTGCAAAGTAAACAAGTGGTTATATAATATTCGATTGGTCGGGGAATATTCGTTTTAACAGGAAATATTCGTACGATGGCACAATCATTGGTGGACCCCACAATAGAAGTATTGTCGTATTTAGAAAATGATAGAATTATCTTTTTATAAAAATAACGGCGAAAGTTTTACCGTTAAACTATTGAACTACCCGGTAGTAAAAGTACAGTAATACGTGTGGTTGCATAGTATCACACGGTATTGATTATTGATGTTTATGTAAGAAGTCACTCGGTTATACTCAATTATTGCTACGAAGAATTCTTGCGATCATATCTCTCATATTATTGATTCAATTATTGTCACAGTATCATCTGCACAATATGTTATATTATTAAATCAATAATTGAGACGACAAAGTTATTCATATTATTATTTACAATATTAACAATGTCTAGAAGTTCTGTCAAGGAGAGGTTTGGTCACCTAATTGCGCGCCAATAAGGAGAAATCCTTAACGGAAAGCCACATCTTTCCTGGGAATGACCTGGTTGTTAAATATTGTGAGTTATAATATTAATGATGAATAAGTTCGTGTTCATTAAAGATGAAATTGATAGTTCCATTGTGTTGGAATTATTAGTGTTAGTAGAAATCGACATTTATTTCGATAATAATTTATGGCTGGAAGTTATACTGACCAATCGGGTAATTAATTGGATAAATTAGCAATTAATTGCTATTAATTCATATGCTTATAACTATTTGTTCACATGTGTGTACTATTGATTCACATTCATGTACTATTAGGAGAGGTGGTGCAAGATTGATAATACTTGCATGACTGAGTTAAAAATGGAGGTATAGATGAATGTACTATACTATAATTATTTTTTTCACATGTATAGAACTATTGAGTCACATGATTGTACTATTGATTCACATGATATACTATTAGGGGAGGTGGTGCAAGTTTGATAATACTTGCACGACTAAATTAAAAATAAAGGAAAAGATGAAGGTATTGTACTATAATATTTCGAGCCCCAAAACGTGCAATTATCGAAAATATATTTTTCTATAAATAGAAGCTCATTCTTCATTCATTCTCACCAATTCACTAAGTTTCACAAAAGCAATTATAGAGAGAGAAGCTATAGAGAGAAAGAAGAAGCGAAGTCTGCTACTTCACTACTCCAGTATCCAGTCTTCTTCTGGGATAAGGGGTATTATTTATTTCATATTCTGAAGAGATATTATTTTTCATATTTGTATGAATATTATTTTCGTTCAATATTCATAAAGAATATTATCTTCGTTCAATATTCGTAGGAATATTATCTTCGTTAAATATTCGTTGGAATATTATTTTTGTTCAAGAGATGTTGTTTTTGTTCAATATTCACTTGAAATAATATTTTCTTCCATACTCTGTAGTATGTGAGTAATATTATTTCATCTCGTATTCCTGATTATACACTTATTCTGTTGAAGTTTTGGCTTCTATACTCCATGAAATTAGTAGAATATCCTTGATATTTGCGCTTCATCCAGTATCTTTTCATGAAAATATTATTCTGAGCTTTCTTGATAATTATTAATCTTTTCATGACGGAATACTATTCATGAGTTACTATTTACGGGTTACTATTTACCCAGTTACTATTCACTCAAATATTATTCACTCGAGTATTCGGGCACTTTTCATGCCGGAGTACTATTTACGAGTTACTATTCACAGATTACTATTCACCTAATTACTATTCACCCAAATATTATTCACTCGGGTATGTGGGGTACTTTTCATGTCAGAGTACTATTCACGAGGTACTATTCCTGAAGTACTTTTTATAAGGTACTATTTACCCAAAAATATATATATATTTCTTTTCTATCCAAATTATTTTTGGTACATGAATATTATTCTTGAATTTTACTGTATAAACCAGTATCATGTTGACAATTTGGATATATTTAAACTCTGTATAAATTTAAAGTCTTTAATATTTATCCTTGAATTCGTTTGATTTGATTTCGTTTGATTAATGCTTATATAATTGTCATCATCCTCATACTTATATTGTGATGAAAGTTATCTTTGGCTTACGTGCATAGATGGACTATTGATTGGTATAATTATGACCAGGGATCATTCGGTATAATCATGACCCGTAATGTTACAGATGATGTGGTAAAAGTCCTCATTGGCCTATAGTGCATTGATGGACAGTTGTTGGTATTATTATGACCAGGAATTATTCGGTATAATCATGACCATTGATGATTACATGAATATCCTTGGCCCGTAGTGCAGGGATGATTCGATGATGTGGTTTATTTATTAAGTTGAGTCTCGGCGATAAAGTTGATGAAAACCTTTTTAAATCATAGAAGATAGTAGATATCATGCTCTACTTGACTCTTCTAATGGATTGCTTATTCCGCTGCAACTGTTGATCTAAAACTTGTTGTCTATTATATTCTATCAGTTGTTATACTGTTGAAGGCTAAGGATAATTTATTCTGCATTATCTTAGTCATAATATTTCTTACTGGGCTAGTTGAGCTCACCCTTTTGTTTTCATTGTTCTCTTCAGAAAATGAGAACGTAGTTGGGACGAGTCGGGGAATGGAGTGATGGTCTAGGATAAATGGCTTTAGTAGTCCTCACTATTCTGTGAAATAGTGTGATAATAAAAGTAATGAGGACTCCATTGAGAGTCGATATTGTCTAGAAGGCAATATTCTTGTTTAAACTCTCAGCTTATGTTTGGTCGTATTGTACACGACAGTTGTATAATTAAGTTTGTATTTGATTTATACCATGTATTTGGCGACTCAAGATGGGTGATGTATACTTGTTTTGGGGGCGTCACATATTTTATATATGTAAAAGTTATAAGAGCTTGGGGCTAGACTAAGATTTATTGTAAGGATGTTGTTAATATTTGTATGTATTAAGTAATGCCTAGATAGATGTGAATAATTGAAGTAGTATTGTGAGCATCATATTTGATGTTTAAAGTACACGGATGTGGAGGCATTTCAATTTATTTGGTTATATAATTATGTAATAGTAAACAATCATTTAAACTCAAATACTTATACTTATGTAATTTAATAATAAAAAATTATTATTTATTTTAAAATCTTTTCATCTACATTCTTCTTAATATCATACTTATCTATTTTTCATTATCTCTAATTTTCATACATTTCTTAATTTAGTTAGTGTTCTTTAAAATTTATGTTCTTGATAGCAATAATATTTAATTATATAATATTTTATTATTAAATTATATAAGTATAACTTTCTTGTTTTAAATATGGTATTTTCTATATTATACTATAGTAATATATTATTTATAATATTATAAATATTATTTATATCAAGAATATGAATTTTAAGCAATACTAACTAAGTTAAAAAATGTAGGGAATAAGAGATAACCATAAATATATAATTATGTAATAGTAGAATATAGATAAAGGGAGTTTAAAGTTAAATAAAATATGAAAAAACAATTTATTATCTTAGATTTTAGGTTTCTATATTATACTATACTAATATATTATAATATTATTAAATAGCTATTTGATTTTAAATAATAGTTTATTATTACATAAATAGATGAATAAAAAGAAATAAATCATTAATATAAAGATGAGTATTATCATTTATAAATAGATGAAATATTATTGTATATTTTAAATTTATATAATTTGTCATCATTAATTAGTTATATATTATTAATTAAATAATATATTGTAGAAGAAAATTAAATAAAAACCATCCTATACAATATTACTGTTATAAAGTGATTCCCTCCTCAAGAGGGTTCTCTCCCGTGCTCTCCCCTTTCCCTTCTTCTCTTCTCCCGTGAACCATTTGTTACTCATCCGTGAACTTCAGCATTGCCTATATAAGGCAATGATACTGAAGAAAAATATAGAACTTTTCTTGATTGTTTCTCTCTCTTTATGTGATGCCCCCAAAATAGGTATACATCACCCATTCTGAGTCGCCAAATACATGGTACAGAAACAACTATAACTTTATTAATACAATTGTCGTGCAAAATAGGACAACACATAAACTGTGAATTTAAATACAAATATTGTCTTCTAGACAATATCCACACTCAAATAAGTTCTCATTATAATTATTGATATACTATTTTATAAAATAGTGAGGACTACTATAACAACTGTCTTGGACCATCACTACATACCCCGGCTAGTTCCTGCTAAATTCTCACCTCCTGAGAAGAAAAATGGAACAAAAAGGAAAAGGGTGAGCTCAACTAGCCCACTAAAGAATATTATGACTAAGATAATATACAACAAATTATCATTAGTCTTCAACAGGGAAAAATATGATAGAATATAATAGACAACAAGTTTTAGATCAACAACTGCAGCAGAAACAACAATTCATTAGAAGAGTTAAGTAGAGAATGAAATTGTGACGCCCCCAAAATAGGTTTATAGGACCCATTCTGAGTTTCCAGATATCACACTACAGAAATCAAATACAAACTTCATTTATACAACTGTTGAACTGTCATGCAGAGTAAGACAACACATAAGCTGTGAGTTTTAATACAAATATATGTAACTCTCATTGTGCCTTGACCACAACACCTTACAATGGTACTTTACATAAAAGTACAGTCAATAATTGTTTTAGAAATTAAAATCTTTGGAAAATGCTCAAGGAAACCTTAAATATAGGAAGCCGTGCATCTAAGTTATGATAGATATCATATGACTCGAGAATTATCCTTGGTTGACCTAATAGACCCCAAAAAGAAAAACAAGAAGATTCTTGTCATGTTCTTTCCAATGGTGAGTCTTCTCTTGACATATAATTATCTCCATTGTCTCCAATTGAGAATTATATTTCAACCAAACTCCAAGATTATATAGGTAGTGCTCATAGATATAATCAAGCAGTGCATGTGCACAAATACGTCTTATGATAACACGAAGTCGCCCATCATTAGACATCTTGTTTGATAGTGGCAAAACACCCTTCCAAAGTTGGTTCACCTCACCCTATTCGGTTCACCAAAATCAACGGTTAAAATGATGTATAAAATCGACACACTTATCTAAAATTCTCAATAAAATTATTTCCATATCTTTGTTTTAGGAGAAACCTCATGACTATAGACCATCATTCTATTCCCTCATTCCCTGGCTTTCGACCAAACCTACACTCTTATTACGGAAGGAATTGTGAAGCAAAAGGGTGAGCACAACTAATCGAAGAAAGAATATCATGACTAAAGATAATTAAATTATCCATAGCCTTCATCGAAGTAATAAATCGGAGATTTAGAACATATGGTGAGCGATAAAACTTTTCAAACCATAGTGGCGGTGAACGAAGCAATCCATTAGAAGAGTCAAATAGACCATAAAGTCTATTATCTTCCCCACGTTAAAAGTCCACCAACAATGTTTTATCCCTGTAACATCAATCAGCAGTTCTTGTCCACAATCATGTGAATAACTCATAATCATAATTATGATTCTAAATTTCTCTTCGCACCTAGAACGAAGATAATTTTCATCGTCTGTCTTTACCTGAAACATCAAAGATCATGGTTATACCAAATCACAGTTCCTGTTCATAATCATACTAATAAATTCATCTTTGCACTATGAGCCAAAGATATTCATTAACAGTTCATCTTTACACTATAGGCCAAAGATATTCAACAACAGGTCATCTTTTCACTACACGCCAAAGATATTAATATATCAAAGAAATATATAATCATTTCAGAATTTATATAAATAATAATTATAACCATGTTGATCAATTCACCTTTGCACTTAAGCTAAAGATATTCAATTATAAATTCAATGGTCATGATCATATCAGTCAACAATTCATCTTTGCACTACTGGCCAAAGAAAACCCATAGTCACGATCAAACCAATAATCTACCCATCTTTACATTTAAGTCATAGAGAAATTTTATCACCAAGATTATAAAAATGTTATATATGATAATAAAAATAATATGATCAAAACATGGATTTAATTTCAAGAGTAAAATTCATAAATCAACAATAATTTGATCAGAAAAAGAAACCAATTTTGTCGTGAATAGTATCCCGTGAATAGTAACTCATGAATAGTAACTCGTGAATAGTAACTTGTGAATAGTAACTCGTATTCGTAAATAGTTCCATATACGTGAATAGTGCTGTATACGTGAATAGTACCCGTGAATAGTACTCCGTGAATAGTACACATAAAAGGAAAGTACAAAAGAAAACGATATCCATGACGAGTACAAAAGAAATGATATCTCATACGAGTATAATAGAATATACGAAACTGCAAATGGATTTTCACCTGCCATGCGGTAATCCACGTAGACAGATCATTTTCACAATTTAATAAAGAATGAATATAAAGGGTCATTCACCATGCATGCGGTAGTCCGCGTAAACAGGTTATTCCAACAGAATAATAAAGAATGAAATAACAGAAGAATTTCACCATGCATGCATAGTCCGCGTAGATAGGTTATTCCAACAGAATAATAAAGAATGGAATAATAGAAGAATTTCACCATGCATGCTAGAGTCCACGTGAGCGAGTTATTTCAATGAATAATAAATAATGGAGTAACAACCCTTACGAGTATTGAAAAAAAATAACTCTCTTCATGAATACGAAAGAAATACTACCCTTTACGACTGTTGAACGAAAATAATATTTCTACGAATATTGAACGAAGATGATATTCCTTAAGAATATTGAATAAAAATAATGTTCATACGAATACGAAAAATAATATCTCTCAGAATATGAAATAAATAATACCCCTTACCTCAGAAGAAGAATGGATACAGGAATAGTGAAGTAGCAGAATACTCTTCTTCTTTCTCTCTATAGCTTCTCTCTCTATAATTGCTCTTGTGAGTCTTAGTGAATTGGTGAGAATGAAGGAAGAATGAGCTTCTATTTATAAGAAAATATAGTTTTGATAATTGTACATTTTGGGGCTCGAAATATTATAGTATAATACCTTCATCTTTTCTTTCATTTTTAATTTAGTCCTACAAGTATTATCAAACTTGCACCACCTCCCCTAATAGTACATCATGTGAATCAATAGTACAATCATGTTACTCAACAGTTATATACATGTGAAAAAAATAATTACAGTATAGTACCTTCATCTATACCTCCATTTTTAATTTAGATATACAAGTATTATCAATCTTGCACCACCTCCCCTAATAGTACATGCATGTGAATCAATAGTACACACATGTGAACAAATAGTTATAAGCATGTGAATTAATAGCAATTAATTTCTCATTTATCCAATTGGTCAATATAACCTCCAGACATCAATTATTATCTGAATAGATGTCGATTTCCACTAACACTAATAATCCCAACACAATGGAAATATCAATTTCATCTTTAATCAACACGAACTTATTCATCATTAATATTATAACTCACAATATTTAACAACCAGATCATTCCCAGGAAAGAGGGGGCTTTCCGATAAGGATTTCTTCCTATTGACGCGCAATTAGGTGACCAAACCTCTCCTCGACAGAACTTTCTAGACATCGTCAATATTGCAAATAATAATATGAATAACTTTGTCATCTCAATTATTGATTTAATAATAATAGATATTATGCAGATGATACTGTGACAATAATTGAATCAATAATATGAGAGATATTATGCAGCAATTACTGTAGCACTAATTGAGTATAACTGAGTGACTTCTCATGTAAGCATCAATAATCAATATCGTGTGCTATTATGCAATCACGCGTATTACTGTACTTTTACTACCGGGTAGTTCAACAGTTTAACGGTAAAACTTTCGCCATTTATTTTTAAAAATATTTTAGTCAATTTCTAACTACGACAGTACCTCCGTTGTGGTATCCATCAATGATTGTGTCGTCGTACAAATATTTCTTGTTAAAACAAATATTCCTCGACAATGAATATTTTATATCAACTTGCTTACTTTGCAAAATTTTCAAATATCACCCTTAACTTTAACCTTTATCAATTTAACCATTTACTAAATAAAATAATAATTATAAAAAAATTGAATACTTTCATTTCATAAAATTTGGGGTCTTACAGAAATCTACTATCATCTATGAATTTAAAATTTTATCATCAATATTTTATTCCTGTAACATCAATCAATATACATCTTGAATTAAATATTCATCTTTGCACTACGGATTAAAGATATTCATCAGTTAATCATTCATCTTTGCACTACAGGCCAAAGATATTCAGTAATATCATCATTTAGGTCTGAGGATGATGAAAAATATCTTTAAAAAAATGAATCCAGTGAGACAAAAGGACAAATATTAGGGATTCATACTACAGTTTATCCAAGTTCAAAAATACTCCATAATAATCAATTGTGGAGCAGAATTCAAAAATAAAGATCAAAACATGGATACAATCAAAGATAGTAACCACAATAGATAACTTGGACAAAGAAAGAAAATTTTATTTTTCTGTGAATAGTGTTGTATTCGTGAATAGTGTCGTATACGTGAATAGTGTCGTATACGTGAATAGTAACTCTGACATAAAAAAGGTAGAAATTTCACAAGAAAATCATACCAATATTTTGGTATAATGATATTCAAATAATAACATCATTTACGAAGAAAATAACATCCCTTACCTCAAAAGAACAATATTTCTGACTGGAATATTAGATGAAATGTTGAAGGAATTTGCACTGAATAGCAACTCTTAAAGTATCTAAATACTCACAAAATACGCTCGATAATATAGAGAGAGAAAAAACTTGTTTCTGGTGTGATTTTCAATTCTAACTAAGCACCCTATTTATAGGAAAATGCTAGAACGTCAAAAGAGACTAAATTAATAAAATAATATTTTTTTTCCTCCTTCTAAGCACGCCAGCCAAGACCAGCCCTCCACCTTTGAAAAAAAAATTCCAGCACATGTTTTCAAAAAAAGACAAAAGTGGGTCCCACCCATAATTTTAATAAAAATATTTAATTTTCGAAACTTCAATAATTTATAATAAATAGCCCTTTTATCAGAAAAATATGAATTTTATGTCCATTCCATAGAAAATTAAATTCTCTGCAACTTTGTAGCTTTAAGTTTTTCCAAATTCCAAACGAAAAATGCCCGAAATCCACATACGGACAATTTTTAATACCTCCATTCCGACAAAAATAAATATATCCTTCATTTATATCCACATAAAATAAATATATCCCTATCATATAAATTAATAATTAATTATTCACAAATAATATTACAGAATCATAATTATGACAATTAGGTCGTTCCCAGGAAAGAGGGGGCTTTCGGATAAGGATTTCTCCTTACTGGCGCGCAATTAGGTGACCCAACCCCTTTCTTTAGACAGAACTTCCTTAGACATTGCCAATAATGCTATCTAATAATAGTATTCAAATAATATAAATGATTGATTTGATAATGGGAAATACTGTGTAGTGACAATTATTGAAACAATAATAATATAAAATATCAACGTAGCAATTATTGAATCAATAAAATAAAATATTGAACAGTAATTACTGTAACAATTATTGAGTAGTGCCTTCTTACGTAAGAATCAATAATCCAACAATACTGTGAAATACCGTGTGCTATTGTGCAACCACGCGTATTACTATACTTTAACCACCGGGTATTCTAATAGTGTTAATGGTAACAACTACGCTGTTATTTATAAAAACTCAAACTTGTCATTTTCTTCATCCGACCGTTTTTCGTTATGGGGCCCACAAATGGCTGCGCCGTCGTACGAATATTCCCCAACAACAAGAATATTCCATGACCAAACGAATATTCTCCGAGAACAATGAATATTTTATAACCACTTGCTTATTTTGTAAAATTTGCACATTTCACCCATAACCAAAGAATTATATCAAATTAAGTACTTATTATTTCAAGATAATGAATAAAGGAAATTCAATTTTATTTATTAAAAAGTTGGGGTCTTACAACCTCCCCTCCTTATGAAATTTCATCCTCAAAATTCACGTACGTACCTGGTGTTTCGAAAAGGTGAGGGTACCTTGCTTTCATTTCCAATTCCAACTCCCAGGTCATTCCTCAATAGCATGGTTTCTCCATAAAACTTTGACTTGTGGTATAACCTTTGTTCGTAGGATATGCTCTTTCCTAGCTAAGATCTTGACAGGTACCTCCTCCTACGTTAAATCTTCGGTTATCTCATCTGTTTCTAACACAAAAATGTGGTTCGGGTCTTTCACATATTTACAAAGCATAGATATGTGAAAAACATTATGAACACGAGACATGCTTGGAGGTAATGCGAGTCTATAGGCCACATTTCCTATTCGGTCAAGAATCTCAAATGGACCAAGAAATCGTGGATTGAGCTTTTCTCTCTTTTCGAATCTTGTAACTCCTTTCCATGGAGCAATACGTAATAATACATGATCCCCAATATTAAATTACACATCCTTTTGATGAAGATCCACATAACTCTTTTGTCGATCCTATGCCGTTTGTATAGGTTGTCAAATCATTTGGATCTTTTCTGTAGTCATGCGTACCAATTCTGGTCCCAACAACGTTGCTTCACCCACCTCGTCCCAGCATACTGGAGAACGACACTTTTTTCCATATAACGCCTCAAATGGAGTCATGCCTATACTTGTTTGATAACTGTTGTTGTAGGAGAATTCCACCAATGGCAAGTACTTATCCCAACTCCCTTTGAAATCTAGGACACAGAGTCTTAATAGATCTTCAAGAGTTTGAATAGTCCTTTCTGATTGCCCATCCGTTTGAGGATGGTATGCCGAACTGAATCGTAAATCCGTGCCTATAGCTTTCTGCAAGCTAACCCAAAATCGTGAAGTGAATCTTGGGTCACGATCCAAAACTATGGATACTGGCATGCCATGCAATCTCACAATCTCATTCACATATATACGAGCAAGACGTTCAAGGGAATAAGTCTCCCGTATAGGCAAGAAATGAGCAGACTTGGTTAATCTATCAACAATAACTCAAATCGCATCTATGCCTTGAGAAACTTTGGGAAGACCTGTAACGAAATCCATGGTAATGTGTTCTCACTTCCATTTGAAAATCTCAAGTGGTTGCAACGAACCTTTGGCACTTGATGCTCCGCCTTTATACGTTGACAAGTTAAACACCTCGAGATAAACTCCGCGATCTCTCTCTTCATATTGCTCCACCAAAATGTATGTCGAAGATCATTATACATTTTGGTACTCTCAGGATGGATTGCAAATGGTGTGTTGTGTGCCTCCATCATGATTCTATATATCAAGTCAGAGTCGTTAGGAACACAAAGTCTGGAGTTAACTCTAAGTATTCCTTCTTCATCGATTCTTGCTTCCGGAATAGCAGCTTCTTACAATTTCTTCTTCATACGCATCAGCTCCATATCTGTAGTTTAAGCAGCTTTAACTTTATCGATTAAAGTTGGTTCTACTCGTATGTTTGATACCATCACGTAGGTACTTGGAACCTTTAACTCTATCTCCATCCTTTGTAAGTCGTACAAAATGGGTCTTTGTGTTAACAACATCGCACTCGTACCCGCATACGATCTTCTACTCAATGTGTCAGATACAACGTTTGCTTTTCCAGGATGATATTGAATGCTATGGTCGTAATCTTTCAACAGCTCGAGCCAACGTCATTGCCACATATTGAGTTCCTTTTGGGTAAAGAAATATTTGAGGCTTTTATAATCCGTATAAATCTCCACTTTCTCCCCATACAGGTAGTGTCTCCATATTTTCAACGTAAAAACGACTACTACCAACTTCAGATCATGAGTAGGATAATTCCTCTCATATTCTTTGAGTTGTTGCAAGGCATAGGCTATGACTTTCCCATGTTGCATGAGAACACATCCTAACTCTTTGTCTGAAGCATTGCTGTAGATAACAAATCCATCCGAACCAGATGGTATTGTCAGAACAGGTGCCGAAATGAGTCTCCTCTTAAGCTCTTGGAAACTTTTCTCGCATTCCTAGCTCCATACGAATTTTGTATCTTTTCGAGTCAGCTGAGTTAACGGAGTAGCGATTCGAGAAAATCCTTCCACGAATCTCCGATAATAACCAGCTAAACCCAGAAAGCTACGTACTTCGGTCACCGAATTCGGTTGCTCCCAACTTTGTATTGCTTCAATCTTCGCCGGGTCAATAGATACTCCATGTTTTGACACCACGTGCCCAAGGAATGCTACTTCCTTAAGCCAGAACTCACATTTCTTCAGCTTGGCATATAGCTTGTTGTCACGAAGTCTTTGAAGTACCAGCTTCAAATAGTGCTCATGATCTTCACAGCTTTTGGAATAGATGAGGATGTCATCAATAAAGACAACAACGAACTTATCCAAATATTCCTTGAACACGCGGTTCATCATATCCATGAAAGCAGCAGGAGCATTAGTCAATCCAAAAGACATAACTAAAAATTCATAATGCCCGTACCGAGTTCTGAAGGCAGTCTTTGGAATATCCTCAGTTTTAATCTTCAACTTATGATATCCAGAACAAAGATCAATCTTTGAAAAGAATTGTGCTCCTTGTAACTGGTTAAATAGGTTATCAATTCGAGGTAGTGGATACCTATTCTTGATGGTGATATTGTTTAATTCTCGGTAGTCAATACAAAGTCGCATACTCCCGTCTTTCTTCTTTACGAATAAAACAGGAGCACCCCAAGGTAATTTGGACACACCCCAACTGTCTTTTCCACAACTGAAACACACCTTGGAAGGTTGTGAACAATTTGGACTTATGTGTCCCTCCTCTCCGCATCTGTAGCATCTAATCGGCGGTCGTTCTCCTCCTCTAGAATTTGTTACTAGTGCTGGTGCTGCTGCTGATGTCTTCCCGTCATCGTTGAATCTCCTCTTTTTGAAATTTCCACTTGACTCACCTTTCCTATTATCATGGACACGATTACCACCAGAGTGGTAACCACTTTTGTCCGTATTTTTCCCTCCCCGCTGGTTATCATTGCTCCGATGACTGTTGTCATAGGTATGACCCTGGTTGTGGTCCCTCGGTTGAACATACTCATTATCTCGCTCTAATAATTGAGCCCTGTTGACAACATCTGAATATAGAGAAAATTTGTGAGAGATAAGGTATTAACGAATTTTGGGTTTTAGACCTCTCAGAAACATCCGCGTCATACGTTCCTCACTCTCTACTAAATGAGGTGAACACGGATAACTCCGAACTTCGCCTCGTCTTTGGGACACCTTTGTCGTGTTGTTTCGTTCGGTCTAATAAATTCTACCTCCTTCATATGACGAATACTTTCAGGAAAGTACTTGTCATTAAACAGTTTCTGAAATATTTCCCAAGACATGTTGAGTGCGGCTAGCTGGGTACGCTTCACAGATTCCCACCAGTAATCTACCTCACCACGGAACATAAAGGTGGCGAATGAACCTTTTGTTCTTCCGTGCATCCCAAGACATCGAATATCTTGGTAATTTGTTTGACCCACATTTCCGCCTTAATCAGATCCGGCTTTCCCCAGAACTCTGGTGGTCCCAACTCCTTGAACTGTTTGGGTTTGTGATAAAGCTGCGCGTTCTTATCATTTTCACCGTATTTTGTACACGAGTCTCCTAAATTCGATTTTGCATGAACTGCAAAAAGCTTCTAAACATCCCATCATTCATCGTTTGCTCGGTAGTGTTGTTTACAGGAGGAATATTGCCTTCATGTTGCACGTTCTCTTGGTTGGTGATTGAAGGTGTCTCCACGGTCTCATACACTCCATTGTTAACGTAGAGCTCAACTAGACCAGTAAAGAATATTATGACTAAAATAATATATAACAAATTATCCTTAGTCTTCAACAGGGAAAAATCTGATAGAATATAATAGACAACAAGTTTTAGATCAACAACTGCAGCGGAAATAACAATTCATTAGAAGAGTTAAGTAGAGAATGAAATCTACTATCATCTATGAATTTAAAAGTCCATCATCAATATTTTATCTCTGTAATATCAATTAATATACATCTTGAATCAAATATTCATCTTTACACTACGGGCCAAAGATATTCATTTGTATCACCAGTTGGTCATGTTCATCTCAACACCTATTCATCTTTGCACTACGAGCCAAAGATATTCATCAGTTAATCATTCATCTTTGCACTACATGCCAAAGATATTCAGTAATATCATCATTTAGGACTGAGGATGATGAAAAATATGTTAAAGAAAATGAATCTAGTGAGACAAAAGGATAAATATTAGGGATTCATACTACAGTTTATCCAAGTTCAAAAATACTCCATAATAATTAATTGTGGAGCATAATTCAAAAATAAAGATCAAAACATGGATAAAATCAAATATAGTAACCACAATAGACAACTTGGACAAAGAAAGAAAAATTTATTTTTCTGTGAATAGTGTCGTATTCGTGAATAGTGTCGTAAATGTGAATAGTAACTCTGACATGAAAAAGATAGAAATTTCACAAGAAAATTATACCAATATTTTGGTATAATGATATTGAAAGAATAACATCATTTACGAAGAAAATAACATCCCTTACCTCAAAAAACAGTATTTTTGACTGGAAAATCGGATGAAATATTGAAGGAATTTGCACTGAATAGCAACTCTCAAAGTATCTAAATACTCACAAAATACGCTCGATAATATATATAGAGAGAAAACGTGTCTCTGGTGTGATTTTCAATTCTAACTAAGCACCTTATTTATAGGAAAATGCTAGAACGCCAAAGGAGACTAAATTAATAAAATTATATATATATATATATATATATATTCCTCTTTCTACGCACGCCAGCCAAGACCAGCCCTCCACCTTTGAAAAAAAAAATTCCAGCACATGTTTTCAAAAAAAACAAAAGTGGGTCCTACCCATAATTTTAATAAAAACATTTAATTTCCAAAACTTCAATAATTCATAATAAATAGCCCTTTTATTAGAAAAATACGAATTTAATATCCATTCCATAGAAAATTAAATTCTCTACAACTTTATAGCTTTAAGTTTTTCCAAATTCCAAACGAAAAATTCCCGAAATCCACATACGGACAATTTTTAATACCTCCATTCCGATAAAATACTGATAAAACACCTCAATATTAATTTTTTTCATTTATATCCATATAAAATAAATATATCCTTCATTTATATCCACATAAAATAAATATATCCCTATCATATAAATTAATAATTAAGTATTCACAAATAATATTACAGAATCACAATTATGACAACCAGATCGTTCCTAGGAAAGAGGGGGCTTTTCGATAAGGATTTCTCCTTACTGGCGCGCAATTAGGTGACCCAACCTCTTTCCTTAGACAGAACTTCCTTAGACATTGCCAATAATGCTATCTAATAATATTTTTCAAATAATATGAATTATTGATCTGATAATGGGAAATACTGTGCAGTGACAATTATTGAAACAACAATAATATAAAATATCAACGTAACAATTATTGAATAAATAAAATAAAATATTGAACATTAATTACTGTAAACAATTATTGAGTAGTGCCTTCTTACGTAAGAATCAATAATCCAACAATATCATGTAATATCGTGTCTCTCTCTTTCATGAATTAACTACGCATATTCTTCGTACTTTAACCACCGGGTATTCCAACAAGTGTTAATGATGAATAATTTACGTCGTTATTTATAAAACTCAAACTTGTCATTTTCTTCATCGTACTTTTTTCGTTATGGGGCCCACAAATGGTTATACTGGCAAATGCATACGAATATTCCACGACCAAACGAATATTCCCCGATAACAATGAATATTTTATAACCACTTGTTTATTTTACAAAATTTGCACATTTCACCCATAACCAAAGCATTATATCAAATTAACTTCTTATTATTTCTAGATAATGAATAAAGAAAATTCAATTTTATTTATTAAAAAGTTGGGGTCTTACACTTTATCTCTTACTTATTCTCTCCAAATATATGCAATAATTAATAAGATTATTTTTCTACACTTTACTAAAGTTTTATAACACGTTATCAGCACGAAGCTCTAACCAATTGAGACGATGGCAAACTTGGCAAAAATAGATTTTTCTATTTTGAAAATCTTTGGAGACAACTATTTGGCTTGGGCACTTGATGCAGAATTACACCTTAGTGCAAATGAGTTAGAAAAGACCATTGAATCAAGAAATATAGCAACTTCGGCACAAAATGCAAAAGCCATAATTTTTCTTTGTCACCATATTGATGAAGGATTAAAGACTAAGTATTAATAGTCAAAGATCTTTTATCTTTATAGATACAACTAAAGGAAAGATTTGACCACCAAAAATTGGTTGTTCTCCCTAATGCCAAATTTGAGTGGCTTAATTTAAGGCTACAAGATTACAAATCAATTACGGAGTATAGTTCC
Source organism: Panax ginseng (assembly GCA_020205605.1). Classification (NCBI taxonomy): domain Eukaryota; kingdom Viridiplantae; phylum Streptophyta; class Magnoliopsida; order Apiales; family Araliaceae; genus Panax; species Panax ginseng. The sequence goes on along the minus strand of CM035134.1, from coordinate 130,273,250 downwards.
AATGTTTATAGAATAACCTCTAGTTTGGCTTTGTGTGGAGATCCAATTTCTGAAACCCAAATGTTAGAAAAAACGCTCTCAACTTTTCATCCCACCAACATAATTCTGTCACAACAATATAAACAAAGTAAGTTCACAAAATTCAGTGAGTTATTGTCTACCCTCCTTGTTGCAGAAAAGAATAATGAATTGTTGTTGAAAAACCATCAAGTACGGCCAACGGGTGCTACCCCATTGCCAGATATTAACAACACGTCATTCCAGCAGAATAAACGTGACAATAGATGGCCATATAATAAGAAGCCTTGGGGACGAAAGAATAAATGAGGCCATCATAACAACAAATTCCAGAACCGCGATAATTCAGGCCACCAGAAGTGGCAAGTGTTTGGGTCGGGTAAAAATAAAGAAAATACGACACAGATAAAGAACAAACCAGATGTTTGTTTTAGGTGTGGGATGAAAGGGCATTGGTCGCGTACCTGTCGTACGCCGAGGCATTTCGTTAATTTATTCCAAGAGTCTCAAAAGAACAAAGTAATGGAGGCAGGAACAAACTTTGTTAATCATCAATTGAATATTGTTAATGTTCCACCAATGACCAATAATGAGAAAAATGTTGTTGATATTACTGAACCTTCTGAAAGTATCTTTTGGGATATCGATTAATTTTTTATTTTAATTAAACACCATGCATGTATAATATTATTAGTTTTCATTCTATACGTGGTATGTGTTTCTCATGAATAAAATTATAAATGAAATGTAACTTTTCTTGTTTTTATATGTGTCAGACCATCTTTAATGGATATGGAAGATATATGTTTAGCAGACAGTGCAACAACTCATACAATCCTTCAAAGTGAGAAATATTTTTCACAACTAATCAAAGCTAAAGGAAATGTAGGAACTATCTCTGGCACATCAAATTTAATCGAGGGATTTGAAAAAGCTAGTTTTATGCTACCAAATGAGACACAAGTTTTTATCAAAAATGCTCTATATTCTAGTAAATCAAGAAGAAATTTGCTTAGTTTTAAAGATATTCGACTAAATGGTTTTCACATTGAAACAACCAATGAAAATGATAATGAATATCTTCTCATCACTTCTACTATTTTTGGAAAAAAGAATATCCTAGAAAAACTTCATTCAATTTCTTCTGGATTATATACTATGAAAATTAGAGCAATTGAGTCGCATAATGTTATGATTCCAAGAATTATAGATCCCAAATCCTTTATGCTTTGGCATGAAAGACTCGGTCATCCAGGCAATTCTATGATGCGTCGTATTATTGAAAATTCTACTGGTCATCCTCTCAAAAATAAGAAGGTTTTTCATAGTAGTGAATTTTCTTGCGCTGCGTGTTCTCGAGGAAAATTAATTGTTCGACCATCACCAGTAAAAGTTTATAAAGAAGCCCCAAAATTCCTAGAGAGAATTCAAGGAGACATTTGTGGACCCATTCACATTGTCTGACCCATTTCGATATTTCATGGTTTTAATAGATGCTTCAACTAGATGGTTTCATGTTTGTCTTCTTTCTTCTCAAAATTTTGCCTTCTCAAAACTTCTTGCTCAAATAATCAAGTTACGGGCTCAGTTCTCGGATCATCCAATCAAGTCAATTCGACTTGATAACGGACCTGAATTTTCATTAATGACTTTTAATGATTTTTGTATGACTATTGGAATCTCCATTGAGCATTATGTTCCTCATATACATACACAAAATGGTTTAGTTAAATCTTTAATAAAAAGACTTCAACTAATTGCACGTCCATTAATGTTAAGGGCTAACTTACCTACCTTAGTTTGGGGTCATGCAATTTTTCACGCTGCAGCCATCATTCGAGTAAGACCAACGGCTCTTCATAAATTTTCTCCTCTACAGTTAGTTTTTGGATAGATACCCAATATATCATACTTTTGAGTTTTTGGAAGTGCAGTATATGTTCCTATTGCACCTCCACAAAGAACTAAAATGGGAGCCCAACGAAGAATAGGTATTTATGTTGCTTTTGATTCTCCTTCTATTATCAGATATCTTGAGCCTTTAACTGGAGATGTTTTTACTGCACGTTATGTAGATTGTCATTTTGATGAATTTTTATTTCCACCATTAGGAGGATGGAAAGTTTTAAATAAAAAACCCTCTGAAATATCATGGAATTCATCAGAATTAAATTCACTTGATCCTCGTACAGGACAATATAAAATTGAAGTTCAAAGAATTATTTATTTACAAAATATTGCAAATCAAATGCCAGATACATTTAATGATGCTAGAAAAATGATAAAGTCACATACACCTACAACGAATACTCCAGCAAGGATAGAAATACTTATTGAAAAATCAATTCCTGGAGAATTGACAAATAAGGTAATAGAAGAATCTAAACCACGCCAGAAGTGTGGAAGACCAATTGGTGCAAAAGACACTGTACCACGAAAATCAAAAGAAAATAAAGAAATCCTAGAAGGAATACCCACTCCAGAAGTAGCACTTATTTCAAGAGTGAGAATAACCCTAGAAGAGGTACAAAATCTCAGTGAAGGGATAAGAGATGAACACCAAGAGATCTCAATAAATTATGTACATGATGAGAAAATATGGGATCGAAGCAAAGTCATGATTAATGATATATTTGTTTTCTCTATAGCATCAAATATTACTTTGATTCCTGACACGGATCCTGAACCATAAAATGTGGAAGAATGTCAGAAAAAAAAAGATTGGCCAAAATAGAAAAATGTTATTCAAACTAAAATATAATCTCTATTGAAAAGAGAAGTATTTGAACCAGTAGTCCAAACACCGCTGGGTGTAATCCCGGTTGGAAACAAATGGGTATTTGTACGAAAGCGAAATGAGAAAAATGAAATTGTGAGATAAAAAGCCCGACTTGTAGCTCAAGGATTTTCATAAAAACCTGGTATTGATTATCAGGATACATACTCTCCAGTAATGGATGGAGTCACTTTTCGCTTTCTGAAAGGTATGGCAACCACAGAAGGTTTGGAAACACGTCTAATGGATGTTGTAACAACATACCTATATAGCTCACTTAACAGTGAGATTTACATGAGAATCCCTGAAGGATTTAAAATGGCTGAATCATAAAGGCCCCGTCACATATATTCAATCAAGTTACAACGCTCATTATATGGGTTACAACAGTCTGGTCGTATGTGGTATAATCGACTTAGTGATTATTTAATGAAAGATGGATATATAAATAATCAAGTATGTCCATGTGTTTTTATTAAGAAATCACAAAGTGAATTTACCATCATTGCTATATATGTGGATGATTTGAATCTTGTAGGTACTCCTGAAGAACTCACAAGAACTACTACTTATTTAAAAGATGAATTTGAAATGAAAGATCTTGGAAAGACAAAATTCTGTTTGGGAATACAAGTGGAGCATTTAGCATCTGGAATTTTTGTTCATCAATCCACATATGCTAAAAAAAATCTCAGTCATTTTCATATGGATAAAGCTCATCCTTTGACTACCCCGATGGTTGTTCGATCTTTAGAAGTTGATAAAGATCCATTTCGGCCTAAGTGCAATAGGTGCTCTTATGTATCTTGCAAATTGTACACGACCTGATATTACTTTTGAAGTCAACTTGTTAGCAAGATACAGTTCTTTTCCAACTAAGAGACATTGGGATGGGATCAAACACATTTTGAGATACCTTCGTGGAAGTATAGATCTTGGGTTATTTTATCCAAGAGATTCAATGTCACGATTGGTTGGATATGCCGATGCAGGATACTTATCAGATCCACACAATAGAAGATCACAAACAGGTTATGTATTTATATATTGTGACACGCCTATATCCCGGAAATCCACAAAGCAAACCATGACAACTACATCTTCAAATCACTCGAGATTCTCGCTATATACATGAAAGCAAGCAAGAAAAGAGTGTGTTTGGTTGAGATCAATTATTCAAAGATATTCAAAAATCATACGGATTACCATCAATCAAAGACATTCCTACAATTCTGTTTGAGGATAACTGTAACAACCCAATATTTTCTATACAAATAAATTAGAAATTTTGCGTATAAATTTTTTATTATTATTTTATTTTAATATGGTGTATTATGTCAACCCTAGCTTACTGTGGGAAACCCTAATTTGACACTCAGTTGTGAGTTTAAGTCTGTTATATAACTGTGTTATATGATTTATGATTAACCATAATTAACATTTAGATTTATTAATTTCTTGAAAACCTAATTACCAAAATTATAAACCCTAATTGCTAAATTAGCAAGGATAATTATTATATTATAATAACCCTAATGTCCATGTATGATTAGAACCCCAATCAAATTAAGAAAACCCTAATTATAAATTTTGCAAACTAATTATATTTATTTTAAACCCTAAATAGACAACTTGGGTAACATATATTAAAATTGTTGGGCTATGATTACTAAATGGCCCAAAAAAACAATTATGGGAGAAGCCCAAAAAGAAATCAATTCAAGCCCAAGCTTAGTCCACATAACCAAGGGTATTTTAGACCTTTTGATTTATCTAATTTATGCATTAAAATAATAGCTAAATAAAGAATTAGAGAGTGTATACATGGCTGGCCACAATAGGCCTTTTAAGGCAACAAATTAGGCTAATCAAGTTTCCTTAAATAGCTAATGACTTTACTTTCTTACAAAAGTACAATGTTGTTAACATCTCATTGGTGGAAATCTCACTAAGCATACTTAAGAACAAGATAAGGAATTTTATCCAAGGGACAACAAGAATGTGGAGGATAATAGCTCAATCCCACAATTGCTAGACCTCTATAAATAGATTGAGAGAGAGAGAAATCCCTTGCTAGCTCATTTTGTGCACACACCCTCAACCAATCTCTCTCAACTCATAACCTTCAAAATTTATTAGTAAACCAGTCCCAAATCAAAGCCCCACGTCTACCATTAACAAATCACAAGATCAGAATCAAGAAATCAAAGTTTAAAGGTATAAAACCCTAGCTTGATTTCTGTCCATTAATCTGTAGTTAAATGTTAGAATTTTTGTGTTAAATGTGTTGTTAGTAGTGTCTAATGATGATCTGGGTTGCTAGATGTTAGATCCATAACATCTAGAGGCTCGGATTTGAAGATCTTCAAAATCTGGAAAAAGTTTGTTCTGTGGTCTGACAACGAATGTCAGTGGCCACAGATCTTTGGTCGTTTATGCTTTTTGTTATTTTTAAGTTTGTAGTTGTAGTATGATATGTGATCTTTAACCTGGAACAAGAATCAAGTTCATATCTTAAACAGGTTGCAAGATAATCAAGGTCAAAAGTTGTTGACCGGCCATGATCGGACGCTTCGGGTAACCCGTAAACCCACCGTAAAACTACCGACAACGTTTTAAATCGACTAGATCTTGCTTCTGTTTATTGTATTGTTGTTGTTGTTTTATCTAAATGGTAGTTAGATATGTGTAGTATATGTTCATACCATAATAACATTTAAAGGATAGACTGATTGGACATAGCAGCCGGTCAAACAAGCCAAGACGAACACATTCTCTATTTTCTGGGTAACCCAGAAAACGTATGAATGTGTTGCCTGACATGGTTTGGAATTGGGACCTTTTCTCGCTCATTCAGGTTGTTGTTAGATCGATGTTATGTAATAGAGTTGTAGCCTTACATGTTGTCTACAACCTGGAAGTCTTAGATCACGAAAATATTATACGATTAGAGTGTAGTGGAGGCTCAAAGTGTGATTTTCGACCGTTTCTTCATTTTCGGGTAACCCGTAAAATGAAGAACGACCTCTCAACTACACTACTTTAGGCCCTTAGATCTCTTTCGTTATGCATGATTTGATTATGGTTGTTGTTGGGTCTTGTAGTGGTGCATTTGTACTACATGATCTGATCAACAACGAGTCCAAAAACACCTTGTGTAATGAATGATTAACGGTCAAACATGGTCCCTCGAAACTGTGTATGGTGTTCTGGGTTTGCATGATGAACATGAAGAACACCTATAGGTGGTCTTTAGCGACAGTTTATTTATAAAAATTATATTTTCATTAAATAATTATAGAAAATTAGTTTTTAATTATTAAAAATGCATAATAAATTATTAAAAATTATTTTAAGGTCAAGAAAATTATATTTTAATTATTTTGGATATATTTCACAAATATTTAATATTTTTGGAATATTAAAGGTATTTAATTTATTTAATAATTATATTAAATAAATTATTTAAAATGATTTTAATACTTGAAAAATCATTTAAAATTATATTATGGTATAAGAAAATATTTTATTATTTTTAATGACTTTTAATATTTTATGATGAATTTCATTAATTAATTAATATTAATGATATTTTAGTTATTTAATAAATGGATTAAAAATAATTTTATTATATTAAAAATCATTTTAAATAATAATAGGGTATTTAAAGATATTTTAAGTTATAAAATATAACTTTTAATATTTAAAGGATAATTTCATTAATAATTTAATATTAATGATATTTATTTACCATTAATGATATTAAATTTATTTAATAATTATATTAAATAAATAGTTTAAAAATGGTTTTATTAATTTAAAAAATTATTTAAAAAGGATATAAGTGAATTAAAAATATTTTAAGTTATAATTAATGACTTTTAATATTGGATAAATAGTACATTAATATTTTAATATTAATGGTAATTATTTAAAATAATTTTAAATATTTTAAAAATTATTTAAGGGTAATATTAATACTTTAAAAATATTCTAAGTTATTATAAATAACTTTAATATTTTGACAATGGTTTCATTAATAGTTTAATATTAATTAAGTATTAATGATAATAGAATGTTTGATGTTTAACTCATTTGATGATGATTAGGTGTTTGAAAATTTATGATAAATTATAATAAATGTTTATTGAGTCATTTAAAATAATATGACTGATATTTACAGATATTGAGTTACAGAATAGAGTCTTAGACTCGATGATTACCCGATAAAGCTGTCGATACACTGACATATTTTAGGAATTGAACTGGACTTAGATATTTTGATTGTATTAATGTTTGTTTGTGATCCAATGACTGTTGAATATGTGTGACAATGTGATTAGGTTATGTCGATCGCGAAATGCAAAGATTACTATGTGTTATAGTATATTGTTCTAATCGAACGAATGACTTGATTAATGATAGGTGATTACATAAAAGATAAAACTAAGTTTCGTATTGTAAGCAGCGCATCAGGCAAGTATCCTACCTTTGCATTTTATTTATGCAATGGACATGAGTAAGAATGTTTCAGAATTATATTATTATTGTACAGATTAATAACCATATATTATATATGCTCATTGATTATCAACATGTTAGTATATGGTAATTCAGATATATATTCTGCTCGTTAATTTTATAAGATGATTATACAAGTGTCCCCACTTGAATAATCATTGCGATTAACCACATGTTGATACACCTTGTCAATTACCCGTATATATATATATATATATATATATATATATATATATATATATATATGTTGAATTATAGATTATTGTTGAATAAGATAAAACCTTTGGTTTGGAACCCCAAGCGGTATGAACATCCCGCTCACGACACAAAATTTTTATGTGCCCAAAGTAACCGGAGTGAACGATAATATCGTTCTTGTTATGTAGTAGTATAGATCAACACAGGTACAACAAGTGATCACCCGTGTAAGTTATGATTAATTTACATAAATGAAGTTGCTTTTAACCTTTTCGAAAATGAAAAAACAATGTTCATAATATGTCACTTTAACCATATTTATAGTCAATACGTAGTTTCAAAAATTTGAAAGAGGGTTGTTATGTTATTATTATCGGTTCAGATTACTTCACAATTATTGATTTGTTGTAGAAGGGTAGTATAAAGAAAACATTTAAATTCTTTTCAATTATATATATATATATATATATATATATATATATATACTACTTGCTGAGCACTCAAATGCTCATCCTTGCTTAATTTAAATATTTTCAGCAGTGTGAATAATCTGAAGGCTCTGCTAGAAACAAAGGAAATGGAAATGTTGCTGAATGATTTCAATGATATCTTATGTAATAGTTTAATATTATTAAGACAATGTTATATATTTATTATCATGTATTGTAAGGAATGATTAAAGGTTACGTACTTGGGAGCTAGACTTTGATAATTATGTAAATTAAGTTTAATATTTATATTATTGTTATTAGTATTAGTATTATTCCGGTCATAGAACTGGTATCGTGAAGCACTGAATTCGGGTTTCAAGTACCCGAGTTTGGGGGCTTTATAATAACGCTGCATGCATTGCTCAACTTAGAGGAGGGTACATTAAGGGAGATAGAACAAAATATATTTCACCTAAATTCTTCTTCACACATGAGCTACAAAAGAAGGGTGATATAGATGTGCATCAAATTCGATCATGTGATAATCTAGCTGACTTATTCACAAAGTCGCTACCAAATGTAACGTTTGCAAAATTTCAGAAAAAGATCGGAATGTGTCGACTGAAAGACTTATGACAACATTTCATCAAGAAGTAATGAATTCCTTTTGAGGGGAAGACTGTACTCTTTTTCCTTAGTCACGGTTTTTATCCCAATGGGTTTTTCCTGACAAGGTTTTAACGAGGCAGTCAATTAAGATATTTATGTAAAAGATATGTACTATTTTTTCCTTCGTTAAGTTTTTTCCACTGGATTTTCTTAACAAAGTTTTTAATGAGACCTAATCTTCTATCGTAAGAAATTAGGGGAAGTGTTATAAAGTGATTCACTCCTCAGGAGGGTTCTCTCCCCTTTCCCTTCTTCTCTTTTCCCGTGAACCATTTTTTCCTCATCCGTGAATTTCAGCATTGCCTATATAAGGCAATGATACTGAAGAAAAATATAGAACTTCTCTTGATTGTTTCTCTCTCTTTATTTGTTACTTATTCTCTCCATATATATGCAATAATTAATAAGAATATCTTTCTACACTTTTCTAAAGTTTTATAACATTTAGTCTATTATTGTTATAATTAATAAATTAATATACAATAATTTTATAACAGAACCCATGCCAAATCAGCTAGTTAGTATAAAAAATTAAAATTACTGATCACTTTATAAATTTTATAAGATTATTAAATATAAATTAAAAATTTTATTTATTCTCTTTTTTCTCTTTACCTATTTTTCTTAAGCTTAAATATGAATTAGTACCCTAAACTATATGTCATATTCCACTTCGGTGATTCACCTTTTAATTTTGTCAATTAGATGATTGAACTATTAATTTTTTTCAATTACAACAAATTGAACCTGCCACGTTAAAAATTACTGACGTGGCATGACCACGTGGCAATACAGTATTTATGTATTAAAAGAAGGCTGATGTTTAAATTATATTATTGACTTTAAAAGATCAAAAAAGTAATATAACATTTTAGATTAACTTAAACTAAATTTAAACAAAAATAAAACCCAAATCAGATCTAGCAAACAATTTCATACGATTTCATCTTCCTCCATCACACTTACTCCATCATCACCACCACCTAACCTATTCTCGGTACATCACCACCCAATTGATCGGTTAGTCACCTCCGAGAACCTTCTCACCGCCTCCGTCGTAGCTCTTTGGCGTCAATCACCTTCACGTCTCCGCCGTGGCTTAGCCGGAATAGACAGTTACCGTCTGCCTCCACGTGCTTAGCCAGAACACCATCGAGTCCTCATGCCACAGGACCCCTTTCGTTTGGAGTCTCTGTAAATTGTTTCTTTGTCGGAGTCTCTGTAAATTGTTTCTTTGTCGATCTTCTAAGCCGGACACGAACACGTTTTCCCAGGTGGAACTGGGGGCGGTAACAGCGGCGGCGGTGAGAAAGTTCGAACCGATTAATTGATTTGTCTAAGAATTTGTTATGGCCAAATCCGAGGGCTAAATAGATTTAAGAATTTGCGGCAACAGGATGTTTATGTTTGGGTCGGTGAAGTTCAAGTCGGAGATGGAGGAGGTGGTGGCTATGGAGGTCGCCGAAAAAGTGGTGGCAGTGGTGGTGTGTTGATTGTTAGTCGCCATTGTTGATTGCAGAATGTCTGTGTAGAGATTTGTTTTATTTAAAGGATAATAAAATTTGATTGCAGAATGTCTGTTTCTCTTTCGAAGTTCCTCAAATCATATACTTATAATTCTTTCGAAACCTTAGTTGTTCTGCAACGGCCATCTCATTCACTTAATTTCTTGTTCTTGCATTCTTTGATCCTGACTTCTTCGCCCATAAAATAATTCGATTCTTGTAATACATTTTTGTTTTTAAATCACTTTTCTTGATCAACTTTTCGTATTTTCCCCCTTGTTTTGTGTAAGTAATTTTTGTTCTATAATTTGATCGATTTGAGGCGTGTGATTACCTGAATTTGCAGAGGAAGTGAAGAAGAATAAGTTTGGAGAGAGAGAGAAGACAAGTGTTAAGTTTTGTTAGGGTTCTAATGGAGATGATAATTGGCAGAAGGCGATTTTACCCTTGAATGTTTTAATAACAAAATAAATTATTTTTTTTACCCAGAGTTATATCCCACCCAAACAGTCACGTCAGCAATTTCGGATGTGACAAACTTAATTGAATGAAATTAAAAAAAATTAATAGTTCAATCATCTAATTGATAAAATTAAAAGGTGAATAATTGAAATGAAATATGAACTATAATTTAGGCTACTAAATTATATTTAAGAGTAATATGTTTTAGTATATTTATACTTAGCAACAGGTTAATAATAGTCAATAGATATATTATAGTTTGTAAATTTTTAGTATAGGTAATAGAAAACTCAAACCGATCTCTCATACCAGCCAACCACAAAGCTGCAAAATTTATTACCTCCATTGTTACCGGCAAGGGAATCACCCCACGGCGGCGATTAATGGCGGATGTCAACCCCAGCAATTGGACCATATAAGGCACAGCTAGTACCTAGTAAGGTTTGGACACTACCTCACTTTCTTCACCAACTAAATAATAGAAATAAATGGGGGAGGCAGATTCATACCGTGAAGTAAAGCCGTCGGATCTCCTGAACCAATTGGAATTTATTTTGGAATCTGATTCTTTAATGTAAGTCACTTTTCTTCTTCAACTCCATAGCTGTATATAATGCAATTGCTGAGAAGGTGTTTGTTAAAATGTCCAACTGAACTTTAGAAATGGTCTTTTCGTTTGGAAGGAATGGGAGGATGGGCGACTCACTTATTGGTTGTCTTTTGTGTGATTTTATGGGTTCATGAAGTTAGTAAAATTTAGTATTCGTATTTTTTTGTCTGAAAATTTGAAATCCTTTAAGCCTGCTTCTAACATGTAGATTATTTATCTATTTTTATAATGTTCCATTTTTGCATTAAGATGTCCATTTTATAGAGGCCTTTCTTGCTTGATTGTTTATTATTAGAAATTATGAAAATGTCAACAATTAGTGTAGCAAATTTACAACTTTCAGTTAGAAGCTTTCCACATGTAAAAGGAAAAGAGAGCATGTTGGAACCTGTTTAATTTAACTTTTTAAGTTAAGAGAAAAGTAAATATCAGTCTTATTTTTTTTCTCGATTACCAATAAATCCGATTAACTTTGTTATAATTTTTTATGATTGCTTCCATTAGTTTTTTTTAAATATTTTTTTAATATTAGAAGAACAAAGAAGAGGGGATAAGGAGCCCACCCACTCAATAACAAGTGGAAAAAATAAAAGATAATGCTAAAATGAAGCAGCCCAAGCTAAAAAAGAAAAGGGATCCTATCTCGCGGCAAAGAAACGATCATTCGAAAGTGTCTAAGCCAGGCCTCTGAACCGAGTTAACAACAAATCCTTCATCAACACAGGACACACCTTCACCTCCCTCAACACAACAAATATAGGGTTTTACAAAGCCCAAGCAACATGACTATGTAAAGATAAATGAGAAAGTGTCTAAGCATTTTTCTTACAAATAACCAGTGTTCTAAAAATCAGTAGGCGGATCTAGGCGGCAAAGGGGGCACCTAGCGCCTAGGTGGATCTGACTACCTCTTCATTTCCTAACTACAAGAAATCCGAGTGAGTCTGTATGGCATCTCTTTTATTGTTCTCTCGTAACTATTTATTAGTGGGCCGACCAAATTGAAACTTTTCTCTCTAATTTTTTGCTTCTTAGTGACGAGAGAGTTTTCTTACATATGAAGTACAGAAAATTGTACATTTGAAAGCATACTAGTTTTGTTGATTGTATGGTCAATGGTCTAGTCATTGATTTATAATATATAAACTTTATGAGTCCAGTACCTTTTTTTTCCCTTTTCAAATTCAATGCTTCCAAATATTAAAAAAAACGCAGATTATTGCATCTCTGCAATAGTAGATAGTATATGTACATCTTAAACTTATCTTCTTTTATCATACCTTAACATGCCATTGATTTCCTTCATTATTTTTTGCGGCGTCAGTCCTTGGTAGGTATAAGTTTGATAAATGCAGTATCTAATTTATCCTCTGAAAAATTGCTCTATCCATTTTTTTTTACAAATTTGTATTTTTAATCATTTCCTTACGTAGATAGTTCTTTTCACTTGCATCCAGTAATGAAGTGGGGTTCATTCATCCATCTCAGTTTGTTGCACTGAGTGCAGAGGCTGGTACTCCCCTCCTTTCATCTCTCAGAACTGTCCTTCAACCTGAAGATGAGAGTATTAAATTAAAACTATCAGAAACCGCTCCTTCAAATTTGGTTTTCTGGAGTAGAGACCATAAGCTGGGAATCTCAACTGAGGCTCTTCTTCCATTATATAATGCCGCTAAACATGCATTTATGGATGCAGTGGGACGTTATAAAAATTGCAACTTGCATGTACAGAAAGAGGAATCTGGAGAGGAAAATGTGTCAAGCCACTCTTCATGTTTCCAGCACATCACTGAAAGTGAAGTCATGAATCATAGTAGGGCACTTTTGCTGCTAAGCTGTGATTTTGGCACTGCATGGAATATCAGGTTTCTTTCATTTATATCTTGTTCATGCCTATACTTTTGTTCTCTAAATTCGTAACGCTTTTTAGTTGTTGCTGACTTCCTTTGTTTAAGTCTAATGTTTAACTATCTCGAAAGCTCTAATGGAGTGTTTCTTCTCACATGTAGTTTCGTGTCTCTTGTAGTTGGGCTTTCAGTCCAGTATCATTCTATTGTTTAACTCTCTACTTACTGAAACATGACCTTTTGTCTTGCAATCAGCTACTCTAGATTCTACAAACAATATTTTCCATGCTCTGTGAGGGTTTCCTTCTTGTTTGTGTAAAAAGAACCTTGAGTTATTAATTTGGAATACCTTGTTATTCCCAAGCACATCAGGACCTCTGGGGAAGTGGAGATGCTTCAATACAGATCTTTTAAAGAATAAAATGTAAAAAGCAATATTCTAAATTATATTATCTGAGCACAATATAATTTCCCACCGCATACCATTAGCAAGTATATTTCCTCCGGTGTTCTAAAAATCGTTAAGCGGACCTAGGTGGCGGAGGGACTGACTAACGCGTGTTTTCCTAGGCGACCTAGGCGTTTTCATAGGCGATCTCATTTATTTATTTTTGGCAAAAAACACCTTTACCCCACTATGGTCGTCAAGTTGTAAGCATTGAGCCATTGTACTTTAAAAAAATGCAATTGACCCACTGTGTTTTTTAAACATTTAAAATCAAGCCATTCCGTCAAATTTAGTGGATGTCTGTTTATTTATTTCTTACATGGCATTTTAAAAAAAAAAATTCAAGAAAATGACGTGAATCAAATAAGCAGACACTTGGATATGGTATGCAAATGCTAAAAATGAGGTAGAAAATATTTATTATATGTATAGTATTAAAATAATAAAAAAAGTTAAAATATGTATAAACTTAAAATAATAAGATAAAAACAAATCTTCACTCCCTATAAACATTTCTTCACAGCCGATCTAAACAAAATCATCATTCCCTATAATTTTCTCATAGCATACATACATAAGTTTGGGGTTCTTCTTCACATCCGTTCAAAAAAAATGAGCTTGGCATAAGGGTTTTCAGATAAAAAGCTACGATCTTGTTGCCCCTTTTGGTGTCGAGTAATAGAACATCGCAACTCCACTAGCTTGTCGTCGTCCCATTTTTTGACTTGGTCGTCGGCGAAGGAGGAAAGAAGGCAAATTTGGCGGCCAACTGAGAAATAAAACACCCCATTAACCACCACCCCAAGATTGCCCCTGGAGACCCAACTCATGAATGCATATGTATATATCTACATATATATTTATACACCCCAATATTATATAAGCACAGAGAGAAAATGGTGTCTGTACTTTGCACTAGATGGGTGAGATTTTAGAGAGAGAAAGATGGATTTTGTGGGTTTGTGTTAAGTTATGGGTAAATGAGGTTAGTTTCAATGGGTATTGAAAATGAGAAAGGGGTGAGATTTCTAGGGTTTTGGCGAGTTTTTGTTTGGCTACATTTGTGTAAAGTGGGTGAGCTCATGAACACAGAATATTGAAATCCCAATCGATCTCCCCTGCTCTCGAAGAATTTCTGGGCACAAATCTGAGAACATATCAAACTCATCTGTTGCTACTCCTAGATTTGAGAATTTTTGGACTGGTGGGTTTTTGTTTTTGAAGATCTGATGAGATTTAGAAAATTAGAGGGGATTGAATTGATCATTGGGTTTGAAAAAGTGGTTTGAATTGATCTGAGAGATTGTTGGGTTTGAAAAAGTGATGAGATTTAGAAAATTGCTACTCCATTATGAGTTTTGTACTTAAGAAGCTGATCTATGCAAGTAATTTGAATTGATTTTGTGGGTTGAAGATGAAGAAGAGGAGAGAGAATTTGTTGGGTTGTAGATGAATAAGAGGAAAGAGAGAAAAATCCATGTTGGAAGCCATATCAACATTTTATTGTTTTTTCATTTTTTTTAAAAGCCAAGTATGAAAATAGAAGAAAGATTTTAACTTCCGTCCAATTTTTTGGACGGAATGGCCCGATTTTAAATTTAAAAAAAACACAGTGGGCCAATTGCATTTTTTTAAAGTACAAGGCTCAATGCTTACAACTCGACGACCACAAGGGTAAAGGTTGTTTTTTGCCATTTATTTTTCTAGTGTATATACTTGTTATATTATACAAAATATATAGTATATGTACTTTTTTTTTTTAATTTTAAATGAAACATTACCAAAAAAACAATCTTTTATGGCCTAACAAATTCATTCAAGTATCGTAGAGCTTAAAAATAGAGCTTCAAAGTAGAGGTTTGATTCTTCTTAGACGGGATCCTAGGTGGGGATTTTTAGAATATTGATTTCCTCCTAATTTAAAAAGATGCAAACTTTAGTCACATGGAGGTGATACCGTAAGACTTACAATTATTAAGGACCATATAATTTTATTACTATTAGGTGTCCGACTTTAGTCTCTTGTTTTTATTATTTAATCATTTTACCTTAGAATTTATAATTTTTATTTATTAACCACCATTTCAATATATACTGTTGAATTAAGGAATACTTTTCCCTATGGCTTCATGACAGTAATTAACACTAATACTTTTAACTAACACAAACTTCAAAAGTTTTTCTTACTAGTACAAGGTGTCTGTGACAAGAAGTTAATAGGCCTCGATATAGGTACAGGCCTCGATATAGTGATTCTCTAGCCTTGGGAAATGGCACCGGAAAGCCTAATGGGCATGTGAGGGAAATTTATTAACTGCATTCATAGTTCCTATTTGCTAAGATGTAGTCAAACTCTTTTACTTTTGAGATATAGTAGCACCCACTCTATTATGATGCATTGTTTATACCATACAGGAAGCTAATTGTCTCAAAGGAGCCACATCTTACAAGACTTATGGATGAACTTCTTTTGTCAGAGCTGGTTCTGTCATATTCATCAAAAAGTGAACGCACTTGGAGCCATAGGTAATATAGTGAGAGAGGTTTCTTTCTATTTATGAAGTCAAATTAGAGATTTATGTGTATTAATGCAACTTTGTGACAAAATAAATTAGAACTTTGACTTCGTCAACACAAAAGGGTCAATCTTTCAATTTCTTAAATTTTTGTGTTTTTGGTACTTGGATTTTGCTATGCTTAGTTGTTCTAGATTAGTATATATGTTTATGATATATACTTTGAAATCTTTTTTAAATGATCAATTAAGCTTTCAGAGTGTTGATCGAGCCCAATTCTTATTTATGTCACTTGTTGATAGGCGATGGGTGATCAAGATGATTGCCGGAAAGGGTTCAAATCTGAAAGACATCGTGGAAAAAGAATCTGAGTTAGTGAAAAAAATAGCAGAGGTATACTTTTGGTTCAGTAACTGAACACATTAAATGTTTAAGTCTTATTGATTGTCATTTCAAGCTTTTCATTGCTGCATTTGTTGCATTTTTAGGCTTTCCTGTTGTTCCTAAAAGGAGTTGTAGTAATCCTCTTAGTTTACTTGAAATGATATAAGTTGCTTCCTTGAAATCTCTTTAAGAACAATTCAAGGTTCTATCTCTAGTCTCTACTTTCATTGGAATATCTTTCATTCGTTAACCTCAACTTTCTCTTGAAAAAGTATGAAGAGTTGGCATTGTATTATTTGCGCCATGTTCACTTGGAGTTGTTAGAAGTAGATCATGACTCAAAATCTAGTTCTTGTGTGGTACCAGGAATATGATAAATATGACATCATTTTCCTTACCTTCAAAGCATTTTAGATTCAAGGTCAATAGCTGCTCACTTAAGTCACTAAGCTAATATACTAATTTTCATCTCTTTCTTGAATAATCAACAGTAGACTGGGTGGATTACTCTTATAGGGAACTTGTAATGATCGCAACAATCGAACAATATTTGTAAATGAGATTATGTGAAAATTATTTAATAAAATGAGTTTTTATTAATAATTTGTGTTTTATGCGACTTGTGGTCATTATTTGATGGCGCTACGAATTATGTGCGCGTATTTGAGTTTTTAGAGGTTAAATGTGGAATTTTTTTTTTGAAAAAAAGACGTAAAAACACTATTCACGCTAAAAACGCAAACTCATTTTTTCGAAATTTCGAATTACGACATAGCGTTTATTCGAAAAAGGGGGATTGGTGGCGAATTTGATTTTTGAAAATCGAAAGTCGGTTTTTCAGCTAACCGAGTGAATTATGAAAAGTAACTGAAAAGGTTAGAAAACCTAACTAAATAAGAAATGTCTAACAAGAATCTAGTTGGACTAACTGAGCCTAAGTATTTCATGGCTTGGCTAGGAAAAGTCAAGGCTTGGCTAATTGAGCCAAGAGTGTAAGTCAAAAGCTAAGCTAAGTGTGAGAATGGCTTGGCGAAGTCTAAGCCAAGGGTTGAGCCAAGTGCAAGCTTGGAAGTGGCTTGGCTAGGAGGGAAGCCATGACTCAAGTCTTAGAAGGCAAATCTAAGACTTGGAGCCAAAGTTGCAAGTTTGGTAAGATAATTCACATGATGACTCATCTACGTAAATAAGATGATAAAGGAGCAAGGGGCATTTTGGCCACCAAAGGCCACAAGTGGCCGGATATAGAGAGCAAGGGGGGAGGGATGGTGACTAACAAGCTTAAGGTGGCAATGAGCATTAAATTGTTGCTTATCTTTTGCACCAACCCAAACCAAGTGTCATCTTTCCATTCAATAAGCCCACATGAGTTAGATTAACTCTAAAAGGAGGGTTAAGTGTAAGATGATTTGATTAAATCATCCAACACTTGGCTCATTTCATGGTTCAAGAGTTGCAAGCAAGATAAAGAAAGATAGAGCTAAAGAGAGAAAGACTAAAAACACTAGAAAGAGCAAGAGAAAGCTCAAGAACATAGAGAGAAATAAAGAGAGGGGCTGGACCTTAGAGGAAGAAAAGGAGAGTAAGGATCTTGGATAATCAAGCTTAAAAAGAAGAAGAAGAAGAAGAAAGAACTAAGA
Organism: Panax ginseng; assembly: GCA_020205605.1. Taxonomy (NCBI): domain Eukaryota; kingdom Viridiplantae; phylum Streptophyta; class Magnoliopsida; order Apiales; family Araliaceae; genus Panax; species Panax ginseng. The sequence continues at coordinate 130,255,228 of CM035134.1, read as the reverse complement.
AAGGTAAGAACACTAATTCATCTATTTTATCATTTTCTTTTAAAACTTTATAGTTTTTTAGAGAAGTGCTTTGTTGGTGGATGAATTATGTGTGTGAGATTATAGATCTTGGAAAGATAAGGTTTATGTGTTTTATAAGTGTTAAAACATCTTAAACAAGCATTACAAGTGAATCAAATGATAAAACTTAAGCCCAAACATGAGGATGGTTAAGCAAGACTGTAAATGGACTTTCATATTTATTGTCCATGCGTTGTTGTATGATTTGAAAAGATGAAATCATAGATATGTAAGTTGTGGAAATATTCTAAGTGGAATGGAGGAAAAATACGTTATGGTGAAATTTTTCGTAAAAGGGTGTCACTAAGGAAACCCTAGCTTGGTACTCTTTTTAAATCAAGTCTTCGGGTAGTTAATGTCTCTGGGAGATTATTTCTTTCAGGGAGATATGTGGTTTGGTGAATATGTGGGTCGTGGGCTCAAGTGAACAAGTTATGAAGTTTAGAAGATTTGTCGTTAAAACGTTTTTCGGTGAAAATGGCTCCCGTAAGGGTTTTGAGCCTAATTCCCGACAAGTTAGAGAATTGTGAAAATTCCGAGGGGAATTGAAGAATTTGTTGCAACTTACAAGGAAGAAATAGACGCAAGAATGAGTTCGTTCCAATATCGGACAAGTAATTTATGATGCTTCAATGTAGGCGTGTTGAAACTGTTCGAAACTGAAGATTTTTGAAAAACTAAGTTTTTGACCTATTTCCATTTTGCCCACCAGCGCCGGGGCGCCGGTATAGGCTTAATTGCAGCGCCGAGGCTAAATTGGACATAACTCTTTCATCCGAACTCCAATTGAGGTGATTCAAGAGCTTCAGAAAGCTAAGGAGTAGAACTGCAAATTTCATTCTTTAAGTTTTGAGAGTTGAGGTCGGGATTAAGGCCTAAAATGGGCATCTTTAGGACTGTTGTGCAATAGGAGGCAAACCGTGATGGTTTCTTTTGACCATTGTGGTGTCGGGCCATGTTTGACTAGTATTTTCGAGTTCTAAACATTGGACCTTGGAGATATATTCTAGAGAAATGTAAACCAAGTTTTGGTAGGTATATGGGATGCGTTACTCATACGCAATGGCGTATCGATTAGACATTCGGGATAGAGAAGTCAGGGGTACGACGTACGAACGTCGAAACTCCGAGTTGAATGTTAATAACTTAAATAGTATTTCGATTCTTATGAGACGGACATTATAAAACATGAAATAGAGTTAAAGTAAACCATGATTGACGTTTATACGTGGCTAATTGGTATGTTTATGTGCACTAAATGGGGATAAATCAACTTTTGGTACCTGTACTGGGACACGACTTACAATTTGGTACCCGACGTGAAAAAAGTTACAAACTGGTGATTGTACTCGAAAAATGTTGAAATCTGGTGCTTGTACTTTTCAATTTTTGAATAATTGTTAAAATTGATTCAACGGGAGAGACAACATACAGAGAGAGAAGCGAAGTCCACGCGAAGAAGATCCTCGATGTTTTGTTCAATCTTTCCTTGCCTCACACATTCGCACCATTGCTCCACAGTGGCACCGACTTGGGAACTTTGGTGTAATCCATTCATTTTTATTGCATGAACTACAATCTTCTTCCCCGATTTCATTTACGATTCCACTCCAAGACGAGCTCATCCTTTCAATTAAACACTGAAAACCCTTTAATAAATATATAGGAACCAGTAATCAATGGAGAATCGAGACAAGAAGAATGAGAGAAGAAGGACAGAAGAAGAGAACCCTAATTTTCAAACAGAATAAAGATGAAACCCTACTGTTTAACGGAGTGTAACATTTTTCGAGTACAATCACCAGTTTGTAACTTTTTTCACTCCGGGTACCAAATTGTAAGTCGTGTCCCTAATGTTTAACGGAGTGTAACATTTTTCGAGTACAATCACCAGTTTGTAAATTTTTTCACTTCGGGTACCAAATTGTAAGTCGTGTCCCAGTACAGGTACCAAAAATTGATTTATCCCGCACTAATTGTGTAGGACTGTTAAAGGGCGATTAACGCTAAAGTTGTCAAGACCGCTAAGGCAAGTATTCTAATAGTCATATTATTAGAATGTTAGTTTAATCTTCATTTGAATGTTAGTTTAAAGTATGTGGATGTATATTCTTATGAATAATCCTTATGTATGCTTCAGTTTACACAATGTTTAACGGTTGTGTAAACATTAGACTTATACACTCTTTGTTGGTTGTATAAGTGTTCAGCTATGCTATAATGCATCAAATGTTTAAAGCTTTGCTATAACGCATGAATTGCTCAAGTTTTCAAGTTTTGATATGCATGAACTGTTTAAGAAGTATGTCAATGTCATTTGTATCGGCTAGACACCTGTTAAAATCTTTCAATGATCTAGATATGATCATTTGAATTGTTCTCGAGTTTAAGTTTCCAAATCAATTTCTACTTGGTACGAAATCAGACTGAGAATGAACAACCCTAATATTGGGGAAAATGTTTTATGTGTCGACATGTAATGTCGAGTGACAGGAAGAACGCAAATTAAGTCGTTCGTCATGTAGTATTGTTCAATACAGGGTACAAGGGCTGATCACCCAACGTACTCATGAGTTAACACATTTACAGCGGAATAGCTGTTCAAACCTTTTCGAAATGAAAATGAAAGTTCGAGGCCTTATGACCGCTTAGCTAAAGTTACTACGTTGTTTCAAAAATATGTTTTGAAAACAAAGGAAGTAATTTCCTATCATTTGAGATCTCTTCACAACTTTTGTTCAGTTGTTGAAGGTTTAGAAGTATAAATGCATGAATCTTGATTTTGTTGTTTAAATGCAACTGTTATACTTATTGGGCAGGTAAATGCTCATTCTTGCTTAAAATTAAATGTTTTCAGCGAAAACTGAGCGTGTGAAAGGTTCAGGAAAGGACAAGGGTAAAGGAAAAATGAACGAATAAGAGGACTATGGAACCTATTTGTAATAGATAGGTTTATTGTAAATAATTACGGTTTAATTATCATGTTAAAAGATTTAAAGGTCATAGAACCTGGGTTTATAATAATAGGCTTGTAATAATTAGTAATTACTTTCCTATTAGCATGAATGCATGGTCAGATGTATGTTAGTATTAGCACTCTGAAACTCAAAATCCCAAGTTTAAAGATACTCGAATTTGGGGGCGTCACAGAACTATTTCATTAATAACTGTTAGATATAAAATAAATGTATTGAGTATTGTTACTGCGTTATTAAAGAGTACTAAAGCCTTGTATATAGATTGTTAGTTGAGTAGTGGCCAAGTATGTGTGGGCACCAAGTATACTTAGTGACCAAGTTCTAATAATAATATAATCTAACATACTCATGATTCTAGATTAATCTTCTTACACTCCCCCTAAAGTTGGAAGTCATATATTATGACTTGCAACTTGTTACATAACATAATTTTAAAAATAAAAGACTCAAACTAACCATATCACAAAATTATTTTATCTTCAACACTCCCCCTCAAGCCTTCTTCAATTTGCACGTTTATTTACTTTACTTCAAAAGTTAGATTCATACATCCACTTTCCATGGATATCATGTGCCAGCAATAGTGGAGAACACTCGGTCTCCTACAACAAATGTGAATGACTTTCTATCCTTCAAAAATAACTACGAAGGCCTCTCAAATAAATTGAAGGACACACGCCTTCCAAAAATTTCAGCTCTATGCAATCATTACTTTCCAATCAACTATTTACATATTTCAACCCAAGAAATTAACTACTACGGACATATCATTCTTGTTAAGAAAAAAAAACATGAAACAAGGAATCTGCATCTTCGAAAAGAAACCTCAAATCTAGGCAATGGAGTACTAGAACACCAACTTTAGCAACGCATGACAAAACTCAAACTACAGCTCCAACAAAAGAACTAAAACTGAATTCTATCCACCTAACATTTTTTCTTTAAGATGAAGTTAAATAATTAAAATAAACAATATCCGACGCTGGCTATATGCCATTGGCGGCGGAAGTAATACTTTTTGATTTGATTGCCAAGATCAACTAAGTTCTAATACCATGTTAGAGATAAAAGTAGATGTATTGAACTATTGTTGTTGTTTACAGAAAGAACCAAACCCTTATATAGGCTACTAATTGAGTGGAGGCAAGTATATTTGTTCACCAAGATGAACTTGTAGGCCAAGTATACTTGGTCTTGATGACATAAAATATTGGATATATAATAGTAACATCCCTCAACCTCAAAGTCTTATAACAATAACTTCAAGTTTGTTACAAATAGGATAAAAAGTTGACTACAATGAAGCGTTAAGACAAAGGCATGTTAAATGCACAAGGGCGGCATGCAAATTGCTAGCGGCACAGGGCGACACACGAAGTGCTGCACAGTGGTGGCACGCGAAGTGATGATTTATGATGACAATACCATGAGAAGGATGAAACTAGAACCGAAGCCAAAATAAAATTTGAAACAAATCGAAGCCGAAACTGAAACCAAAAACATGATCAAAAGCTAAAACTGAAAATTACGATCGAAAACAAAACAAAACAAAACTTTTGGAGCACAGAGAAAAGAAAGATAGATGAAGGCAAAATATATTATCCCGCCAACGGCTATACGCCGCTTGCAACAAAAGTATTTCTATTAGGATCTAAGCTATAGCTCTGATACCATGTTAGAGATAAAAATAGATGTATTGAAATATTGTTGTTGTTTACAAAAAGAACCAAACCCTTATATAGGCTACCAGTTGAGTGGAGACCATGTATATTTGTTCACCAAGATGAACTTGGAGGCCAAGTATACTTGGTCATCAAGATGACATAATAAAATATTAGATATATAATATTAACAATAACCTGATTTTTTCTTCTAGTAAACCTCCTCAAGTTGTAACTAGGATGCAAACAAGAAGATTATTTGGCCACATTCTCTCTCTCCCTCCCATATTTCTTTGTAATCTCTGCAACCAGATACTTAAGTGCAGTTTTCTCATTGTTAAAACATGAAAATATATAATTGCTTTCACTATGTAAATGTCTCGATCGCATTGATTATCATAAATGCTCAGTTCAACTAGGAACTAATCATTTAAGTTTCCATGATGCTACATTATTGGCTTGCAAGTCATTTTGCTGTGACCAGGATATGAAAAATATGATGTTGCGAATCTTCTTCATGAGCTTCTGTTCAGTTACAAACAGAAAGGATTGGAGGATCTTCCTTCTCTCTCTCTCTCTCTCTCTCTCTCTCTCTCTTCTGATCATATACATACATTAGGTCTTCTTTCTCTTCTGTTCAGTTTCTCTTCCTTCTCAGCACATGCTCCATAGCGGAAATTATACATTAGGTCTTCCTTGGCTCAATTGCAATGTAACACTATTTAAGGTTTTGGCACTTTATACATGATAGGGTTGTTACCTGTAATACCAAATTTATGTAGGATGGGTGTGAGGAACACTCTGTATAGGCTTCACTGCCAAAATTGATATTTATTTGTAGAAATACAGGATTTGATATCTGTGGTTGTGTGGCTAGTTGTTGAAGATACCAAGGATTTTGAGGGTAGGGTTTGAGGCCATATAAATAACTTAAAAATTGGATCCTGTAAACTGTATTGAACCTGTGACAAAATAGTCTTCTTTAAAGGGAGTCATAAATTTCCAGGTTAAAAAGCGAGTAAATAAAAGGTTGGAGGCTTAGAGAGTAAAAGAATAAACACACCCACACACAGGAAATAAAAGGGAATAAAGAGTAAAGAGTAAAAGGAAAGAAGAAGAGGACTCACTTATCACAGAAAAATTAAGTTGAATCGAACTTGTCAAAAAGAAAACAAAAAGAAGAAAAAGAAAAAACTAGGATCGAAGACTCAAGGACCGTCTGTATATAGTGTTAAAAAATATTTTCTGTTTTCACTTTCTAAAAGTTCCGAGAATTTTGTTGTACTTTTGTTTGCAGGAAACACATCTTAAAACAACACTCTGAATATATAGTGAGAGGTGGTTAACACTTGAGATAAAAAAATATTATTCTTATTTTTCCGTATCTCAATATCTCATATAATTTTAAATAAAACTAGTTAAATTTTTTTTTTCTACTGTAAAATATTTTTATTTGAAGAAAATTTTGATAACGTAAACCGAAAATTAAGAACAATAATAGAATATGAAAACAAAAACAGAGATGGTTGGTAACACACCTTTTCGTGTTTTAACAATGATAAATAGTATATACCTTGTTTGTTATAGACTTGTAGTGTACCAAATCTAATGGGGTATGGACTTCAATTTTGAAAACAGCTGACAATTCATTTGTCTTAACACTATGATCTCAAACAGCCTGGTGATCCTTCCGTTCCCCCTTTGGCCCAGTCCAAAGGAAACCATTTATAATAGTCTCAGGAGAAGTAGTCAGATCAATAGGAAGCTCAAAAAGAGACAGGTAGTAGATTGGAATGCTGGAAATACAAGTTTGATTCAGTGTGCTTTGGTCCTAGTCCTAACAAAAAGAACGAACCCTTCCACCCATCCAATCTCTTAGCTATACTCTTGATGACCGAATAACAAAATGATTAGAAGGATTACCACCTAAAGTTACCACAAGGTAAGTTGATGGATACTCCTGAACAATGCAGTCTGCCAAAGAGGCGTAGACACCTAGAGACTGAGTATCTAATTACTGTTTGTAATACTACACTTGGACAAATTAACTAAAAATTGAGCAAGCATAAAATTAAACAATCTAAGATCTCAAGTACACAACCCCTTCTCCTTGAAAGCTAGCTAGCAACGTTCCAAAATCTCTCTTGTATAGTTTTATGCTTCTTTGTCTTGAGCTTCTTCTGCAATGCATAATGGGAGACTCTAAAAGCTCCAATTCCATTGATCCGCACATTGTCTTTTAAAGAATGGAGGTTGCAGCAAAAGGTTTGGGCATTGTACTAATTCAATCTTTCCTTTTCTAGCAGAAGTCAAAAATGAATTATCGTGCATGGAATCACCGTTGCTGGTTAGTGTCCTACATGCCAATAGAACAGGTCTGCTTCTAAATTTTGGGATTTTTATTCCACCAATTGTGGAGTGCAGATAGAAAATTTAGGTGCTAGAATAATATACTTTTGTTCTTACTGTCATTGATGTTTCTCATTAACTTTGCTAGATATGATTCATTTTTGTGCTTTGTATGTGGTGCATTTGTTCCTAGAAATATACTCGTATTTAAAATTTGAAAAATAGTCCTTGAGTTACTTTATGCGGTTCTTTTGTGCGGTTCTTTTGTGCTAATGATTTAAGTGTGTTAGGTGCTGTATGAGTTACTCAGTAGCCGAGATTGGGCTGGATTGCATGTTGCTGACAACTCTTGTTTTCACTATCGCACAGTGAGTCTCACTCTGTATTCATATCTGATAGTATTTTTTCGAAGTCTAAGTAAATTATGATAGTATTGAGTTGCGCACACACACGTATATGTTTTACCATCTTTAAACAGGCTGTGAGAGTGCTGCATGGTTCACAGAACTTGGCTTCAGCTTTGAAATTTTGACTCAATGCAACGCTGTCTAAAGGGCTAAAAAATTGAAAAGATCATATTTATTATGAATGAACTGTAAGTAATAAGAATGTTAAACAAGTCATGCAAAACACATAATTCTTACAATAGTATACAGGCACTTGATATCTTGACCAGTATTATAGAAACTAATAGTTCAATAACAGATATTCCAGTACAATCCAAAATTATTAGTGATGGGGACTCCAAGTAAAGAACAAAGAAGAGATTTTTTATATTTATTATTTGGAGTTTTTATTATGTTTAATATAAAAGTAGTTGATGTAATTTATGTATTTTATTTATTAGTGGGGATTTAGGACATTAATTAGTGATTAAGAATTATTAATAAAGGTATTTTAATCGTTTAGTACTTTTATTATTCCCCAAGTAATATTAGGGTTTTGAGTCTCTTAAAATAGTGATGTAATCCTCACAAGTCTTGGAGACTATATTATTGATATTGAAATTGATTATTTTATTTATACCGCAGAGGTATCCTACCGTAGATGTATTTTATCTATCTTGGTGTTGTACGTGGAGTTGATACACTTGAGAGATCCTAGTGGTTTAAACGTGGAGTTTAAATCCTAGTTTAGTTTCCATTAATTCTTCATCTCAGATCTGTCCTGCATCATTTTTGGAAAATTAGAACGTCAATATCAAGATGAACAAAGAAAAGCTGAAGCAAGGAAATGTCAAAAAGGTAAAGCAGGAGAACTTCAAAAGGTCACACATGAAGTGATTTCTATATGTTCTTCTATGCAATATAACATCTATTTATTAAAAGATGACATATCTTCTATAAAAGAAGGCGTTATTGATTTGCCGACACATCTTCAAGCAGAGCAAGAGAAAGAAAAAGAGGATGTTCCAAATTTTGGGGCTACAGACAGTTGTGACATGTCTATGGAAATTCTTGAAGTTTCAAAAGTTGAACCAGAGATTGTGTATGAGCAACAAATTTTGAAAAACTCTAAAGTTAGTTTTAATCTATTCGTTACCGAAGAAAGGATGATTCGAGAAGTTGATCCAATTCAAGTTGACATTGTTGACTTCGTTGTTCCAGAAATCTTCTTTTAACCACCTTTGAATACAAAAGCAATGCTCTCATCAATTCTCTTCCAAAAAAATTTTGAGCCTTACCGCGTGATGATGTCGTCAAAGGCGTTTCAAGATGTTCTTCTGTTGTAGAGGAGTTCATGGCTTATTCTCTCATATTATAGAACTCGAGGTCGATTTTTCTCCAACAAGAGGAGAATGACGGGGACTCCAAGTAAAGAACAAAGAAGAGATTTTTTTATATTTTTTATTTGGAGTTTTTTATTATGTTTAATATAAAAGTAGTTGACGTGATTTATGTATTTTATTTATTAGTAGGGATTTAGGACATTAATTAGTGATTAGGAATTATTAATAAGGGTGTTTTAGTTGTTTAGTACTTTTATTATTTCCCAAGTAATATTAAATTTTTGTCTCTCTTTAAATAGTGATATAATTCTCACAAGTCTTGGAGACTACGGATTATTAATATTGAAATTGATTATTTTATTCATACCGTAGAGGTATTTTATCTATCTTGGTATTGATACATGTAGTTAATACACTTGAAAGATGTTAGTGGCTTAAACGTGAAGTTTAAATCCTAGCTTAGTTTCCGTTAATTTTTCATCCCAGATCTGTCCTGCATCAATTAGACAAAGCTGTAATATAAGTAGGTCACTTTCATGACCAATATTCCCTTCACGGCGGTCTTCTTGCATGCTGACATCCAGTATCTGTTTGTTTGGAGGCATTCTATAAAGTGATTTGTTTGGAGGCATTCTACAAAGTGAACTATGTGTATAAATCATAAAAGTTCCACCAATTATATTTGGTCAATCATTCCCCTCTGATTATATGTATAAGATTATAAAAGATTTTGTTATCTGGTTAACATTTAGAATTCACAAATGAACAAAACCATGTTCTTGGACCATTTCAAAAATTGGATTTTTCATTCTTATATTGTCGTGTAATAATATAACATATGTATTTATGATTCATATAACATTTATTTTTTGGTGATCGGTGATGTATATGAAATATTTGAGCATGTGTAATACGACAACAATAATAGTAATAGTAATAATAATAACTTCTGAAGATTTAAACGAAACTGAAATTAATTTATAATAACACTTAATTGTGAGGTAAATAAAAGTACAGGTTTGTATGAAAAATATGACAATTTGCATACCTGACTCTGACATTCTGTATCTAACATACAAGTGTCAAGAATACATAACATGCGCATGAGTTTGTGTGTGTGTATATATATATATGTTATACATACACAGATACACTCACAATTGAACATAATATGTAAGTTTAAACTATTGAGACAGGCACCTGAGGTCTTGTGAGGATTACATATTTGCTCTCTTTCTATTTCTGAAACCTAATAGAATGTTTAAATAGTGAAATTTGAAAATATAATTTTAGTGTATTTTAAAAAGTAGTAAACCAACATGTACTGAGACTCAGAAGATTGTAAAAACAAGAAGTGAACAGAGATAAGAGATATAACAGTAGATCAAAGAGGGCTGGTCATCATCTTCTAGTGCCTAGTCGAAATTAATAAGGATATGAAGAAGGGGCTGGTTTCTTTGCTTGCAAACAATTTCGATTATATTAAATATGTTTGATTGAAGAAAGCTTGGTTGGTTTCCTAACATGAAATTGAAGGAGGAGAGAGAAATAAAATTGTAACTATTCAAAGAAAATATTATAAACATATAATTCTACCTGATAAAAAAATATGCGAAAATTCTTCATCTGAGCTTGTTGTGACCGGGACAATGAAATAACCACAGTAATAACAACTTTAAATTAAAACCATAAAAATAAAATATGAAGCTGATCCTTTGAAAAATATTTGTCTCCTCCCTATTTGAAATGTTTCACTAGCAGCCTAACAAGTTTATATATAATGATTACAGGTGTTAATTATTATGGGTCTTGGGCATGAAATGCTGAAGTTTGTTAAGTATACAAACAGTGATTTTATAGTGATGTTGCTGAATCAATTTTCTCACAATTATAATTGGCAGCGGTTAATGCTCAAGATGTTAGAGGATTCATGGTCTAAGCAAGATTCAAAAGCATTTTCTGCTTATAATGCAGAGCATGAACATTATAAAGTTTATAAGGTATTGAATTTCATTTTATTTTTTTTCTTTTTTGTTTATATCATTAATTGGGATTGTCATGAACTACTTCTTCATTCTGCAAGACTTCTGCTCAACTCCATGGTTATTCTGTATACTCATTATGCTGTTTGTGTGATGGTATTAACTCTCTTATCAATTGCTAAGTTCAACTCAAGAGAAAGACATTTGATCTTAATTATCATTACGCATACTTCTTCTCCAACCACCCCTCTTTTCCAATTGCCAAATATGTTATAAGTTCTGTTTCTTCTTCTTCTTGGTCAGTTTTAGACCGGCTTGACATCATAATATCAAGCTGTGTTTTAAAAAAGCTAACTGGGGTGCATTACGAGGTGAGACGTAGCAAAAAAGTCCAAAATGCAATTAATTGAGTGGGAGGCTTGAGAGACGCAATTCATTTGACTTGGACATACGTGTTTTGTGCCTCATCACCCAAGAGGAGCTATCTTTTAAACCATTGGAAAACATGGAGTAGAACAACAAGTCCCAACCTCACAAAGTTTTCTTGTAAATCCTCTATCTAATTTGCATCAATTACAGTACTAGCTTTTGGTTGCCTTCTTATATATGAAGACTAGAGTTCCCTTGAAAATTAAATCAGCTCAACACAATGACTTGGTCCAGATGTATAAAGCTCCTCTATCTATGCAAGTATGTGTATGATTTGCTAGGAGAGTGGATAGGCTATGCAGCAAAGAAGGCTAGGTTGTGTGATTTAATGCTGCAACTATAGCAGCTTACACCTTAGAGGACTCCAGAAATAAATTACTGAAAAGATACCAAATATAAGTGGAGTACAAGATAAAAGAGCATCAAGGAAATCCCAAGGGGTTCAAATGCTAGTGAGCTAAGTGATGAGTGTCTTTCAGGGCATATGTCAAGGGCAATACACCGGTCTTTTGGGGGCTACCCAATAGTTTACTATACGATTACCTGGTGTTCGTGATTGGTGGGTATTACGTGCACCAGTGGTTATCCAGTGCATAACCTAAGGGCAGCGACAATGAAACCTGTAGCTGTTACCCTTGGGGTGTAATAAAAAGTAAAATAATAGAAGAGCTTCATTGGGGCTACCACTTCAAAATACTCATAATTCCTAGTCTGAAAAATAACAGAAGAGTCAGCAGCCAACAATTAAATAATTATTTGTATCTAACCTAGCAACCTTAGTAGTTAGTACTGCCTTAATATACCAAAAAGACAAATACAACGCTAACTTAACTGACTCACATGTCAGGTGCACAAGCTTCTAAATTATTAATCCTGTTTTGCTAATCTTTTCATTCAAATACAATTTCTTCATTTATGGGAGATATTGTTATTCATACTGCTTAATGAATCATCAAGATTCAATATATTTATCTACTTAAACATAAAAGTAAAAGAAAATTAGATTCTATATATTTATTTAGTTTTTGTATTCAGATGAGCTTTTTTAACATCTCCCTCTTCTAACTGCTACTAGATGTGCCTGCCTTATTAATTGTTACAGTCTACAGAGGAATAAACTACATAAAATTCTGGTTTACCTTTGTCCTGAAGGCAAATGTTGAAATATCAAGTTTACATGAAAACATGTAACTGAGAAAAATAATAAGGTGATGATTTTCTTAATCCCATCAAAGAGGTCTAATATTTCAAGAAATTTAGAAACTTTGGGTCATATATCAACTCCTTGTTTGAAAGGAGAGTTTTGTTATATTCCCTCTATTCCAATTTCCAAAATATAAGATCAAAATGATTCAAAATAACTTTTGGAAGTATTAATATACAATGGAGTATTTCATTTCTCGAGAGGATAAGCTATTTCTTAACTTTTACATTATATTAAATTGATCTTATGTTTTGGAATGAGTATTATTTACATATACTTGTGGAAGTCTAGGTATACACTTACAGGGTTGCATAATAATATAGATTATTTTTAAGACTCGAGAGTATTAGGCAAACATTCTGTACAAGTTGGAGGATTAGCCTGATTAATTTGCTTAGCAGAGATAGCCTATGTTACTTGAACTCTTCAAAATGCTTAAAGTACCCGTGTTGAATACTCGAAGCTTGGTTAAGGGTATGGGATGTGCCTGACACTTTCATCGGACATGCCACTAGCTAGCATCTCAAAAACTCAAATTTGTTATAAAGATCATACATAAGACTCTCATAAAATGTTCTTTTGTTGCATAATTGCTTCAACATAAATAATACGGATACACCAAAATTCGTTTATCCTTCAACATAAATAACAAAATACCGACCATATCCCCATGTCATTAAATATGGAAAATAGATGACTCCAACATGTAGACACATACCCGCACCCGACAATCTTGCCATTTCTCTGTAGCATATATTGTAGCTTCTCCTAGAAAAAAAATGGAAAAGGCAAGGAAAAAGAAAAGAAAAGAAATGTAAAAAGAAAAAAAGATAACGGTGGTAAAATTGTATAGATGTTTAACAAAACTATGTATGTTGGGACACTTAAGATATTTGTGAAAATGATCATTGTAAAAGATCAGCTCTGCTGATGATGAGGCTACTCCAGTGTTACGAAAAATGTTGTCAACTTTCATATCAGTTTCATATGCATTGTGGAAACTAGGTCGTAATTTACCGGCTGTATGGCACATTCCATGATGATTAATCATGACGTCTAGTCGGTAACTGCTTGGCTTGGCCTTTGGAGATAATGTTTCTGTACTTCTTGCTTCTATAAACTCTTAAAGCCATTTTGATATGTATAAACTTTTAAAGTTTATAACTCATTTTTTTGACAATGCAGCTTTTTTACAGGAAGAGCTTGAATGGAATGAGATGTTGATAAAGCGTTACATAGGAAGGGAGGTACTGAAATTAACCAAACCTTTTCTGATTTTTGAGTACTTATTCTTAACTAGTTAACTAGTGGGAGAGCAATCTGATTTCAGTTTCATAAGATGGATTAAGCTATGGTTGTATCAAATTTACATTTCTCTTAAGACCCAATAAGTTTGGTGCTCTAAACTTCATGTTTTGGAGTGTATCCTACAGAAATGGCTCTATTGGAAGGTGCCTTAAAACAATATGTAACTGGCTATTAATCTGCACGATACTCAAAAAGCCTATCAATGAAATAAGTTTTTTGAATATAATTCTAATAATAATTTTTTCATTCTATGTAACTTTTATCTACTATATACCAAAAAAATAAAATAAGCAAAGATTCCATAATAGGGAAAGTGTTCCAGCTATTAACTTAAAGAAAAAATAAAATAATAAAGATGATGAAAAAAAAAATATTAATGTAATAGGCCTAATAGCTTTATCATATCTAGAATCAATCTCAAGTAGTTTAAAGTATGGGGCCAAAATGTAATTTGCAATACAATTAATATATTATGCGTTTTAAAATAGTTGCAATGGAAGTGGAAAATGGTGCTTTCAAATGTACTTAAGTGGGCATATAATGTTCGAGAAGTAATAGTCCTTCTATGATCTATATATTGCCTTTAAACTACTACTAAGATACCCCTAGTGGGTATTTAACTTACCCCATATGGTTAAAACATCCATCTATAAGTTTTTTGTTTTGTTATTTATAAATAAATTCAACCATATTGATGCAAAGAACATATAAAAATATGAGAGTGAATTTTCATATGATAGGTAATGTTTATCAACGACTTTATATTAATGAAAGTTAAACAAATATAGGCCCTTGGGTAACATACTTTAGTTTTTACGGTTATAATAATGGTGTTGTTTGAATTAAATAAAAAGTTGGATTTTCTCATATTTTTGCACTCTTTTTAGATTTACAGTTATATTTTGTTAAAAGATCTAAATAAAGTAATTTTAAAACACTAAAGCTATATAATTTAGATACCATAGTGGGTATCTCCCACAGACACTTATATTTGTAATAATTACAATAATAATAATAATAATAATAATAATAATAATAATAATAATAATAATAATAATAATTACAATAATAATGATAATAATAATAATAATTACAATAACAATAATAATAAAGTACTAACACATGGTAATATTATTATTTAGAAAAGTAAACTATGTAAATCAAAAATAAAAAACTTGATACCAGTTAAGCCTCCTTTGACAATTACTCCCTCCGTGATAAAATTAGAGACCCAATCATGGGTGAAATAAATCCTGTTCGGATTCGGATCTATTATAACATAGCCATAAGGCGATCTCATAGTTCCAAGATGCATGACATAGGAATAAGTACCCCAAGGCATAGATTGTTAGGTATATCTTGAGTTGGTACCAAAAAGGATCTCAAATAGCTGTAAAAAAAAGGTTCATATGAGAAAACATACATCAATGTGCTTATGCTTGAGCTTCCAAGATAAAGGCCATTTGATCCCTATCAATGTTTGCACTTACGAACTAATAGATGTAGACAAATAGCATGACCTTCCGTTAAAATAGGCTAGAATTCCAAAATTAGAGATACATATTCATTTTCAATCAATTCAAGAACTAGAGATACATTCCTATATGTAAAGCCCTAGATGAGTTTTGCAGCGCATGTGGTGAAAATAGAGATACCAATTATTTTTTTAATATTCATAATGTCAACTGTTAGATTCTAAATTGACATGTGTTACACACAAACAATCACACATATGTACATGCTTGTCAGAATCTGGACAAATAGGATTGCAAGAGAAAGTTCTTATGAAATTAAACAAAGTATCTAATGAGGGAAAAAATCAATCAAAGAAAGTAAAAGGACAATGGAAAACAATTGAAGTCTAAATGAAAGTTTTTCACAGAAGTTAAGTGTGTTCATCCATATGTATTTGTTTTTGCAATCTATCAAACAATTGATCTGCTACTGAATATATTAAAAGCTTAATAATACAAGAGCTAAACAGTAAAAAGAGAAAAAAGAAGAGCTAAACAGTAAACACTATATATAAGCAACATTTAGAGAAGGGGGAAAAGAATAAAAATAACAGCATTTACAACAAATTGGATGTAAGATAAATGGCATCATGTGTTACTACATATACATACTATTACTATAGCATCACTAATGGTACAGATGTTTAGACAATCTAGTCATCTGTCATCTGTCGTAACTTAGTGATAATAATAACAGAGGTTGGTCAGATTTTTTCATAGACCAACTTGTGTTGGGTTTTCTCAAAATAAACTAATTCATTTAAGCTTTCTAAAAATATAATGAAAACCTGCATATAGCTATTAGCAATGGCGATATTTTCACAATTTTGTTGCAACATAGCTATTTTTTCCAAGTTTTAAGATATTCCCATCAAATTCAAACGAATTGGTCTATTTTGAGAAAACTCAACACAAGTTGGTCATTCCAATGAGGGATTGAGGTTGGTTTATTCACATCAGTCTAGTACCATGACCATCGAATATGGATCAATATGATTGAGTCTTATTCTGAAGTTACATTGAAAAAAATGGTTGCTTATATAGGGCATAGAAGCTTCATCGAGTATATTCAATAGTGTTTGCAAAGAATTCTGTAATGATCCTTTAAATTTTCCGTATGGTTTCTAATCTCCTTAGTAGAATCTGCGATGTTAGTCAAAGTAACAGAAAGATATGGTGGGAATTGGAAACATCAATAACAAAAGAGAGTTTAAATAACAGCTTGGGCTGTTGTGAAGGATATGCCATGTGGAAGCCTCTCATTTGAGAGGCTCTGGTTTTACTATATAATAATAGATTGGCTTTATTAGCTGAAGAAACATTACTAAATGCCTTTGATGCTTCGGTGTAAATGATCCAAAGCTTGTAAATTGCTTTTCTTCTTTCTTTTCCAGCATGTTTTATTTCGGTATGAGAGCAATATAGGCAAACCTGATTGGTCAATTATTGTTTCTAACTTGTGCTGCACTGCTGCTTGCATGATAAGGCTGAATAAAGTGAATATAGATTTCTGTATTTTTTGCTTTTAGGCATACCCTAATAACAACCAGAATACAATGGTCTTTACTGATGACACACAATGTGGATAATATTATTTTTCTATCAACACCTATAAAAGCCAATATGTACCTTTCATTACCTCCTCTCCTCTTTATGTGAGTTTAAGTGCAATAATGGCTGTGAATTAATAATTTCATTTGTCAGGCACTATGGCTTTATCGCCGTTTCCTCTCCCTGTATTGGATAAAGCATTTTGCGATGAATGATCTTCATGCATCCTCCCATTCCGATCAGAAAGGAAAATTAACGAATGGCATTGACACCTTTATAGATAATGAATTACAACTACTCCGCTCATGCCTAAGCTTTTCCGATAATGACTTTGAGGATTATGAAGCACATGCTATGTTTTCTGCTACTTACATCTTGTGGATTACCAAGGTAATTGATTTTCTCCAGCATGTATGGACCTTTTACAACTTATTTTTGAAATGAAATTTATGTGTTCCGTGTATATGTAGCAATTCTCTCAGTATCTTGGGATTGAGCTACAAAGGAAGCTAAGACCAGGAGAACTAGACAAAGTACTAAATAAGTTAGGCCCAGAGAACACATTTCGTTGGAATTCTTTTAAGTACTGTGTGGAGAGATTTAACCTGCCATAGTCATCTCTCCAAAAGGTAATCCTAAACTTATTTTTCTGCATAGAACATAAACACATAAGTTGATATAAAAATGGTATACGTAGACATACAAGGTGTGAAATCTACTGGTCAATCGATCTGTATATAAAGATAGAACTACCATCGAACATGCCCATTTATGAAATTAAATAAACCATTCTCCCCTGATTCAATGTAAAAGTAAAGTGGTACATAGCACAGATCCATGTATTATGATGTATTTATACAATTTTAACTAACCAAATGTTATATAAGTAAAGCATTCCATGGGTTGTTTTTGCACCCACTGCTTCATCAATCTTATTAATTAGCTTTACCTGTTGTATTTGCCTTCCCTGATGAGGGTAAATTGCTTACCTTTTCCTAACATTCAGTTAATATAAATACTAGTTTGCATTTTCAAAGTCAATTTGAGATTGTATTCAAAACTGATGTGATTCATTTAATTTTTAAAACAATAAAATCTTGTAATTATTAGTATTATTTAGATAATAGTTTATAATTTTCATAATTTACTGTATAAAGCTAAATTATTTCACATTAATTTTGAATTTGAAAATATTTTAAATTAACTTCAGTAAGCTTGTATTAATACTATATTTCGGAACAGACGGAATACTATTGATAATAATAAAAAAAAGTGAATAAAATAATGCAGCTAGCTTGGTCCGCTACTTGATGCAATTTCTAATTCCTTGTAGGAAAAGGTTTCTTCCAGTGACAATATTGCAACTTTCTACTCCTGAATAAAAAAAATGACTTATGCACCCCTGTAGTTGCTAGTTTCACTGAAAGCAAGGAAAAACTACAGTTTATCCTGAGGGAACCTGACTATTCCAGATCCTAATGGGACCCAACTTGATTATATATATATATATATATATATATATATATATATATATATATATGGGTTCCATCCACAACAAATGATTGATTGTTGTAGAAGAAGTAATTTTTTTGGCCTATTGAAATTTTGGCTGGAATAAAAAAAATAAAATTCAACAGGTCAAAAAAGGGGTTGTTTCACAGCAACCGGTTGTTGTGGATGGAATTCCTATATATATATATATATATATATATATATATATATATATATAATAAAATTTTAGACTCACCCCAAAAAAACTCACTCAAGCTCACTTATAAAAATTCATTTCTTTTTTTCTCTCCTCACATTTATCAATAAGGATCAATATGATGCAAGATAACATGCAGGATGTATCGTATGAATGAAAAATAGTTGTAGAAAAGTAACGTAAAAGAATTTAGGAGAGTTACAATTCACATAAATGTGAGGAGAGAGAAAAAAAGAAATGAATTTTTATAGGTGAATTTGGGTGAGTTTTTTGGAGTGAGCCTAAGATATATATATATATATATATATATATATATATATATATTCCGCAATGATGCAAGTTAACATGCAGGATGTATCGTATGAATGAAAAATAGTCGTAGAAAAGTAACGTAAAAGAATTTAATTGAAGGAGAAGAATTCAGGGACGGGCGGGTATGGGAAAATATAGCACATTGGCAGGACGGGCAGTGGCGGATTCAGCCACTAGTGGGGTAAAATTTTAAAAAAAAATTCTCAATAACAAATAAAAATATAATACAATAAATTATAAAATTAAATAATGCTCGTATATTATTTATAATAATATTTTTCAAGATTTCATACTTCAAATTGTTGTATGATAGTCTCATTTTCAATAATTATTATGTTCAATAATATAAATTACTAAACAATCATTCATCCATTTATCTTTGAATTTCTTTTTTTTATGGATTGACATTGTTACAAAAATATCATAATAACCTCATTTTAAACAATTACAAAAAGGCCGAATGAGAGTGCGAATGTACCAAATATCTCCGAAAAGGGAATTTCTCCACCCTAATTCACCAAAACAACCAATTCATGCTAAGAGATTACAAATGAACTAAATTTATAGTGTATATATATAAAGAAATAGATATATATTACATAGTATATTATTATATTACTTCCATTTGCCAAGCGAATATATAGTACATTGCCAAGACTGTCATTGACGTAATACCAAGATTAGACATGATAGCCGCGACGAGATAAGTGAACTGTTTCGAGTTCTTTCTCTCCATTCTCTCCTCCGCACGAACGGATAAGATCTGTTTCAATTTGGGGCTCCGATTTGCCACCCTCCACCACAAAACAGAATGTCAAGCTGGGCTTTCTTCGTAATCTAAGAATTTTTGTGTCCAATTTGCGAAATGAAGGAGAAAATAGTCAAATAAGTGCGACATTGGAGATGGGTTTTGTGAAACAAGATTTTGTAATTTTATTTGAATATTTATTAAATTAAATAAATATTTTTCGATGATTTAATTATTAGATTAAATAATTAATTGATAAAATTGTGATAGATTAATTTAATTATGTGGGTTATATTTATTAAATTAATGTGGAGATTTTTTTATTATTATTCAAAGTATGTATTTATGTGAGCTTATTGAATTAAATGAAATATTTAATAAGCATAATGTTATTTTAATTAATGTAATAATTAATTAGAGATTTAATAATTTGACATAATTAATAAATGAGAAAATTAATTATGTAACTATGTGAATTAATGAGAAATTATTATATTTTATTTAAATTAAATTAAATAAGATATTTGATTTATTGTGTAATTGGGTGTGACATTATTAAACTATACTATAAAGGATTAATTAAATTAAATGGGAAAATCTTCTAATAAGTTAGCCAAACAAGGCCTTAGTGGAGGTTGAGAGCAATTAACCCATAATTGAGTATGTAAGACCCTAACTTATTATAAATGAAATTAAATTTCCTCTATTTATTATTTTGAAATAGTAAGGGTTGATTTGATTAATGTGGTTAGTTGTGGGTAAAATGTGCAAATATTTTAAATAAGCAAGTGGTTATAAAATATTCATTGTTGTTTGAGGAATATATTAGTTTAGTGTGGAATATTTTTTATTGTTTGGAGAATATTAAATGCAACAGCCTTGACCTTTTGTGTGGGCCCCATAATGTAAAGTGATTGGATGAAGAAAACGACAAGTATAAGTTGTTTATAAATAAGCAGGCGAAGTTATTATCAGTATTATCTTGTTGAAATACTCGGTGATTAAAACACAAGAAGATTATTTGCAGTATTGCACCAATTATTGATTCTTACATAAGAAAATTAATTTTTACAGTAATTACTATTCAATATTTTATTTTATTGATTCAATAATTGCTACGTTGATATTTTATATTATTGTTGTTTCAATAATTGTCACTATTCAGTATTTTCCATTATCAGAGCAATAGTTCATATTATTTGAATAATATTATTAGATAGCATTATTGGTAATGTCTAGAAAGTTCTGTCTAAGGAGAGGTTTGGTCACCTAATTGCGCCAGTAAGGAGAAATCCTTATTGGAAAGCCCCCTCTTTCCTGAGGAACTACCTGGTTGTCACAGATTGTGATTCTGTAATATTATTTGTGAATAATTAATTATTGATTTATATGATAAGAAAAATATTCATTTTATGTGGATATAGATGGAGAAAATTTTAAAGTGACAATTGTTGAAAAATTAATATTTTATCTTTTTTGATAAAATAATTTATTTAAATATATTATTATATTTTAATAATATAATAATGGTGATATTTTTATAATGAATATGGGATATATGAATATATGAGGAGGAAGAGTATTTTTGTTACTAAAAATATTTAAAACATGTTTTTTCGTGTTTGTGGACCCCATTTCTTGACTGAAATTTGATTATACTGTGTAAAATCGCTTCAGTATGTGGGTTTTTGGCCAATTTCATTTGGAATTTGGAAAAACTTAAAACTACAAAGTTGTAGATAATTGAATTTCTTATAGAATGGACATAAGATACGAATTTTTCTGATAAAATGGCTATTTATTATGAATTATTGAAGTTCCGAATTAATTGATTATTATTTTTTTTGGAGTTTTAAGTGATTTTTACATGAAAAACATTTTTGTGACTTTTGGTGAGGTGTGTGGCTGATTTTGGACCAAGTTTGTGTGCGTAGAAAATTTAATAAAATATATTAATATTTTATTAAATTTTCTGCTTTGGTGTTCTAAGCATTTTCTTATAAATAGGGTGCTTAGGTTAGAATTGAAAATCACACCAGAAACTGAAATCTTCTCTCTCTATATTATCGAGCGTATTCTTGTGAGTATTTTTGTAACGCCCCCAAAATATGTATACATCACCTATCTTGAGTCGCCAAATACATGGTACAAAATACAAATAAAATCTTAATTATACAACTGTCGTGTAAAATACGATAGAATATATGTTATGAGTTTTAATACAAATATTGTCATCTAGACAATATCCACACTCAATGGAGTCCTCATTATATTTATTATCACACTATTTAACAGAATAGTGAGGACTATTAATGCTATCATCTGGATCGTCACTCCGTTTCCCGACTCGTCCCAAATTTATATTCTCATTTCACAAGAGAATAAAGTGAAAGAAAGGGTGAGCTCAACTAGCCCAAAGAAGAAATATTATGACTAAGATATTGCAGAATAAATTATCATTAGTCTTCAATAATGTTAAACTGATAAAATACAATATATATCAAGTTTAACTGCAACAGAATAAGCAATCCATTAGAAGAGTCAAATAGAGCATGATATCTACTATCTTCTATGATTTAAAATGTTTTCATCAATTTTTATCGCTGAGACTCAACTTAATAAATAAACCACATCATCGAATCATCCCTGCACTACGGGCCAAGGATATTCATTAAATTATCAATAGTCATGACTATACCGAATAATTTCTGGTCATAATCATACCAAATTTATCTCTGCACGTAAGCCAAAGATATACAACAATAAAACCAATAATCAACAATCCATCTTTGCACGTAAGCCAAAGATAACTTTCATCACCATATAAGCATGAGGATGATGACAATGATATAAGCATTAATCAAACGAAGATAAGGATAAATATTAAAGACTTTAAATTTATCCAAATATTATCAACCACTTCATAAACTCATAATCTAATATTATTAATATTATAACAATATTTTAATCACTTCTCAAACTTATAAACAATTTATTTCAATTGTTTACACTTTACCACATAATGCATTTAATCATTTAAAATGCCATACTCATAAGATCTCATCACCGGTGATCAAATCCTTTATCAAAAATCTGCATATACCCCTATATAGGATTCCCAAGCCATAAAATTCTATTTTTCCAATTTTGTTACTTCACATAACTAGATTATTTTCATGAAAAATATCAAATCAGTCCCAAAAATATTTCTTTTCTGGGATTTAGCAGAATATAGTCCCATATTGAACATATATTTTTCTCGGAATTTTTAAAATTCATTTACTATTTTTAAAAAATCAATTTCTAATTAATTCCTTAAGAAATTAGCTACCTCAAGGTTAACTCCAGAAATTTCCAAATCTTGGCAAGATCTTACACATGTTAACGTGAGCTTCCAGTTTAAATTTCATGGTCATCGGAGTTATAGAACTCCGGTTATAGAGTTTTTCGTCGGAAAAACCTAAATATTGAAATGGTCATAACTTGCTCATTTTAAGTCAGAATGAGCTCATTTTTGGACAGGAGGTACTTTATACCATATATTTCCATGTCCCAGAAGGCCAGAATTTTTCTCATAAATTAAGTGGCCAAAAATGCCCTGTTAAAAATCTGGGCAGTAGCTTTTTCGAAATTGGCAGTTTTTGACTCTTTCGCTAAAATCAGTCCACAAAAAAAATTTACAATATCTTTTCCAGTGATTCCACTTGGATAAGTTAGAAAACTCATAGATCTAACTCTAGAACTTGACCACACTCAATAATTCGAAAAATAACAAGAGATATAGTCAATTGAATTTTATGTTCTATTTTCACCAAAATCTGATTTTCATCCCTTTGTGATTTCTAAGAAACTTTCATGTTTTCACATAATAACCAACATAACTCATCATGACAATCACATGAATAAAACAAGTTCAAGAATAAATTTTAAAGATTTATAAGTTAATTTATCCTGGACTCAATAACGTCCAAATTGTCAACATGATACTGCTTTGTAGAGTAAAATTCAAGAATGCTCAGAAGAATATTTCCATGAAAAGATACTGGATGAAGCGCAAATATCCAGGATATTCTACTAATTTCATGGAGTATAGAAGTCAAAACTTTAACCAACTGAGTATAATAGAATATACGAAACTGCAAATGGATTTTCACCCGCCATGCGGTAATCCACGTATACAGATCATTTCCACAATTTAATAAGGAATGAATACAAAGGATCATTCACCATGCATGTGGTAATCCACATGACAAAAGTTATTCAGCAGAATAATAAAGAATAGAATAATGAAGGATTCACCATGCATGCGATAGATCGAACAAACAAGTTATTCCCAATGAGAATAATAAATAATGGAACCAGTCGTGAGTAAAGCGACCGATGTGATATTCGGCGAATAATAAATAATGGAACCAGTCCCGGCGTAAAAGCCACGTATATGATATTCGGCTGAATAATAAATGATGGAACCAGTCCCGGCAGAACGCATGCAGACGAGGATATTCGGATGAGAATAATAAAGAGCGGAATAATAGAAGAATTTCACCACGATATATGATTACGTGACAAAAAAAGTTATTCCAACATAATAATGAAGAATGGAAGAACAGAAGAATTTCACCATGTATGCGGTACTTCGCATATATAGGTTATTCCAACAGAATAATAAGGAATGGAATAACAATAGCTCTTTTCATGAATACAAAAAAAATAATACCCCTTACCTTAGAAGAAATTGGATATTGGAATAGTGAGGTAGCAAACTTCTCTTCTTCTGTCTCTCTATAATTGCTCTCTATAATAATTGCTCTAAAGCTTTTGTGAATTGGTGAGAAATGAAGGGAGAATGAGCTTCTATTTATAGAAAAATATAGTTTCGATAATTGTACGTTTTGGGGCTCGAAAAATTACAGTACAATACCTCCAACTTTTTTTTTTAATTTAGTCCTGCAAGTATTATCAAACTTGCACCACCTCCCCTAATAGTAAATAATGTGAATCAATAGTTCAATCATGTGATTCAATAGTTATAATCATGTAAAAATATGAATTATAGTATAGTACCTCCATCTATACCTCCATTTTTAACTTAGTCATGCAAGTATTATCAATCTTGCACCAACTCCCCTAATAGTACAAGAATGTGATTCAATAGTACACACATGTGAACAAACAGTTATAATCATGTGAATTAATAGCAATTAATTCCTCATTTATCCGATTAATTACCCGATAACTTTCAGACATTAATTATTATCGAAATAGATGTTGATTTCCACTAACACTAATAATCGCAACACAATGGAACTATCAAATTCATCTTTAATCAACACGAACTTATTCATCATTAATATTATAATTCACAATATTTAACAAACCGTGTCGCTTCTGAGAAAGAGGGGCTTTCGATAAGGATTTCTCCTTATTGGTAGCCGCAATTAGATGACCAAACCTCTCCTCGACATAACTTCTAGACATTGTCAATATTGCAAATAATAATATGAATAACTTTGTCGTCTCAATTATTGATTTAATAATATAACATATTATGCAGGATGATAACGTGACAATAATTGAATCAATAATATGAGAGATATGATGCAACAATATCTTGAGTAATAATTGAGTATAATTGAGTGACTTCTTTACGTAAGCATCAATAATCAATACCGTGTGTTACTATGCAACCACGCCAGACATCGCATTTTTCTTTACTAGGATAGTTCAACAGGTTTTAACGGTAACACTCTTTTTGCCGTTATTTTTATAAAAATATAATTATGTCGTTTTTCTTACTACGACAATACTTCCGTTAATGGGGTCCACCAATAATTTGTCATCGTCAGACGGTATTCCCCGATAAAAAGAATATTCCCCACCAAACTAATATTTTATAACAACTTGCATACTTTGCAAAATTTTTCACATATCACCCTTTAACTTTAACCCTTTATCAATTTAACCATTTACTTAAATAAAATAATAATTATAAAAAAATTGAATACTTTCATTTCATAAAATTCGGGGTCTTACAATTTTGATACTTTAAGTGTTGCTATCAAAGTCAAAAGTTCCTTTCAAATAATATATCTCGATATTCCAAATTAAGTACTATTCTTTCAAGGTAAGGGATGTTATTTTTTTATAAATGATATTATTTCTTTCAATATCATTATGCCGAAATATTGGTAAGATTTTTCTTGTGAAATTCTTGTCTTTTAGTGTCGGGATTACTATTCACGATATCAAGACTATTCACGATACCAAGACTATTCACTAATACGGCACCATTCACAGAAAAATTAAATTTTCATTTTTTATCCAAAATATCTATTATGGATACTAGCTTTGATTGTATCCATGTTTTGATCATTCTTGAATTTTACTTCACTATGGTTATTTATGAAGTATTTTTGAACTTGGACTGTTTAAAGTACGACTCCTTATTATTTATTCTTTTGTTTCACTGGATTCATTTTCTTTAAAATATTTTTCATCATCCTCAGTCCTAAATGATGATATAATTGAATATCTTTGGCCTGTAGTGTAAAGATGGTTGATTTTCTTATGAATATCTTTGGCCCGTAGTGTAAAGATGTACAGGTGTTGAGATGAACATGACCAACTGATGAATATCTTTGGCCTGTAGTGCAAAGATGAATATTTGATTCAAGATGTATATTGATTGATGTTGCAGAGATAAAATATTGATGGTAAACTTTTAAATTCATAAAAGAAAGTAGATTTCATTCTCTACGTAACTCTTCTAATGAATTATTATTTCCGCTGCGAATATTGATTTAAAACTTGTTGTCTATTGTATTCTATCAGATTTTTTCCTGTTGAGGACTAACGATAATTTTTTCTATGTTATCTTAGTCATAATATTCTTTACTGGGCTAGTTGAGCTCACCCTTTTCCTTTTTGTTCCATTTTTCTTCTCAGGAGGCGAGAATGTTGCGAGTACTAGTCGGGGTATGGAATGAAGGTTCTAGAAAGTCGTTTTAGTAGTCCTCACTATTTTGTAAAATAGTGTATCAATAATTGTAATGAGGACTTATTTGAGTATTGATATTATCTAGAAGACAATATTTGTTTTTAAACTCACAGTTTATATGTTGTCGTATTTTGTACGATAATTGTATTAATAAAGTTGTAGTTGTTTCTGTACCATGTATTTGGCGACTCAGAATGGGTGTTGTATACCTATTTTGGGGGCGTCATAGAGTAACTGACCACCACCACGCCAGTTCCTATACGCATCAGGCTTATTATTCTTTCACGTATGTTGATTTTTAAATAAAACTTGAGAGCTTAGAGAGAATTTAGAGGAATTTTGTGAGAAACTCTGTGATTGAAGAAGTATCTAAAAAGGGGTTTCATCTCTACTCATCCACACTTTGGGTAATCTCTTCAACCCAATTTCTATTTTACTTTATTAAAGTTTTCATGAAAAATGGCTTTCAAGTCTCTGTTCAAGTTTCTGTAATTGATAAGAGCAATAATTGTGTGTATATATAATAATGTGCTATCATAACATGTTACCTATCATCTTTGTATGTTTTCATAACATCAATTGCATACAAATATGTTGTAATTAGATTGGCGAAGTTACTCAGTATAAGTTTTATATGTATGGCCCTTATGGGAATTGGTATGCTACGAATTATTGTTTAACTTGAAATTTAACTGTAGATTATGTTGTCACATGTTAAAAATGAAGAAATCAAACTTCGAAGGGATTGCTTTAGTGTTATAACGAACCCGTAGTGCCAATCTTCATGTTTTGTTTTCAAAACTTTCAAGAATAGTGAAATCATATAATTTGATTCAAGTAATTATGTGTTTAAACTTGTTAAAATCACTCTATAAAGGTTGTATAATGATTATGTACGAATTCTAGTATATGAGTATGTTTAATTTAATGTATTTAATGATCATGTAATGATAATTTTGCATGACTCTGTGTTCTTCGCGAACTGAAAAATCAAAAATTGGAGTTCCATGTCGCGGCGCCAACTCCATGCCTTAAGGTTCGCATTGTAGTAAGCTATAAAGCCCGTGTTGCAACATGCCGTGTGTGTTGCATGGCGCTAAGAAACAAGGAGTTCTTTCCGGTGGCGCCAAGCGCCCACTCTGCAGATTGCTCAGAAATGAAATTTTTGATTATTCATGTCCATGAATGTAATAGTAACCTAATCTAATGAATATAAAAAATGTGGTAAACATATAATGAGATGTTAACATAGGTTATTATCAAGTCGATAAGGCATTTACATGTTGATTGAATTGTTGAACGCATAGTTAGCTTATTATTCGTGTAGTGTGATATTATGTGAAAATAAGTGTGGTAATTGACTAAGTATAGTCATAACCAGAATTTAGACAAAAAGAATGAACTTGCGATAACTAGTTATGTTATAATTAACTGGTATTGTGAATGTAAATGGTATGTAGGATTAAATCAAGGAATGTGTATAATTAACGTGTAATCTACGCACGAGGCAAGTTTCCTAACCCTACTCGTTATCATTATATAAGTTTATATATTTACCTCTTTACATCGAGCAAATTCTTGTTATTATTAATCGAGTTCAAATTGTTATATTAAAGGTTATTAATCTTTCAAAGTATGATTCTGTTATACAATACTTATTCTATTGTATACCTCTTAAGGTTGTTATTCAATTTAAATATCAGTTATTGTTGAACATTGTTAGACTAGTGAACCCTTATTGATTCGACTAGTCCATAGTTGATGAACGTTCTAAATTTCAGAACCCTTGTTGAATTTATCCAAACCAAATTTCCTTTGGTGCGGAATCTAATGTCAAATTGAGATGAACAACCTTGTTATAGGGGATTATTTACGCTTTAGCGTTAAGATATTGTGCACAATATGGTACCAAAGGCTGATCCCCCTAAGTACGAGAAGAAGAGTCCATAGTCTTATGACTGTTAAAGGTGTCAAGTATAAATACTTGACAACCTAAGACATAGTTCAAGGTCTTATGACCCTCAGAAATTCTTTTGATTCTTCATTCTTGATTTAAAAGCCGAGTTTTTCTTGTTACAGAAGTTTTTGATTCACTCGCATGTTATTATTTTGTTGTTGTATTATTATACTTGTGGGCAATCGTGCTCACTCTTGCGTAATAATAACATTGCAGTTAAGAACGAATTAAAGGTCCGACGAGCCTTCCACTAACAAAGGCAAGGGCAAGATTAACAAGTGATGAAGACTTGTTGTTTATGTAATTATGTATTTATGTTTCAAACTTATGTTAATGTTGTGTAAGACTATTATTTGTTTATAATTCTGCACTTGAGAATTAAGGTTAGTATGACCTGGGATTGTAATTATTATTTTGATGTTGTAACTCTTAAGGGGAGGCTTTATTTCTATCTATTGCATGGTTTGCATTTATTAGGGTAGATAGATAGATGATATTGTACAGTGAACACCAAATCCCGTGAAATTGAAGTACCCGGATTTGGGGATGTCACAGGTTGGTATCAAAGCTGTAGGTTATGAACCTTAGGTGGGGGAACAACCTTAGGTAGTAGCCTTATAGGAGATCGAGAACATAGTGGTGGTAAACTCTTATCGAGTTTTAAGAAATGAAATCCTTAATGCATTGAAGATAATAAAAGATTTTATGTGCTTATGTGATAAACTTATGTGCTCGCGAGTATCGATTAGTAAACTAAAAATTAAAACTGTGTTGTCAGGATGTTGGATGTTGGAGGATCTAGTCGAGCTGGGGAGGAGAAACCTCGAGTACCTACGGAGGAGAAGCCCCGAGACATTCATGGCGTCCGGGAGCAGTTGGTACAGAGAGAGCCATCTCTGTTGATTACTGTTGTTGGTCAGGAGCATGAGTCTGAGTCTGATCCAGAGGAGGATCCTGAGGAAGAAGAGGAAGAAGATGAGTTCCCACTGAACTCTATTAGTGCCGAGATGTACGACACGCTTTATGATCGTAACATAGAGTTACGAGATACTGTTCAGGAGCTGAAGGAGCGGACAGTTATTCAACAACTTACCATCGAGCAAAGAGATAGGGAGATCGTGACTCTTCACACACGTTTGGGAAACGTTGAGTGGGATTTGGTTCACGAGAAGGGTCAAACTGAGGAGAAGTCCGAGGAAATAGAGAAGTTGAAGAATGAACTGAAAGAGAGCTCATCAAGGTTGACCATAGCAGAGGAAGCTTGGGTAAGGGAATCACATCGTCCTGATCTTGCAGAAGAGGATTGCCGTGCGAAGAAGGCTAAGTTTGGGGAGATGTATTCTACACTTCAAAATGCAATGGATGAGGCCCATGATAGATTTATGAGATACTCAATCCAGTTTGAAGGACTACCATCGTATATGCTAAATTGCAGGACGATGTCCCGCATCATGGAAGAGGAACGTGGCAAAGCTATTCAAATACCTTTAACAAAAGCGTTGATAGGATTAGTTTAATTATGTGAAAACCTATCTGGTAGTTAAAGATGTAAATCTGATGTGTTTATAAACAAAGGAATATTTTAATGTTTTAAATCCTGTAGATTCTTTATCTCAGGATAATTGATGTAAATAGCAGTGATGTTATCATATGATGTTAAAACTTTTGATTTGAATAAAATATCAGAGTTTATTGATGTAATGTGTTAAGTGATTATGTTTAAATGTTTTAGTTAAGCCTTAAATATTTAAGGGATTGAATAAAGACCTAATAAGCGTATATTCTTAACAGAATATGCCGCCAAGAAGATAACCCAATCGTCGACCAGCCCAGGAAGGGTCAACGAATGACAACAACAACGACGCCAATGCTAACCCCGTTCAGCAATTGGTGAACCTATTAGCTGGAGCAATTAACAATCAACCCCAAGCTCCACCAAATACATCGTTCAAGGATTTCAAGGCGGTGGGACCGCCAGAGTTTAAAGGCTCCATGATCTCGATAGAAGCTCAAACCTGGGTTATGGAGATGGAGAAAGTTTTTAATGTTGCCAAAGTCAGAGAGGACTAGAAAATCGCCTACGCAACATTTATACTGAAATTCGAAGCCAGTTATTGGTGGCAGAAAAATAAGGTCCGGGGAAGAGAAGGCGTGATTACCTGGGAGAGATTTAAGGAGATGTTCTTTGAGATGTATTTTTCGACCAGCTCGCAAAACCAAATGGAGGTCCAGTTTATGGAGTTGAAACAAAGGAATATGTCCGTATCAGACTATGCGGTAAGATTCAATGAGTTGGCTAGGTTCGCCACATATCAAGTGCATACTGACGAGAGAAAGGCAAGGCGATTCGAGCAGGGACTGAAGCCCTGGTTGTATAGCAAGGTGTCAATGTTTCAATTGAACACTTTTGCTGGGCTGCTAGAGAAGGCTATACTCGCCGAAGGTGGAAGCGATGAGGTAACCAAGTATAACCAAGATCAGAAAAGAAGAAGAGTGAAAGTGAAGGAAATAACAAAGCTAGTGGAAGTAACACGGGGGAAGTAACAATCAAAAGAGGAGGTGGACTGACAACTCATCGATTGGAAATCAGCAAGGAGGTCAGAAAAATAGAATCGAAGCGTGCCAGACCTGCGGGAAAGCTCATCTGGGAGTTTTCATGAAGGGAAAATGAGTATGCTACAATTGTGGTCAAGAAGGCCACATAACACCTAACTGTCCTAACCCAAAGAAGGGTGCCTGCTTCACTTGTGGCTCAAAGAATCATCTGGCAAGAGACTGTCCTAAGAAAGGATCTGGAGGGGCAGGATAAGGAGGGAATAGAGGAAACAGCGGTGGAAGCACTCTGACTATCACAGGACCAACTGCAACCAACCGACAGAACATTCAACATGACAAAGCAAGAGGATGCGATCTTGATCTCGTGATGATGTGGTGTCGGGTATCATTCCGATCAATAGAGTTAATGCTTATGTATTATTTGATTCGGGTGCTACTTGTTCATTTATATCCGATGACTTTGCTAAGAACTTAGAATTTCCTAAGGATGAGATAGAATACCCCATGAACATAGAAGTTACGAATAGAGAAGTGATCCCTATTAAATACGTACATAAGAACTGTAGAGTGGATATTAAGGGTAATATCATGAACGTAGATCTTACCCATATTCGACTTGGAGAATTTGACGTTATCTTGAGAATGGATTGGCTATTCAATTACAGGGTTGTAATTGATTGCCAAAAGAAGCGTATTAACCTTATGACTCCAAATCTCACTTGGTATTAGTCTTTTGAAAAGGAAAACTTTCTTAGACTTTTATAAAATAACCAATGTGGGACTTGCCTATTAAGATCTCACTTGATAGTATTTTTATAAGGAAAACTTCCTTAGACTTTTAAAAAATAACCAATGTGGGACTTGACTATTAAGGCCTCACTTGTAGATTTTTTATAGAAAAATAACCAATGTGAGACTTGACTATTAAGGTCTCACTTGTAGTTTTTTTTATAGAAAAATTTCCTTAAGACTTGCAATCAACCATATTTTATCCAATTAATTAAGACTTTTATTCTAACTTTGGAATAGATCCTTCCCAACTTATTGATAGATAATTTAAGTTTATTAATATAGAACTTGTAAACCACCAACTATTAATGTTTCCCTTGGGACTTGGCTATTAAGGTCTCATTTGATACTTAATAGTTTTTTTATAAGGAAAACTTCCTTAGACTTTGATAAGTGAACCAATGTGGGACTTAGCTATTAAGCTTTCACCTGGAAGTCTTTTTATAAGGAAAACTTTCTTTTATAAGTGAACCAATGTGGGACTTGACTATTAAGATTTCACTTGGTAGTTTTTTATAGAAAAACTTCCTTAGTTTATAAGTGAACCAATGTGGGACTTGGCTATTAAAGTATCACTTGGAAGTCTTTTTATAAGAAAAACTTCCTTAGACTTTTATAAGTATGTGGGACTTGGCTATTAAGATTTTTCAAAGTATGTGGGATTTGGCTATTAAGATTTCACTTGGAAGTCTATGTGGAACTTTGCTATTAAGGTTTAACTTTGAAACCTTTTTACAAGGAAAACTTACTTAGACTTTTATAAGTGAACCAATGTTAAGGAAAAATTAATTAGACTTTTATAAGTGAACCAATGTGAGACTTGACTATTAATGGTTAACTTGAAAGTCTTTTTATAAGAAAAACTTACTTAAGACTTTTATAAGTGAACCAATGTGAGACTTAACTATTAAGGTTTTACTTGGAAGTCTTTTTATAAGGAAAACTTCCTTAGACTTTTAGAAGTGAACCAATGTGGGACTTGACCTTCACTTGGTTCTCTTGTCTTACCAACATCTCACATTGTCTAATTTGTGTTCTATTGTCTTACCTCTATTTTATAAATAGGGGAGACCACCAATTCAAACTTCATCAAGTCCTAAGTACTCTCTTCTTGTGTTATTTAACTCAATTTTACAAGGCTAAGTAAAGAGTTTTATAAATAGAGTAAACTTTAAGCCAATTCTACAAGGCCAAGTCAAAAAACTGAAACCGATAACTTTGAATTGGTTTGTACTGAACTGGTCTCTAACCGATTTTTTTGGTATCAAACTGATCGGTTCGGTTCGGTTCTGTTCAGTTCACCTAAAAAACCGAAATTACCGAATTCGGTGAACACCCCTAATTACAAGGATATAATTTTAAGACAAAAAAACAAGTAATTTGGGACATAGGGGGTCAGATATGAAGAGAAAATGTCAAGTAGGACTATTGGGCATAAAACAATCTTTGTAAAGGACACGAGATAATTTGGAAAGAAATTATTAGAGCGATGTCAGTGCACTGAAATTATTATTTTTACGTGTAAAAATAATATTTTTATATAAATTTCTTTTATATTGAAGTGTGATTTACTTATTATTCATGTGAAATAATTATATGTAAATATTAAATTTCCGTTTGAAAGTATCATGTCCCAAAATCTTAACGTTAATCATTTTTCACGATAAATTTATATCAATAAATATTAACACAAATGAATATAAAAAATAAAAAAAACTAAGAAAAATTTTATATTAATTTATTTTATCTTATCATTTAGAGTTTTACCTTTATCTAACTTTATCATAATATTTGATTTGACATATAAATCCTTTCCCCATTTTATTAGTCAAAAATCCAACAATGTAATTTGAGAATTATTAATTCATTACACTTTTTGTCATTTCATTAATTTCATAATAATAACTTTCCAGTTTTCCAATTTTATTGACTTAAAATATATAGTTTTGAAGCGTTGTAGCATGTAATTTAATTTTGATAATCACATTCATACTTTTTTACACTATTGATTCCACACAAAAAAAATATTTTGACTTTTTAAAAGCAATTTTCAATCCTAAAATTTACAAGTGATACAAATACATATTATTTAAGTTAAACTAATCGTTATTATTGTAAATTATCTAACAAATACTCTACTAATTATTATAAAATTTGTTATTTTCAAACCTTACATGAATAAAATTAATTCAAAATATTCTTATAAAATTAATTCTAAAAAGAAGTGGGAGAAGATGGATTATTTCTGTATATTAATATACTCTCTTCTTTCCAAAATATTGATTGTTTACAAATTTGTTTAAGACATTAGTAAATATATAATTGACATTATTCATTTATATTTTGTAAATAAATAAGTCTTATTATTATTTAGATAATGTCTAATATTCACAATTTATATTTACAAAATTAAATAAATTCATATTAATTTTAAATGTGAAATAATGACTTTTAAAATTTTCATATTAATTTTACATTCTAAAATAGAGAGAATATTATTATTATATTATGTATCGCCTAATAATGAGATATCTGATAGAATTTATAATAATAGGATAAATTACATATTTTAGTACATTTTTAGAAATAATTACAATAATGGTACATAGATAAAATAATTATAAAAGTAATACATTTTTTCATATTTATTTACAAAATTAATATCCTCTAATTGTGGCCCCTGTTTCTCTCTCTTTCTATCTAAGATATCGGCGTCACTGAATGATTTTCGAGGATTTGTTCATGAAGATGAGCATATGATGATGAACCCACAACTTTAAATCTCGTAAGAAGTTTGACTGGCTTGAAGGAAAAAATTGACATTGAAATGGTAAGTAAGTTTGCAGAAGAGAATGACTTTTCACTTCCTGAAATTTTACAGAACTTGGATTATGATGGCATAGAGGACAATATGAAAAGGAATGAGGGGAATGAGAAAGTTTTTCTTCATGTTCCTGTTTCTCTCTCTTTTTCTTTATCCTTTTTTTTCCTACTATGAGAATGCCTCTTCTTTTTAATTTAAAAAAAATCAGTTGATGTGGATGCCAAAGACTTTATGGAGGCTGCTAAAAAGATTCAACTATATTTTACCAGTCTGCAACGCAAGGATCAGCTAACCAAAGTAGAACTTCTCTATAAGGTAGCCTATGAATCAAATTGTGGTTGTTTTTTATTAACTTAGATGTTTCAAATACTGATCAAGTTTGTTTCACTGGGCTTTTCCATGATCTTTAAAGGATATTGCTATGATGGAAGAAAAGTTGAATTCTCCAAACTTTCATATCAAGGTTACCAATCCACCTCTACACCTGCAGTTTTTTTATAGTGCAGTTGGTAACCAAACATTCATACCAAGGTAACCAATCAACCTCCACACCTTCAGTTTTTTCATATTGCAGTTGGTAACCAAACCTTCACACCAAGGTAACCAAACCTTCATACCAAGTTAACAAAATCTTCATATCAAGGTAACCAATCCACCTCCACACTTGCAGTTTTTTCATAGTGCAGTTGATAACCAAACATTCATACCAAGGTAACCAAACTGTCATACCAAGGTAACCAATCCACCTCCACACCTTCAGTTTTTTCATAGTGCAGTTGGTAACCAAACCTTCACACCAAGGTAACCAAACCTTCATACCAAGGTAACAAAATCTTCATATCAAGGTAACCAATCCACATCCACACTTGCAGTTTTTTAATAGTGCAGTTGGTAGCCAAACATTCATACCAAGGTAGCCAATTCAGTGTTATTAGGTTACCAATTTATTTTGAATGTGATTCAGTTGGTAGCCAAACTGAAGTGGGTAACCAACCTTCATACCAAGGTAACCAATTCAGTTTTATTAAGTTACCAAATTATTTTGAATGTGATGCAGTTGGTAACCAAACCTTCATACAGATGGTTGCCAGACTTTCAGATCAAGGTAACCAATTCATACTGCAGGTGTGGAGATAGATTGGTTACCTTGGTATAAAGGTTTGGATACCTTGGTATTAAAGTTTTTTTACCTTGGTACGAAGGTTTGATTATCAACATTACATTACATATCACTCTCCTATCTCTTTCTTTCCTATGCAGTGTTCTTATTTTCTTTTGGACATGAAATTGAATTTGGAATTTTCGAACATGAATAAATTCTCTGAATTTGAATATTTGTTCAAATCTGTAATGACGTATTAAATGGAAAACCAGGTCTTGAAAATTTTATGGAAGAATTAACTTCTACTTTGGAATGGATTATGAACCACTGCTTTTCTCTTCAAGATGTTTCAGGCATGAGGGATGCCATCAAGAAACACTTTTATTGGGATGAATCATGAAGCGAGACTGAGATAGAAGGTGGAATGAATAATCACTTTGCAGAAGTAGATAAATTACAAGTTTCCATTGTTTTAGATCGGAAATGCTATTGAATTTGAATATTTGAATTTGAATTTGTTTTTGTTGTTAGATTTCAGATATTTGAATTTGAATTATTAATTATGACAGTTATTTCTCCTTGATTTTAGGTTTTCTTATTAATATGAATTTCATTATTTTTGTAATTATTTTGTGTATGTATTGTTTTTGTAAATACTTTCTAATTGTTGTATATTAGTGTTAAGGACCCATAATAGGATAAATTACATATTTTAGTATATTTTTAGAAATAATTACAATAATGGTACATAGATAAAATAATTACAAAAGTAATACATTTTTTCATATTTATTTACAAAATTAATATCCTTTAATTGTGGCCCCTGTTTCTCTCTCTTTCTATCTAAGATCTCGGCGTCACTGAATGATTTTCGAGGATTTGTTCATGAAGATGAACATATGATGATGAACCCACAACTTCAAATCTCGTAAGAAGTTTGACTGGCTTGAAGGAAAAAATTGACATTGAAATGGTAAGTAAGTTTACAGAAGAGAATGGCTTTTCACTTCTTGAAATTTTACAGAACTTGGATTATGATGGCATAGAGGACAATATAAAAAGGAATGAGGGGAATGAGAAAGTTTTTCTTCATGTTCCTGTTTCTCTCTCTTTTTCTTTATCCTCTTTTTTCCTACTATGAGAATGCCTGTTCTTTTTAATTTTAAAAAAAAATCAGTTGATGTGGAGTGCCAAAGACTTTATGGAGGCTGCTAAAAAGCTTCAACTATATTTTACCAGTCTGCAATGCAAGGATCAACCAACCAAAGCAGAACTTCTCCATAAGGTAGCCTATGAATCAAATTGTGGTTATTTTTTATTAACTTAGATGTTTCAAATACTGATCAAGTTTGTTTCATTGGGCTTTTCCATGATCTTTAAAGGATATTGCTATGATGGAAGAAGAGTTGAATTCTCCAAACCTTCGTATCAAGGTTACAAATCCATCTCTACACCTGCAGTTTTTTCATAGTGCAGTTGGTAACCAAACATTCATACCAAGGTAACCAAACTGTCATACCAAGGTAACCAATCAACCTCCACACCTTCAGTTTTTTCATAGTGCAGTTGGTAACCAAACCTTCACACCAAGGTAACCAAACCTTCATACCAAGGTAACAAAATCTTCATATCAAGGTAACCAATCCACCTCCACACCTGCAGTTTTTTCATAGTGCAGTTGGTAACCAAACATTCATACCAAGGTAACCAATCTACCTCCACACATTCAGTTTTTTTATAGTGCAGTTGGTAACTAAACCTTCACACCAAGGTAACCAAACCTTCATACCAAGGTAACAAAATCTTCATATCAAGGTAACCAATCCACAGCCACACCTGCAGTTTTTTAATAGTGCAGTTAGTAGCCAAACATTCATACCAAGGTAGCCAATTCAGTGTTATTAGGTTACCAATTTATTTTGAATGTGATTTAGTTGGTAGCCAAACCTTCATGCAATGGGTAACCAAACCTTCATACCAAGGTAACCAATTCAGTTTTATTGAGTTACCAAATTATTTTGAATGTGATGCAGTTGGTAGCCAAACCTTCATACAGATGGTTGTCAGACTTTCAGATCAAGGTAACCAATTCATACTGCAGGTGTGGAGATAGATTGGTTACCTTGGTATAAAGGTTTGGATACCTTGGTATAAAAGTTTTTTTACCTTGGTACGAAAGTTTGGTTATCAACATTACATTACATATCACTCTCCTATCTCTTTCTTTCCTATGCAGTGTTCTTATTTTCTTTTGGACATGAAATTGAATTTGAAATTTTCGAACATGAATAAATTCTCTGAATTTGAATATTTGTTCAAATCTGTAATAACGTATTAAATGGAAAAGCAGGTCTTGAAAATTTTATGGAAAAATTAACTTCTACTTTGGAATGGGATGAATCACGAAGCGAGACTGAGATAGAAGGTGGAATGAATATTCACTTTGCAGAAGCAGATAAATTACAAGTTTCCATTGTTTCAGATCGGAAATGCTATTGAATTTGAATATTTGAATTTGAATTTGTTTTTGTTGTTAGATTTCAGATATTTGAATTTGAATTATTAATTATGACAGTTATTTCTCTTTGATTTTAGGTTTCCTTATTAATATGAATTGCATTATTTTTGTAATTATTTTGTATATATATTATTTTTGTAAATACTTTTTAATTATTGTATATTAATATTAAGGACCCTTTATAATATATATACATATATTTTGATCAAGACTTGTCAAAACCCCGGGCTCATCTTTATCAAACATGTTTGTCTTTCAAAAAAGCTAGATTTTTTTTATATATATATATATATATATATATATATTTATTTATTATTTTTGAAACAGGTTTAGCACGTAACTCCTTTATTTTTATTTTTATTTTTATTTTTTCAGTTTGTTTCCCCGTTACTCGTTTATTGTGCATTTATAACTAATGGAATTGAGCTTGTAGTCAATTAAAACGGAAAGAAAGAGCGGCAATTTATTTGAAAATTCAATCCAAA
Organism: Panax ginseng; assembly: GCA_020205605.1. Classification (NCBI taxonomy): domain Eukaryota; kingdom Viridiplantae; phylum Streptophyta; class Magnoliopsida; order Apiales; family Araliaceae; genus Panax; species Panax ginseng. Next base: position 130,216,467 of record CM035134.1, on the reverse strand, counting down.
TAAGACCAACTCTTCTCTCTCTTATTTTTAACTTAAAACCGCAATAACAATATAATACTACTATTAAAATTTGTGGTACAAATGTAAAAAATAGAAGACATAGTCAGACTGTCACATAAAATTAGGGAACGGAGCACGGGGCTGATTTAGGTACAGAAACATTTAACACGTTGCCTCTTTATCTCTCGTCTCTATTTTATCTCCTCTCATTTAAAGAGGGTGTATACGCTGTCGAATTTATTTATAATTTATAATTTAATTTTAAAATTATTTATAATTATTTCTTTTAAAAATAATCAAAAGTTTCAATTTGTAGTTTCAAATTATTTATAAAATCTAATAATTAGATTTGAACAAATATATCACTGGTATTTCTTTATTTATTTTAATAATTTTGAAATATTCATTTTAGTAATTTACCTTTCAAATAAGTGATTCGTAAAAAAATTATACCAAACAATTTTTACTTTTTACTAATTTAAGTATTTTTCACTTATCAAACACAAATTACTTTTTTAAAATTACTTATAATCAAAATTAATAATTACATTTTCTAAGCAATTACAAACTTACTCCTCTTAATGTTAATTCTTAATTATTAACACATTTTCCTCTTTTCAATTGAAAGGACTCTTGACCTTTTTTTTTATTTCCGAGCTTTTATTATTTCATAAAAATAGTTAAGGAAAAGACCATAAGGAAATTAAGGATCAAAATCCTTTCCATTACATCTTTCATTTAATTTTCCTAAATATGCACATATATATAGCGATATAAATATTATTTTAAAAATAATAAAATTCGTCGTAAATAATTGTATCGCTGATATTATCCTTAACAATAATATTAATATTGATAAGAGAATCTAATCCAAAAAGTAACAAGTTGTCGAGCAATTGCCACATAATTGAGAATGCATTACCATTACTAGCCATGTTAGGTGGTGTTTGATAAAATTGAGTGTTAAGACCTGAACAATTTAGACGTCTGAATAATATAAAGCATCTGAATAGAATTGTGTTTGAATGAAAACTTGTTATTTGATAATTAATTTTTCCAAAATGTCTGAATAACAGTATTTTACCATTTTAACCCTCTGAACAGTTTAAACAAAATCTGTTTGATAATCAGAAGGTCTGAATAGTATTTTAAATACATATTTATAATCTTTTGACCACAATATGATAAAATAAAAATAAAAACTTACAATTTAAATTAACTTCAAACATAGTATCATGTCCCAAAAATATCAACATAGCATAATAATTCAACCATACAAATTAAATTAACTTCAAACAGTTGTTAAGAGTTGAAGTGCTATTTGTTCACGTAGATTAACCATAAATTCTACGCCTTAATCACCCCATTGTGGTTCATCTTGTCCCTCTTCTTCATTTCCTTCATTTTGCTCCGCTTTATCGTCAAACATGTTATCTCGATCATATTGTACAAACCTGGTCCAACAAATTTAGCTTGAATAGCTTGCTAGAATAAAAGGAAGATGTGAGTAAACAATAATCTTCAAACTGTTACCAGAAAGCTAAACCAAATTTATGCAAATATATAATCTTTTCTGCTTATACAATTGCTACTACTAATATATTTAACCAAGACATACACATCCTTACAAACCTACTGGGTACAGAACCTCCACTCTTTGGGGGTGGTATACTGGTGCTAAAAGTCATATAATCAAATACATAGTTGTTTGGCCACTGCAATGGCTCAAACAACATAATGATTGTAAAGTAAGGAATATATAGTAGTGATATATCAGTATGTAAGGTCATTTTTGTTCTAGCCATAGAGCACATTTGACAAGAGACCCAAACCCTCTTAACTAGTTTTTGATAACAAAATCAATTGCACCACCATTCTTACCATCCAATTCTATCTTTACTCTTTAGTAGCAGATCAAGAAGCTTTCCGCATTTAATTAACATAAATATTGCAGTGCTCTAATATCAATGTGAGGGCAATCAAGATTTCCAGGTCAATAGCAGTGTTCTAGGTTGAGGGCAATCAAGATTTTCCAGGTTTTGCCACCATATTCAACATAAATGAAAATGGCAAAACCAGATTGAACAAATACATCATTTTCTGACAAACTATTATAGTTTGTCCTATGACTTCAAAGCCATCTAATTTCATAATTGTAACATATAACATGAAAACTACAAAAAAACAGTACAAACAGAGATCTTGGAATTTTCTGATGCATAATGCAGTCTATATCTTATGGCAAGAGAACATTTGTAGAATATACAAATACTAACAGATAACTAACAGATAACTTTTCTTTACAAAACTACACATTATAACAAAAAACACCCAAACAAAACTATAGAAAAACAATAACAAAAAACAAATTAACAGAACAATAATTACAATAACAATAACTACATTAACAAAACAGATAACAAATAATAACAAAAAAACAAAAAACACCCAATTGAAAAAACAAAACAATTAACTGCAACAAATAAATTAACAAATAACAAAACCCAATAAAACTACAAAACAAGGAAGATTTTCAGGGCAAAAAACAGATTACATCAACTGCAACATTACAATTATAATCCCAATAAATTCTATAAAAGATAAAAATAATGGGTACATAATAGTAGACACAATAGCAGAAAAAACCCAACTGGAGTGATGAAATTGAGTTAAATCCATGGCCAAACAGAAAGAACACATTGCTACAATTGGTATTATTACTACTGGCTTTGAAGAAATTCGTGGAGAGAAATTTGGGGAGATAGGAGAGAGAATAACGAACAATAGATGAAGAAGGGAGAGAAGATTACCGGCGAAAGAAGACGAAGGAGCAGCAACGATTCAGCGAAGGAGAAGAGCATTAGCGATTCAATGTGAATGAGAAGAGGCGATTTAGGTTGGATTGGGGATAAAAGACGGAAGAGGTTATTATTGTCCCCCAAAAAATTTTCTCGCTCAGACAGCCTTTGGATGATATAGATTTATTTTTGTGTCTAACCGATTAAGAGCCATTAAGAGGCAAAATTTTTTTTGTCAAACAAGATTTGCCTCTGACCGAATCAGAGGCAAATCCATTAAGAGCCAATAAGAGGCAATCAAACAGAACCTTAGTCTATTTTATACCATTCTGACAATAACAGCTCGAATCTAACGTTAAAGAGACTCAATTTATAAAAGTATTTCTAAAATTTTTATTGGATTAATATCAGTATGGGATATATCTCCTCGTCCCACCCTGAGTATATATTGTTTGTATAAATTCATCTGGGAAACTGATAAATCCACTGTTTTTTTTCGCATTGTATCCCCACATATTTGCTAAACTTATTTTTTATGTTCAATTTATCCATGATTGAATGACCTCTCTCTTTCTCTCCCTTCCCCTGCACAACTCAATCTCTACATCCGATTATTCAAAATCAATCTAAATTCCTTCAATTAAACAAATTAATTCAAAACCAAAACCATATCTAAATTCAAGTTCTGTTGTTAAAAAATATCTGTAGATAGATCGAAACCAAATAAAAACATATGTAATTAAGTTTAGCAAATATGTGGTCCGAACATAGGATGCGTGCACAAAATATCAAAATCTGATGGCAATATTTGCATGAACAAACTTTTTGGGAATTCTTTCACAGACAACACATCAACAAAAAGTGTGTTACGCTTCAATCTTTGTAAAGGGAGTGATCGAAGTACGGATTCGGTGGAGATAATGGAGGTGCAAAGGAGAATTATCTCAGAGTGTTGTTCTTCACAGAGATCATCGACATCGGAGAAGAAAGAGACGTTGAGTTGGGCGGCCTTATCGGAGTAGTTGGAGCGACGTGGACCAGGACGGTGTGGCCTTGATGGACTAGGGTTTTGGCCAGGAATTGGCCAAAGTTACCGAAACCCACGATGGCGATTTTAAGCTTGGTGGAATTTGCATAGTGGTCGGATAGTCGGGACACATAATCGAACGGTTGGGCAGCATCGATAGGCCCGGATCACGAGATAGCGACGGTGGAGTTTGGGAGGTGAGACGGAGGTGGAATAGCGGAGGAGAAATAGAGTGGCATTGATGGGAGGGAAGGGAGTATTTGGAAAGTAGTTTTGTTTGTTTTGTTAGCGGTGACTGGTGAGGAGTTTGGTTTGTTTGTTTTTAATTTGGATTAATTTGTTTGATCGAAGGAATTTGGATTGATTTGTACAATCAGATTTAGAGATTGAGTTGTGCAGCGGAAGGGAGAGGAAGAAAGATTGTAACGATCGAAAAATTTATAATTTAATTTAAATATTTATTGAATTAAATAAATATTTTAAATAATTTATTTATTGAAGAAATAAATAATTGATGAATTGTGGTGAATTAATTTAGTAACTAAATTAATTAATGTTAATTGAATTGAATAATGATAATTTTATTTGAAGGATTTAATTTAAGAAAATAATTAAATTAAATCAATTGCTTAATATTTAAGAAGATAATTAAATTAAGTGAATTGTTTAATATTAAATAAATAAATAAAATAAAATAATATTTCTAATTTATTAATTAAAATTAGATATATAATTATTTATTATTTATTATAAGCATAATTATAATAAGAATATAATTCTTATAATTATAAATTATAAGCTATTAAAGTGGTTACATGTGTGACAAGTGAAACTATATGATATAAATATTATTTAAATAATGTAGTTATGGGATTTATGTGTTAGACAAACAGGGCCTTGTGGCCTTTGGCTTATTTTAACTGGCGTCTTTTGTTTTCCTTAACTGAAAGAGAACGTGGGAGTCAGTTTATAATTCCTACGCATTATTTTCTAAGGCTTAGCTAGATAAACACAGAGGATTAGAGAGAACTTGAGAATAATCTCTGCGAATTATTAAGGGTTGAGGAAGGATTCTATCATCTTGCTAGTAGGAAATTCAAGGTATAACATATTCTTAAATTTTTAAGTTGGAGTTTGAAACTTAAAGTCCTTTGTAATGGATTTTTGTGGAATTATTGTTTCATATGTTGATTATGTATATGCATACTCTTGATAAATTAGTTGGTTATCATCTGCAATTGTGTAATAGTTATCAAATTCGTGTAAAATTGGGTTTGAGGAAGAAAATGAAATCACAGTGTTTGTGTACATATAAAGTAGCTTAGAAAGTACCAAATTTCTTGTTCAATATGTGATGTAATCTGTAATTTGTTGGTGGATTGTGATAATATATTAAAAAACGAAATCGGCATAGTTTAAATCATGTCTATTGGTTAAGAAACGAATTCGTGGTAGTCGAATTCGTGTATTACTTGTGGCGACAGATTTAACAGTCATGATTTCTATAGGAGACTTGGTATTAAAAGAAGTCAAAGCAGATAATATTACTTGAGATATACACGAAACAGTTTCTATCTTAATGGATTACCTTTGAAAAAGCCCAACAAATATTTTTTTTATAACCGAAGATATATTGGACTATCCTTCAGATTAGTTCTCAAATGGGAATAAATTTTATGATAACAGAACTAATTTGATTGCAACGGTAATACTTTGGGCTATAAATTCAACTGAGATATCAGTGTTTATTTATAACACTCGAATTATTTTTTGCACTATCATACTTAAAAAGTTATTCTATTATTCTTTGTGCAATTTCTTAGCTACTGTGCAATTAAAATTCAGATTATTTTTCAGCTAATTTTTGTGAGCTACAAATTGGTGATATCTTTTTTTACTCTTTGATCATTGCATACATTAGTTGAGCCTTGCATTGTTAAATTGCTTATTTGCTTTGATCATTAGACCTCTATATTTGTAATCTTATTTTTTAGACTAAGTGTTCTCTAAAGGAATTTAATCCTCGTGGATTAAGGTTTGTTTACAAACAGGTTCAAGAAAGCATAGGTGCTTAAGGGGTGTATTGGTGCACAAGGAGAAAAAGTGCTCAAGTGAATTATTGTAATTCAAGATTTGATAGAATCTGTTTTGTAGCAAGAGTCAATTTAAAGAAATAAAGTGAGTCTCCAATACTAGTTGGTATTGGACGTGGACTAGGCTATTATTATAGAGGGTAATAGCTGAACCATGTTAAAATCTGGGTGTTGATTTTATTACTTGCTTTACTTTAATTACTCACAAAAGTTAGTTAATTGTCTTAATAATTAAAATTTGAATATTTGCATTATCTTAAGATAATTCATTAACATCAAGTATTTTCACTAAGTTATAAATTCAGCAAGGTATTTTCATAAAATCAAATAGTCAATTCGGTAGGCCATATTAATTCAGCAAGCTGCATTCATTAATATAGTAGGTTTTAAAGTTTAAAAATTGGTCATAGTTTGTTATTGCACTTATTCAACCCCCCTTCTAAGTGTGCCTTATCTGAATTTCATAAGTGTATTTAATTTAATCTATGGTGATATAATAAATTAAATAGTTTAATATTCATTATTTAATAATTTGGAAATATTAAATACAAATTAAAAAGAGGAGTCTTATTATTATTATTACTATTATTATTATTTAATTCCTAAAGGAATTTGAGAATTAATTAAAAAAGTACTCTCATATATTCTTAATAAGATTAGGAGGCTAATTAATTAAAAGAGTTTAATTAATTATTCCTAATAAGATTAGGAGCCTAATTAATTAAGGAGTTTAACTAATTAAATAAAACCCAATTTTAATTAAATTAAAAGGGTTACCTACATTTATAAATAAGTGGAGTCTTATTATGGGTGATGGTTGTTGATGTTTTCACAAGACACATGAATAACAATTCCAAGAGTTAGGAGAGTACACATTTTCTAAAGGGATAGAAAAACTAGGGTTTTGCCAAACACCCATCTTCTTGATTAATACTTTTTCTTCTTTGGTGGATCACCTCTAGAGGCCAAACACTTGGGTGGCTAACGTTGATCAAAGGAAGGAATCAAATCTGGTGGATTCAAGTTGAACGCGAAAAGAATTGGAGGTGAACTCGTACCTGAGGAAGCTAGTTTCTACAAGGGTATGAATCTAATATCCATCTCTTTTCTTTTAATTGGTAATTATGCACAAAGTATGATCATGGTGATGGGTTTGTATGAAAATTTTAAATTGCTATTTATCGCGCTTTCGCACCTTTTGTGTAATTTGATTGCAAGATCGCGCTATATACAAACCTAATAGTGGTATCAAAGCCTAACTTTGTGCTAATTATCGATCTTAATGATTCCATGTATGTATGGTATATGATTTGATTGTATTTTCTGGGAAAAAAAATATTCATGTTCTGCTCATGACACACGGTGAGCTACGCAAATCTCCGATTCATTCTCGAGCGCAATTGTGCCATAACCTAAAAAAAAGGTTTTCGGGCAAGCGTGGCAAAATTGAAATAAGCTTTCTCAAAGTGTATTCTGGACGCAGCTGCACCCAACAATTGATTCAGACTTTTTTTTATTTTTAATAAATATTTCAATTAAGATAAAATTTTTATTTTAAATTGAAATATGATTAAAATAAAAGTTTTATATTACCTTGGATTTAGATTCCGCGTTCGTTTGGATAAAAAAGTTTATTCAAAGTTTTATATTAACTCAGAATTGGATTCCACGTTCGTTTGAATAAAAGAGATTATTCAAAAGTTTTATATTAATTTGAAATTGGATTCCACGTTCGTTTGAATAAAAGAGTTTATTCAAATATGGAACAGGATTTCATGTTTCCTAGAATAAATGAGTTTATTCACATATGGAATAGGATTCCATGTTTCCTTAAATTAAATATGTTTAATTTTAATAAGAAATATGATTCAACATACTTTATTTTTTCAACAATTTTAAGTTAAAATAAAGTAGTTTATTTTGTACTTGAAATTGGATTCCTTATTAATTAAAACAAGAGTTTATTTTGATTTGGAATTTGATCAAAAATAAAGGAATTTATTTTTATTCAAAAATTGGATAAAATAAAATAAAAGTATATTATGATTTAAATTTTGATTAAAATAAAGGATTTTATTTTATTTCAAAATTAAAATTTTAATAAATTTAAAATTGCCCATTAAATTGATATTAATGCATATATGAAATAGATTTATTATTCATGAGATACATGTTATTTATTGATGTATATGATGATGTGTATGAAAATAAAAGGGGTTGGTTATGGACTACTAACCAATGTGATTATATTTTATTTTAGTTGGATGCATGAATGTATGAGATTTATTAAATGGGGTCTGCATACCTTGTCTTCACTAAATTTTTCTTAATGTAAATTCTATCTCCTTCCTATGTACTTCCCCTTAATTGCTGATCAAGATTTCTATTTATTTTAAATAATTTTGTAATAGGAATAGTTAAAATTAATTTGAAGAATTGGAGATCAAGGAGCAAGGAACGCTTGAAGACCCGTTTGTAATGGAGCCCGGATTTAAATGTAATAGTTATATTTAAATTTAATTCTTGCATCCTAGGTTTGACCTATTGGTTCACTTTGTGGCTCTAGTGAACCAAACTAGAATAAAATCCATAATCAATCTGGGTAGAATATAATATTCTATATGTGCATGCTTATACTATATATATATATATATATATATGTGTGTGTGTGTGTGTGTGTGTGTGTGTGTGTGTGTGTGTGTGTGTGCGCTAAACAAGATGAAACAATTAATAATAAACCCCTCAAATATTTTATATTAAGTCCTAAGCGTTCAAAGATATTTGGAATATCGAATGTCGTCTTCTAGCATGATAAAAATAATAGAGTATTAATTAATTATAATAAGTTTGTTGTGTCACCACAAGGCTTATCTTAATTTTTTGAGATGTTATTTTTATCACATTTGATGCTTATAAAGAAATTGAACAAAGATATTTTTGTTGTGTCACCACAAGGACAATATTTTTCTTTTTGAATATATAGAGTTCTAGGTTGGACTTAGCTTGGATAATTTTGATTCGGATGTGCCACCACTTGATCAAAATAATCTAAGAGGCAAAGTAAAAGGAGTTACATGATGATGTAATTGACAGTAGTTGTCTACCTATTTATTTATATATAGTTTGTTGTGTCACCACAAAGCTATATAAATTTGAAATGAGATCTTTATTCTCACTAGCAAATCTTTAATTAGATTTTGCAGAACTATATAAGTAAGGGTAATATAGTTTGAAGAAAATAGTGGGAGATACCAACTTAAGACAAGACATAATTTATCTTGGTAATTAATTAATAAAAGAATATATGATATAATGTTGTTAAATTTTAAATTCATTTACAGAATTTTACAATGTCTAAATTACAATCATTGCGGAGCATATTAGATGTTATTTAACCGGATTGAATTAAACGAATTGGTTAAGTAATTTGAGAATAATTATTACGACTGAAAAGCTATCTTATGTCCTTCATGTGCTTATCCCTGCAATGGTTGCAGACAATATCTCTGAGGAAGAGATTGCTACTTTTAGAAAGTGGCAAGATGATGCACAGTTGGCTCAATGCATTATGCTCGCATCTATTGTGACAACCGAGATTTTGTAATTTAATTTTAATATTTATTAGATTGAATAAATATTTTTCGATGAATTAATTATTAGATTAAATAATTAATTGATGAAGTTGTGGTAGATTAATTTAATTATATGTGTTATATTTATTAAATTAATGTGGAGAATTTTTATTATTTGAAGTATGTGATTATGTGATCTTATTGTATTAAAAGAAATATTTAATAAGCTTAATGTTATTTTTTTTAATTAATTTAATAATTAATTAGAGATTTAATAATTTGACATTATTAATAAATGAGAAATTTAATTATGTGACTATGTGAATTAATGAGAAGTTATTATATTTTATTTAAAATAAATTAAATAAGATATTAGATTTATTTTATAAAGGAGTGTGACATTATTTAAACTATATGATAAGGTTTTATTAAATTAAATGGTTTTTGAAATCTATTCTAGCTAGCCAAACATGGCACTAAGGGAGGTTGGGAGAGAGATTACCCATTTACGGGTAACTCCACCTCCATAACACGCGTCAGTTCTTCTCCTTTATTATCATACGTCTTTTTCTTTTCTTCATTCTATTCTAAGTCTAACAAGGAAATCACAGAGAGAATTTAAGAATTTTGAGAGAATTGTGAGTGGTGTGATTAATTGAGAAAGGTTTCATCTCTTCGATCACTCTACGCTTGGGTAATCTCTTCAACCCAATTCCTTTTTACGTCATTTAATTTTTTATAAAAATGGCTTTTATACATTTTGTAAAGTCTCTGTAATTGGAAAATTGTAAGGGTTATGAGTATATATGTGTAAAGATGTTGTTATAATGTGTTATATATATATATTGTATGATTCCATATCATCAGTTTCATAATATTATAACTTGTTGTATCAAAAATTTCCAGAGTATGCTATATGGCCATATGGCCTTATACGTGATTTTAATATGTCAAACATAAATTGTTCTGTAAAATTTCCACTTGTATATGATCATGCATGCTAAAACGAATAAAACGAAACTTGAATGGTTGGATTTGGTCTTATAACAAATTCGTAGTATTAAATTGTATGTTTTTGTTTAAGAACTTTAAGAACATCAAGAACAGTACAATTTTTCATAATTTAATTATGTAATTATGTGTTTTAATGGGTTAAATCGCTCTATAAATGTTGGGTACTGATTATGTATAAATTCTAGCATGTGAGTATGTTTAATTTGGTGAAATTAATGATCATGTAATGTTTAATTCACTGAACTCTGTGTTCTTCGCGAACTGAGAATCAAAATCTGGAGTTTCAGCCATGGCGCCAACTCGTAACTAAACTCTCATCTCAGCGCCAATCAGCCATCGCTACATGAATGCCATGTCTCAGTACTTGGCGTAAGATCGAAGACAATAGTGGCGCCAAGATCGCCACACTAAAGAGTAATGTCCATAAAATATTTTTTTAAGTGTTCAAGTATAGAAATGTGATAGCAACTTAATCTAATGATTATAAAGACTCATTAGACATACAATAAGATATTAAAATAGGTTCTTATCATTAAGACATTTACATGTTAATTGAATTGTTGATTATGTAATTAGCTTGTTATTCGTATAGTGTAATATTACGTGAAAACAAGTGTGGTAATTTGACTAAGTATAGTCATGAACTCGAGTTAGACAAAGAATAAACTTGTGATGTTTAGTACGTTATAATTGACTGGTATTGTGAATGTAAATGATATGTAGGATTTAAATCAAAGAACAAGTTTTATTAACGTGTAATCTACGCACGAGGCAAGTTTCCTAACCCTACTTGTTATCGTTATATAAGTTGATTAATTCACTTTTCTACATTGAGCAAGTTCTCATTATTATTGACTAAGTCTGTTTTGTTATAAATCTTTCAAGCATGATGCTATTATACAATACTTATTCTATTGTATACCTCTTGAGATTGTTATTCAAATTAAGTTATTAGTTATTGTTAAACCTTGTTAGACTAGCGAACCCTTAATGATTCGACTAGTCCATAGTTGATGAGCGTTCTAAATTTTAGAACCCTTGATGAATTATCCAAACCAAACTTCCTTCCAAAAGTGCGGACTCGAATGTCAAATTGAGATGAACAACCCAGTAAAGGGGATTACTTATCGCGTTAAGCGTTAAGATATTGTGCACAGATGGTACTAAGTGGTCGATCCCCTAAAATGCGAGAAGAAGAGTCCATAGTCTTACGACATTAAAGGTTTCAAGTAAAAACACTTGACAACCTAGGACATAGTTCAAGGTCTTATGACCCTCAGAAATTCTTTTGTCTCTTGTTATTCATTCTTGATTCAAAAGTTGAGTTTCCTATTTCAGAAGTCTTTACTTTATTCGCATGTTATTATTCATTGTTATATTGTTATACTTGTGGGCAATCGTGCTCACTCTTGCATAATAATAACATTGTAGTTAAGAACGAAAGAGCATACGAGCCTTCCACTAGTAAAGGCAAGGGAAAGATTAGCAAGTAATGAAGACTGTTTTATTTATGTGGTTATTTAATGATGTTTAGACTTGATGTTACTTAAGACTTATTATTTGTTTATGATTCCGCTCTGATGTTTTAAGGTTAGAGTAACTTGGGATTTATTTATTATGCAGTTGATGTAACTCCATAAGGGGAGATTTATTATTTATTTCTATCTATTGCATGGTTTGCATTTATTTATGGGTAGATAGATAGATGATGTTTGTACAGTGAACACCAAATTCTGTGGAAATGGAAGTACCGGATTTGGGGGTGTCACATCTATGAGTAACGAGCTTTAGCGTCAGCATGAAACTATAGATGCTCCTACTATATTCCTTTATATCAAGTAGTTGATGGTGACGAAAGTGGGACTGATAGATATAAGATATCTAAGGAGCTTTTCCGATCTAAAATGACCGATGACACTATAGTACAGACACATGTCCTCAACATGATCAATTTGATTGAACATTTAGGACAACATGTTTTGTCATGGATGAAGAGATGAGCCAATATTTGATCTTGTAGTTACTTCGGACTCCTTGTCACAATTGTTTTGAATTTTTCATATGAACAAGCTAGATATTAGCCTCGCGATTTGCTTAACATGTTGAAAATGATGAGAGTCACTTTCCAACTAAGAAAGACCAAGTTGTACTGGTAGGGGAAAAATGATCTTCTAAAAAGAAGAATGATTTAAATAAGGTAAATAGAAAGGCAAAAACAAAGGATAATAAGAACAAAACTCATATGGATAGCAAAAGATTTTGTTTCCACTTCAATAAGCCTGGATACTGAAAAAGAAACTGCGAAAAGCATCTTGCAGAGGCTAACCAGAATAAGCTTAGTGAAGTTTCGATTACAGATAAATATTTGTTCATAATCGAAATAAATCTTTCTATAAGTCAAGTTTTTACTTGGGTATTGGATACCGGCTTTGGTTCTCATAAATATAGATTTATGAAGGGACCAAACATAAGTAGAAAGATAAACAAAGGATAAGTAATCCTATGTGTGAAAATAAAGCAAAGGTTGTTGCATTATCCATGGGAACTTATTGTTTAGTATTGCCTACGGACAAGTCTATTAAATCAATAAGTTGTTATTATATTCCAGTTATCGTTAGAAAAATTATTTCCATTTTTTTATCGGATAACAAAAATTTTTGGTATTATATTTAAGAACAATTGTTGTTCTATTTATAATAATAATGTTTTGTTTAGAACTAGAATATTACTTAATGGATTTTGTGTACTTGAATTACATGAAAATTATTTTGCAAATTGAATAAACTAGTATATGAAAAGGAGATGATCATTTAAAGAGTTGAATATTTGTATTTGATGAAATACAAGTCTAAATCATTTGAAAAGTTCAAAGAATTCAAAAGTGAAACAAATTGGCAAAGTATTAAGGTTCTTTGATTAGACCAAGGAAAGAATACTTGTTCAATGAGTTTCTAGATCATCTTAAATGGTTTTCTCACAATGGACACCTCCTAATACACAATAATTGATTGATGTATCTGAAAGGATAAATCGTACCTTATTGGACATGATGCGGTCCATAATAATTTTACCAATATTTAGTATCCTTCTAGGGTAATGCCTAGAAATGGCTGAGTATCTATGGAAAGGGTAACCTCAAAATCCGGCACCAAGACTCCATAAGAGTTATGGACATGGAGGATTCTTAATCTTAAGTATGTTAAGAAAAGGGGTTGTCCAACTTATGTGAAAAAGTTTCAAAAGGATAAGCTTGGGACAAAATTTGACTAGTGTCATTTGTGGGACATCCTAAAGTAAGTTTAGGATATATGTTCTATAATCTTAATGAGCAAAAGGTTTTTGTTGCAAAACACATTACCTTCTAAAATAAATATTTTTATCATTGAAGGGGCTAGTGGGAGGATAATAGATCTTGAAGAGTTCAAGAACCACATAACACTCTAAGTCAAATAAGAGAAACCTATAGATAGACCTATTTTAACACAACCGAATCATAAATATGAAATAGTATTGAAGATACCTAGGAGGTATGGATTCATCGTAGATGATGATCTAGTTACATACGACGAGGTAAGAGTTGTAGACACTAAGAGAAATGGATTGAAGCAAGCTTCTCAAAAATGGAACATTCGATTTAATGAGATAATCAAAAGATTTGATTTTATCCAAAAAAAGAATGAACCTAGTGTGTACAAAAGGGTCAGTGGGAGCGTTGAGACATTCGTAGTATTATATGTTGATATACTACGGATAAGAAATGACATACCAATGCTACAATCAGTAAAGATAAAGTTGTCTAAACATTCCTCTATGAATGATTTGGGAAGATTATCTTAATTGGGATACAAATTTATATAGATAGATTTATAAGGATGATCGACTTAACCCAAGGAACGTATATTCATTTGATGCTAAAGCCGTTTAGCATGACAAACTCCAAGAGATGTCTCATGTTGATTAGCCCTAGAGTGTATCTCTCTTAATAGTTCCCATAGACTCCTAAAAGAGAGATCACATGAGTAATTTCATGTATGCAATAAAATGTAAGAGACCTGATGTTGATCAGTCATATCCTGGAGAAGATCATTGTAAGACAGTGAAAAACATCTTAAAGTACTTTACCGACACTAAGGATGTGATCATATTCATGGTGGGTCTGAATTAAAACTAAAGTGCTTAATAGACTCAAGTTTTTCAGACAGACCAAGACGACGAAAATCCACTTTAAAATAAAATGTTACCTTGAACGGTGGTGCAGTGAATTGGAAAGGTTTCAAACAGCAAAAAGTTGTTGGTTTAGTGATAAAGACAAAGTATATAGTTGTAAATGAAGTTACAAGTTGATTGTTTGGATGAAAAGTTCATTACAGAACTAGGAATAGTTCCTAAGTCTCATCTTGGATCTAAACATATGTTGCGGCACTTTCATTTGATTAAAGAATCATTGAAAGAGGAGAAGTCACTTTAGAGATAGTGGAATCTCAAGAACAACATTACATATTCATTTACTGAAGCTTATCAAACAATAGGATGATCGTCACTTATAGAATGAGGGTATGAGATACCATAACGATTGACTTTAGTGCGAGATTGAAAGTAGTATGCACACAAGCCAATCATGTTGATGATAAAGCATATACTTTGTAACAATATTATTCATTTATTAATAAAAGTATTCATTTACTAAATGTTTTGATTTACCTACATGGTACTGTTTTAATAATATGTGATAAACCCATAGTTTTAAGCAATTTTTTTAGAATCATGATGAGATCATGCTAATGATATCTAAATTCTTAGATAGCTTAAAATTTTAGTTCCGGAGGCACAATAGTTATCTAGAAGGGGGGGTTGAATAGATATTTAAAATTTTTTTTCGTTTTACTTTGTTAGTTTTGATAATGATTTAAAATCTGGTGAATTAAGATTTGTTTGATCTCCTTTTTAGATATAGTGAGTTAATGAGAGTGAGGCGATTATATGAGTTATAGCGAGTTATAGCGAGTTGTAGCAAGAATGCAATAAACACAGCGAGTTTAAGTGGTTGAGCACTTAAAGCTCTAGTCCACTCTTCTACTCCTCGGTAGGAAATCCACTAAGGATGTCTTTTACACTTTTGAATCTCACAGATTCCTTCTAGACTGCTTGATCTAGGAACTTCTTAGTTCACTCTTGAACTCTTCAAGTCCAGTGCAGACTTGGTTCTTCATGATTCACTTTAGAACTCTTCAAGTCCTTTTGACTTGGAACTTCTTACTTCACTTGTTTGGTTGTTGTTGAGTTCTTGATTGGTCTACTCAATTTTTCGTTAAGCTCTTGTTTGAAAGAACTGAGTAGCTGAGCAAGCTTTCTCTTTTTCTTAGATCGTAGAGTTGAGCGTTGAGTGTTCTTCTTTTTTTTTGTTCAATGCTTGCTTTAGTTGAATCATCTAGATGTCTTGCATATATGTGATCCTTGAAATCATCGTTGAATCCATTCGTTGGAGCATTTAATGCGTTTGTTGTTTTCGAACTTTGATGGAGACTTTTTTGCATATCTTTGAATTGCATTACGCCCTTGACATAGAAGAATGCTTTTCTCACCTAACACCGAAAAAGGTGTTT
Source organism: Panax ginseng (assembly GCA_020205605.1). Classification (NCBI taxonomy): domain Eukaryota; kingdom Viridiplantae; phylum Streptophyta; class Magnoliopsida; order Apiales; family Araliaceae; genus Panax; species Panax ginseng. Next base: position 130,200,360 of record CM035134.1, on the reverse strand, counting down.
TCCTCTGACCCATGGTCCTTTCCTTAGCTTCTTCAATACGTTTCTTTGTTGCATACTAAGGATATTTTTTATGCCATTGGGATTTGGTGATTACTTCAACATTTGTAACCCATTCCACATTTGTTAAGATTTTATCTTTGAACAAATGGTCAAGGCCCTTACTTACGACACACGCCTAGATGATACTCTACGATTACGATCGTGGTGTCTTTCCACCTTGGTGCTTGATGCAAGCAAGCGAGAACACTACGATTTCTCTTAAGGACTGACACACTACGATCTTCACTTGCTTATCTTGCAGACTCTATATTTCGAGAGCACACTACGATCTACGAGTTGGCTTGAAAACGTGCGGACCACTCTACGATCTCTGGAGAGGCCCTTCAAGCGGTCATACTACGATCCTTGATGCTTTACGATTTTGCATTTGGCTTCGCAAACTCTTAATTAGCTCAATAGACTATAATTCTGTTTGAAGCCTATCTATTATATTTCAAGATATAGATCAACCTAACATCTTTGATCTCTTTATCTATACATTTATTTACAGAATGATAAACATTAAAAGCTTAGATCAACCTAACAATTTTGATCTATCACTAAGTCCTTGTACATATATTCCTTGAAGGACTTCACATATAATCATGAGCATTTACTTTAAACATCAAATCAAAATATGCACTCTTCCAACAATCTCCCCCTATTTGATGTTGACATAACCAAGGAGATTTGTTGTCATGATTATCAAATTCTATATGCTGTTGCAGCAAAGTAAATATGACTTAATATTTCAGTGAGCATCTGAAATTTCTAGAGAATAAGCATGAATTTATTGATGTTTGAGGATAGATATTACATTTAAACTTAGTTACATCAATAAGAATTGAGTTTCAACTTATCTCTATTTCTTTTGCCTTTTTGCTTCTCTCGGAGGATTTGCATATTCCTCGGCTCTTCTTCTCACCGCTAACCGTCTCTCGATCTTTATTTATTTCCATTTCGCTTTGACTTAGTCTTTCATTATGATCGTGCCTATTCATGAATGCAGGATCTCCAATTGGCATTCTTAGGCCTGTGGTGGTCACCTCGTGTGAGCTGGGAGAAGGCCCTTGACTCCTTAATGGTTGAGCCATGATAATTGGCTGCTGATCAGATCGTTGAGTGTGATGGCAAGATCGTGGAGTCTGATGGTGAGACGCCTTGTAGGACTCCTTGATGATGAAAGTTTGAGAAAGTGCCTCTGCCTCTACCCTTGCCTTGATCTCCTTTCCCTTTATTCTCCCCCTTTATGTCAGCATCAAGGGCTCGAATATCTTTAGATAAGCGAGTCATGCCTTGAACAAGCTCGTTGAGCTGACTTTGGGATTGAGCAATGTCTTCACGGTTCTCTTTAATGAGAGCATCAGAGCGAGCTTCCCTTCGTTGGAGGATGTCCAGGACATTGTCAGTCTGCTTCATTTGGCCCATGGAGAATTCTTGAAATTCTTTCACTGCAATTCATAAATTCGTGAGACTTTCCATCATAAGATTGTTCTGGGACTCCTGAGTAGTCTGTAGGATCAAAACAACATCCCTGTGTCTTTTAGCAGCTTGAAAATGAATTTGATCTCGTTCATTTATGCTCTGAATCATCTCCTTTATGATCTCCAGAAGCTTCTTTGTGAGCTTAGAGCTTAGGGTGCTTGGGAGGGAGTTGGCAGCATCAATGAGATGAGTCAGCCTCAGTTGAACAAGGTATGAGTGAACTTCAAGTTCTTCCTGTATGTCCTTAGTCACTTTTTGGGATGCTTCAGACAGTTCTGCTTTGGTTGGAAGATCTGATATGAGTTCAAGGAGTTGCAAATTGTTTGGAGGAGGGGCTCTTTTGAATTGATCTTGCAGGGTGTAAAGAGCAAGATCAAGGTTGAAACATTCATTGGAGGATGAGGATGGAATATCTGGTGGAGGGGCTTGTGTTTGGGCTTCTTGAGTAGGTGGCTCTATGATTTGGGCGTGTGACTCTACGATTGGACTTGAGTCAGTAATCATAGAGATGAGAGGAGATGGGATTAAAATGAAGTTGGGCATATTTGGTTCATCAGCTATAGAATTATGGGATTCTGTAACTAGGAATTGATTTAGTGGATTTTGGATCACTTCCAACCAGCTTGGGAATTCATAAAATTGACTGAAAAATGATGGTGGATAGTGATTAACTCTGAAAAGGATTGGGATAGATAGTACCTCATGCTCATTCTTTGAAGAAGGGTTATTTGTGATCAGTTTTTTGGCAAAGTTGAAGTTGCCTGGAAATCCATGAGCTAGTACTGATATTGCTGGATATGCTTTGAAGCTCCAAAACATGTGATCCCAATAGTTGAGAATTTGAGCTCTGTGAAAAGGCATCATGGGTAGATAGGAGAACAATTGATTGTAGTTGGCTCTCCTATACCCATCATAACTCACAGCTATGATTTCGATGTCATCATCTTCTTCTTCTTCTCTATCTTCTTTCGAGGATTCCACTACATCAATCACTTCCTTGTGACTTTCTTGCTCTGGTGCATTCACATTTTCTTCAGGAGCAGCCTCTTCTCCTATAAGGATATCATGAGGCTCCCCCTCAACATGATCATCCATCTGTATTTCACGCAACTCCCCCTCAGCTGAAACATTCTCTAGAGTGAGAATTTTAGGTAGCTCCCCCTCAATTTGAGCTATGTTCTTTTGACTTGCTTTGGATAGCCTCTTTTCTACAGCTATCCTTTTATCTTCCTCCTTTAAGGCCTTTTCATTGACAAGAATGTATTTCTTGACAAGTTTTCTTCTTGACTTTTTAGGCTGAGCCACAACCTCAACACTTCCTTGACTTTAGCTCTGAGGCATTGATCGACCCAAAGTATCTTTCGCGCAACAACCTCTTTGGGAGGGTCGTCCTGGTCTCTCTATGATCGGTAGAGACTCTACGATCGAGGAGACAGATGGCCTCTTGGACTTGTGACTATTTTTATTCTTCTTCAGCAGCTGAGAGATGGTAGCTCTGTCTTCATCTGCCTCAGCCAGCTGTTCTTTTCTTCTCAATATCCTCAGAGTTTCAATGTCAGAAAGCTCTTGTGGTATATCAGTGGTTGACCCCTGGGGTTCTTCTGCCATTTGAGCCTTCAGCTTTCTTTTTCCTTTGCTTTTTTTGACTAAAGTAATTGGTTCCTCCTTATTGGTTTCTTCTTCATCTTCTTCAGTTTCCTTAACAACAGACATGTTCCCTGGAATCCTTGACTCCTTTGCATCACCAGTCCTACCACTGGACTCAGACATCATTCGTACATTTTCTACTGGATTCCTTTTCCAATTTTTGAACAATTGCTGGGTCATTCATCTGTTCGGATTGATGGACTCTCCTTCATCATCCCCTATCTTATCTCCCAAGGAGGACTGTAGGATAATACTTATGAATCGTCCGTATAGCATCTTTCCAGAGCTCTTTGACTTCTTGAGCTAAGAATCCACTTCCCAATCCATTCAAGTAGTAGGGCTCCATAGTTAAGTTATATCCCACAACTGATGGCTGTCATGAGCTTGAGCTGCACTTCATTTATAGAGTCATGGTCGGAGCTCTTGCAACATATGCATTTTCAACAATGTCTGCCAGAAATTCGTACCTCTGAGGGAACTCTTTCTTCTTGTACCCTTTGACAGTGGGGAACTTTTTGTGGTGCATTCTCTTAAGTCCTTCATGGAAATCGATGCCATCTATGAACGGAAACCCTTTCGATTTGAAGCCTAGGGCTAGATTTATATCCTTAGCCTTGAGCTTGATTTCCACGTCCTTGACCCTCATAGTGATGACGTCGTTCTCGAACACACCATTTCTGTAGAATTCTTTTATCAGCTTAGGGTAGATTATTGTGCTCGTACCCAGAGCCTCTTCAAGACCAACTTTCTTTATCAGAGACAGAGTTTTGAGAAACTTGGGATCAGCTGTCTTGAACTCATCAAAACAGAGTCTGTAACCAGAGATGACATTTGAGGCTGCCATTGATTTCTTTGTACTGAGGATGATTTTGCGATTTTGAAAGCTAGGGTTTCTGCTGTTTGGAGAGAGAGAGATATGAGCTTTTTGAACTTCTGAGCTTTCAAAAAAGGTTTTTAAACTATTCTTGTAACTTCCCTCCACACGATCTGATTAGAGAGACATGTGTCGAGTGCTGCTTGGCTCCACGATTTTAACTTGTGAGAAAATACTAATTTTCCCCTTAGCTCCTCCTGAGCTGATGTGTCCTTTGGAAAGACTACGATCGTTGAGGTAGCTTTTATGATCATCGAGTCGCGCTCTGTATTATCGAGTACGCTCTTTCTGCAAATCATATACGCTCTGCATAAATCTCGATATCGAATGCGATCGTTGAGTCTGTCCGGATCCTTGTGATGAACTTTTGACTTAGCATTCTTCTCGGTTTAAGGTAGCTCAGGAAGGGCTAACCTCATAGAGTGCATCAAGGGTTAGGTTTGTTCCTGAGGTGCTTGACAGAGAGATTGTTTAGATTTGTTAAACTTTTGTCATCACAGGATGCTCCTTTGTTCTGCCATCGTTGAGTCTGTACTACGATCGTTGAGTCCGCACTGCGATCGTTGTCTTTCATGTTGCTACAGCTCTACGATCGTGGACTTCCTTTCATCATGTCTATGATTTTGAACATAGCCTTTATATCTGCATGGTTAGCACAAACTAGAGCATAGATTTCATGGTTGTAAATTAAGCATGCCTAGCTCACTTATTAATTTGTTAAACTGGATTCATCTAAAGGCTTTGTAAAGACATCGGCAAGTTGATTTTCAGTAGGGATATATTGTAAAGATATGGTTCCATTTTGCACATGATCCCTAATGAAATGATACCTTATTTCTATATGTTTAGTCCTAGAATGCATGACATGATTATGTGTTATTGCTATGGCACTTGTGTTATCACAGTGAACATGTATAGATTTGAATTCAAACCCATAGTTCTGCTAGCTGATTTTTCATCCAGAGGATTTGAGCACTTGTTGCTTTGCCGGTGACAACAATATTAAACCTGCGGTTGAAGTAGACACTTGAGTTTTGCTTTTTCTTTGAACGAGGACACAAGTCATTTCTAGCGGTGACATGTGCCACTGGTACTTTTTCTGTCTATTTTGCAACCTGCAAAGTCAGCATCTGTATATCCTGTTAGTTCAAATGAGGACTCCTTGGGATACCAAAGCCCCAAGTGAGGTGTGCCTTTAAGGTACCTAAAAATCCTTTTCACAGCAGTTAAGTGTGATTCCTTAGGATTAGCTTGAAATCTAGCACATATGCATGTTGCAAACATTATATCTAGTCTACTGGCAGTCAGATATAGAAGAGAGCCTATCATACCTCTGTATTGAGTTATGTCAATACTTTTACCTTTTTCATCTTTGTCAAGCTTGGTTGCTGGAGCAATTGGAGTTTTCATGGGAGAAGCTGATTCCATGCCATATTTTTTAAGTAAGTCTTTGATGTACTTGGCTTGGTTTATGAAGATTCCTTCATTAGTCTGCTTTACTTGCAGTCCAAGGAAGAAATTCAGCTCACCCATCATGCTCATTTCAAACTTGCTCTGCATAAGCTTGGAAAATCTCTTGCATAACTTTTCATCAGTAGATCCAAAAATAATGTCATCAACATATATTTGAACTAATAAGACTTTGTCTTTATGCTTTCTAAGAAATAATGTGGTATCTACTCTACCTCTAGTGAACCCATTTTCAACAAGAAAGTTAGTTAATGTTTCATACCATGCTCTAGGTGCTTGTTTAAGACCATATAAGGCTTTGTCTAATCTATAGACATAATTGGAAAGAGATGGATTGATGAAACCTGGAGGTTGCTCTACATATACTTCTTCTTGAAGTTCACCATTTAGGAATGCACTTTTGACATCCCATCCGAAATACTTTGAACTTTATATGAAGTAGCAGAAAGGCAAGGAATATTCTGATGGCTTCTAGTCTGGCAACAGGTGCAAATGTTTCATCGTAGTCAATGCCTTCTTCCTGAGAGTAACCTTTGGCCACCAATCTTGCTTTATTCTGGTTATTACTCCATCTTCATCCATCTTGTTCCTGAAGACCCACTTGGTGCCAATGACAGGATGATTTTTTGGTCTTGGAACTAATCTCCATACTTTGCTTCTTTCAAACTGATTTAGTTCTTCCTGCATGGCTTCTATCTAGCTGGAGTCTTCCATATCATCTTCTATCTTCTTGGGTTCCATCTGTGATAGAAAGCTCAGATAGAAACACTCATTTTGGGTGGCAGCTCTTGTTTTGACTCTTGCATTTGGATCTCCAATGATTAAGTCTTGAGTGTGATCTCTTTCCCATCTATTTTCTGTTGGAACATCTCATCACGATGCCTTCTTATGCGAGACCTTGAGATCAATTTGACTTCTAGATGTGGAGGTTCGCTGTCTTGCATAGTCCTCTCTACGATCTCCTCTTCTTGCTCAACGATCTCATTTTCTAGGACTACGATCGTAGTGTTGAGCTCGACGACCTCGTTCGTAGTATCTGAACTGTCGGTCGTAGTGTCTTGAGGCATTGTTTTGTCTAAGTCTATCTCATCAAAGATGATGTGAATTGAGACTTCAACACTCAGTGTCTTTTTGTTAAACACTTTGTAGGCCTTACTGTCGTGGCATACCCAAGAAAGATTCCTTCGTCTGACTTGGGTTGAAACTTTGTCAAATAATGCTTTCCATTGTTGAGAATGTAGCATGCTGGTAGAATATATGGAAGTGGTGACACTTGGTTTTCTTCCTTTCCACGGTTAAGTAGGAGTCTTTTTAATCGTAGAGTGTATCGGTGATCATTACGAGTGTAGCATGCGGTGTTGTGACTTACGCCCGAGAAGTACTCGAGGCGGATGGGTTCTTTGCTAGTAGAGTTCTTCCAGCCTCTATTAGTGTCTGTTCTTTCTTTTAAATTTACTCCATTTTGTTGAGGAGTTTGTGGGTGAGAAGTTGTGGTGATGCCATTATGCATGCGAGAGCTGGTCCATTTCAGAGAAGTCGAATTCTCTGCCATGATCACTCCTTATAGCCTTAATTTTTTCCTCTTTCTCGTTCATTACTAGTTTAAACATCTTGATCAGTTGAGAGCTTGTTTCATCTTTCAAGGTTAGAAAGAATACCCATGTGAATTTGGTGTAATCGTCCTCTACGACTAGTGATTATCTCTTCCCTCCAAGACTCGTTGTTAAAATTGGCCCAAATAGATCCATGTGAAGCAGTTGCAGGGGCTTGTCAATTGAGTTGGCTAGTTTTGCTCTTGAATGAGCTTACAGTGCGCTTTCCAAGTTGCCGGGCATTCCACGACCTTTCTTTGACGAAGTTAAACTTGGGTAAGCACTGCAACTAGATCTTTTGAGGCGGTTTGGACATTTCTTGAAATTGAGATGAGGCGGTCACCTATGCCATAGCCAACTCATTTCTTCAGATGCTTTAGCCAGAAAGCATATTGTCTCGTCTGAGCTTAGTTGTCCAAGATTTATTGTGTAGACATTTCCTTCTCTTGTTTCGGTCAGCTTTATGGCGGATGTCTTTAGATCTCGACTTGACATTGATTGTTGAGGAATGTTACTTGATGACCCTTATCATGAGTTGACTTATGCTCGAGAAGATTGTGTTGTAGTCCTTCCCATAGGCCACTTTCTTTGAAAGACCTTTGCACCATTTCGGTGAGCCATATCCTCTTGTCTTGCAGAGCCATTATCTCCAAAGATAACCGCATGAGGACCCTCCTTCTCTATATAGTTGGATGAAGGGCTTTGTTTCTGTCATGTGCCTTGAGCATCCTTATCCGAGATACCGGGTTGTGGTCGTGGAGCTTGGTTCTGTGGTAAGATGAAACTCTCATTTTGGTACCCATACTTGCATGGGTCCTACTTTTTATTAGTACCTTAGGAACCCAAAATGCTTGATTTTGGGTTTCACATGAAATAGGATTATAATAGCACATTGCTTGACCTTGTGACCAACCTTATTGCACACAAAACATCTAATATGATGCATGCTTGTGTGTGTGTGAGGATTCTTCCTCCATTTGAACTTTTGTGGATCTTTAATCATCTTTGTGTTAAATTGATTTTCCTTTTTCCATGTGTTTTTGTGTTTCATGATTTGTGAGGAGTGTACTACTTACCTCTATTGTTCCTTCCCGGTTGGTTCGTGGAGTTGATTTTACTCGACTCTACGATCCTTGAGGTTGGTGAGTAGTGGTTGGGTTATTCTTCTCTTTTACGAAACCCAAGCTTGACATGAGATCCTTTACTCCTTGGAATGTGGATTGAATCGATGATAGCGAGTTGGATTGGCTCATCCTTACGTGAGGATTTCACAAATATAATGCCTCTCTACTAAAACTTGGCGCATTACTTAGTGCTAGTTTCCTTTACCTTTCCACACATGACTGACTACGAGATGGATTCCCCAAAGCCTAAACACATTACATCGGTGACACTTCTCGACTAGAGATCGGGAGTCCATGGATGAAGAAGATTTATTCCATGTAGAGATTGTCTTCTCTAGTTCCTTAATCTTAGAGGTTAGACTTGACTCTCTTTGTGCATTGAGCTCATTGGTCTGTTTTAAAAGCTTATTCTCAGCTTCAAACTTGGAGAGCGAGTCAGTACTTAGAAGGGCTATTTCCAGTTCTTCTTGAACTTTCTCTTTCTCCTTTTGAAGAAGTGAATAATCCTTAGACAGAACTCTAAACCATTTCATGTATTGATACAGGTCAGATGTTATGCCATGTAGTGCAGTTCTTAAATCATCAATGTCTACATTAGGAGAATTGAAGTCAAATACCTCATCTATACTTACTTCATTGTATGTTGGAGTTCTTTTTGTCCTTTGCATGCTTGGCCATCAGGCAAAGATTTGCCATTTGAGGATCTTCATCATCTCCAGATTCGGGAGTTGAGTCATTGTCTGAGTCACTCCACGATCCTCTAGCAACAAGGCCTTTGTCTCTCTTCTGAGGTCTTTTATTGCCTTTGAATTCCTTCTTTGGATGTGATTTCTTCTTTAGTTCTTCTCTGAGAGGTTTGTTGCAGTTAGCAATGAAATGACCAGGCTTCTTGCAGTTGTAGCATAGATCATTTATCTGCTCCTGGCTGCTGTAGTTGTTGACTTTCTTTGGCTTGCTAATTTTTCCTTGACGCATGAACCTTCTGAGTCTTTTTACCAGCATTGCAAAGTCCTCATCGTCATCTTCATCATAGTCATAGTCAACTTCAGTGTTGACTTTGGAGGTGTTTTTAGTTGCGTTGAAAGCAACACCTTTATCCTTCTTTTTTCCTTCAGATAGAGTTTCTGCTCGTTGAGTCAGCTCCAGTTCGTATGTAAGAAGGTTTCCATATAACTGTTGAATAATCATTTCATGTAGATTCTTTGACACTCTAATGGAAGTGTTTTTGGCATCCCACTTGCTTGGTAAGGCTCTCATGAACTTTATGATTAGATCTTTGTTTGGATAGATCTTTCCATAGGCTCGTAGAGAGTTGAGCAAAGCATTAAATCTCTCGTAGGTGGCAGTGACATTTTCTCCTTGAACGTGTGCAAACATCTCATATTGTTGAGTCAAGAGAGATTATTTGTTTTCTCTGACGTCTTTTGTTCCTTCATGCATGATGAGCAATGCTTCCCAAACCTCCTTTGCCGTTTTGCTGTAGACCACATTTTCGAACAGATCATCTTCTAACGATTGGAATAAAATGTTCTTGGCCTTTTTGTCTAGTTGAATAGCTCTCTTCTCGTTTTCTGTCCATTCTCCTTTGACCTTGATCGTATCTGTTTGGGTAAATGCGTAGTTGGTGCAAGCTTTGTATGAACGTAGGGCCCATTTTGAACAGTTTCAAATAGATCTTCATCTATTGAATCCATGTATGCTTGCATCCGAACTTTCCAGTTGATGAATTTATCTTTGTTGCACATAGGTGGCTTCTTTGCCTCCTCCGATCTTTGATTCAGCTTGGTAAGTGTGCCATTGGATCTACTTAAGCTTTGTAGGCTATAGAATAGAACCCGCTTTGATACCAATTGTTAGTTTTCGGAGGCACAATAGTTATCTAGAAGGGGGGGGGGGGGGGGTTGAATAGTTATTTAAAATTCTTTTCATTTTACTTTGTTAGTTTTGATAATGATTTAAACACAGCGGAATTAAGATTTTTTTATCTCCCTTTTTAGATATAGTGAGTTAATGAGAGTGAGCCAGTTATAACAGTTATAGCAGTTATAGCAGTTGTAGCAAGAATGTAATAGACACAACAATTTTAAGTGGTTCAGAGCACTTAAAGCTCCTAGTTCACTCTTTTACTCTCGAGTAGGAAATCCACTAAGGATGTCTTTTACACTTTCTGAATCTCACAGATTTCTTCTAGACCTGCAGTCTAGGAACTTCTTAGTTCACTCTTGAACTCTTCAAGTCTAGCAGACTTGGTTCTTCACAGTTCACTTTAGAATTCTTCAAGTCATTCTGACTTGGAACTTCTTACTTCACTTGTTTGACTGTTGTTTCTTGATTGGTGCTACTCGATTGGTGTTAAGCTCTTGTTTGAAAAAATGAGTGGTGAGCCGAGCAAGCTTTCTCTTTTTCTTAGATCGTAGAGTTGAGCGTTGAGTGTTCTTCTTTTTTTGTTCAATGCTTGCTTTTTCGAATCATCTGCAGATGTCTTGCATATATTGGATCCTTTAAATCTGTTCGTTAAATCCATCCATTGGAGCATTTAATGCGTTTGCCATTTCTGAACATTGATGGAGACTTTTCTTCATATCTTCTGAATTGCATTACGGCCCTTGACATAGCGATTGCTTTCACCTAACACCTGAAAAGGTGTTTTCCTCTGACCCATGGTCCTTTCCTTAGCTTCTTTAATACGTTTCTTTGTTGCATACTAAGGATATTTTTTATGCCATTGGGACTGGTGATTACTTCAACGTTTGTAACACATTCCACATTTGTTAAGATTTTATCTTTGAACAAAATGGTCAAGGCCCACTACTTCTGACACAGCCAGATGATACTCTACGATTCTGATCGTGGTGTCTTGCCACCTTGGTGCTTGATGCAAGAAAACGAGAACACTACGATTTCTCTTAAGGACTGGCACACTACGATCTTCACTTGCTTGTCTTGCAGACTCTACATTTCCGAGAGTACACTACGATCTCTGAGTTGGCTTCGGCAAACGTCTGGACCACTCTACGATCTCTGGAGAGGCCCTTCAAGGTAGTCATACTATGATCCTTGATGCTCTACGATTTTGCCTGTGCTTCTGGAAACTCTTAATCAGCTCAATAGACTACAATTCTGTTTGAAGCCTATCAATTACATTTCAAGATATAGATCAACCTAACATCTTTGATCTCTTTATCTATACATTCATTTACAGAATGATAAACATTAAAAGCTTAGATCAACCTAACAATTTTGATCTATCACTAAGTCCTTGTACATATATTCTTTGAAGGACTTCACATATAATCATGAGCATTTACTTTAAACATCAAATCAAAATATGCACTCTTCCAACAATTTATACTTTGACTTATTCCTTAAGACCCTTAAGGTATATTAAAGGGTATGCTTGGGTATAATAAGTTGTACATGTAGATAATGTATGATTAACAAAGAATCTGTCGCTTCTAGTAAAAAAAAAGAGAAATGTCCTATGTGATTCGATAAATGACAACCCAGTAGTCCTTGGCCAAGGTATAATAAAATTAGAAAGGAGTTTCTAATTTACATTATTTAGAGTTGTACATTTAGGAATCGAAATACATATAATTAATAAAATAAGACTTGACAGTAATTCCATGTCTTATATTTAATTGGGACATTGTATGGTGGAAGGATTAAATTGTATGGTAACTATTTACTCAAAGGTTCTTTTATGATTAATGTTAAAATCTTTATTATTTGGAAAGCCGTTGATCGCTGAGGAGGTTTATCCTTATTGTAGAATAAATTTTATTTATTTAAATAAATTAATAGTTTAATTTATTTATTTAAATAAGATTAGAATTGTTCTAATTGATTTATTCACATCCGGTTTAATATGGAGAACCTAAAGGGTCACACCATAAAAGGAAGAATATTTATTTAAGAAATAAATGACATAATCGTAATAATAAGTTAAGTATATTTAATTTAATCTATGGTGATATAATAAATTAAATAGCTTAATATTCATTATTTAATATTTTGGAAATATTAAATATAAATTAATAAGAGGAGTCTTATTAGTACTCTCATATATTCCTAATAAGATTAGGAGGTTAATTAATTAAAAGTGTTTAATTAATTATTCCTAATTAGATTAGGAGCCTAATTACTTAAAAGAGTTAAATAAAACCCAATGTCTAATTAGATTAGAAGGGTTGCCTACATTTATATTTAAAAGGAGTCTTATTATGGGTGAGGGTTGTTGATGTTTTCACAAGACACATGAATAACAATTCAAAGAGGTTGGGGAGTACGTATTTTTTTATAGAGATAGAAAAACTACGGTTTTGCTAAACACCCATCTTCTTGAATACTTATTCTTCCTTGGTGGATCACCTCTAGAGGCCAAACACTTGGGTGGCTAACGTTGATCAAAGGAAGGAATCAAACCTGGTGGATTCAAGTTGAACGCGAAAAGAATTGGAGGTGAACTCGTACCTGAGGAAGCTAGTTTCTACAAGGGTATGAATCTAATCTCCATCTCTTTTCTTTTGATTGATAATTATGCACAAAGTATGATCATGGTGATGGGTTTGTATGGAAATTTTAAATTCCTATTTATCGCGCTACCGCACCTTTTGTGTAATCTGATTGCATGATCGTACTATATACAAACTTAACAAAAAAATATGCCTATTACTGGTGTAATTACGCCTGAGAATAGAACCCTCTTCGGGTCTTAATGCCCAAACTCAATTTTTTTTCCAGTTTGACGCACTTACTTACCTGCTCCATAATTTTGTCATCCGATATCAGAATGAGTTCGTTCTTAAGCCATTTTCTTCCTTGTAACAAATTCTTCAACCCCCCCCCAGATAGAAAAATGTTCAAAATTCTCTAACTTTTTGGGAATTAGGCTAAAAACCGTTATGGGAGCCATTTTTCACCGAAAGTCATTTATCCGACAAATCTTCTAAATGCCATAACTTGTTCATCTAAAGTTGGATTGAACTCGTTCATGAGCCCATGACTCACATATTCACCCAACCACATATCTCCCAGAATTAAATAATTTTACGGAGACATCAACTACCCATAAACTTGGTTTAAACGACATACCAAGATAGGGTTTCCTTATTTGACACACTTTTATGTAAAATTTCGCCAGAACTTCGTTATAACATATTTTTCCTCCATTCCACTTGGAATATTTACACAACATACATAGCCATAATTTCATATATGGAAATCATACCACCATATATACACAAGCACATATAAGGTTCTGATTAAAGTTCACTATTATCTTGTTCATCCATCCTTATGCTTGGGCTTAAATTTTAATTATTTGATTTTCTTTTCATTCTTGATTAAGGTGTTTTACAAGGGTTTACTCCTTCATATCAAACTTATAAATTCAATATCACCCCCATAATCTTCACTTAACCAACCTCCAATAACTACTTCAACAAGAAATAACAAGATGAAGAGATGGTGGTTTGAGATTTACCTCTTATAGCTTCTTCTTCTCCTTTTCTTTCCTAGCTTGGTTTAAGCTTGATTCTTGGTCTCCTTCTTCACCTCTACGTTCGACCCTTCTCCCTCTCTTTCTCTCTTTCTCTCTTCTCTTTTTTCCTTTTTGCTCTCTTTAGATTCTCCAAACACTTAGAAAAGTTTTGGCTAACAAATGAATATGCTAGCACTTGATTTGCTTATATAAAACATAGTTTCTCTTCCTTAAAAGTTGGTCACCTAACTTAAGTCATACAAGGTCTTCCCCCTCATGTTTAATAACTTACTAATCACCCCTTTGAGTTAGCTTAATCTAACCACAGTTAAAACTAACTTAAGGTACTTAATGACCACTTAATGACCAAAATTACTTAATGAAACATTGGCCATCATTACCTATGTCTTAGATGTGGTGAGTTATGTTAGATGACTCACCAAAACTCCTTCCTTAGCCCAAAAATCTGTTCACCCCTTGTCCATTTTACCCCTCATCTTGCTTTTTAATTTGATGAGTCATTGAGACATTATCCCACATGGAATAATGCCCAATTCTTGTAACTTTGGCTCCAAGCCTTAGGTTTAGCTCCTAAGGCATGAGACATGGCTCAACCCTAAGCCAAGCAACCATAAACCCTTGGCTTTACCCTTGGCTAAACCCTAGTCAAGCTTTTCAAACCCTAGGCTCAAACTTTAGCTCAACCCTAGTCACTTTCCAAAATTCTTAGCCAAACCTTAGAATTCTTAGGCTTGGTCAGTCAAACTAATTCTAGTTAGACTTTTTCATATCTAGTTAGGTTTCCTAACTTTTTCAGTTACTTATCATAATCCGCTCGGTTAGCCGAAAATTTGACTTTTAATTTTTAAAAATCCAATTTTGCCAACAATGCTCCTTTTCCGAATAAATGCAATGTCGTAATTCAAAATTTCGAAAAAAACGAGTTCGCATTTTTAGCGTGAATAGTGTTTTTACGTCTTTTTTTCAAAATTTTTTTATTTTCCACATTAAACCTTTAAACACTCAAAAGGCTCACATAATTCGTAGCATCATCAAATAATGACCATAAGTCACATAAAACACAAAGTATTAATAAAAACTCGTTTTCTTTAATAATTTTCACATAAACTCATTTACAAATATTGTTTGATCGTTGCGATCATTACAAGAAACATGGAATCCTATTTCATATGCGAATAAACCACTTTATTCTAGGAAACATGGAATCATATTTCATATATGAATAAACTCCCTTATTAAAATTAACGTTGAATCCAATTTTAAGTTAAAGTAAAACTTTTATTTCTAATCATATTTCAATTCAAAACAAACCTTTTATCTTAATTGAAATAAATAAAATAAAAAATAAAAAAATTTCAAACTTTCCAAACCTACTCGTAGTGCCCATAATGATCTTGGGAACAAGCGGTAGCGCTTCAACCCCTGTAAATGTTTTACGGGTTTGAAGCGTCAGCCGCTCCAAAATGAATCGGGATGGCTTGATTGCCGCTGCATCGCAGAACCAATTTTTTTTCTTTTGCCCAGAAAATTAATATAATCGCATACCTATATACATATGGAATCATCATAATCGATAATTAGCATAAGGTTTGGCTCTAATACCACTATTAGGTTTGTATATAGCTCGAGGATGCAATCAAATTACTTAAATAGTGCAGAAGCACGATAAAATTGAATTTTATAATTTTATACAAACTATCACCATGATCATTCTTGTGCACAATTATCAATTAAACGAAATAGACGGAGATATATAATCATACCCTCGTAGATCAATGCTTCCTCAAGTACAAGTTCACCTCTAATTCCTTCACGTTCTCCTTGAATTCCACCGATGAGATTCTTTTTTTAGATAAATGCAAGCCACCTAAGTGTTTGACCTTTAGAGGTGATCCACCAAGGAATAATACGTATTCAAGAAGTTGGGTGTTTTTTAAAACCCTAATTTTTTCTCTGTAGAGAATATGTCAGTACTCTCCCAACTATTGGAAATATGAGTAACTGTTTAACCTTAACCCATAATAAAACTTCTTTTATTTATAGATATAGGCAACCCTCATAAATTACTTAGGAAAAGAGTTTTATTTAATTAGATTAAATTCTTAATCAAATTAGGAACTTATGAGAGTACTTTTATTAATTAATTCCTAAACCATTTAGAAATTAAATAATAATAAAAATATTATTGATAAGACTCCTCTTATTAATTTATATTTAATATTTTCAAAATATTAAATAATAAATATTAAACTATTTTATTTATTATATCATCATAGCATAAATTAAAAACTATTTAATTTATTTAAATAAATAATATTTATTCTACAATAAGGGTAAGCCCCTTAGCGATCAACGACTTTCCAGATAATTTAGATTTCAACATTAAGCATAAAAGAATCTTTTAGTGAATAATTATCATACAATTCAATCCTTCTACCATACAATGTCCCAATTAAATATAAGACATGAAATTATTGTCAAGTCTTATTTTATTTAATTATATGTATTTCGATTCTCAAATGCATAACTCTTATTAAGGCAAATTAGAAACACCTTTCTATTTCATTATGCTTTGGCCAAAGACTACTGAGTTGTCATTTATCGAATCACATAGGACATTCTCTCCTTTACTAGAAGTGGTATATTATTTGTTAATCATTCATTATCTCCATATACAACTTATTATACCTAAGCATACCCTTTGATATACCCTAAGGGACATGTCAAAGTATAACTCATCATACACAAGGCACTATGATGATCTCAAGTCTAAGGATCACTTGTACTACTATCACTTAAAGAATTCCTATGGACAGACAAGTAAAACTCCATTAGGTATTCCTTTAGCGAGTTACGTTCAGTGAACTTATTCTCCAATAACCACCTACATACTTACTTTAGTGTCTCCACACAAATGATTATGAGATTAATCATCCTCTTCCTAAGAGCAAGCAACGTATGTACCAATCTATCCGGATTCACTAATCCCCTTTTTAGTAATCGAACGATTAGGAACGATTTTAGTTTGTGAGCTATCTAGAATTTAGATCTCCTTGGCATGATCATTATTATGATTCTAAAAGCATTGCTCAAAACTATGAGTTTATCACATTTAATATAATAGCACCATATAGATTAAGTAAAATTCCTTTAATAAATTAATTCTTTTATTAATAAATGAAAAAAATTACAAGGTATATGCTACATCATATCAAATATGATTGTCTTGCGTGCATACTATTTTCAGAAGTCCCACTTGCACTAAAGTCAATCGCCATGGTATCTAATACCCTTCTTATATGTATAAAGTTGAGAAGACGCGAACGTCTCTTATATGTGTATTGAAATAAAAAAATTATGAATTCTTTTTTATTCATATCTTTAAACTTATTGAGCTATCTTATGCTCATTCTTGTAAATATTCCTTCATTTGCAATCAAGGAAAAAGTACCAGAAGGATCTGGAAGTAAAGTTAAAGAAGAATGGTTAGGTCAAGAGGCTTGTCATTATTGTCTTGTAGTACGATGAAAGTTGTAATATCTTTTGGAAATAGAATTAAGAAACTGTGTGTTGTAATTTTTTTATATCAATGATATTGAAGGATTTTTATAGAATTGTATTATGTTCTTAACATTTAATGCAGTAGATGTAGAAGTCATTTAATTATACTAGATTAGCATTATTAGTAATTTTAGAAAGTAGACCCCAATTTTTTTAAATAAAGATGATTTTTCTATAAATATATTTTTTTAAATATTATGGAATGAATTTGATATAATGTTATAGTTGTTGGTAATATTTATAAATTTTGCAAAAAAATGCATAAGTTGTTATAAAATATTCGTTTGGTTGGGGAATATTTTTTTTGTCGGGGAATATTAAATGCGACGACACAATCATTAGTGGACCCCTGAGCGGAATTATTGTCGGAGTTAGAAAATGACAAAAAAATATTTTATGAAAATAACGGCGGAAGTATTTACAGATTAACCTTTGTTGGAATACACAGTGGTTAAAATCTGATAAGCGTTGTTGTTGCGATAGCACTGCGGTATTATTGCAATATTTTTTGAATTATTGATTCTTACGTGAAGGCACTACTCAATAATTATTCTGATAATTCTTTATTTAATATTTTATTGATTCAATAATTACTACGTTGATATTTTTGATTGATAATTGTCATTACGATATTTCAAATTATCAAATCAATAATTCATTTAAATATATTATTATAATATTATATTATAGTAGTATGATGTGATTATATGATAGTATGTTTTTTTTATAATTTGAATGGTAACATTATTATAGTAAATTCATGGTATAAAAGTAAAATGAGGTGGAAGAGAACAATTTGAATTTGAATTCTGATGATGTAAGCGATGATGTCATCGGAACGATGAGGTAAGCAATGATGTCATCGGAAGGATGATGTAAGCAATGATGTCATTTGATCGATGATGTAAGCAATGATGTCATATGATCGATGATGTAAGCGATGATGTCATAAATTATGGTGAAAAAGACTATTTTACCCTTACTCTACCAAGCTTATAAATAGAAGCTCATTCCTTCATTATTTTTCACGAATTCACTAAAGCTATAGAGCGAGAAAGAATAGAGAGAATAAGAGAAAGAAGAAGAATCTTCTATTACTACAATATTGCGGTATCAATTTCCTACTAAGGTAAAGGGTATTATTTCTTTCTTATTCATGAAGAGAACTTACATTATTCCATTATTTATTATTACATTGGAATAACTTTGTATATGTGTGGCTACCCTATACTTGGTGAAATTCTTACATTATTCCATTCTTTATCATTATGTTGGAATATAACACATTATCGAGAAATACGCATCATGGTGAAATTCTTACATTATTCCATTTTATTATTACATTTGGAACATCATGTCGGTGCATTACGCATGACTTTAGTTCCATTATTTATTATTACATTGGAACATCACATGCAATGCGTTTACGCATGACTGGTTCCATTATTTATTATTACATTGGAATATCACATGCATGCGTTTTGCATATGACTTGTTAAGATTATTTATTATTACATTGGAATAACTTTATACATGTGTGGTCTATCGCATGCTGGTGATTTCTTTTGTTATCCCATTCTTTATTATACTCGGTTGGTTAAAGTTTTGACTTCTATACTCCATGAAATTAGTGGAATATCCTTGATATTTGCGCTTCATCGATATCTTTTCATGGAAATATTCTTACGAGCATTCTTGAGTTTTTTACTCTATAAAGAAGTATCATGTTGACAATTTGGACGTTATTAGTTCTGGATAAATTAATTCTTGAACTTGTTTTATTGAATTCTTATATCATTGTCATCATCCTCATGTTTATATTATGTTGAAAGTCATATGTGGCACGTAGTGCATAGATGGACTTGGTATGATTATGACCGAGGGATTATTCGGTGTAATCATGGTAGTAATGTTACAAATGATGTGGAAAAAAGTCCTCATTGGCCGTAGTGCATTGATGGACGAGTTGTTGGCATGATCATGACCATTGATGAATACCACGAATATCCTTGGTAGTAGTGCATGGATAATTTGTGGTTGTGATACTAATGAATATCCTTGGTAGTAGTGCGGGGATGATGTGGATTATTTATTAAAGTGAGTCTCGGTGATAAAAGTGATGAAAAACCTTTTAAATCATAAAAGATAGTAGATTTTATTCTCTACTTGACTCTTTTAATGGATTGCTTGTTTCATTGCTGATTAAACTTGATGTTTGTTATATTTTATCGGTTTAACATTGTTGAAGGCTAATGATAATTTATTACGCATTATCTTAGTCATAATATTTCTTCTTGGGCTAGTTGAGCTCACCCTTTCTTTTCTTTATTCTCTTGAGGAAATGAGAGCGTGGCTAGGGACTAGTCGGGGAGCGGGTGGCGGTCCGGATGATAGTTTTAGTAGTCCTCACTATTACATTAAATAGTGTGAAAATAAATGTAAAGAGGACTCTTTTGAGTGTGGATATTGTCTAGATGACAATATTCTTATTAAACTCTCGATTTACGTTTTGTCGTATTTTACGACAATTTGTATTATTAAGTTGTATTTGAATTTTTGTACCATGTATTTGGCGACTCAAGATGGGTGATGTATACCTATTTTGGGGGCGTCACGGTTAGTATCAAAGCTTAGGGATATGATCCTTGGCTAAGATGTGAGACAAGAACTAGGAGGGGAGGCGGGGAATTCCTTCGCTAGTATGACCTACCTAAGTTTATTTGGTATTTAATTGGTCGATTCGAGTATAGGGATAATATGTGATATGTTAATTAACCCTTGTTTTGTGTAGTATTTGAAAATGACATCAGAGAATGTTGAGAACATCAATGGAGCACGAGAGGCCGTTGAGTCTCCACGGATCAATAATCGAGGATAATGTGCATCGAGGAAGGCGACAATCCTCGGGCAAACAACAACACGGACGAGATGATGAGCGATGGAATGTTAGGAGGCTTTATGCAATTCATGCGACACATCGGCAAAAGCGGCTCTATCCAAAATGCGGTGGAAACACTGAGCAACTCTCGGACGGTCACCATTAAGCGAGTTCAAAGAGCTGGGACCAGGAGTTTTTGGAGAGCCAAAACCACTTAAAAAGCGGAGGCGTGGATAAAGCAGATCAACAAGATATTTGATGTCTTGGGATGCTCAGAGGAGCAAAAAGTTTCCTTTGCCACCTTCGTATTGCGAGCGCGGAGGTGATTCTTGGTGGGAATCGTAAAAGCGTACTCAACTGCCTGCTTGAAGATGTCTTGGGAGAAGTTCAAGAAATGTTCAGCGACAAGTACTTTTTTTGAAAGTATTCATCACATGAAAGAGGTAGAGTTCATCAATTTGGAGCAAAACAACATGGCCAGGTGTCGCGATCTGAAGCCAAGTTTGCGAGTTGTCCGGTTTGCGTCTCATTTGGTTGATAATGAGGAGAGAATGGCGCGAATGTTTCTAAGAGGTTTGAAACCGAGATCGTCGATATCTTATCTCTCATAAATTGTGTTTGTATTAGGATGTTGTTAATAGGGCTCGATTATTGGAGGCGCGATAATGAAGTCAACCCAACAAAAAAGAAGCGGTCGCAAAATGATAATACTAGTGATACTTGATCATCAAAGCGGTGACAATAAGCGTGGAGGAATCAACATGCGAAATGGTAACCACGCCGGTGGTAATCATGGCCAAAACAATAAGAATGGACATTTCAAGAAGAGGAGATTCAACAATGATGGAAAAGGCGTCGACATCAACACACTGTCGTTAAGGAAAGAGAAGCGACCACCTATCATATGCTTCAAAATGTGAGGAGAGGGACACATCGGTCAAAGCTACGCGATGCCATCAAAGCATGTTACAATTGTGGAAGAAGGTCACTGGCCCGATTTTTTGTCGTGCAGAAGATAAGTCCGGTGGGATGGAGGCATCAAAAAGGCCGTCCCAAACAAGACAAAGCCGGTAGTTCAAGGGAGGCGTTTGTCGTGACCTCCCGAAAGCAAGGAACGAGCGAGGTCATCACGGGTAAGCTTATCATAAACTCTAGCGAAGTATATACCTTATTTGATCTGGGTTCTACCCATTCTTTTATTTCTCTACTTGCGCTCAGCGTTTAAATTTGACTCAGGAGAAATTGGACCTTGACTTATCTGTTGAAACTCCATTGGGAGAAACCTTCATTACATCCCTTTGTTTATAAGTCTTGTTTGGTTCAAATCGGTACCCACACATTTACTGTCGATCTTATTTCATTGAAAATACTTGCATTTGGCGTAATTCTAGGGATTGATTGGTTAACTACTCATCATGCAAAAAATTGATTATTTTTCGTAAGGTTGTTAGCTTTCATATTCTAACCAACCTATTATGTGAATTCAAACAACCAAACCATTAAAATCAATCACTTTGTCATCTCAAGCCATAAAGCTATTCGTTTATTAAAAATGGATGTCAAGCTTTCTTAGCTCATATCGCGGATCTAAACAAAAATCATCGAGTTTTGAATGATATTTCTATTGTTAATAAATTTCTGGCGTATTCACTGAAGAACTTACTGGCCTACCCCCCAGGCGTGAAATTGAATTTTGTATCGACCTTGAACGGTACAAAACCCATTTTCAAAGCCCCATATCGAATGGCTCTATTGAACTTGAGGAGTTAAAGACCCAAGCTGCGAGGAATTGTTAGACATTGGCTTTATTCGTCTAGTACTTCTCCTTGGGGTGCTCTGTTCTATTCGTGAAAAAAGAAAGATGGGAGTATGCGACTTTGTATTGATTATCGGGAGTTGAATCATGTCACCATCAAAAATAGGTACCCATGCCCACGTATTGATGACTGTTTGACCCGATTACAAGGAGCCAAATTCTTTTCAAAGATTGATCTTAGATTACGGATATCACCAATTGAAGATTAGAAGCAGATGACATTTCAAAAGGCGGCTTTCGAGAACTTCGATGCGGGCATTATGAATTCCTAGTCATGTCTTTTGGATTGACTAATGCTCCTGCTTTGCTTTCATGGATATGATGAGCAAAGTATTCAAGGAATATTTGGATCACTTTGTGGTCATCTTTATTGATGACATCCTTATTTATTCAAAAGCCGTGAAGATCATGAGCAACACTTGAAAGGTGATACTCCAAAAGCCGTGAATATAAGCTTTATGCCAAGTTGAAGAAATGCGAGTTACGGCTTGAGGAAGTAGCATTCCTTGGGCACGTAGTATCAAGCCATGGAATATCATTGACCCGACAAAAGATTGAAGCTATTCAAAGTTGGGAGCAACCTAAATCGATGATGGAGAAATCGTAGCTTTCTCGGCTTAAATTTGGTTATTATCGGAGATTCGTAGAAGGGTTTTCTCGAATCGCTACTCCATTAACTTCGGTGACTCGGAAAGATACAAAATTCGGTTGGAGCGAGGAATGTGAGAAGAGTTTTCAAGAACTCGAGAGGAGACTCATTTATTTTGTTACGACAATACCATCGGCTCGGAGGATTTGTCATCTATAGTGATGCTTGGGCAAAAGGTTAGGATGTGTTCTCATGCAACATGGGAAAGTCATAGCCTATGCCTCTCGACAACTCAAAGAATATGAGAGGAATTATCCTACTCATGATCTAGAGTTAGCATTTATTATTTTCGCACTTAAAATTTGGAGGCATTACTTGTATGGGGAGAAAGTGGAGATCTTTACGGATCATAAAAGCCTCAAATATTTCTTCACTCAAAAGGAACTCAACATGCGACAACGGCGTTGGCTTGAGCTATTGAAAGATTATGATCATACCATCAATACCATCTGGAAAAGTGAGCGTGGTAGGTGGCGCATTGAGTAGAAGATCATATGCGAGTCTGAGTGCGATATTATTGAATAAAGGCCCATTTTGTGTGACTTGCAAAGGATGGAGATAGAGTTAAAAACTCGAGGGACCCATGTGATGATGATGGCGAATATCTGAGTAGAACAGACTTTAATTGATAAAGTTAAAATTTGCTCAAATTCTGAGATCTGGAGGTGATGCGTATGAGGAAGAAAGTGCAAGAAGGTGCTATCTCTAGGAAGCAAGAATCGATGAAGAAGGAATACTTGAGTCAACTCCGGACTTTGTGTTCTAACGACCACGATTTAAAGTATAAAATCATGATGGGCGCAAAACACACCACCGTTTGCAATCCATCACAGGAGTACCAAAATGTATCGTGATCTTCGTCATACATTTTGGTGGAGCAATATGAAGAGAGAGATGTATTTGTTTATCTCAAGGTGTCTAACTTGTCAGCGAGTCGGCGGAGACATCAAGTACCAAAAGGTCCATTGCAACCACTTGAAATTCGAGAATGGAAGTGGGAGCACATTACCATGGATTTTATTCTTTGGTCTTCCCAAGGTTTCTCAAGGCATAGATGTAATTTGGGTCATTGTTGATAGATTGACCAAGTCTGCTCATTTCTTACCAATCTGAGAAACTTATACACTTGAGCGTCTTGCTCGTATGTACATAAGCGAGATTATAAAAGGCGCATGGTATGCGGTATCCATAGTTTTGATCGAGACCCAAGATTCACTTCACGATTTTGGGTTAGTTTGCAAAAAGCTATGGGCACGGACTTACGATTTAGTTCGGCATATCATCCTCAGACGGACGGACAATCAGAGAGGACTATTCAAACTCTTGAAGATTTATTAAGACTCTGTGTCCTTGACTTCAAGGGAAGTTGGGACAAGTTCTTACCATTGGTGGAGTTTTCATACAACAACAGTTATCAAACAAGTATTGGCATGGCTCCATTCGAAGCGTTGTATGGAAGAAAGTGTCGTTCTCGGTATCTTTGGGATGAGGTGGGTGAAACAACGTTGTTGGGACGAGTTTGATGCGTATGACTACGGAAAAGATTCAAGCGATCCGACAGACGTATAAAAACCTCACAAGATCGACAAAAGAGTTATCTTTGATCTTCATCGAAAGGGCGTGGAATTTGATATTGGAGATCATGTGTTATTACGTGTTGCTCCATGGAAAGGAGTTACGAGATTTGGAAAGAGAGGAAAGCTCAATCCTCGATTCATTGGCCCATTTTAATCCTCGATCGAGTAGGAAGCGTGGCGTATAGACTCGCTTTTTCCGCCTTGAAGTATGTCTCGTGTTCATAACGTTTTTCACATATCCATATTACGTAAATATGTGGAAGACCCGAACCACATTATTGAGTTAGAAGCCGGACGAAATAGCGGAAGATTTGGCGTATGAAGAGGTTCTGTTCAAATCTTGGATAAGAAGGAACATATTCTACGCTCGAGGTTATACCTCAAGTCAAAGTTTTGTGGAGAAACCACGATGTTGAGGAAATGACCTGGGAGTTAGAATCTGAAATGAAATCAAGATATCCTTACCTTTTCGACATACCAGGTACGTACCCTAATTTCGAGGGTGAAATTTTATAAGAAGGGGAGGTTGTAAGACCCCAACTTTTTAAATAAAGATGATTTTTCTATAAATATTATTTTTAAATATTATGGAATGAATTTGATATAATGTTATAGTTGTGGGTAATATTTATAAATTTTGCAAAATCATGCAAGTTGTTATAAAATATTCGTTTGGTGGGGAATATTCTTTTTTGTCGGGGAATATTAAATGCGGCGACACAATCATTAGTGGACCCCTAGCGGAATTATTGTCGGAGTTAGAAAAGCGACAAAAAATATTTTATGAAAATAATGGCGGAAGTATTCTGAATTAACTTTGTTGGAATACACAGTGGTTAAAATCTGATAATGCAGCGTTGTTGCTTGATATGCTTGCGGTATTGCCGCATATTTTTTTGAATTATTGATTCTTACGTGAAGGCACTACTCAATAATTGTTACGATAATTCTTTATTTAATATTTTATTGATTCAATAATTGCTACGTTGATATTTTTGATTCAATAATTGTCATTTACATAGTATTTCAAATTATCAAATCAATAATTCATTTAAATATATTATTATAATATTATATTATAGTAGTATGATGTGATTATATGATAGTATGTTTTTTTATATAATTTGAATGGTAACATTATTATAGTAAATTCATGGTATAAAAAGTAAAATGAGGTGGAAGAGAACAATTTGAATTTGAATTACGATGATGTAGCGATGATGTCATCGGAGCGATGAGGTAAACAATGATGTCATCGGAAGGATGATGTAAGCAATGATGTCATTTGATCGATGATGTAAGCAATGATGTCATATGATCGATGATGTAGCGATGATGTCATAAATTATGGTGAAAAGACTATTTTACCCTTACTACTACCAAGCTTATAAATAGAAGCTCATTCCTTCATTATTTTTCACGAATTCACTAAAGCTATAGGCGAGAAAGAATAGAGAGAATAAGAGAAAGAAGAAGAATCTTACATTACTACAATATTGCGGTATCAATTTCCTACTAAGGTAAGGGGTATTATTTCTTTCTTATTCATGAAGAGAACTTACATTATTCCATTATTTATTATTACATTGGAATAACTTTTGTATCTGTGGGCTACCCTATACTTGGTGAAATTCTTACATTATTCCATTCTTTATCATTATATTGGAATAACTTTGTCTATCTGCAATACCGCATACATGGTGAAATTCTTACATTATTCCATTTTTTATTATTACATTGGAACATCACAGCCGGTGCGTTACGCATGACTGGTTTCATTATTTATTATTACATTGGAACATCACATGCATGCGTTTCGCATGACACTGGTTCCATTATTTATTATACATTGGAATATCACATGCATGCGTGCGTTTTGCGTGACTTTGGTTCGTTATTTATTATTTACATTGGAATAACTTTATGCATGCGGTCTATCGCATGCTGGTGATTTCTTTTGTTATCCATTCTTTATTATACTCGGTTGGTTAAAGTTTTGACTTCTATACTCCATGAAATTAGTGGAATATCCTTGATATTTGCGCTTCATCGATATCTTTTCATGGAAATATTCTTCTTGAGCATTCTTGAGTTTTTACTCTACAAAAGAAGTATCATGTTGACAATTTGGGCGTTATTAGTTCTGGATAAATTAATTCTTGAACTTGTTTTATTGAATTCTTATATCATTGTCATCATCCTCATGTTTATATTATGTTGAAAGTCATACGTGGCTGTGGTGCATAGATGGACTTGGTATGATTATGACCGAGGATTATTGATTGTAATCATGGTAGTAATGTTACAAATGATGTGGAAAAAGTCCTCATTGGCCCGTAGTGCATTGATGGACAGTTGTTGGCATGATCATGACCATTGATGAATATACGAATATCCTTGGCGTAGTGCATGGATAATTTGTGGTTGTGATACTAATGAATATCCTTGGCCGTAGTGCAGGGATGATGTGGATTATTTATTAAAATTTGAGTCTCGCGATAAAAGTGATGAAAAACCTTTTAAATCATAAAAGATAGTAGATTTTATTCTCTACTTGACTCTTTTAATGGATTGCTTGTTCCGCTGCAGTTAAACTTGATGTTTGTTATATTTTATCAGTTTAACATTGTTGAAGGCTAATGATAATTTATTACGCATTATCTTAGTCATAATATTTCTTCTTGGGCTAGTTGAGCTCACCCTTTTTTTTCTTTATTCTCTTGAGGAAATGAGAGCGTGGCGGGACTAGTCGGGGAGCGGGTGGCGGTCGGATGATAGTTTTAGTAGTCCTCACTATTACATTAAATAGTGTGAAAATAAATGTAAAGAGGACTCTTTTGAGTGTGGATATTGTCTAGATGACAATATTCTTATTAAACTCTCGATTTACGTTTTGTAAGTATTTTACCATATACGGCAGATTTGTATTATTAAGTTGTATTTGAATTTTGTACCATGTATTTGGCGACTCAAGATGGGTGATGTATACCTATTTTGGGGCGTCTGTGATTGTCAGACAATGACGAATACATGTCTTCAGATGAAGAAATTGTCATTGATGAGGAAGAAAATGAGCAAAAGTTAGATATTGAAAAGATTGAAGAAAAGAAGCATGAGATCAACAAGATTTTAGATGAAAATGAAATTATTTTAGAACCAAAGGTTGGGATGATGTTTAATTCAGAGGAAGAAGTTAGAGCATATTATATGCAATATGCTAAACAAGCAGGTTTTGGTGTGTCGAAGAGAACCTCTAAACTTGGATATGATGGGAATTTAAAAAATTTCACTATTTCATGTGTTAATCAAGGCAAGGCAAAAAGTAAGGCAACTAATGCTCTTAAACCGAGACCAAAAAAAAATCTTGGGTGCAAGGCCAAAATTAATGCTACTTGTTGTCCTAATGGAAGGTTTACATTGACTACTGTTATGCTTGACCACTTTGAGTCTTAGAAAAGCTAGATATTTTAGATGTCATAAACAGATGGACTCTTATGTGAAAAGAAGGCTTGAGCTAAATGATAAAGCTGGAATTCGTATTAGTAAAAACTATAAATCTATTGTTATTGAAGCAAGAGAATTATAGAAGCTTCCATTTGGAGAAAAAGACTATATATAGAAATTATGTTGACAAAGCTAGGGGGCTTCGACTTGGGTTGGGAGGTGCTAGAGCACTTCGTGCCTATTTTGTTAGAATGCAAGGGAAGGATGACCAGTTTTATTACGTAATGGATGTGGATGATAGGTCTCGATTGAGGAATGTGTTTTAGGCGGATGCAAGAAATAGAGCCACATGTGAATGTTTTGGGGATGTTATAACATTTAACACAACATACTTAACAAATCCATATAAAATGCCATTTGCTCCATTTGTAGGAGTTAATAATCATGGTCAATCAATAGTTCTTGGGTGTTGTGACGCCCCCAAAATAGGTATACATCACCCATCTTGAATTGCCAAATACATGGTACAGAATACAAATACAAACTTAAATATACAACATGAGTTGTGAGTTTTAATACAAATATTGTCTTCTAGACAGTATTCTAACTCAAAATAAGTCCTCAATACATTTATTATCACAATATTTCACAGAATAGTGAGGACTACTAATGCAACATCTGGACCGTCACTCCGTTCCCCGACTAGTCCCAACTATATTCTCATTTCACAAGAGAACAATGAAAGCAAAAGGGTGAGCTCAACTAGCCCAAAGAAGAAATATTATGACTAAGATAATGCGAATAAATTATCGTTAGCCTTCAATGCGGCGTAAAGCGATAAAATACAATAGACATCAAGTTTAAGCTGCGATTGAAACAAGCAATCCATTAAAAGAGTCAAGTAGAGCATGATATCTACTATCTTCTATGATTTAAAAGGTTTTTCATCACTTTTATCATTTGAGACTCGACAATAAATAATCCACATCATCCCTCACACTACTGCCAAGGATATTCATTAGTATCACGACCACAAATTATCCATGTACGGGCCAAGGATATTCGTGTTTTCATCAATGGTCATGATCATGCCAACAACTGTCCATCAATGCACTACGGGCCAATGAGGACTTTGTCAGGAATAAACATGTGAATGATATTCCTATCTTTATATGATTTGATTATGATATATATATGAATGAATATGCAAGTATGCTTGCATTAAGAAAGGCTGTAAAGTCCTCTAATAGATTATAGAAACATATGTACAAGGACTTGGAATGAATTGATCAAATATGTTAGGATGATCCTACATAAGCTAAACAGCTTTGTAAAGTCCTTAAAAAGTAATGATGTACAAGGACTATAAATATAGAAAGATCAAGCATGTTAGGTTGATCTTATGATGTAATAGATAGGCTTGTCGACCATCGAGCCTTTGCAAGTAAATCGTGAGTCGCCAGAGAGTCAAGGAAAGCTCGAGAACTATCAAGGCGTAATCGTAGTCTTCAAGATAGTAGATTTCGGAGTTCGTAGATCGCCGGAGAGATAAGGAAGGATCGTAGTGTGTCGAGTAACACTTCCTGAGCCGTAGTCTCTTGAGGAAGTCATGTTAAGAAATAAAGAGAGCGGCTGCATCTGAGCCGACCGAGCATCCGCCAAAGCTAAGTCAAGAATCGTAGACTACACTCTGAGTCGTAGAGTCTATTGATAACGAAGCCAAGTCAAGAACAGTAGACTACAATCAGAGTCGTAGAGTCTACTGATCGTATCAAAGCAGAAATCGTAGTCGAACAAGATCAGATGAA
This sequence comes from Panax ginseng, assembly GCA_020205605.1. Lineage (NCBI taxonomy): Eukaryota > Viridiplantae > Streptophyta > Magnoliopsida > Apiales > Araliaceae > Panax > Panax ginseng. The sequence goes on along the minus strand of CM035134.1, from coordinate 130,170,893 downwards.
GACAACAAGCACAACAACAAAAATCGTAGAGTGTCAAGATCTAATCTCGGAGTCGTAGTGTCTGTACAGCCGAAGCTGAATCGTAGAGTGTAAAACTGAGACTTCAACAAATGTGCTCACAACGCCAAGGCAGAATCGTAGAGTTAATACGATTCTCAATAAATGAGAACTCCCAGAATATCCAAAGCGATGAAGCCTCTGGTTTGTACTGCAAAGATACATCCCACCTGAAGGAAACCAGAGCACTCAACAAATGGCATGGAAGATAACAGAAGATCTAAGTATCAACTCAATCAGCATCCAGATTGAGTTGTGAAGCCATTCGAGATGAAATCTTCCACAAAGATGATCATAAGAAGACTTCAGTAGTTGACTAAGGAAAGTCAGTATGTGCAGTTGTGACGCCCCCAAAATAGGTATACATCACCTATTCTGAGTCGCCATATACATGGTACAGAAAACAAATACAACTTAATAATACAGCTGTCGTGTAAAATACGGCAAAACATAAATTGAGAGTTTTAATAAGAATATTACCATCTAGACAATATCCACACTCAAAGGAGTCCTCATTATATTTATTGTCGCAATATTTAACAGAATAGTGAGGACTACTAATACTATCATCGGACCGCCATCACTCTCCGCTTCCCACGACTAGTCCCGCCGTTCTCGTTTCTGAAGAGAACAAGTGAAAGAAAGGGTGAGCTCAACTATTGAAGAAGAAATATTATGACTAAGATAATGTAGAATAAATTATCATTAATCTTCAACAATGTTAAAGCGATAAAATATAACAAACATCAAGTTTAAGCTGCTTGATGAACAAGCAATCCATTAAAAGAGTCAAGTAGAGAATAAAATCTACTATCTTTTATGATTTAAAAGGTTTTTCATCACTTTTATTGAGACTCAACTTAATAAATAATCCACATCATCATCCTTGACTACTGACCAAGGATATTCATTAGTATCACAACCACAAATTATCCATGCACTCACGGGCCAAAGATATTCGTGTATTCATCAATGGTCATGATCATGCCAACAATCATCCATCAATACACTACAGGCCAATGAGGACTTTTTACCACATCATTTGTAACATTACTACCATGATTATACCGAATAATCCCTGGTCATAATCATACCAAGTCCATCTATACACAACAGGCCATTGATGACTTTCAACATAATATAAGCATGAGGATGATGGCAATGATATACGAATCCAATAAAACAAGTTCAAGAATTAATTTATCCAGGAACCAATAACGTCCAAATTGTCAACATGATACTGCTTTGTAGAGTAAAATTCAAGAATGCTCGGAAGAATATTTTCATGAAAAGATACTGGATAAAGCGCAAATATCAAGGATATTCCACTAATTTCATGGAGTATTGAAGTCAAAGCTTTAACCAACTGAGTATAACAAAATATATGAAACTGCAAATGGATTTTTGTCTACCATGCGGTAATCCACGTAGACAGATCATTTCCACAATTTAATAAGAAATGAATACGAAGGGTCATTCACCATGCATGTGGTAATCCACATAGACAGGTTATTCCAACAGAATAATAAAGAATGGAATAATAGAAGAATTCACCATGCATGCGATAGACCGCAGACAAACAAAGTTATTCCAATGAATAATAAATAATGGAACTGTGTCATGCGAAGCGCGATGATGGGATATTCCAACAGAATAATAAAGAATGAAATAACAAAAGACTTCACCAGGCATGCGATAGACAACACAGATAGGTTATTCCAACAGAATAATAAAGAATGAAATAACAGAAGTTCTCTTCATGAATACAAAAGAAATAATACCCCTTACCTTAGAAGAAACTGAATATAAGAGTAGTGAAGTAGCAGAATACTTTTCTTCTTTCTCTCTATAGTTTCTCTCTCTAGAGTTTCAGTGAATTCGTAAGAAATAATGAAGGAATGAGCTTCTATTTATAGGAAAATGGACTGAATAGTAACTAATTCATGAACGATCCAGATTGATTTACTTTTAAACGGACGGTCCATATTGATTTACTATGTAGTATTAATAAAATATTCTAATAAAACAAATTTTTTTAAATAAAATATAATATATTCTATTTATAGTCTAATAAAACAAATAACTTTATAAAAGTATTCTATTTTATATAAAAAGATTTTACTATGCAAACACTATGCATAATAAATATAATATATTCTAATTATTGTCTAATAAAACAAATAACTTTATAAAAGTATTTTGTTTTATATATAAAAAAGATTTTACTATGCAAAATACTATGCATAATAGAATATAATATATTCTATTTATAGTCTAATAAAATAAATAATTTTATAAAAGTATTACATTTTATATAAAAAGCTTTTCATTTTATTACATTAATAATACTAATAAAACAAAATTTATATATATATATATATATATAAAAACTTTCGTGACTTCATAAAAAGACACCTCAATATATTTAACAACATTTATCATCATTATTATAATTCACAATATTAATCGACTGTGTCGTTCCCAAAGAAGAGGAGGCTTTTAATAAGGATTTCTCCTATCAAGTAGCGCAATTAGGTGACAAAACCTCTCCTTGGCAGAACTTCTAGACATCTTTAATATTACAAATAATAATATTAATAACTTTGTCATCTCAATTATTGATTTAATAATATATAAAATATCGACAATAATTGAATCAAATAACGTGAGATACTATGCAATAATTGAACAAAACTAAGTGACTTCTCACGTAAGCATCAATAATCAATACCGTGTGCTACTATGCAACCACGCCAGTATTCGCATTTCTTTACTACTAGGATAGTTCAACAGTTTTAACGATAAAACTTCCGCCGTTATTTTCATAAAAATATTTTTGTCGTTTTCTCAATCCGACAATAATTCCGTTGTGGGGTCCACCAATGATTATGCCGTCATACGAATATTCCCTGTTAAAACGAATATTCCCCGACCAATCGAATATTATATAACAACTTGCGTACTTTGCAAAATTTATAAATATTACCCACAACTATACCATTATATCAAATTTACTCCATAATATTAAAAAAATATTTTGAGAAAATTTAAATCTTTATTCATAAAATTTGGGGTCTCACAACAGTAGTTGTTAAAGTGATAAGATGACAACGATCATGGAATTAATCAGGATCGTAGTGTTTGCCAAACAAAGAAGGAACTGATGGAGTGTACACAAATATACTGGCCATTGGGTCAGTCCATTGATGATAAGTGAACGGGAGATCACAAGGAGAAAGCAAGATGGACACGCCACAAATCTGAAGTGTCTTGTTGTTCAGAAGGGACCAAAACGAAGAGTCAAGTCATCAGTATCCGAGAATAGTCGAGGCAAACAGAAGTGTTGAGGCACTACATGAAAGAAGGAAGAGGTGTTCTACATTGAAGATCAAATGAACATCCTTCTAAAGATCGTAGTGATGACTCTACATGGTATCAGTCAACAAGACACTACGATCAGGTCCGAGAAGATATGCATCAGAATCGTAGAGTTCGAACAACTAAGGATTGAAGCATTGGCAACGGTTCAATCTGAAGGTTGGCATTAAGGCAAAAGCTTATTGAGAGCATCGATGCAAGGACAACCTCTGATCGAGAAATTAGAAGGAGGAAATAAAGTCGTCGACCTGCCCAAGACATCAAAGTAACATATCTGACGGGGTAGGTAAAATAGTAGACTGCAATATCAGAAAGTCAGAAAAATTTGACATGTCACATCTGCAATCTACACCTAACAACTCGAGATCTGTGAAGCAATTTAAATAGCTTTCAACGACTACTTTCCAACAGGAAGATTGGGAAGCAGTATAAGTCAACAGAGCTTCAAAGATCAACTGTTGCTAATTTTTGCTAAGTTGTTGGGAATGCTATTGTTGAATCTACGAGTTCCACCAAAGATCAGCAGAACAAGTCTCAGTGAAAGTGAGACTACAAAGGTGGAAGTGAAGCAACTTTGTAGAAGGACTTAAACAGATTAGAGCTTCACTCAACAAAGATGAGAATGCCACTGAAGATGGCACCCAAGCTGAGAGCCGAGAAGGCCAAAGAGATAGCATTCAGAAAGGTGACAGAATACAAAGAAGATTAAGAGAGCCACTCTACAGATCACCATGAACCAAAAGAAGAAAAGGAACAAAAGCAAAATCATGTCTGCAGAACATTCAAGAAGGGTTCAGGGATTGCTAAGTGCCAGACAAAGTCTACCAAAAGCTCAGAGACTTAGCAAATCCAGATGGTGATGGTGCACAACTGACATCAGATAAAGATGAGCAGAAAGGAGTAAAGATCAGCTGCACCAAAGAAGATGTGGTTCAGACTCGAAGCAGAATGCAGAGAGGACCACACCAAGCTGCTAAGTACAGAAGATGTTCAGAGCTTAAAGACATCTTAGCAGCTCAACAACAACAACAACAACAAGACAGGGCCTGAGGGGTCCTTGTCCGGAGGGACTAAATGAAGTTTTAAGCCTGCTGGGCTTGAAGAATTCCTAGGGAACTAGAGAAGTTCCAAGGCTGCTAGCCTTGAAGAGTTCTTAGTGAACTGAAGTCCCAAGGTCGCTTGAATTTAAAGGAATCTGAGTGATTGTAGGTCTTCGCCCTTCCTTAGTGGAAATCTCGCTAGTTGAAAGTAGAAGAGTGGATTAGAGCTTGAGTCTCTGAACCACTTAAAACCCCTTGTGTCTTTTACTTTATGTCATTTATATTATGTACATTAACTGCTATAACTACTATGTATGTATTAACTGCTTACTACTAAACTAACTCTACGAACAATGTATGTATGGTTATGAATATATCAATGAAGGGGATCTTTTACTTATTCCGCTGTGCTTGAAAAGATTCTTATGTTTGTCATATGCTAAATTATTAGCAATACAAAATAAACTAGAAAAGTATTTGAATCTAAAAAGATCTATTCAACCCCCCCCCCCTTCTAGATCCATTGTGCCTACTGAGAACTAACAATTGGTATCAGAGCAGGTTCTCATGCTATATTCAAAAGCTAATCGCTTTGAGTCTGATCCTAGGCACAAACATTGTTCTAAACTTAGTTTAGGAGTAAGTCACTTGTTACATGCAGATGAGCTCACACGTTGAAAATATTGTGTACAGGTAAATGTGTATATACACCTGAAGCTGCTCAGATTGGTCCATATTCTTGATTGTCATATCAACAAGACTAATCCTTGCTCGCGGTCAATCTTGTAGTTTGAAGATCAGGCTAGAAAGCACAAAAGACATCAACAGAAAAGAGTTAAACATCCACCAGCCTAAAAAGATGAAAAGGCCACACATGCTAGGAAATGGTTATCTAGAGAAGAAAGAAAATCTTCTCAAACATGTATCTGGCCAACCAGCAGCTGGATGTAAACCTTGTGAACTCAAGGATGTCAAAGAACTAAAGATGTTGATATTCTCTTAGCTTGCATCTTCAAAGACCACGACTGATTAATTGAAGGTCAACTGGAGCAACTAGCTGTCAGGAGAAAATGAGAAACTATGCACATCAATGCCTAAAACTCAGTATATTTAAGATAAATGACTATTAAGAAACTGACAGAGGTACGGTTCCTCACTAATATAAATATGTACATCATAATTGCACCCCCTTATGAACTATAACAATATTCTTTTAAGGAATCATAATCTACCTAAAAAGGTTGAAGAGAGAAAGTACACTGAGGGTGGAAACTCAAATGCCTATAAACTTTCTCTCCATTTAAGTTTTAGGTTGAAGATGATATCGTGAAAGAAATCTGAAATGGGTCATAAGAGCATCACATGTCAAATTAATCTAATGTGAAGTAATCTTGGCTGATGGGTTAGTATGTATGTATAACCTATGGTCCAAGTGTTTAATAACACACAGAGTATGATCAGTTCTACAAGAGTATCTTGAAGATTCATAGAAACTGATCACCTCCATGAATTAACCAGATACTAATAAATCGTAGAATTGATTCTCACTCTGTGAACATTTAAACCCTGTGAACATAACCTAGCAAATGATGAAACCATTAAAGAAAAAGAGTGTTTTATTAAAATAGCAAATCTCAAACACACTCACCATCATGCATCTCAAAATGTATTATCTAAACTAATTACATGCATAAATATGACTGTTTGTGATCAATATGATGATTATCCAAATATATGAGGAACAGGGGTTTAGAAAACTAACCTAGCAGGACCCATTTAACAATGGGTACCAAAAATAGAAATTCATAACCTGCAGGATCTTGGTTTATCTAGCCACACTAAGGAATGCTGAAGCAGATGACTTCAGTCAAGAAGATTCAACCAAATGTGAAGGCTTAAGGCATTGTAAATATTTCTGATATAACTCCTATATGTCAAAGCATGTCCTTGAAGACCTACTAAGCCAATCTAAATGAAGCTCACATGGCTGCTGATCTTTATACGGAAACAGGCCATTCAACCAAAGGTGAAAAGGGTCATATATGCTTAATCATGTGAAGCACATCATATGAGAAGAATCCTCAAAGAAGTTCATATCATAGGATCATCGAGCATCAATCATGAGGAAATCATTATGGAAACAAAACTCAGCAAGCACAAAATGACAAGGAAGACTACGTTCGTAGTGCTGTTAAAGGATCGTAGAATGATCAACCTTGAAGATGCCCATCTCTATGATACAAGAAGATTTAATGACTTCAGCCAGAATGAGATATGCATGATTACCTTCTTCTACACATGAAGAAAAGGAAATCACACCACACTGAAAAGATAGCATCAACCATGGGGGAGCAGTGATCTGCTAAGGGACAACAACACTGAGATATTCTATAAAGCAATGTACCAGCTACAGAGTCCCAAAACTTTGTGGCTAATGAACCAAATGAAGATCCATAGTCAGTAGGAACGTCTCAAAACGTACTATTGATAACCTATCAGCCACCCAACTCAAAATCGTGGAGTACCTACGATCAAACACCTGATCGTAGTGAAAATACAGGAGGACACCATAATTACAGCCAGTGCAAATGTCTAAAGTTGGAAGAGGAACCCCTCAGCAGAAAAGGTCAATTGAGATATCAGTGCAAATCACTTCTAAAAGCATTTCATCTGGAAAGCGCCTCAGGGACAAACCTGACCCTTAGCTCACTCTAAGATCTTTGTCCTTCCTGAGCTACCTTAGCTTAGAAGGATTGTTTAGTCAAGTTCATCTCAAGGACCAAGATAGTCAACGATCGCAGAGTAGAGTTTGAGAGAACTCAACGATCATGATGTAACCTCAACGATCGTAGTTCAACCTCAGTGATCGTAGAAACAGACTCGACGATCGCAGTCTTATAAGAGGCTACTCAAACTCATGAGGAGCTTGGAAGAACAGGACAATTGCTCAAACATTCAGATTATGGGAGATAAGTTTGAATGATGGTTGGAAAGATGTCCTGCTAAAGAAAAGTGCCCAAGGCTTCATGAAGTACATCAGTGGTTGAGCCATGCAGGTTCAAAATGAGAAGTAATGTCAAAACCATCCACTGCAACATCTCTCAAAAGTTGATCGTTGAGTCAACAAAGAAAAACGTAGAGTCCATAGCTGCCTTATCATGCTACTCTACGAACCAAAGAGGTCAACGGTCAATCCACGTCAATCAAACGTCTACTCTTTTAAAAGAGACATCTAACTGAAAAGTTAATGGGGAGTTACAGCTCATTACTGGGCATCGTACAACCAATGGCTAGTTGACACATCACAGCATATGCAGAGTCAGAAGGAACTGCCACAAAGACAAATTCAAAATCTACAAACAGTTACCAAAATTTATCGAACCTCTCTCCCTCCCATTTTCAAACCCTAGAATCCTCTTCGAAGCTTAAATCAATTAAACCTCTAGAACCCAAATCACAATACGCTATCTCTCACAAATCTCTCTCAATCATATACCCTCATCCCTCAAACTATTCAAATGGAAGATTGGCGAGTAATCACTGACATTCAGCTTGGAACCAAGTCTTTTGAGAAATCCGAAAAGAAGTTCAGAGACATTCTTGAACTTGTGAAGAAAGCTGGATTCTCAGAATGTCTTGAAGCTGGCACTCGAGTATATACTGAACTGGTCAAGGAATTCTACTCAAATGCATCCATAAATACCGAAACCCTTTCAACCAAGGTTAAAGATCAGTCTCTTAAGTTGAAATCATCCGATATTAATCAATGTTTAGGTTTTTTTGACCTAGGACTGAGAGACCTTGATGAGATCAACACTGAGCAAGCAAAGGAGATTATGGGGTACCAAAGGAACCCTAGTATGAAGGATATAAAGAAAAAGGAGTTTCCTGAGGAATTCGAGTTCCTTGCTGAGATAGTAGGCAAATATATACTATGCAAGGATACGGCACATGACACTGTGCTTGATCAACAACTAAAGATTATGTCTGCAATAGTTCTGAAGAAGCGAATAAACTTTGGAGTTATCTTGTTTGATCAGATCTCCAAATGGGTAGAAAAGGCTGAGTTGAAAGAGTCTACTGAAAAACCACTTACAAAAGTGTTTCATGGAAGACTACTAAGTATTGTGATGAAGAAGAAGCTGGGAGGTAAAATCAAGGATGATGAGGGAGAACCTCTGAATGTTCATAAAGTAATGTCTCCACAACTGTTTATGAATTGGAAGAAAACCCCCAAGGAGAACAGAAGGTTAACAACACCAGGGAGCAGCAGAAAGAACTCTGTGAAAAAGAGGAATGTGAAAGAGGTGGAAAGCTCTGAGTCTGGTGACTCAACACTGGTACCAGCCACACCAGTAAGGAAGAAATCCAAAGGTATGAAGAACACTGAGACCCTACCAAAAGTTCTCTCTATGGAAGACAAGGATGAAGAAGAAAAAGTCCTGACTATAGAAACCACTAAGAGGAGAAGTAACAGACTGCTTCAAGGGCCATCGAGAAAGATAGCTAAGGTGGAAAACAAACCAGCCCCAGTTTCCCAAGAAAGTACATCTAACGAAAAGGAGAACGTAGAGTTAAAGGAAGAAAAGGGAACTGACGATCTCAAGACCGAATCCCCAAAGAACGAGTCCAGCAATGAAGCTGAAGCTAGATTCATGGAAGAAAATGCAGAATCTGCTGATGAAGAAAAGCTACAAGATGACCCAACTGCATCTCCAAATGCAAATGCTCTAACAAGCCTAGATGATGGGTCAAATGATGTTATCTTTGAAGAAGAAGGACATGCACCTGCCAATGTTGAAAGTCAAGAAAGCTTGCATGATGATTCAAAGGCCTCAGAGTCTGAAGAGGAAGAAGAGTCTGACGCTCCCATAGTTGAACCCCCAAGAAGAAGGAAGAGCTACAGATTACTTGCTCAATTTGCCTCCAAGAAGAGAAATGATCAATCTACTGCAATTATTGAATTAAGTGATGATGAATCTGAATCACACGAAGAAAGTGTTGAAGATGGGACTAGTAATGAAGAAGATGAATCCAAGGAAGATGTTGCTAAAGAAGGCTCTGGTAATGAAATTCAGCAAGAAGAATTCACTGATGAATCTGATGAAAGGAATCAGTAAGATTCAAGTTCAAGAAGTGAAGAATTGAAGAAAGATTCTGTTTCTGCAAATCAGGAATTAGAAGAATCAGCAAACTATCCTATCATCTCTCCAGCAAGAATTAATAGAAGCAGGATAGTGAAAGGATCGGATGAATCACAAGAAGTTTCCAGAAATTCCAAGCCTAGAACTGGTGTCTCAGAACTTCCCAAAGGTGAAGAACTATGCAACAATGATGATCAAAGACCAGCCCCACTACAAAATCTACAGACATGCTGGCAACCATTATATTCCCTACGATCGTAGAGTGGACTCTGAAGGCAGAAGGATTATGGCCAAGGAAATAAACATAGAGTCTGTTCACTCTACCACTGATGGTGCTCAAGTCCAAAATGAAAAGCCTTCATCTGCTTAAACACTGTTGCCCAATATTCCTTCATCCTCCAATAGCGATTGGTACTCAACTATTTTTTAGATTCTCAACACTTTCGAAAATCTGTCCAAGGATAAAAATCGTAGAGTCCAATCTGGTGTTCAACAAGAAGCAGTCCAACCAGATGACCAAATTACTATGGAGAAGGAGCTGATGAAAAATTCTGATGATCTGATTGAGAAAACATCTCTAATCACTGAAGAGTCAAAGAGGTTGACAGAAACAAAAGATAACTCAGTTCAAGACAGAATCCAAGCCACCATGGCTGATGTATCTCTCAAAATCAAAGAGAGAGATCACATCTATCTGAAGGCCATACATGATCAGAAGGCTGAAGCTCTACGAGCACAAAAGGCCAATGAAGAGAAACTCCAAGTCCTCTCCGACAAGATTGACAACCTGAATCAGTCTTTCTCCGTACAACTTGAGCTGAGCCAACAAGAACTCAAGATTGAAGTTGATAACTCCTCCTACCTGATGGAGCAACTTATGTCCAACATGGAGCAGCTCTCTCAAGTGATTAATGACAAAAAGGGGGAGAAAAAGAGGCATAGAAAGAGGCTGAGTAAGAGGCACTCAAGAAAGAGCAAGATCAGTAGAAGAAAAGAAGAGAAGAAAACAAAGAAGAAGACATCACAAGAAGTAGCTGAGTCATCATCTAAGGGAGAGCCAAAGGATGATGAGCCTGAGGCTGAGGGGGAGACAGAAGAAGAAGAGGAGAATACATCTGCAGAGGAGCAGACAAAAGAAATGAAGTCAACATCCCAGGGGGAACAGGTGCAAGAAGATCAAACAGATGAATAGCTGATCAACAGACATCCTGGAAGCATACATGGAGCCAAAGAGGTACATCTCTAACTAGTTAGGTATGTTCTGGATCCAAGATGTAAAATGTCAGTGTATGTCAGTATATTAAATTTCACATCACTAAAAATGACATTCATGATTATCTATTTTAGAAATACAGCTGTTCACTGTATATAAGATTCATTCATAACATGCATATGCACTTATTATTTTTGTCATAATCAAATAGGGGGAGATTGTCAGGAATAAACATGTGAATGATATTCCTATCTTTATATGATTTGATTATGATATATATATGAATGAATATGCAAGTATGCTTGCATTAAGAAAGGCTGTAAAGTCCTCTAATAGATTATAGAAACATATGTACAAGGACTTGGAATGAATTGATCAAATATGTTAGGATGATCCTACATAAGCTAAACAGCTTTGTAAAGTCCTTAAAAAGTAATGATGTACAAGGACTATAAATATAGAAAGATCAAGCATGTTAGGTTGATCTTATGATGTAATAGATAGGCTTGTCTGACCATCGAGCACTGCACCAGAAATCGTAGTCTGCCAGGAGAGTCAAGGAAAGCTCGAGAACTATCAAGGCAGAATCGTAGTCTTCAAGATAGTAGATTTCGGAGTTCGTAGACTGCCAGGAGAGATAAGGAAGGATCGTAGTGTGTCGAGTAACACTTCCTCGGAGCCGTAGTCTACTGAGGAAGTCATGTTAAGAATCGTAGAGACAGCCTGCATACGAGCCGACTGAGCATCTGCCAAAGCCAAGTCAAGAATCGTAGACTACACTCTGAGTCGTAGAGTCTACTGATAACGAAGCCAAGTCAAGAACAGTAGACTACAATCAGAGTCGTAGAGTCTACTGATCGTATCAAAGCAGAAATCGTAGTCGAACAAGATCAGATGAAGACAACAAGCACAACAACAAAAATCGTAGAGTGTCAAGATCTAATCTCGGAGTCGTAGTGTCTGTACAGCCGAAGCTGAATCGTAGAGTGTAAAACTGAGACTTCAACAAATGTGCTCACAACGCCAAGGCAGAATCGTAGAGTTAATACGATTCTCAATAAATGAGAACTCCCAGAATATCCAAAGCGATGAAGCCTCTGGTTTGTACTGCAAAGATACATCCCACCTGAAGGAAACCAGAGCACTCAACGAATGGCATGGAAGATAACAGAAGATCTAAGTATCAACTCAATCAGCATCCAGATTGAGTTGTGAAGCCATTCGAGATGAAGACTTCCACAAAGATGATCATAAGAAGACTTCAGTAGCTGACTAAGGAAAGTCAGTATGTGCAGTAGTTGTTAAAGTGATAAGATGACAACGATCTTGGAAGTAATCAGGATCGTAGTGTTTGCCAAACAAAGATGGAACTGATGGAGTGTACACAGAGATACTGGCCAGCTTCTGAAGAATAAGGCTAAAGTGATTAAGCATTGGGTCAGTCCATTGATGATAAGTGAACGGGAGATCACAAGGAGAAAGCGAGCTGGACACGCCACAAATCTGAAGTGTCTTATTGTTAAAAGGGACCAAAATGAAGAGTCAAGCCATCAGTATCCGAGAACAGTCGAGGCAAACAGAAGTGTTGAGCCACAGCACGAAAGAAGAAAGAGGTGTTTTACATTAAAGATCCAATGAACATCTTTCTAAAGATCATAGTGATGACTCTACATGGTATCAGTCAACAAGAAATTACGATCAGGTCTGAGAAGATGTGCATCAGAATCATAGAGTTCAACTAACTAAGGATTGAAGCATTGGCAACGGTTCAATCTAAAGGTTGGCATTAAGACAAAAGCTTATTGAGAGCATCGATGCAAGGACAACCTCTGATCGAGAAATTAGAAGGAGGAAATAAAGTCGTCGACCTGCCCAAGACATCAAAGTAACATATCTGACATGGTAGGTGAAACAGTAGACTGCAGTGTCAGAAAGTCAAAAAAAGTTGACATGTCACATCTGCAATCTACACCTAACAACTCGAGATCTGTGAAGCAATTTAAATAGCTTTCAACGACTACTTTCCAACAGGAAGATTGGGAAGTAGTATAAGTCAACAGAGCTTCAAAGATCAAGTGTTGCTAATATTTGCTAAGTTACAAAATCGTTGAGTTGTTGGGAATGCTATTTTTGACTCTACGAGTTCCACCAAAGATCAGCAGAACAAGTCTCAGTGAAAGTGAGACTACAAAGGTGGAAGTGAAGCAACTTTGTAGAAGGACTTAAACAGATTAGAGCTTCACTCAACAAAGATGAGAATGCCACTGAAGATGGCACCCAAGCTGAGAGCCGAGAAGGCCAAAGAGATAGCATTCAGAAAGGTGGCAGAATATAAAGAAGATCAAGAGAGCTACTCTACAGATCACCATGAACCAAAAGAAGAAAAGGAACAGAAGCAGAATCATGTCTGCAGAACATTCACGAAGGGTTCAGGGATTGCTAAGTGCTAAACGAAGTCTACCAAAAGCTGAGAGACTTAGTAAATCCAGATGGTGATGGTGCACAACTGACATCAGATAAAGATGAGCAGAAAGGAGTAAAGATCAGTTGCACCAAAGAAGATGTGGTTCAGACTCGAAGAAGAATGCAGAAAAGATCACACCAAGCTACTAAGTACAGAAGATGTTCTGAGCTTAAAGACATCTTAGCAGCTCAACAACAACAACAACAACAACAACAACAACAATAACTACAACAACAAGAAGCCAGGGCCTGAGGGGTCCTTGTCCATAGGGACTAAATGAAGTTCCAAGCTTCTTTGGCTTGAAGAGTTCCTAGGGAACTAGAGAAGTTCCAAGGTCAGCGGCCTTGAAGAGTTCTTAATGAATCAAGTCCCAAGGTCAACGGCCTGAAGGAATCTTAGTGATTCGAGTCTTTGCCCTTCCTTAGTGGAAATCCTCGCTAGTTGAAAGCAGAAGAGTGGATTAGAGCTCGAGTCTACGAACCACTTAAAAACCCTTGTGTCTTTTACTTTATGTCATTTACATTATGTACATTAAGCGCTATAATCGCTATGTATGTCTTAACTGCTTACTACTAAACTAACTTTACGAACAATGTATGTATGGTTATGAATATATCAATGAAGGGGATCTTTTACTTATTCCGCTGTGCTTGAAAAGATTCTTATGTTTGTCATATGCTAAATTATTAGCAATACAAAATAAACCGGAAAACTATTTGAATCTAAAAAGGATCTATTCAACCCCCCCCCCCTTCTAGATCTATTGTGCCTACTGGGAATTAACAGAATTTTACCACATCATTTATAACATTACGGTCATGATTATACCGAATAATCCCTGGTCATAATCATACCAAGTCCATCTATGCACTATAGGCCACAGATGACTTTCAACATAATATAAGTATGAGGATGATGACAATGATATGAGAACTCAATTAAAAGAAAGCAAAGGATAAATTTTTAATTATAATTTAATTTATCCAGAATTCAATAATGTCCAAATTGTCAACATGATACTGCTTTGTGGGGTAAAATTCAAGAATAATATTGTACCAAAAATGATTTGGACCGAAAATGAATCAATTTTTATCATGAATAGTACTCCGGGTGAATAGTACTTGAGTAAATAGTACCCCGTGAATAGTAACCTATGAATAGTACCCCGGCATGAAAAAGTTAAAACTTATCAAGAATGCTCAGAATAATATTTTCATGAAAAGATACTGGATGAAACGCAAATTTTAAGGATATTCTACTAATTTCATGGAGTATAGAAGCCAAAACTTTAACCAAATGAGTATAGAATTCGAAATCTGAAACAAAATAATATTACTTACATACTACAGAGTATGGAAGAAAATATTATTTCAAGCGAATATTGAACAAAAATAACATCCATTACCTTGAAAAGAAGAGTATTCCGACTGGTAGGGCAGGGATATTCTTGAAGAAAACTTTCACTGTTTTCTACGCTCAAAGCTTTCTAAAACTCGAAAGAAATACACTCAATATTATAGAAGAAGAATTCTCTGATTCTGGTGTGATTTTTAATTCTAACTAAGCATCCTATTTATTAGAGAATGGAAGGAGTACTGTTAAGAAATAAAATCACGGACGAAATAATTTACGAAATCACGGATGCCATTGGCTGAATTCAATTATCAAGTAAAATAAAATAATATATATATATATATATATATAAATACTAGTTTTTCTTTATCTTTAGTAATATTATCCGTAACTCTATTGTCTTTAGTTAATAAATCTTTTAACTGTTTAGTGTACTCAGATTTTAACTCAGGATCAGAAATCTTACTAATTAAATCAATTAGCAAAGAACTTTCTTCATCTTCTTTAGTGATTACATTAACTTTTTTATTGCAACATTTTTCATTGCAATTGTTAGCGTAAATAATGACTTCGTCATTATCACTATCTGTTTCGTGGTTACTAGTACTGCTATTAGATGAATGAGGAATATCATAACCTTCATCATTACTGAGATTGTTCTCTATTCTCATTAATTCTAATAGTTACTCAGTATCTTCACTTGAGGAACTCAGAGTCTTACTAAGTTTCTAAGTCTGTCTTGCTAAACTGAGTTCGATTTCCTTTTATAGAATAAGGAAAGGAACTATTACAAAGTTACTATTACAAATTGAATCATTACAGACAAGCAACTGTAGATGAATAGTGCTAACTTTTGACTAAATACATACACTTTCGGCTACTTTAGACAAAGAGTCGAAACAACTTTTGACTCGAGAGATGCTTTCGTGGAAAAAGAGAGCATCTTTTGACTTTAAAGGTTTCTTTGCAGGCAAAGATGATCGGAGTCGCTTTGATTGGAAAAGCAGATTTTTCGATCGATCTATTTGTAGGGCGGTGCATGTGACTAGGAAGTCGGGAAAATGGGTCCTGAGCATCCTGTAGATCGATGGTGCCATATGGATCATACTGACCATCATCATCTCGCAATTTGGTCCGATCAAGCGAGAGGAAGAAGAATGAACAGAAGCTTCCTCGTGTAACTCATCAATTCTTTTTTAAGTGTTTGGGCTATTAATTTCAATTCTTTACTGGAATAGTCTTTTAAATCAGAAATGCCACGGGAACAAGTTGAACCAGTAGGACTGACTTTGGACTCTTTTGACTTAGACTCTTTTTCTTTAATAGCCGGAACGGTGGTGACTGGAAGAGGAGAAATAGGAGCAACAGGAAATTCTTGTTAAACCTGACCAACAATCTTATTAATGTCAAATTTATCCCACCACTTGATGTACCATAGGCGGGTGACCAAGGGGAAAGGATAATATGAGGGAGAAGCAAGGTAACCGACATCTTTACTATGATGGAGGGTAACTTGAGTTGGAGTTTTAATGTCATACTGCCATTTAAAAAATCCAAGGAATCTTATATTTACTTACAAATTGAAGAATAGCAGGGACACCGACAAACTTTGGATTATTTTTACTATGGTTACAAAAATGACTGAGCTGGACTTTCAAGAGGTCAAGAAGGAGGTCATAAGTGGAACCAAACCTTGCCCACCAGGGAGAAAACCAGTACGGGAAATGACTCTTGAATTTATAATCGAATTGAATAAACAATGAATGACTGTTTGACTCATTTTGATGAAGAAAAACTCTATATCAAGCTTCTATGTAATCATAATAACAATAAGAGTTATCCTGATTGGAAAGATGCATAAGATCAAATGGATGTTTCCCCACTCAGACATTAGAACAAACTTTTTAATATATAATGAATGATAAAGAACTTTGGATTTATCATTATTGGCATAAATAGGTTTAATGAAGATTGACTCGGTTTCAAGGAGGATATCTTTATAATACACAAGGGATTTATAAGGAGCAAGGTGCATGAAGTGCCAACCAAAAGGAAAGAACTGGGAGGCCAGTTTGACTGGGTCATCATTAGGTTTCAAATGGAGTTCAATATGAAATAGATGATTGGTCCATCTAAGCATGTACTCAGAAGGAGGATGACTGGGGTTTGAAATGGAGGCCTTAGACTGGAAAGGGTCAACTAGAGTTGGGTTACTGGCTAAGGCAGAGCTGTATGGTTTGGGCATTGTCCCAAGGACGGTAAATTTGTTAGTGGTTTGATAAACTAGGTTTACTGGATGAGGAACCAACGTTCCTTTTGGCTGATTACTTGGGCCAGTAGGGCGACCCAAACCACGAGAGGAAGATGCTCCTCTAACACTCATGATGGATGGACAGTACCTGTATTAATAAATTCCTGAGTGAGAAAATCAGGAATCGAATTGTTACTGCCTTTAATATAATCAATCTCAAAATCAAAAATGCTCAATAGGGCTTGCCATCTAGCAAAGGAATGTTTAGAGGCTATGTTTTCAACATATTTTTCTAAAACATATTTTGCTAATTTGCAGTCAATACGAACCAAAATTTTTTGATTTAATAAATTACTTTGAAATTTATTGATACATAATACTAAAGAAAGTATTTCCTTTTTAATAGTATTGTAATTTAACTGTGTATTATTCCATGAACCGGAATGGAAATGGACAATTTGTTCTAGGGAGTTGAGAGTAAGTTTTTGTTTGAGAATTCCTCCGAATCAAATATCAGAGGCATCAGTTTCAACAATTTTGAATGCAGAGTCATTAGAAATACCAAGGCAGGGCAATGTCTTGACATATTTTTTAACTTACTGGACGACAGAAGTGTGGATGTTAGTCCATGAGAGAGGATTGTCTTGCAAATGCTGAAAGAGAGGTTTGCAAATCTTCCTGAGGTTTTTATAGAACTTGTCAATATAATTGAGCGAGCCCAGAAACCTCTGTAGTTAGGTTTTATAGGTAATTTTATCTGGGAATCTGTCAGCAAATTGAATAGCTCTGTCAATAGGCTGTATGAGTCCGCGATAAATAATTAAACCAAAAAATCGAACTTTAGCTTGAAACAAGCTGCATTTGGAAGGTGAAAGGACAAGTCCATTATCTTTAACTATTTTGAAGAACGATTTCAAGTGTTTAGTGTGTTCTTCAATGGAATTGGAGAAAATGAGAATATCATCAATATAGACGACGATAAAATGACTAAAAGCATTTAAAATGTTATTGAGGATATTTTGAAATTCACTGGGAGCATTTTTTAGGCCAAATGCCTGGACATTCCATTCGTAATGACCAAATGGAGTGGTGAATGTGATTTTGTACCTATCATTAGGGTTAATGGCAACTTGCCGTAAAACCAGCATATAAGGTCAAATTTACTAAAGATGGTGGCATTACTCAATCGGTTAATGAGGTCATCTTTGTTAGGTAAAGGGTACCTAATCCATTCTAAGACTTTTTTAATGGCTTGTAATTGATTACTAGACGGGGAACACCTCTCTCCTTTTCTGCTTCGTTGTTAACATAAAAGGCGGGACATGACCATGGGGATTTATTAGGCTTAATTAAACCTTTACTAAGAAGATCATTAATCTCCTTTTTGCATAACTCCATTTGTTCATGATTCATTTGTATCGGCCTGGCCTTAGTAGGAATCAAGTGTTCTTTGAACTCCTTAGCATAAGGCAGCCTTACTACATGCTTCTTCCGATGCCAAAAGGCATTAGGAGAATCAAAACAAAGGTTGTCCTTTAAATAAGTTTTTAACTCTTCAATTTTTTTTGGTAATTTTAATAGAGGTTGTTCAATTTTTGAATCGAATTTTTTAATAGTAGTTTCCTCGAATTTTTCTTCAATCCTATCTAGTTGTCTTCCTATTGTTGCTAGATATTGATTACTAAAATTTAATTGTTCAATAATTTTTTTATCATCTTTATTACCATCCGAAATCTTAAAAGGACTGGCAACAACAGATGTGTTTTTTTACTGGAAGTTAAACAGTTTCTAGCGGGGGATGACTAGAAGAGACTTTTGACTTAACTTCTTTAATACATTGGGTTTTAGTTATAACATTACATTTACCTTGATATTGATCATACCAATCGTAAAAAGTAATGTTTATCTTTTCACTGTTAATAAATCGTTTCCATCTATTAATAATTTTATCGCGCTCTTTTTCTGTTAAATGATTAGATCTAAATAAATGTATTTTCTCTTTATTAGATTTGGAATTAAAATCCTTTACAAGATTATCCCAATCTAATTTGAACTCTTTTTTAATTACTCTTAATTGGTTATTAATAGGAATCTCAAAATCTGACTGAGTAGGCAACTCAGAAGGGGTAGGCGAAGAAGAACCTTCTTCTTCAACAAAGTCCTTTTGAGTGTAACAAGGATGACTAGCTTGACCGTGGTTAAGGATACCCTTTAATTTAATATCCTTAACAGAAGGGTTACTAAGTACTTCAAAGATCTCTTCGATGTGAAATCAAGGTGTCAAGAACTAGTAAAATCTTCTATAATAACTGGTCTTCTAGTACGCTCAAAACTTATTTTGACCGTTCCATCAGAAAATTGTTTAACATTTTCAATATTTAATAAATTATTAACTACAGGTTGTTGAGGTATTTCACTGGGTAAAGTCCATTGACTAGGTAACGTAATATCCTTCTAGAGGATGGTTCTCGGAATCTGAATATTAGCGTCACTAGTTGAACTTTGAATTAATACAGTTTGATCTTTAGGAATTTTATTGAGAGCATGAACGTTTAAATTCATTTTCATGGTCTTATAATAAATCCTATAAATCAAAGCTATGGGTTGAGAACCCTCAATCATATGAGTAATTTCTCCAGCAGTTTTAATGCTTATTGTAAAACACCTAAGATCGCCATAAGTCTCGTTATGCCGTTGTAAGTCTCCAGCGTGAGAGCAGTTTAGGCAAAGGGAATCCTTAGATCTAAAGGTATGTATTTACATAAGGTAAGAGGGTTTGAGTTAAGCAAAATGCCAAAAGAACAAATTTTTGATTACTCAGTTAAAATGAAGTAGACTGTTTAGATCAAGTTCACTGATAGATCAAGGCCAATCGAGTGATCCTTTGTGTTAGACGCAGTCTGATTTGTTTGTAAACAAAAATTTTTACAAAATTTATGAAATTTTGAAGATGTTGACCAATTGTTTGGTGAAAAAATTTTCTCTTCTCTTTATAAACCTAATTTTTTGGGGTGAAAGGGAAAATCCTAGATAAAAATTTTGGGGCTGAAGAGTATAGGGATGGTGATCCATCTGAGAAGATGATTGAACAAAGACCTCCCAAGACCGACAGAGACCGATCGGTACCAACAAAGATAACCCTAGTCATCATCAGCTTTCGACAAAAGCAGAAAGCAATCAACAACAGAATCATTGTTGTCCCCCCAGTCAATCAACTTTTACTTTAAGTAAAAGACTTTTACTTTTACCTTAGTAAATGTAAATGTAAAATGTTTTTACTTTTACTTTAAGTAAATTACTTTTACTTTGTACTTTTACTTTAGTAAATGTAATAGTGAATCCCGTGTGATTCAATAGTAATTTACTTTTCAGTTTTCTATTTAAGTAACTCGAAGTGTTTAGAGTTACTCAGGCTTTTCTTTTGTAAGAAAACCTCACTTGAGGTCCTCTCTCTACCTTCTCTCTAGTTACCGAAGAAGAAGCTTGTTGCTTCCTTCTTCTAATAAGATGAAGAAGAAGTTCTTCATACTTCTCTCTTCCATTTACAATTTATCTAGGTTATACGTAATCCCTTCCTCAACTGTTTATAAATAAAAGAAAGAGATTACTTTATCAATTCACCGGTCATCTTCTTTAAGTTTCTTCTTTCGGTTTAAATTTCTGTAAGAAACTTATCCCCTGATTTAACAATTACAAGATTGTTTCCCAATCTAAATTTTAAATCTTCATACCTTTGATACCATTTAGGGCGGAAGTAGGGAAACAATAAAAAGAACAAGAAGAACAGAGTGGTGCATATAAATAACAAAACAGAAATAAGTTTATTGATAACTGAAACTATTTACAAACAAACAAAAAATTAAAGTGACTTACAATTTAACTTAGAACATTTAAGAAGAAAAGAAGGATGGGTTAAGATGGGTTAAGATGAGCATCCTATAGATCGATGGTGCCATATGGATCATACTGACCATCATCATCTGCAAACTGGCTGACTGAAGCAGAGGAAGAAGAATGAACAGAAGCTTCCTCATGTAACTCATCAATTCTTTTATTAAGTGCTTGGGCTATTAATTTTAATTCTTTACTAGAACAGTCTCTGAAATCAGAAATGCCACGGGAACAAGTTGAACCAATAGGACTGACTCTGGACTCTTTTGACTTAGACTCTTTTTCTTTAATGGCCGGAACGGTGGTGACTGGAAGAGGAGAAATAGGAGCAACATGAAATTCTTGTTGAACCTGACCAACAATCCTATTAATGTCAAATTTATCCCACCACTTGATGTACCATAGGCGGGTGACCAAGGGGAAAGGATCAGATGAGGGAGAAACAAGGCTACCGACATCTTTACTATGAGGGAGGGTAACTTGGGTTGGAGTTTTAATGTCATACTGCCATTTAAGAATCCAAGGAATCTTATATTTACTTACAAATTGAAGAATAGCAGGGACACCGACAAACTTTGGATTATTTTTACTATGGTTACAAAAATGACTGAGCTGGACTTTCAAGAGGTCAGGAAGGAGGTCGTAAGTGGAACCAAACCTTGCCCACCAGGGAGAAAACCAGTACGGGAAATGACTCTTGAATTTATGATCGAATTGAATAAATCATGAATGACTGTTTGTCTCATTTTGATGAAGGAAAACTCTATACCAAGCTTCCATGTAATCATAATAACAATAAGAGTTATCCTGATTGGAAAGCTGCATAAGATCAGAGGGATGTTTTCCCCACTCAGACATTAGAACAAACTTTTTAATATATAATGAATGATAAAGAACTTTGGATTTATCATTATTGGCATAAATAGGTTTAATGAAGATTGACTCGGTTTCAAGGAGGATATCCTTATAATACACAAGGGATTTATAAGGAGCAAGGGGCATGAAGTGCCAACCAGAAGGAAAGAACTGGGAGGCCAGTTTGACTGGGTCATCATTAGGTTTCAAATGGAGTTCAATATGAAATAGATGATTGGTCCATCTAAGCATATACTCAGAAGGAGGATGACTGGGATTTGAAATGGAGGCCTTAGACTGGAAAGGGTCAACTAGAGTTGGGTTACTAGCTAAGGCAGAGCTGTATGGTTTGGGCATTATCCCAAGGACGGTAAATTTGTTAGTGGTTTGATAAACTAGGTTTACTGGATGAGGAACCAACGTTCCTTTTGGCTGATTACTTGGGCCAGTAGGACGACCCAAACCACGAGAGGAAGATGCTCCTCTAACACTCACGATGGATGGACAGTACCTGTATTAATAAATTCTCGAGTGAGAAAATCAGGAATCGAATTGTTACTGCCTTTAATATAATCAATCTCAAAATCAAAAATGCTCAATAGGGCTTGCCATCTAGCAAAGGAATGTTTAGAGGCTATGTTTTCAACATCTTTTTCTAAAACATATTTTCTTCGATTTTGCGATCAATCTGAACCAAAAATTTTTGATTTAATAAATCACTTTGAAATTTATTGATACATAATACTAAAGAAAGTATTTCCTTTTTAATAGTATTGTAATTTAACTGTGTATTATTCCATGCACCGGAATGGAAATGGACAATTTGTTCTGGGGAGTTAAGAGTAAGTTTTTGTTTGAGAATTCCTCCGAATCCAATATCAGAGGCATCAGTTTCAACAATTTTGAATGCAGAATCATTAGAAATACCAAGGCAGGGCAATGCCTTGACATATTTTTTAACTTGTTGGACGACAGAAGTGTGGATGTCAGTCCATGGGAGAGGATTGTCTTGCAAACGCTGAAAGAGAGGTTTGTAAATCTTCCTGAGGTTTTTATAGAACTTGTCAATATAATTGAGCGAGCCCAAAAACCTCTGTAGTTGGGTTTTATTGGTAATTTTATCTGGGAATCTGTCAGCAAATTGAATAGCTCTGTCAATAAGCTGTATGAGTCCGCGATAAATATTTAAACCAAGAAACCGAACTTTAGCTTGAAACAAGCTGCATTTGGAAGGTGAAAGGACAAGTCCATTATCTTTAACTGTTTTGAAGAACGATTTCAAGTGTTTAGTGTGTTCTTCAATAGAATTGGAGAAAATGAGAATATCATCAATATAGACGACGATAAAATGACTAAAAGGATTTAAAATGTTATTGAGGATATTTTGAAATTCACTGGGAGCATTTTTTAGGCCAAATGCCTGGACATTCCATTCGTAATGACCAAATGGAGTGGTGAATGTGATTTTGTACCTATCATTAGGGTTAATGGCAACTTGCCAGAAACCAGACATAAGGTCAAATTTACTAAAGATGGTGGCATTACTCAATCGGTTAATGAGGTCATCTTTGTTAGGTAAAGGGTACCTAATCCATTCTAAGACTTTTTTAATGGCTTGTAATTGATTACTAGACGGGGAACACCTCTCTCCTTTTCTGCTTCGTTGTTAACATAAAAGGCGGGACATGACCATGGGGATTTATTAGGCTTAATTAAACCTTTACTAAGAAGATCATTAATCTCCTTTTTGCATAACTCCATTTGTTCATGATTCATTTGTATCGGCCTGGCCTTAGTAGGAATCAAGTGTTCTTTGAACTCCTTAGCATAAGGCAGCCTTACTACATGCTTCTTCCGATGCCAAAAGGCATTAGGAGAATCAGAACAAAGGCTATCCTTTAAATAAGTTTTTTAACTCTTCAATTTTTTCTTGAACTTCTTTACTCTGAAGTTGTTCTTCAACACGTTTGTACTTAATTCCTTCCTTTAAGAAATTTAAATGGGTGGATTTACAATTCAATAAATTTAATGATTTGGAAATAGATTCTTCTTGAATGAATTTTAAATCTCTTTCTTTAGGTTTAATAAGAAATTTAAACGTTATCCTTTTTCCTAAATGTTTACAGCTTAAACCTTTATTACTGGTAGTAAAATGGTATAATAAATATATAAATGGTAACCCCAAGATGATCTTATCAGTAAGATTGCGGATCAAAACAAATAGTGTTTTGAAACACATATTATCTTGACAGATATGAACCTTAGGCAGTTTATATTTTATTTCCATTTGACTACTCTTGGCTGAGTTTAATTTTTCATTAGTCTTCTTATAGTACTTAGTTGGGATTAGACCTTCCTGAATACAATTAAGATCTGCGCCAGTATCAACTAGAGCACGAAGTTGTATCGAAAAGGTTTTATCAACAACTAAGTTAATGGAGATATACCATTTTTAAATGGTGATATCTTTAATTCGTTTAAGAGAAAGACCTTGGACAAAGAGATCTAGCTCTTCTTTAGTTCCAAATGACTCAGGCTCATCGTGATCTTCATCACTAGAGGAAGAATCATGGATTTGAAGATCGGATTTTTTGTCATCAAACTCTTTCCTTCAAATAGAAACTTCTAGTTTCAAGTTAGAAATTTCCTTTTTCAGTTTATTGACTTCTTGATTTAATTCTGGGAGGGTAATTTCTTTTACCAGAGTTTTGAATCTCTCAAGAGTTTTATTAAGACTAAATACTATTTTTCTTTAGCTTTAATAATCTTATCCTTAACTCTATTGTCTTTAGTTAATAAATCTTTTACCTTTTTAGTGTACTGAGATTTTAACTCAGGATCAGAAATCTTACTAATTAAATCAATTAGCAAAGAACTTTCTTCATCTTCTTTAGTGATTACATTAACTTTTTTATTGCAACATTTTTCATTGCAATTGTTAGCACAAATAGTGACTTCGTCATTATCACTATCTGTTTCGTGGTTACTAGTACTGCTATTAGATGAATGAGGAATATCAGAACCTTCATCATTACTGAGATTGTTCTCTATTCTCATTAATTCTAATAGTTGCTCAGTATCTTCACTTGAGATATTTAATTGAGACAATTTCTTTTTAATTTTGCACTCATTTTTGTAGTGCCCTTTTTGCCCACAATTATGGCAAACAATTTTACTTTTATCAAATTTTTTAGATGATTTTTTTTGGTATTTCCTACTCGTTGGTTTAGGTTTATTATAATACTCATCTTGATTCTTGTGACTGCGTTTTTGTTTATGACGTCGATGACTCTTATGGTGATCAATATGTTTATGCAAGTGCTTCCTTCTAGAGGAGCAACAGGGGGGGTAAATCATATTGTTCATGAATATTCTAACTCATACTTGGCTTTTTTCTTATCTTTACTAGCTTGTTTAGCTAATTTAAAATCAATACACATTTTTAATCCAATCTTTTGAATATAACTGATTATTTCACCATAAGTTAGGTTATCATAATCAATATACCCTAAATTTTTACTTAGCTCTTCTCTGACTTAATGAGCGAATAATGAAGGTAAACCATTGATGAATTTTTCTTTCCAGAATGGTTTATTGCTATCATTTCGCATCATAACTCTAGAGGTAAATACATCCTTGTGCCATCTAAAATCACTTAGAGTGGGACAAGTGAGATTACTTAGTTGATCGTGGATTCTCTCAATAATATTACTGGGAGTGCCAACAAAATATTTTATTATGGTAAATATTAAAGTATTAACTCCATCTGGCGGACCAATCCCAACATCTTCATCAAAGATGGGGTTGCCGTCATCATCTTACAATGTTAAAACTGTTGAAAAGGTTTATGCGATTAATAAAGAATATGAAAATTGTAGTCTTTTATCTCCTAATGTTATCAAGAAACATAGGAAGAAAGGTTACAATTTTATTCACATCAGTCTTGTTCAAGTTGCAGTTAAACCATTAAATATTAAAGGAATAAATTCAAGTATCTACCTATGTCTCAGAGATGCTAGATTCCTGAATTATTATCCGAGTATGATTGGCGCTATGGAATCAAGTTTGCACAATGGACCTATCCATTTTAATTGCTTTCCTGATTTCACATTGAGCCTGAGTGATCAACATTTATTAAAAGCTTTGACATTAAACATTAAAACTGCTGGAGAAATTACTCATATGATTGAGGGTTCTCAACCCATAGCTTTGATTTATAGGATTTATTATAAGACCATAAAAACGAATTTAAACGTTCATGCTCTCAATAAAAGTCCTAAAGATCAAACTGTATTAATTCAAAGTTCAACTAGTGACGCTAATATTCAGATCCTGATAACCATCCTCTGGAAGGATATTACGTTACCTAGTCAATGGACTTTACCCAGTGAAATACCTCAACAACCTATAGTTAATAATTTATTAAATATTGAAAATGTTAAACAATTTTCTGATGGAACGGTCAAAATAAGTTTTGAGCGTACTAGAAGACCAGATATTATAGAAGATTTTACTAGTTCTTCAGCACCTTCAGTTCACACTCGAAGAGATACTGAAGTACTTAGTAACCCTTCTGTTAGGGATATTAAATTAAAGGATATCCTTAACCACGGTCAAGCTAGTCATCCTTGTTACACTCAAAAGGACTTTATTGAAGAAGAAGGTTCTTATTCGCCTACCCCTTCTGAGTTGCCTACTCAGTCAGATTTTGAGATTCCTATTAATAACCAATTAAGAGTAATTAAAAAAGAGTTCAAATTAGATTGGGACAATCTTTTAAAGGATTTTAATTTCAAATCTAATAAAGAGAAAAGACATTTATTTAGATCTAATCATTCAACAGAAAAAGAGCGCGATAAAATTGTTAATAGATGAAAACGATTTATTAACAGTGAAAAGATAAACATTACTTTTTACGATTGGTATGATCAATATCAAGGTAAATGTAATGTTATAACTAAAACCCAATGGATTAAAGAAGATGAGTCAAAAGTCCCTTCAAGTCATCCCCCGCTAGAAACTGTTTTACTTCCAGTAAAAAACACATCTGTTGTTGCCAATCCTTTTAAGATTTTGGATGGTAATAAAGATGATAAAAAAATTATTGAACAAATAAATTTTAGTAATCAATATCTAGCAACAGTAGGAAGACAGCTAGATAGGATTGAAGAAAAATTCGAGGAAACTACTATTAAAAAACCCGATTCAAAAATTGAACAACCTCTATTAAAATTACCAGAAAATAGAAGTAAATTAGGTCTACCTAATAATGATGGCAAACTTGTTCGTTCAATTGATAAGTTATTTAAAAAAATTAAAAACTAAACCCAGTTCTAGTGGTACTATTGCTACTATTGATCAAGTTGAAACTGATATTGAAAGCAATTGCCAATCAGATCAATCTGATACTGTTTCAGCACCAGATTTTAATGATCAGTTAATCAAATTAACAGTTAAAAATACTAGTATAACCAGGAATTGGTATTCTAGACCTACTCCTCCGGATCTACAATTCGAAGAGAGAAATCTAGATAAACAATTCTCTGTTTCATCCAATAAAATTTATGAATGGAACATAGATGGTTTCAGTGAACAAGAGAAGAAGAACAGAGTGGTCAACAGCAGAAATTATCAGCTTTATGTTTATTGTGAAACATACTCCCGTGAAAAAATTTCAGAATTCCCCCCCCCCCATTTTTTTCTTCCAACGTGGGTCCCACGTGTTCCCCTCCCACCAACATGTCTCCATCGCATGTGGGTCCTACCATATTATATATATAATGAATAACTTCCTACCAATTATTTTGAAAAATGAGTAAATGGAGGTCCAAAAATACTTCATAAAAATCCCCTCAACGTTTATTATCATTATTATAATTCCCAATATTTAACAATCAAAGTCGCTCCAGGAAGAGGGGCTTTCAATAAGGATTCTCTCTATTAGTAGCGCAATTAGGTGACCGAACCTCTCCTCGATGAACTTCTAGACATCGTCAATATTGAAAATAATAATATTAATAACTTTGTCGTCTCAATTATTGATTTAATAATATAAAATATTATACAGATGATACTGTGACAATAATTGAATCAATAATATGAGAGATAGGATGCAGCAATTACAGTAGCAATAATTAAGTATAACTGAGTGACTTCTCACATAAGCAACAATAATCAATATCGTGTGCTACTATGCAACCACGCGTATTACTGTACTTTTAACAACGGTTATTTCAACAATTAATGGTAAAACTTCCGCTGTTATTTTCATAAAAAGATATTTCTGTCATTTTCTCATTCCGACAATAATTACATTATGGGGTCCACCAATGATTGTGTCATCGTACGAATAATCCCTGCTAAAACGAATATTCCCCGTCCAATCAAATATTATATAACAACTTGCTTACTTTGCAAAATTCATAAATATTACCCACAACTATATCATTATAACAAATTCAAACCTTGATATTCAAAAATGATATTTATAGAAAAATTCATCTTTATTCATAAAAGTTGGGGTCTTACAACCTTCCCTTCTTATGAAATTTCGCCCTCGAAATTAGGGTACATACCTGGTATGATGAATAGGTGAGGATACCTTGATTTCATTTTAGATTCTAACTCCCAGGTCATTTCCTCAACATCGTGGTTTCTCCACAAAACTTTGACTTAAGGTATAACCTTGGAGCGTAGAATATGTTCATTCTTATCAAAGATTTTAACAGGTACCTCTTCATACGTTAAATCTTCCGCTATCTCATCTGGTTCTAATTCAATAATGTGGTTCGGGTCTTTCACATATTTATGTAACATAGATATGTGAAAAACGTTATGAACACGAGACATACTTGGCGGTAAGGCGAGTCTATAGGCCACAGTTCCTACTCAATCGAGGATTAAAAAAGGGTCAATGAATCGAGGATTGAGTTTTCCTCTCTTTCCAAATCTTGCAACTCCTTTCCATGGAGCAACACGTAACAACACATGATCTCCAATATTGAATTCCAAGTCCTTTCGATGAAGATCGGCATAACTCTTTTGTCGATCTTGTGAGGTTTTTATATGTTGTCAGATCGTTTGAATCTTTTTCATAGTCATACGTACCAACTCTGGTCCCAACAACGTTGCTTCACCCACCTCATCCCAGCATACTGGAGAACGACACTTGCGTCCATACAATGCCTCGAATGGAGCCATGCCAATACTTGCTTGATAACTATTGTTGTAGAAAAACTCCACCAATGGTAAGAACTTGTCCCAACTTCCCTTGAAGTCAAGGACACAGAGTCTAAATAAATCTTCAAGAGTTTGAATAGTCCTCTCCGACTTCCCGTCCATTTGAGGATGATATGCCAAACTAAATCGTAAATCTGTGCCCATAGCTTTTTGCAAACTAACCCAAAAACTTGAAGTGAATCTTGGGTCTCGATCAGAAACTATGGATACTAGCATACCATGCAGTCTTACAATCTCATTTATATACATACGAGCAAGACGTTCAAGTGTATAAGTTTCTCGTATAGGTAAAAAATGAGCAGAATTGGTCAATCTATCAACAATGACCCAAATCGCATCTATGCCTTGAGAAACCTTGGGAAGACCAGTAACGAAATCCATGGTAATATGCTCCCACTTCCATTCTGGAATTTCAAGTGGTTGCAATGGACCTTTTGGCACTTGATGCTCCGCCTTGACTCGTTGACAAGTTAGACACCATGAGATAAACTCCGTTATCTCTCTCTTCATATTTCTCCACCAAAATATATGTCAAAGATCACGATACATTTTGGTACTCCCAGGATGGATTGCAAACAGTGTGTTGTGCGCCTCCATCATGATTTTATACTTCAAGTCAGAATCGTTAGGAACACAAAGTTTGGAGTTTACTCGAAGTATTCCTTCTTCATCGATTCTTGCTTCTGGAATAGCACCTTCTTGTACTTTCTTTCTCATACGCATCAGCTCCAAGTCTGTAGCTTGAGAAGCTTTAACTTTATCGATTAAAGTTGGTTCTACTCGTATATTTTCCATTATCACGTGGGTCCCTGGAGTCTTTAACTCTATCTCCATCCTTTGCAAGTCATACAAAATGGGCCTTTACGTTGACAATATTGTACTTGTACCCGCATATGATCTTTTACTCAATGCGTCAGCTACTATGTTCGCTTTTCCAAGATGGTACTGAATGGTATGATCGTAATCTTTTAACAGCTCAAGCCAACGTCACTGCCGCATGTTGAGTTCCTTTTGAGTGAAGAAATATTTGAGGCTTTTATGATCCGTATAGATCTCCACCTTCTCTCCATACAGGTAATGCCTCCTAATCTTTAGTGCAAAAACAACTGCTGCTAACTCTCGATCATGAGTAGGATAATTCCTCTCATATTCTTTGAGTTATCGAGAGGCATAGGCTATGACTTTCCCATGTTGCATGAGAACACATCCTAACCCTTTGCCCGAAGCATCACTGTAGATGACAAATGCCTCCGAGCCAGATGGTATTGTCAGAATAGGTGCTGAAATGAGCCTTCTCTTGAGTTCTTGAAAACTCTTCTCACATTCCTACCTCCAATCGAATTTTGTATCTTTTCGAGTCAGCTGAGTTAATGGAGTAGCGAGTCGAGAAAACCTTTCTATGAATCTCTGATAATAACCAGCTAAGCCGAGAAAGCTACGTACTTCGGTCACTGATTTAGGTTGCTCCCAGCTTTGAATTGCTTCAATCTTTATCGGGTTAACAGATATTCTGTGATTTGATATCACATGCCCAAGGAATGCTACTTCCTCAAGCCAGAACTCGTATTTCTTCAACTTGACATATAGCTTGTTTTCACGAAGCTTTTGGAGTATCAGCCTTAAGTGTTGTTCATGATCTTCGTGCTTTTTGAGTAAATGAGGATGTCATCAATAAAGATGACCACAAAGTGATCCAAATATTCCTTGAATATTCGGTTCATCATATCCATGAAGGCAGAAGGAGCATTATTCAATCCGAAAGACATGACTAGAAATTCATAATGCCCGTACCGAGTTCTGAAAGCCGTCTTTAGAATGTCATCAGTTTTAATCTTCAATTAGTGATATCCGGAACGAAGATCAATATTTGAAAAGAATTTGGCGCCTTGTAACTGGTCAAACAAGTCATCAATACGAGGTAACGGATACCTATTTTTGACAGTGACATGGTTCAACTCCTGATAATCAATACAAAGTCATATACTCCCATCTTTCTTCTTCACGAATAGAACAGGAGCACCCCAAGGAGAAGTACTAGGATGAATGAAACCGATGTCTAACAATTCCTGAAGTTGGGTCTTTAACTCCTGAAGTTTAATAGGAGTCATTCGATATGGGGCTTTGGAAATGGGTTTTGTATCAGGTTCAAGGTTGATACAAAATTCAATTTCACGCTCTGAGGGTAGGCAAGGAATTTCTTTAGGGAATAAGTCAGGAAATTTATTAACAATAGAAATATCATTCAAAACTGACGTATTTTTGTTTAAATTCGTGACATGAGCTAAGAAAGTTTGACATCCGTTTTTTAATAAACGAATAGCTTTATGGCTTGAGATGACAGTGATTGATTTTAATGGTTTGGTTGCTTGAATTCGCATAATAGGTTGGTTAGGAATATGAAAGCTAACACTGTGACACCCCCAAAATAGATATACATCACCCATCTTGAGTCGCCAAATACATGGTATAAAATTCAAATATAACTTAATAATACAACTGTTGTGTAAAATACGACAAAACATAAACTGAGAGTTTTAATACGAATATTGTCTTCTAGACAATATTCAACTCAAATGGAGTCCTCAATACATTTATTTTCACACTATTTCATATAATAGTGAGGAATACTAATGTTATCATCTGGACCGTCACTCTATTTCTCGACTAGTCCCGGCTACACTCTCATTTCCTGAAGAGAACAATGAAAGAAAGGGTGAGCTCAACTAGCCTAGTAAAAAATATTATGACTAAGATAATGCAGAATAAATTATCGTTAGCCTTCAACAGTATAACAACTAATAGAATATAATAGACAACAAGTTTAACTGCAGCGGAATAAGCAACCCATTAGAAGAGTCAAGTATAACATAATGTCTACTATCTCTTCTAGATTAAAAGTCCATCGTTAATATTTCAATCCTTTAATACTCATCAACAGTTCTTTGCTATACTCAAGACAAAGAGAACTCTCATCACCTGTCTTCACCTGAACCACCACAGATTATAATTAAATCACAATTCATATTTATAATCAAGTAAATCAACAGTCCAACTTTGCACTACAGGCTAAAGATATACAACTGAAAAACTAATAACCAACAGTCCATCTTTGCACTACAAGTCAAAGATATACAACTGTAAAACCAATAATGTTGAGATTCAGCTTAATAGTATCACGACCACGAATTATCCATGTACTACTGGCCAAGGATATTCGTGTTTTCAATCTGATCATGATTATCTTGAATAATCCACGGTCATAATCATACCAAGTCCATCTATGCACTCTCTTGCCAAAGATGACTTTTACCACATCATTTGTAACATTACGGTCCATGATTATAAGAATAATCACGGTCATAATCATACCAAATCCATCTATGCACTACTGGCCATAGATGACTTTCAACACAATATAAGCATGAGAATGATGACAATGATATAAAGAATCAATCAAATAAGATAAAGGATAAATATTAAACATTTATAATACAATTTATCCAGAGTTCAAGAATATCCAAATGGTCAACATTATCACCAATTGTAGAGTAAACTTCAAGAATAATATTGTATCAAAAATAATTTGAATAATATTTCAACGAATATTTAACGAAGATAATAACATTATTCATTATATTTTAAACTCCATTTAATATTATTCATAACATTAAATTTATTTACTAATATTATTAAACTCCATTTAAAAATTCATTATTCCTCTTTTAAACTCCATTTAATATTATTCATTATATAATAATATTAAATTCATTTATTAATATTATTAATCATTAAATAATATTTTAAATCAATGATTTCATAACAATATAAGCATCAGGATAACAAATGCTTTCTAGTTAACAAAATTCCGAAGCATGTAGAAACTGACTGTAGATAACAAAAGCTTTCTAGTTAAATGGAATATGTTAATAAGCAGGAGCTTTCAATTGGTCTTTTTCCAAGGCTAACACTCAAGACCCAAACAATAAAATAAATAATTGACATGGTTAGTACTTTTTTTGTTGAAAACCAACATGTACTGAGATTATTCCATTTAGAACACAATATATTGCATAGAAATTTAGATGCCGAAACATTTTGTGGAGTTTATAATAATATTTAAGAAAGAAAACACACAAATTTCAGGCAGCATTAGGCATAATCTACAGCTCTACATCCCTCACTGCCAAATATCATGGTCATTTTCCAATACAGCTCTCATGCACAAACTGCAATATAGTTTGCGCATAATAATACACAGTCCAGCATCTGTCTACTCAACAATCTTATTGTTTACCAGGAGTAAACTTGTGCATATAAAAAATTACATTGGCAAGAATATTTAATAATAAGAGTTGTTGTTCAATATTAAATGAAAATAATATTCATTACGAATATTGAACGAAAATAATATTCTTTACGAATATTAAACAAAAATAATGAATATTGAATGAAAATAATATTCATACGAATATAAAAAATAATATCTCTTCAGGATATGAAATAAATAATAATTCTTACCTTGAAAAGAAAAGTATTCCGACTTGTAGAACAGAGATATTCTTGAAAAAAACTTTCACTATCTTCTACGCTCAAAGCTTTCTAGAACTCGAAAGAAATACGCTCAATATTATAGAAGAAGAATTCTCTGATTCTGGTGTGATTTTCAATTCTAACTAAGCATCCTATTTATAGGAGAATGGAAAGGATACTATTTGAAATTCTAACGGACTGCACAGGAAAATTTTTGAACGAAGTTCACGGGTTTATCAATATTTGGTGCTGGCCAATTAGAAGAGACTAACACATGACAACTTAATAATAATAACAAATGAGAACTTAGCCTCATTCATATGTTATCAACAGTGATAGCATTTGAAATTAATTGGCCAATAAGGTGAAGGCTTTGAAAGAAAATATTACATCCTACCAAAATATTCATCCACCAGGACCACCACCACCCACATGTTACATATATATATATATATATATATATATATATATATAACCACATGTTGGTTGAAAAATAAACCACCCGTGACAATCCTTTTCTTTCCCCATTTGACAACTTCATATGCACCCACACATGCTATATATATATATATATATATATATATATATATATATATATATATATATATATATCTTGAATAACTTTCTATCGATTATTTTGATAAATGGGTAAATGGGGATCCATAAAATAAGCAAAACTTCATAAAAATCCCTCAATATTTTTAACAACATTTATCATCATTATTATAATTCACAATATTAATCAACCAGGTCGTTCCCAGGAAAGATGGGGCTTTCCAATAAAGATTTCTCCCTATTGGCGCACAATTAGGTAACAAAACCTCTCCTTGACAGAACTTCTAGACATCGTTAATATTGCAAATAATAATATTAATAACTTTGTCATCTCAATTATTGATTTAATAATATATAAAATATCGACAATAATTGAATCAAATAACATGAGATCTTATCGACAATTCTTTGTAGCAATAATTGAACAAAACTGAGTGACTTCTCACGTAAGCATCAATAATTAATATCGTGTGCTACTATGCAACCACGCGTATTACTGTACTTTTAACACCGGGTGTTTCAACAATTAATGGTAAAACTTCCGCCGCTATTTTCATAAAAATATTTTTGTCATTTTCTCAATCCGACAATAATTCTGTTGTGGGGTCCACCAATGATTGTGCCGTCGTACGAATATTCTCCGACCAATCGAATATAATATAACAACTTACGTTCTTTGCAAAATTTATAAATATTACCCACAACTATAATATTTTCTCAAATCCACACCATAATATTAAAAAAAATATTTTGAGAAAATTAATCTTTATTCACAAAATTCGGGGTTTTACAAACAACCTTATGAAAACAATCAATTTTTGCATGATGAGTAGTTAACCGATCAATCCCTGGAATTAGGTCAAATGCAAGTATTTTCAATGAAATAAGATCGACAGGTAATGTGAGGGTATCAATTTGAACCAAACAAGACTTATAAACAGTTGATGTAATGAAGGTTTCTCCCAACGGAGTTTCAATAGATAAGTCAAAGTCTAATTTCTTCGAAATCAAATTTAAACGTTGAGCGCAAGTAGGAGAAATAAAAGAATGGGTAGAACCGGTATCAAATAAAGTATAGACTTTACTAGAGTTTATGATTAGCTTACTCGTGATGACCTCGTTCGGGTTCCTTGCTTTCTGGGAGTTCACGACAAAAGCTCTCCTTTAAACTATTGGTTTTGACTTTTCTGAGACGGCTTTTGGTGCCTCCATCCCAGCTGGACTTGACTTTCCTAAATAACAAAATCGAGCTAGGTGACCTTCTCTTCCACAATTGTAACACGTTTTGGACTGCTGCGTACAGTTTGGACTTATATGTTCCTCCCCTCCGCATTTGAAGCATATGATAGGTGGTCGTTCTCCTTCCTTAACAACGGGTGCTGATGCTGACGTCTTTCCATCATTGTTGAATCTCTTCTTCTTGAAATGTCCACTTATATTGTCTTGGTCGTGATTACCACTGAAGTGGTTACCATTTCTGGCATTTTGATTCCCTCCACGTTTGTTGTCACCGCTTCGATGACTGCTACCACTAGTTTTATCGACTTGTCGGCTGTTCTCTCTTGGTTGGGTTGACTCATTATCGCACTCCAATAACTGAGCCCTATTTACAACATCTGAATACAAAGACAGTTTATGAGAGATAAGGTATTGACGTATCTCGAGTTTCAAACCTCTTAGAAACATCTGCGTCATTCTCTCCTCATTATCAACTAAGCGGGATGTAAACCGAGACAACTCAACAAACTTGGCTTCGTACTGCGACACGGTCATGTTTTTTTGCTCCATTTTAATGAACTCTACCTCTTTCATGTGACGAATACTTTCGAGAAAGTACTTGTCGTTGAATAGTTCTTGAAACTTCTCCCAATACATCTTCGGTCTTGGCAGTGAGTATGTTTTCTGATTCCCACCGATGTCTGCCTCTCCTCATAACATGAAGGTGTCGAAAGAAACCTTTGCTCCTCGGAGCATCCCAAGACATCAAATATCTTGGTGATACGCTTTATCCACATCTCGCCTTAAGTGGTTTTGGCTCTCCAATAAACTCCGGTGGTCCCAGCTCCTTGAAGCGCTTAGCGGTGATCGTCAAGTGAGTTGCCGGTGTTTCCACCGCATTTTGGATGAGGGAGCCGCTCTACTTTGATGTTGCATGAATTGCATAAAGCCTCTGAACATCCCATCGTTCATCATTTGATCGGTGTTGTTGTTTACCTGAGGATTATTATCTTCCTGTTGCACATTATCCTGGTTATTGATTTGTGGTGACTCAACGGTCTCCTGTGTTCCATTGCTATTCTCAACATTCTCAGATGTCATTTTCTAATATTGCCACAAAACAAGGGTTAATTGACATGCAACATATTATCCCTATATTCTGACCTACCAATTAAATAACAAGTAAACTTAGGTAGGTCATACTAGCGAAGGAATTCCCCGTCTCTCCCCTCCTAGTTCTTGTCTCACATCTCAGCCAGGGATCATATCCCTAATCTTTGATACCAACTGTGACGCCTCCAAAATAGGTATACATCACCAATCTTGAGTCGTCAAATACATGGTATAGAATACAAATACAAACTTAAATATACAACATGAGCTGTGAGTTTTAATACAAATATTGTCTTCTAGACAATATTCAAACTCAAAATAAGTCCTCAATACATTTATTATCACACTATTTCACAGAATAGTGAGGACTACTAATGCAACATATGGACCGTCACTCCGTTCCCCGACTAGTCCCAGCTATATTCTCATTTTCTGAAGAGAACAATGAAAGCAAAAGGGTGAGCTCAACTAGCCTAGTAAGAAATATTATAACTAAGATAATGCAGAATAAATTATCGTTAACCTTCAACAGTGTTAAACTGATAAAATATAATAGACATCAAGTTTAACTGCAGCGGAACAAGCAATCTATTAGAAGAGTCAAGTAGAGCATGATATCTACTATCTTCTATGATTTAAAAGGTTTTTCATCACTTTATATCTTTGAGACTCACCTTAATAAATAATCCACATTATTCACACTTTACTGACCGAGGATATTCATTAGTATCACGACCACAAATTATCCATGCACTTCTGGGCCAAGGATATTCGTGTTTTCATCAATGGTCATGATCATGCCAACAAGCGTCCATCAATGCACTACAGGCCAATGAGGACTTTTACCACATCATTTATAACATTACTGTTATAATTATACCGAATAATCCCTGGTCATAATCATACCAAGTCCATCTATGCATTACAGGCCACAGATGACTTTCAACAATGATATAAGAATTCAATTAAAAGAAAGCAAAGGATAAATTTTTAAAGATTTATAATTTAATTTATCCAGAATTCAATAATGTCCAAATTGTCAACATGATACTGCTTTGTGGAGTAAAATTCAAGAATAATATTGTACCAAAAATGATTTGGACCGAAAATGAATCAATTTTTATCATGAATAGTACCCCGGGTGAATAGTACTCGAGTGAATAGTACCTCATGAATAGTAACCCGTGAATAGTACTCTGGCATAAAAAAGTTAAAATTTATCAAGAATGCTCAGAATAATATTTTCATAAAATGATACTGGATGAAACACAAATTTTAAGGATATTCTACTAATTTCATGGAGTATAGAAGCCAAAATTTTAATCAAATGAGTATAGAATTCAAAAACTGAAATGAAATAATATTACTTACATATTACAGAGTATGGAAGAAAATATTATTTCAAGCGAATATTAAAAAAAAAAATATCCCTTACCTTGAAAAGAAGAGTATTCTGACTGGTAAGGCGGGGATATTCTTGAAGAAAGCTTTCACTATTTTCTACGCT
The DNA here is from genome assembly GCA_020205605.1 of Panax ginseng. Classification (NCBI taxonomy): domain Eukaryota; kingdom Viridiplantae; phylum Streptophyta; class Magnoliopsida; order Apiales; family Araliaceae; genus Panax; species Panax ginseng. The sequence continues at coordinate 130,133,085 of CM035134.1, read as the reverse complement.
CAAAGCTTTCTAAAACTCGAAAGAAATATGCTCAATATTATAGAAGAAGAATTCTCTGATTTTGGGCCCCACGTGTTCCCCTCCCACCAATATGTCTCCATCACATGTGGGTCCTACCATATTATATATATACTGAATAACTTCCTACCGATTATTTTAAAAATGGGTAAATTGAGGTCCATAAATACTTCATAAAAATCCCCTCAACGTTTGTTATCATTATTATAATTCCCAATATTTAACAACCAGGTCGTTCCCAGGAAAGAGGGGGCTTTCCAATAAGGATTTCTCTCTATTGGCGTGCAATTAGGTGACCAAACCTCTCCTTGACAGAACTTCTAGACATCGTCAATATTACAAATAATAATATTAATAACTTTGTCGTCTCAATTATTGATTTAATAATATAAAATATTATACAGATGATACTGTGAAAATAATTGAATCAATAATATGAGAGATATGATGCAGCAATTACTGTAGCAATAATTGAGTATAACTGAATGACTTCTCAGATAAGCATCAATAATCAATAACGTGTGCTACTATGCAACCACGCGTATTACTGTACTTTTAACACCGGTTATTTCAACAGTTAACGGTAAAACTTCCGCCGTTATTTTCATAAAAAGATATTTCTGTCGTTTTCTCATTCTGACAATAATTACGTTGTGGGGTCCACCAATGATTGTGCCATCGTACGAATATTCCATGCTAAAACGAATATTTTCCGACCAATCAAATATTATATAACAACTTGCCTACTTTGCAAAATTCATAAATATTACCCACAACTATAACATTATAACAAATTCAAACCTTGATATTCAAAAATGATATTTATAGAAAAATTCATCTTTATTCATAAAAGTTGGGGTCTTACAGGTGTGGTCTAATATCAAACGAGAATGTTGGTACTTTTGTTTGGTTGTTTGAATCATGGATGAAGTGTATATAAGGCCGAACTCCAAAAGCAATTATAATTGATCAAGACCAAGCTATGAAAATAGCAGTTGAAATAGCATTCCCTCAAACTAAACATAGGTTTTATTTATAACATATAATGAAGAAAGGTCCAGAGAAATTTAAAGGATATTCACAATATGAGGCGATTACGAGGGATATAGACCGTTGTGTATATGACTCCTTGAGTTGTGATGAATTTGAAGATAGTTGAAAAAGATTACTTGAGGTACATAATCTTCAAGATAATGAATAGTTGCAATGGTTTTATTATGAGCGACATCATTGGATACCAACATATGTGAAAAATACATTTTGGGCGGGAATGTCTACTACACAACGTAGTGAAAGTATGAATGCCTTTTTTGATGGTTATGTGGGGCTGAAGATTACATTGAAGCAATTTGTTGATCAATATGATGTGACCTTAAAGAGTAAGGTTGAAAAGGAGATCACAAAAGATTTTATTTCTCTAACTTCAAGAGTTCCATGCATAACTCATTATGCTATTGAGAAGCAATTTCAGGACAGTTATACCAATTCAAAGTTCAAGGAGGTTCAAGATGAGATTAGGAGGAAAATATATTTTCATCCTTCTCTTGTTAAACAAGAAGGTACAATTTCTATATATAAAGTTGTTGACGAGATAGAAATTGATGATGCTACAAATGAAGTAACCTTCCATGTTTACTTTATTGAAGATGAATTTGAGGTACAATGCAATTGTTGCTTATTTGAATTTAGAGGAATCTTATGAAGGCATGCCTTTTTTGTGCTCATGATGATAAAGAAAATTAAAATAATGCCATCAAAATATATTCTTCCACGATGGAGTAAGGACTCGAAACGTAGATATACATTTATTAAATGTATTTACGATGAATTGAGTGGAAATCCTGAAGCACAACGTTATGATAAATTACAAACTTCTTTTTATAAAGTTGCATCAATGGCATCAAAAACTGAAGAAAGTTGTATGACTGTGATGATCGTTTTAGATAAGCTGGAGGAAAAGTTGAGTCTGAATGTGTCAAGTAGTGAAAGTGGTCAAACAACTCATCACACATCGGGTGCAGTGACAATATCTAATGAAATTATTAATGGGACATCAAAGGAATGTATTAAGGTGCTTAGTCCTTTAGTAACTCAAATTAAAGGGCGCCTAGTGTCAAAACGAAAGGAATCTGAAACAAACCAAGTGATTAGGAAATTGAAAACAAGCAAGAGACAGGAAGGGAACAAAACTAACAAAAAAAAGGAAAAGGAAAACTGGTACTTGTTTATTTAATTTTAGCTAATAATATATTTTATTAGTTTCTTTGTTTTACTATGTATGTTTGTTTATTTGAATAACTTGTCTAATTCATCTATTTCTTTTCTAATGAAAGAATTCTCAAGTGGCACAAGAAATTGAAGTCGATATTGGTGAAATTAATTTGCCTACTTTAAGTACTCCACGAGATCATGAAATGGGAACACGAGAGAAGTAATGTTCAGGTATTCAGAATAAGAAAAAATTATGAGATTAATTGTTTGAGATTTTATTCTACTATGTAAATAATTTACATGATTGCATTTTTTTTAATCTAATTATCTATCAAAAAAAATTACTCTACTTATTTTGGTAAGGGTACAAATTTTACTTTTGGTTTCACTTTCATCTGTTATGGTCAAGCTAATTAAGTTAGCAGAACTGTTTCTTAAAAGGTCTTGTTGTACAGATTTCTTTTATCTCCCCTTTGACTAAAATGTTTTTTTAATATTGAGTTCCTTTACCCTTCTTGGTTTTTGCATAATTTTTTCTTTTTTATATTTAACTTTTTAGATTTATTTTCAATTGCACAATGTCATTTAAGTCAAGGTTCTAGTGATGGATATATGATGCCACATTTTGGTTCTCCTTTATTTCCTAGAAACCAAATGCAGGTATAGTTTACCAAATGTAGATTTTCTTTATCTCCCTTTTGACTAAATTTTTTTTAATATTCAATTTCTTTACCCTCCTAGTTCCTTGGTTTTTGCATACTTTTTTCTCTTTTGCTTGATATATATATATGTAATTTTTTAGATTTATTTCAATGACACAGTGTCATTCGAGTCAAGGTTCGAGTGGTGGATATATGATGTCATATTTTGGCACTCCTTTATTTGCTAGAAACCAAATGTAGGTATAATTTATCATTTATAATTTATTATATACTAATCAAATTGTGGTAACTAGTATTGCCCCACATATTTTGGTACTCTGATAAGCAATATACGTCGACTATCAGTTATTCCTTAACTTTTATTCAATGTTATATTGTTAATAGTTTGAAATTTAACCTTTTTTAATGAAATTTGTATTTGTAGCGTCATCCAAATCAATTTTGAAGAAGTGGATGTCAAGTGCCAAATACTGACCAACTTAGTGTTGATGGAACACAATAACATCATATAATCAACTTGAATCATTTGGATCTGCTACAAGTATTGTTACTACATTGTATATTTAACTATGTCTATTATAAGCACGTTGATTTTTAAATAATTTTAATACAATTTCTTTTGTTCTTTTTGTAGGCTCAACAGCATGTGCATTAGTTTAAGAATCAAGATACTGGCAAGTTCTGTTAAAATTAAGTTCAACTTGATGAAGATGACAAACTTTTTGTTTTTCCTTTTTGTGTTGAGCATAACATAGTTCTTCATTTGTAATAGATATTATGGTATTATTTGCCTAGGGAAAAGCTTTTATTTTTTTAAGCACATATGGTGACTTACAACAAAGCTTTTTTTTTATTCAACATTATTTGAGCTTAACATCTATGGATATCTTTTCTCTTTATTTATGTTATTAAGAGACGGACATGTTTGATCCTCATTATGTTCAAGTTCATTACATAATCTACTTCAACATGAACTAGATACAAATACAACAATATAATACAAAGAGGCATACACTGTAATACAACAAAGCCTCTACTTGAATAGAGGATAACTCATTATCAGATTCGAAAAACAACTAAACCATAAAGCTAAAAATAAGTAGACCAGGAAAAACATTGATAACAAACAATTGTTCAATTGGGCATTAGTGATTTTTATCAAGGTACTCCATTCCTCTTCATTTTCTATATATATATATATATATATATATATATATATATATATATATATATATATTAACGGGCATATCCCTTGCCAAGTTAAACTAATATAATCCTTAGAAAGCATCCACTAATCTATATACATCTTCTATAATTCTGCTATCCATAAGACTGATAGTTATCCAAAATAAACAATAGCTTGATATCTTACAATAGAAAATTAATCATCTAGTGTACATAATTTTTTTGGAGTACTCTTGATTGGAGAGTTGGTGAGGCAGCACCAAAGTAAATGAATGTTAAATGTTGAGCCCAACATAGCTCCTTTCCAATTCCATATTCATATGATGAATATGTAGAAGTTCAAAACCATTAAACTGTTTTGCCTCCCTTGTCATTGTTTTAGTTGCTGCTGAAATTGTAGAGTAGAAGTTGATTGAACAGGTTCAAAGAATAACAGAAAAACAGCCTTTATTGTCATCACTGTCATTATCAGTATCTTCTATTTCACTGTCAAGGTGGAAAAAAAAGAATGAAATGTAAGTAAATCACAAACACAACTGCATAATGAGCATAAAATGAACATATTTGCCTCAATTAGTAATAGCTAGTGTGCAATGTGATATTGAAAGTCCATCTGGTTGCATTAATTTAAAATATATGCATATTCTTTTAAAGTAAACACACACACATATAAGTAAGCACACATTGATTGGTTGAAGACAATGGTGATTGAAGAAAATTTTTAAAATCCATATACATCTTGCATGTCTGTGATCACTAACTTGACTATCAAAATAGCTGTTTCTTAATGTTGCATCAACATGGTTATAAACAATACAAACGAAGCAAGAGCTAGTAATTTTATTAAAAGCAGTAAAATGCAAGGAAATAAAGAATTGTACAGTAAAGTCTTTAATCATTGTTCAAAAAACAACTACAATTCATGTACAAGCAACTGTTGATCATAGAACAAATAAGAGGCTCTCAAAAATAAGAGCCACGAAAATCAGTAAGTCCCTAGTTCAGATAGTGGGACAACAAATAATGCCTTCTCCGAATTTTCCAATAGCATCTTTGAGGCTAGAAAATCAGCAATAGTCCAAGTTTGGAATTCTTTTTGAAAACCATTAATAGACAAGCTCAAAATACATAAAAATTCTTTTTGGTTATTTGTTATTTCGACCCATTCCATCCACAGGATTATATAATTCATTGGATTACCTCAAGGCCATAAATATTGCAGTACTCTACACCAAATTTGCATATGAATTACTTGAATAAAAAAACAAATTTCAATACTGAAATAGAGTGTAACTGTTGTCGTTAACGGGAAGGAGGCAGATGATATGAAGACACCATGCTCACGGCAGAACTAGCAGAGATGGGATTGCAACACCGTTCTCAGCCATGGTTCTGGCGGGTTCTGCAACGATTCCAGCGATCGAGTTGGCGGCGACGTTGGTCGGAATGTGAGGATTTGAGGGCAGGAGAGAGGACATGAGGCAGAGGAGAGAGGGCTTGGTTTGAGATGGAGGCGCTATACGGTACTGCTAGGGCTGAGCAAGTAACCAAATTGGAACCAAAATCGCACAAAAAATCGCACGAACCTCACCAATTAAAACCGCACCAACAGTTCCAACGTATGTGACGGTTTTAGATGGGTTGAATAACCAAATTTACGGTTCCGGTTTGGTTACTAGCCATAACTGCACGTATAAAACCGAAACTGCACAATGTGTGTGTGTATATGTATTATCCTTAGTAAGTTCTGAAGTTATTTTTCACTTGAACATGCTCAGAGAAAACTCCGGTCTTGCATTATCATTTTTTCACCAATTAAAAGAAGATGGTTAGAGGTTATAGAGTCAAAAATTAAGCATTTAGGTTTTGGAATTTCGAATTTATTTGATGCGTTACTGGAGGGGCTTATAACTGAGGGGTCAAATTTGTTGGTTCGAGCACTTGATGCATTGGTTAAGGTTTATGCTATAGTAGTAATAGTCTAATAGATTATTTTTCAAATTAGGTACAGTTAGGATTATATTCTATAAGTCTTCCCTGCAATATATAAGATATAATTTCATTCTATCTCCGATATATACTTTTAATTTTTGGGAAACTAGATAAACCTTCTTGCTTGTTATCGAATATATGGTCTTCGTTGTTTTATATAGTGTATGTTTTAGTTTTAAAACATCATTCATTTATTATAAACTAAAACTATTTTATGTGTCTCATTGTTCTATGATTTGATGGTGAATTTGACATGTTTGGCAGAAGGAGCTTTGTTTCTATGCTTGATATAATTCTCATTGCCGACTCTGTCACTAAGTTAATTGATCGATGTGAGCTCTGTGTTAAATTGTATTGAAGACTTGGACCTTTTTGTTGTTTCAATTAGTTTTGGAATCGAAACCGCACCAATTGAAACCGCACCACACAGTTTAAAACCGCACCGCACTAATCACAAGCGGTTTCGTGTGCGGTTTTGAATTTGTCAAACCACACCTAAGCGGTTTCGGGTGCGATTTAAACTTCAAAGTGCACCAAACTGCACCATACTCATCCCTAGGTACTGCTGAGGCAGAGAGAGACGCAAAGAGGGAGGCACAGAAAGGGAGAGTGAGAGGGTTTTGTTTTTTGTTTTTTTTAATTTACTTTGTTAATTTCTGATGTAGTATTTTAGTTTTTAAAAAACTGATGTGGAGTATGCCACATCAACAATTTGTAAAATAGTTATAAAATAAGTTGTGTATAGTATTACTCTTTTACTATTATTCGGAGGCGGATTCAGATGAAACCTTTCTACGAATTCGTTCTTTTCAAGATACTCGGAGAACCCAACATCAAATGGTAGAGCAGGGGACTTTGAGCTAGACTTCTAACATGGGCCCCCCCCCCTAAGTACTAAGGCTCACCCACTTGAATTGTGACATGAAATTTGTGTTTTGTGGGCCTTGTGGCAATCCATTTCATTTTATTATCTCCAATTCTCCACTACACAATACACACTAACAAACAAAGTCTTGTTATACTTTTGCCCTAACATTCGCCAATCCTACTTGAAGATTGAAGTAGTCAAGTAGAGATTCTTTACTTTATTCATTCTCTATTCTTTACTTTATTCATTCTTTACTTTTACATATATATATATATATATATATATATATATATATATATATATATTATGTATGTGCAGAAACAAATTGGGGTTTAAAATTGTTGATACGAGGAGTTATCAATTCAATCTATGTTTGTTTATGTGTTATAATTTTTTATTGCATATTTGTGTTGTTAGATTTGCTTTTATTGAGATTTATATGCACTCCCAAGTTCCAAATAATGCTAGGAATTAGGATTGGTGGAGATAATAGACTGTTTCGTATTTGTAAATACAGTGAGATTCTGGACCTGTGGTTAGAAGAAATAATGCCAGGAATTAGGATTGATGAGAATTATTTTCTAGAATTGGAACTTGAAAAGCTCAATGACATAGCCTTTGGCTGAAAAATTAATTTTGACCCTTTCAATATCAAATTCTGACTCCGTCCATCATGGTAGAGGCAGTGAAATACAACCTCATCGCCACATCTTTTCTTTTCTTGTACTAGATAGCCCGTGCAAGTTACAAGTTAGTACTAAAAATCAATAAATTTAATTTAATTTAAAATTTTCTCCTTACAACTTTATCTCATAAGTATTAGTATTATTTTTTATTTACTTTTATATGAGTTGTTTGTTTCAACAATCATGTTTAGTAAATAACATGTTTTTTTTTTTAATAAATATTTCATTGCCTAAATAAAAGAAAGTCAATCAACGTCATCAATTTTTTTCTTATTAGTGACACATGTATACCAAATACGACATAACTACAAAAGAATCCAACATTTAACACACATAATTAAAAAAAATTATCCAAATAAATGTGTTTTTCTATTTGCTTTTAGGATAATAAAGCATCACATTCATACATGTAAAGACATTACCAATCAAATCATGAAAAATATACATGCAAATTGATAATATATGAATTAGCGTGCATACATTATTCCTAATAGAAAACTTTAAAGATTATTCTTTATCTCACATTATATGTGATAATTCATTGAGTTAACTCATTAAAATTTTTATTTACGTGTGATGACTAACCAAGTCAACTCATAATTAATTAGAAATTAATTTCAATTAAATCTCATTTTTGTGCTTTTATATATAAAGTATTGATTATAATAGATGAATTATTAAAGTTTCAATTTCTATTTTATAAAAAAATTACTAATTTTTATCCTCTTGATTATTTTATTCAAGTTCTAAACACTTGGAACAAAAGTTGAATTTAACTTGATAAATTTTTTTAACCAATATAGAATTTAAAACATTATATCTAGTTCAATCATTTAAAAAAATATGTTAATGATTTATATGTCGACAAATCTCATGAATTGAATTAAAATTTTAAGTACTAAAATAAAATAAATTAATATTAGTCCCTTTTTAATTTCTCATATTCAATATCTTCACATATATGGATATTTATCATCAACATAAATTTAATATTCTAAAAATCAAACATAAGGACTAGAGTAGGACATTATTTGGGGTGCCAAACAACCCCCACATATTCCTTGATCAGCATCTATATAAGAATGGCTGCTTTTTTGGTTTACTTTCCACCTTTGTCCCTCCGCTCCTCACGCTCCTCCTTGAAAGCAACAGCTTCCCTTTCTATGACATTTCATCTCCAAGCTAAGCAACCCTTTAGATTCTCTCATTTTTTGCTATTTTATTTATGGTGACTGTTAGTACCTGCTAACTGTCCCAATAAGCTTGTCCCATCTCTCATTGTCCCAAAAAAACTTTTTACATTTCCTATTTGCCCAAAAAGCTTGTCCCCCCTCTTAATCAGGGTCTTCATGGAGTAATCAATGATTAAAAAAAGGGAAAAAAGACCCTGATTATCCAATTGGTCTTGGACTTCTAAATTTTCTGGGGTCATAGAAATCTGCACTCTCCCTTGTTCTTTTCTTGCAATTCAAAGAGCAACTGTGGTAGAGCATTGAAATTAGCTTGACCCAATTGATTTCTCTTTGATCGTTAGTCGTCAATTATCAAGGGTTTTAAAATTCCACCAAGTTCTTGCTGTTTTCTTGCCTGAAATCCTGGGGTCTAATTATTTTTGTTATTAGACTGCATAGCTTCATTTTTACTCTATTATAATTTTAATATTATATATATATATATATATATATATATATATATATATATATATATTTGTATATTAAGTATATTTTATTTGCCTCGGAATTTATGCGGGTCTTCTGGTACAGAAAAGAACATGTGGCACAGTAGTTGGTGGCACTCTTACCTTGGATTTTTGAATTAGAACTTTAAAAATCGTTTTTTTTGCTTGAACCTATGTTCATTTTATTGGCGAAGGTGTGTATTTTGTCTCTCAATCTTTGAAATTTTCTTGAAAAGGTCAATTTTTGAGCCATTGTTTGGGAAATACCATGATCATTTCCACTTGGGAAAATCAAATCTCCTTGGCATTGGAAAATGGGGTAGAGTCATCAAAATCATTCCCTTTGGAATTGAACCTAGATTCCATTGATGGGAACCCAACAGCTACCAGATCGCCTGAATCTCCCATAGTTTTCGACACTTTTACTGATGTGAATGTTGTTCCTGAGCATGAAAAGAACCAGCTTGAGCAGACCATATCGAATCTAGAAGGTAAAATTATCCAAAAATTAATGTTTTTATTTGGTTAATGTCAATATTTCATGATTTAGAGTGTGTATTTGGATTGAATTATGCAGGGGAAATTGTGGGTTTGAGACTGAATGAGAGATCTCTTGATGACAAGCGTAGACAAGCATTGAATAAGATACTAGACATTAAAGGTAATTCCAACTGTGATATTTATTGTAAAATTGGCTCATTTGAAATCTAGTATTCTCAAATTTTGGATTCATATTTTTAGGCTGCATTCGAGTATTTTGTCGAATTCGACCAATTTTATCAGCAAATAAGCGTATAATCCACCAACCCATTTCGGTTGAATCCGATAGGATTGTGATTAGATCTAGTGGGAGTAGGAAAGAATTTGGATTTGATAAGCTATTCCCTCAAGAAGCAAGCCAAGGTCAGTTTTCACTATTTTGTGTTTCACTAATTCTCTCTGTTTGGTGATCACTTTAATAAAGGATTTTTCTACTTAAATACTTTGCAGAAGATGTTTTTGTTGAGGTTGAGCCAATTCTTAGATCTGCGCTAGATGGCCGAAATGTATGTATATTTGCCTATGGACAAACTGGCACTGGCAAGACATTTACAATGGTAAGTAAGTGGTATCAAATGTTTTATGTTTTGAGTTCTCTAGCTGAGAAATTCTGTACTTTTCTCTAATGATTTGCGGTTTCATATATTTCATCTAGGATGGAATAAATGACTCGCCAGGAATTGTTCCTAGAGCTCTTATAACATTGTTTCAACAAGCTTCTTTGGATGGCACATCTTCATTTACCTTTTCAATTAGTATGTTGGAAGTTTACTTGGGTAGTCTTAGGGACTTGCTTGCTCCAAAACCAGCCTCCAGAGCTTTTTCTGTATCAAGATGGTAAATTAACTTTGATTACAACTCCAACCCGAAAGAAAATAAGTATGTAAAGAAATGATTCTAGGCCATTAATGAGATTATGTTTTGCCAACTCTCCTACAGCAATCTCAACATTCAAACGGATACAAAGGGGACAGTTGAAATTGAAGGTCTCACAGAGGTGCAAATCTCGGATTTTGCAAAAGCTGTTTGGTGGTATAATAAAGGGAGGCGGGTTAGATCTACTTCATGGACTAACGTGAACGAGACATCTAGCAGATCACATTGGTGGGCTCTTGATCTGTTTAAACCATTTTTATACTTGTTTAATGGATTAATTTGGCTTCAAAGTTGCTTTATCTATGTAATTCTATATATGCAGCTTGACAAGGATCACCATTTATCGACATGGTGATGCTTCGGGAGGTAAACCAGAAGTTAGCAAATTGTGGATGGTTGATCTTGGAGGTAGTGAACGGTTATTGAAGACAGGAGCAACGGGACAAACACTTGATGAGGGAAGAGCTATTAATCTCTCTCTTTCTGCTCTAGGTGATGTTATTGCATCCCTTAGGAGAAAGAGAGGCCATGTCCCTTACAGGTTAGTTATTACTCTGCTCCATTTCAGCTTATGTTTATATACAAATCTATACATCTATATATCAATCTATATATACATATACAGAGAGTTATTTATACACCATAGTTTCTTCTATAGCTACCAAGTGTAGCACATAGTTATATCTTGTGTTTCTATGAAGGGATAGTAAACCTACAGTTTCTGGCAATTCTTTGGCTGATAAAGCTACATTTTTTGTTTGCAGAAACAGCAAGCTAACTCAGATTCTCAAGGATTCCCTAGGTACAGTATTGCATTCATATATTGCTATATTTGGATAAAGCGTGGAAATAAATGTATTTCCGTTCCCATTCATTAATAATTTCTTTGTAGTCACATTTGTTCTACTACATGATTTAGTTGAAGAACTAGTAACGTACCTTACTGTTCAGTTAACAATCTATGAATCTGCTAATCCTATATATTATTGTCCTTGTGGATGATTTTCAATTATACTCACAATGCGGTCCGTCTGTATTTTGGTGTTTCCCAACTGTTCTTCTATCTTCCCATCTGCTAGGAGTTGATGTTTGAGCTTCTAAATGCTACTGGAAACTAAATGGACAGATTGTGTTTTTCTGCTGTTTCTGAGCTTCAAAGCCCCAACAACTGTTAGAAACGATGTTACCTGGTCTTGGTAACCCTACAAGGTTCCTTAAAAGGACACGACACAGTCATACTTAATTTTTAGCTATGTTACACGAACTTGGATGGAGTGTCCAATTGTACATGACCTTTTTATGAATCCTCTATGGGTACTCATCAATTTTGCCAAATTTTTACACCAAATGAAAATAAAGTGTCCAGTACCCATACCCTTATCCGGGTGCCGAGTGTCGGACATGGGTACTTTAGGGCAAAGTGAAGAGTCTGTAACATAGATATTTATAATATTTTGGTTCATTTTCCACCAAATTGTCGTGTCTGACACCTGCACCTGTACTCAAGTGGTGTCTTTCAATATGGATACTTCTAGATTTTAAAAGAGTACATGTAAACCAGGTTAGAAATGCAAATTTCTTATGTCTTTGAATCTATTTGATTTAGGTGATGGGTCTAAAGTATTGATGCTAGTGCATGCAAGCCCATATGAAGAAGATGTACTGGAAACATGTTGTTCACTTACTTTCGCAAGAAGGGCTAGAGCTATAGAGTCTAATAGAGAACTCCCCGGGGTACTTCCTTGGAATTCTTCATTTTAAATTTCCTTTGACATATATCTTTAATTATCAATGACGTCTATGCATATCAGGACTCGAAGATGCAAAAGGAGAAGAGAATTGCTGAGCTTCAGGAAGAGATGAGGGAGGCTGAAGAGGAATTTGCAAATGTTAGGAACCAAATACAAAAGACTGAGTTCCTTCTGCGTGAAAAAAAGAAACTTCTCGCGACAACTTGTAATCTTCTTGAAGATGAAGAAAATATCCCCAGAAGTCCCAAAGAATGTTTTAAGGGAGTCCTTAGAACCCCTCAAGCATCCGAGATACAAATCACAAAAGCGTTGCTAAATCTGCTCCTCGATTCATGAACTCAACATGCCAGTCGCCAAAGGCATAATGCTGAAGATAGAGGAGAAACAAAAGGCAGGACAAGAAGTTTGAGATTGGCGACTGGAACTTCTATCCAAATTTCAAGTTCCCAGTCCCTCAGTTATTCAGATCCTCGTTTTAAGGCATTCTTAAAGCATCCAAATAAAAAATCTCGATACGGAGAGACTAATACTTCTCTTAATGAGATCACCATATAAAATGGTTCCGATTCTATGCCATCTGCAGTGACTCAAGCTAAGATTGTCGGTTCTGATCCAAATTTGGCGGTCACACTTAATCGACATAGAAGAAGGATGTCTGATCTGATCTAATGGGGGCAGCATCAAACTAACTTATCATTGATCTTTGTTATATGTTTTTTTTTTAATTTTAGAAGAGTTTTCATTAATGAGTGCTTACTAGTTTTCTTTAGGGGTGTCTATTGTTCATGCTTGTTATGATCCTAATTCCTAAAAATCTTTGTAATTGAAAGTGTTTGCTTAGGGTTGTAGAGATTTTCTAAATGTTGATTTTACCTGATTACTTGTAACCCCACACGAAATCTTGTAGGCTATTGTTATAAATGGTATATAAAGATTTTTACAATCTGTATTTTGCTTCTCAATGAAGTCTTTAAAAGCATACATTTGTAACTTGGTTTCCTGCTTGCAATCTTTTGGAGATGTATGTATATGTTTGTTTACTAGCAGTTAACGCATTTGAAAGTATAAATGTAATTCTATACAGAGAGTTATTTATACACCATACAGGTAATTCTTTGAGTTTTCGTGGCATAGGCTATGACTTTTTCATGTTGCATGAGAATACATTCTAAACTTTTGTCTGAAGCATCGTTGTATATGACAAATTCCTCCGAACCAGATGGTATTGTCAGAACAGGTGCTGAAATGAGTCTACTCTTGAGTTCTTGAAAACTCTTCTCACATTCCTCGCTCCAATCGAATTTTGTATCTTTACGAGTTAGCTGAGTTAATGGAGTAGCGATTCGAGAAAATCCTTCCACGAATCTCCGATAATAACCAGCTAAGCCCAAAAAGTTACGTACTTCGGTTGCTCCCAGCTTTGAATTGCTTCAATCTTTGCCGGGTTAACAGATATTCCGTGATTTGATATCACGTGCCCAAGGAATGCTACTTCCTCAAGCCAGAACTCGCATTTCTTCAACTTGACATGTAGCTTGTTTTCACGAAGCTTTTGGAGTATCAGCCTCAAGTGTTGCTCATGATCTTCGCGACTTTTGGAGTAAATGAGGAAGTCATCAATAAAGATGACCACAAAGTGATCCAAATATTCCTTGAATACTCGGTTCATCATATCCATGAAGGCAGCAAGAGCATTAGTAAATCCAAAAGACATGACTAGGAATTCGTAATGCTCGTACCGAATTTTGAAAGCAGTCTTTGGAATGCCATCAGTTTTAATCTTTAATTGATGATATCCAGAACGAAGATCGATCTTTGAAAAGAATTTGGCGCCTTGCAACTGGTCAAACAGATCATCAATACGAGGTAAAGGGTACTTATTTTTTATGGTGACATGATTCAACTCCCGATAATCAATACAAAGTCGCATACTTTCATCTTTCTTCTTCATGAATAGAACAAGAGCACCTCAAGGAGACGTACTAGGACGAATGAAACCGATGTCTAACAATTTCTATAGTTGGGTTTTTAACTCCTAAAGTTCAATAGGAGCCATTAGATATGGGGCTTTGGAAATGGATTTTGTACTGGGTTCAAGGTCGATACAAAATTCAATTTTACGCTCTGGGGGTAGGCCAGGAAATTCTTTAGGGAATACGTCAGGAGATTTATTGACAATAGAAATATCATTCAAATCTGACGTATTTTGATTTAAATCTGTGATATGGGCTAAGAAAGCTTGACATCCATTTTTTAATAAATGAATAACTTTATGGCTTGATATGACAGTGATTGACTTTAGTGGTTTGGTTGCTTGAATTCGCATAATAGGCTGGTTAGGAATATGAAAGCTAACAAACAATCGATTTTAGCATGATGAGTAGTTAACCAATCAATCCCTAAAATCACATCAAATGCAAGTATTTTCAAAGAGATAAGATCGACAGGTAACGTACGGTTACCGATTTGAATCAAACAAGACTTATAAACAGTGGATGTAATAAAAGTTTCTCCCAACGGAGTTTCAATAGATAAATCAAAGTTTAATTTCTCTGTAGTTAAATTTAAACGTTGAGCGCAAGTAGGAGAAATAAAAGAATTGGTTGAACCGGTATCAAATAAGGTGTAGACTTCGCTAGAGTTTATGATTAGCTTACCCGTGATCACCTCGTTATGATTCCTCGCTTTTTGGGAGGTTACGACAAACGCTTTCCCTTGAACTACCGATTTTGTCTTGTCTGGGACGACCTTTGATGCCTCCATCCCAGTTGGACTTGACTTTGGTGCACGACAAAATTGGGCTAGGTGACCTTCTTTTCCATAATTGTAACACGATTTGGACTGCATTGCGCAATTTAGACTGATGTGTCCCTCCCTTCCGCATTTGAAGCATACGATCGGTGGTCGTTCTCCTTCTTTATCAACGGGTGCTGGTGCTGATGTCTTTTCATCATTGTTGAATCTCCTCTTTTTAAAATTTCCACTCCTATTGTCTTGGCCATGATTACCACCGAAGTGGTTACCATTTCTGGCATGTTAATTACCTCCACGTTTGTTGTCACCACTTGATGATCGCTACCCTTTGGTATTATCGACTTGTCATTTACCTCTCTCTTGGTTGGGTTGACTCATTATCGCGCTCCAATAACTGAGCCCTATTTACAACATCTGAATATAAACACAGTTTGTGAGAGATAAGGTATTAACGTATCTTGGGTTTCAAACCTCTTAGAAACATTCGTGTCATTCTCTCCTCATTATCAACCAAGTGTGACGCAAACCGGGACAATTAGGCAAACTTAGCTTCGTACTGCGACACGGTTATATTGTTTTTCTCTAGTTTGATGAACTCTACCTCCTTCATGTGACGAATACTTTCGGGAAAGTACTTGTCGTTGAACAGTTCTTAGAACTTGTCCCAAGACATCTTTAGTGCGGCAGGCTGAGTACGCTTTACAGATTCCCACCAGTAATATGCCTCTCCTCGCAACATGAAGGTGGTAAAGGGGACCTTTTGTTCCTTGGAGCATCCCAAGACATCAAATATCTTGGTGATCTGCTTTATCCACGTCTCCCCTTAAGTGATTTTGACTATCCCAAAAACTCCGGTGGTCCTAGCTTCTTGAACTGCTTAGCGGTGACCGTTCGAGAGTTGTCAGTGTTTTCACCTGCATTTTTGAATAAGAGTCGTTCTCGCCTGATGTTGCATGAATTACATAAAGCCTTTGAACATCCCATCGTTCATCATTCAGTCAGTGTTGTTGTTTTCCTGAGGATTATTGCCTTCCTGATGCACATTATCCTGGGTATTGATCGTTGGTGACTCAACGGTCTCATGTGCTTCATTGCTGATCTCAACATTTTCAGATGCCATTTTCAAACACTACCGCAAAACAAGGGTTAATTGACATTTCATATATTATCCTTATACTCTGACCGACCAATTAAATACCAAATAAACTTAAGGTAGGTCATACTAGTGAAGGAATTCCCCGTCTATCCCCTCCTAGTTCTTGTTTCACATCTCAGCTAGGGATCATATCCATAAGCTTTGATACCAACTGTGACGCCCCCAAAATAGGTATACATCACCCATCTTGGGTCGCCAAATACATGGTACTGAATACAAATACAAATTTAATTATACAACATGAGCTGAGAGTTTTTACATGAATATTGTCTTCTAAACAATATTCAAACTCAAATGGAGTCCTCATTACATTTATTGTCACATTATTTCATAGAATAGTGAGGACTACTATTGTGAGATACCGTTTTTATGAAATAAAAGTATTCAATTTTCTTATAATTATTATTTTATTTAGTAAATGGTTGAATTGAGAAAAAGGTTAAAGTTAAGGATGATATGTGAAAATTTTGCAAAGAAAGCAAGTTGATATAAAATATTCGTTGTGTCGGGGAATATTCGATTGGTCGGGGAATATTCGTACCACGGCATAATCATTGTTGGACCCCAGAACGGAAGTATTGTCGTAGTTAAAAAATGACAGAAATATCATTTTATAAAAATAACGGCAAAATTTTTACCGTTAAACTGTTGAACTACCCGGTAGTAAAAGTACGGTAATACACGTGGTTCTATAGTAGCACACGGTATTGATTATTGATGCTTACGTGAGAAGTCACTAAGTTATACTTAATTACTTCTACTGTAATTGCTGCATAATATCTCTCATATTATTGATTCAATTATTGTCACAGTATCTGTAACAATCCGGAATTTTAAATTATAATTTTAAATATTTATTAAATATAAATATTTATTTGATGTGTATTTTTGAAATTGATGAAATAAATATTTTATTGATGTGATGGTTGTTAATAAATATTTATGAATCTAAACTTATTAGATAGTGTTCTAAATTAAATTAATTTATAATTTAGAGAGTTGTAATATGACATGAGGTGTTATATTGTTAATTAATAATTTAAATGGTATATTAAATTATTAAATAAAATTATATTATAATTTTGTGTTATTTGTTTAAATGATATATTCAATTAAAATATGGTATGTGATTGATTTATTTAATTAATGTTGGATGTAGAAATCCAAATAAATAAGATGTAATTATATATTATTAACTAAATGGTTGTTAAAATAAATTAATGGGTTAATTTAGTTTTGCCAAACAAGGCTTAATATATTAAGTCTTTAATATTTAAAGGGTTTTGCCAAACAAAGCCTTATGACTTTTGAATTTTTAAATTTTGAATTTTAATAATATAAATAAATAAATTAAAATAATAAATATAATATATTTATAATATATACGTTATTTTGATAACTGATAATAGTTATTATTATTATTAAGGTCATATCAGTTTCTTTTGTTTACGCTTACTATTTAGTTTGGTTTTTATACATAACTTAGTTATCTAGGAAGATTACTGAGAGTTCAGAGAGAATTGAGAAAGGAGCTGGAGAGAATTTGAGAGAGATTGGTCTGCAATTAGCAAGAATTATCTTAGCAAATTAAAGGTATGTTCCATAATCTCTATATTACATACATGTATATGTCTACATATGTGAATTATGACAAAATTTCATGTACTCTATGAAATCAAATTCGTTGAATTGTTGCTATACAATGAGATAATTGTGTTTATATGTGTTGAGATGGTTGAGGTTGTATGTAAACAAGAGTTTGCTATGCTAATTTCAGTTTAGAAGTAGAAAAAAATAATGACAGTGTATGTTTTCTTATATGGCTTATGAAATACCAATTTTTAGTGGTCAAGTTGTACGTTAATATGCAAATTGAGTATTATTTATACTAGTTTGTTAAGAAACGAAGATAATATAATTTGAACGAAGCAATTTGGACAAGAATTGAAATCACAGTGTTGTTTTTTGAAGATGATGTCAAAAATTGAGTTTTTATATGAAAATGAGAAATTAAACTAGTATAATTGTTGTTAAATTGTTCTATATTGATATATATGTAAGGAAACATGTTTATGATGGTTTGGTATCAATTGTACGTGTTAATGTTACTATCTAGTGGGTGAAATTTGTGTTTGTTGGGCTAAATTCTGGCCATCGTTCATAGCCGCTCTCTCCTGCCTCTGCACTAAAGGTACCTGTCTTGACCGGTGCAAGGCAAAAATCAAGAACAGTATCAAGATCCAGATCCCAGGTTCTGTGTATGGTGCAATTTGCGCCATTCTAATCTGAGACAATTTGTTATGCTATTATTGCAGACCTTGTAACACCCCTATAGCTTGGTCTAAGGTTGTGTTAAGGTGTTAAACATGTAATAATATGGTTAAAACAGTATAATGTTAGGTGGTTAGTATTTTCAAAGTTTCAAATGATTATAAGCTATGAACGTGTTATGTTATAACTTAGTTTATATAATGGATGTTAGATAGGTGTTGTGATGTTAACACTTGGAAATTCTGAAATGTGTATGATAGCACAAGGCTCGTGCTAGTATAATAAGTCTAACTAGAAATGCATATGGTAAGTGAATGTTAGCATATCTAATAGGTATTGTGGTTCTAAATCTATGTGTAGGTGAACGTGAGTTTAATATTATAGCTTACGCTCGAGGCAAGTTTCTAAACCTTATCTTTTTACATTAAGCACGTTTCTTACTTTAAACTTTCATTTAAGCGAACTCTTGTATTCTTAATCATTATTTGAACAAGCTAGCTACACTTTGACTTCATTCGAAGAAGAATTGAATTCCAATATTTATTGATGTATTCTAACTTGTTTATTGTTAGACAAGTTTCGTTATTGTCATTCGTGTATTATGAATGAAATTTTCTTGAATTCTAATTCTAATGTTGAATTATCTTATTTCATTTACTTGACACAAGCTATTCTCATATTGAAGCAAGCTTTATTTTTGACTTCTTTATTACTTAATGTATATTCAATAATTCATAGTCCTAGCTTAATATTGTTTAAGCAAGGTTTATTGTCATTCAATACTTATGCATTGTAGTTGTTTCTAAGCATGAGTTCGAAATGTAGTTAGTTCGCTTACACTTATTCATTGTTCCATATTATGTTATTATTGATCAACTTTTGTGTAATTAAACACTATTGATTCAACTAGTCCTCTAGTTGATGATCGTTAAACTTCAAATTACACCTGAAAGCTTATCCAAACCAAACTTTCTTTGGTGCGGACTTGTACTCTAAATACTGAGATGAACAACCCTATTATTAGGGGATAATTTACGCTTAGCGTTGAAATGTTTGTGCACAATACATTGTAACTGAAAGGTGATCCCCTTAAGTACGAGGAGTCCTTATAGTCTTATATTTATTAAAGTTGGAGTTGAAAGATTACATAGAATCGTGGATATAGTTCGTGGTCCTATGACCCTCAGATATTTATATTCCATATTTTGATTCTAGTCTTTGGTTATCATTGATAGAGTACTATTCAGTTTTGATGAGCCTATTTATTGGCAGCTATTATATTCTTGTTGACTCATTGATATATCTAGTGAGCATTTATTTTGCTCACTCTTGCATATTTATACACTCATTGCAGCTAAAGTTGAGAAGGTAGATGAGCCTTCAACTAGCAAAGGAAAGGGAAAAATGTACAAGTGATGCAGACTTGTAATTTTTATTTATTGTGATGGTCATAGACTTTTAAATAATGATGTGATGTAATAATTTTATTTCCACACTTGAATGATGTTTAAAGGTTGGACAACCTGGGAAGATTTTATTTAATAATGTAACCCTATTTAAATGGAGGATTTATGGTTAAATGTTATTTTATTTAGGTAGATAGATATGAATGATTGGATAGTGAACACCAAATCTTATGGGAATGAAGTACCTGGATTTAAGGGTGTCACAAGTTGGTATCAAAGCTTTAGGTTATGAACCTTAGGTGGGGAAAAGCCTTAGGAAGTAACCTTTGATAAGATAGTGGTGATAAACTCTTATCGAGTTTTAAGGAAGAAGTAATAAAATACTTATGTGCTTATGTGATTATAACTTATGTGCTCGTGAGTGTTGAGTAGTAATGATTAGTAATTAAAATTTAAAATTTGGTTGATAGGATGGCTAATGTAGGAGAATCCAGTCGGGCTAGGGAGGAAGGACCCCAGATGCCTAGAGAGGAGGAGCCTCGAGATATTCAGGTAGTTTGGGAACAACTATTACCACGAGAAACAACTCCATTGGTCACAGTAGTTGAGCAGGAGGGTATACCTGATGAGGATGATGAGATAGAGACAGACGAGGAGGACCCTGTTGAGCTGCCACAGTCGGATGAGGAGAACGAGGAGGAAGAGATTCAACTTAACTCGATTGCTGCCCGTATGTACGACGAGGTGTACGACCATAATGTGGAACTTTAGGATACCGTCGAGGAGTTGCAAGAGATAGTAGCTGAACAGCAGACCTCGATGGCACAGAAGGACGACGAGATCCAGGATAGAGAGGAACGTCTGAATAATATGGAAGAGAAGCTGGTTCACACCGAAGGAGAGAACGAGCATATGATAGAAGAGATTGCAGAGTTGAAGAACAAGTTGAAAGAGGAATCTACTAAGAGGGCAAGAGCTGAAGATGCGTACAATGAAGTTTATCAACGAGCCAGAATAGCAGAGAGAGACGCACAAGCAAAGAGGATGAAGATGGAAGAAATGAATAATGTATTCAACACCATAATCAATCGAGCTCAGGATCGGGTCATGTGTTATCCAATTCAATTCGAGACACTACCATCTTATATATTAGATCGTCGAACAATGTTCTGAATTATGGAGGAAGAGCGTCGTAAGGCTACGCAGCATCTTAGTAGGACATCGTAGGTTGATATGTAACTATTATGTGATTGATGAGTAAATAAGATGTAAATCCCGAGTATAATGCAACCAGTGGGATGTGATGATGATGAAGTAATCCTGTAACTTTTGTAGTTCAGGAAAGTAATGTAAATGGCAGTGATGCTATTGTTTTGATATTTTTTTAAAAAGATTATGAATGAATAAAAGTTATTATTTTATTCAAAGTGTTATATGTTACGTGATAATTTTTGGTGTGCAAATTAAGTAGAAATACTTAAAGAAATGGAGTAATAGTCTAATGAGTGTATTTTTAATAGAAAATGCCTCCAAGACGTCAACTACCCCGACAGAGAACCACTGAAGGAACCAACAACAATAATGCTGAAGATAATCCAGTTCAGCAATTCGTAACGTTACTAATAGGAGCGTTGCAGAATCAACCTCAGAATCAAGGAACAACTTTTAAGGATTTCAAGGCGGTTGGACCACCAGAATTCCGTGGAACCATGAATCCGGTTGAGGCACAGACCTGGATCATGGAAATGGAGAAGGTTTTTGATGTTGCTAGGGTAGGGGAGAATCAGAAGACTGCTTTTGTAACATTCATGTTGAAAACAGAGGCTAGTTATTGGTGGTAGGCCAATAAAACCCGAAGAGGTTAAGGGATTATGACTTGGAAAAGGTTTAAGGAGATGTTCTTCGAGACCCATTTCCCAGAAAGTTTGAGGAGTCAACTAGAGGTGCAGTTTTTGGAACTGAAGTAGGGAATGATGTCAGTATCTGAGTATGCCGTAAGATTCAACGAGTTGGCGAGGTTTGCGCCATATCAAGTCAGCACAGACGAACGCAAGGCGAAGAGGTTTGAACAGGGACTGAAGCCCGGGTTGTATAGTAGGGTCTCCCTGTTCCAGCTGAAGACGTTTGCAGTAGTAATGGAGAAAGAAATTATCGCTGAGAGTAGAGGCGAAATTTGAAACAAAACACTGAAACCAAGAGAAGAAGAAAAAAAAGAAGGTGAAGCTAAGAATGGTGGTGGTGGTGGTGGTGGTAACGGTGGAAATGGTAACAACAATTTGAAGAGGAAGTGGACTGCAAATGTGGGAACTGGAAATCAGCAAGGAAATCAACAAAAGAAGAAGTTCGAAGCATGTGCTATATGCGAAAAGTTTCACAAGGGTGTGTGCTTGATGGAGAAATGAGTATGCTTTAACTGTGGCCAGGAGGGTCACATTGCCCCGAATTGCAATCAACCTAAGAAGAACGTTTGCTTCATGTGCGGGTCCAAGGATCATTTTGCTCGTGAATACCCTAAGAAGAGATCTGGTGAGTCAAATGGAAGCAAGGGAAATGCTAGTGGAGGTACACTGACTATTGCTAGACCAACATCAACAAATAAGCCCACAACAAGAACCTTCAACATGATGGTGCAGGACGCGGTGCAATCAAAAGATATCGTGTTAGGTATTATCCCAATCAATGATATAAATGCATATGTATTATTTGATTCGAGTGCTACTTGCTCGTTTATATCTGATGATTTTGCTAAGAAGTTAGAAATACCTAGTGAATAGTTGAATTTCCCTTTAAACATAGAAATTGCGAATAGGGAAGTGATTCCTATTAGGTTCGTATACAAGAACTGTAGGGTGAACATTAAGGGGAATGTTATGAAAGTAGATTTAATCCCGATAAAACTCGGAGAGTTTGATGTGATATTGGGAATGGATTGGTTATTTAATTATGGAGAGATAATTGATTGCCAAAAAAAATGTGTAAACTTTATGATTCCGTCAAAGGTAGTTTTCCATGGTAGCAAATTGCCTAGACAAATGAGATGTTTGACTATGATGCAGGCCAAGAAGTTTTTGAGTCAGGGTTGTGTAGGATATTTAGCTTACATAGTCAATACTCAAAAGGAGAAGGGTGTGAAATTGGAGGATATACCAGTGGTTAGGGAATTCGTGGACGTGTTTCCAGAGGATTTTTCCAGGACTTCCGCTTGACAGAGAAATCGAGTTCGTGATCGACTTAGCGCCAGGAACCGCTCCGATATCGAAGGGACCGTACAGAATGGCTCCGATAGAGATGAATGAACTAATGGTACAACTATAAGAGCTATTAGATAAGAAGTACATTCAGCCGAGTGTGTCACCGTGGGGAGCACCGATGTTATTCGTGAAGAAGAAGGATGGGTCAATGCGTCTTTGCATTGATTATAGAGAATTAAACAAAGTCACTATTAAAAATAAATATCCATTTTCGAGAATAGATGACTTGTTTGATCAATTGAAGGGTGCTAGATATTTCTCAAAAATAGATTTGAGGAGTGGGTATCACCAATTGAAAGTAAGGAAGGAAGATGTACCGAAGACGGCATTTCGAACTCGCTATGGAGATTACGAATTTTTAGTGATGTCTTTTGGTTTGACAAACGCCCCTGCAACGTTCATGGATTTGATAAACAAAGTGTTTAAACCATTCTTAAACAAGTTTATGGTGGTATTTATCGATGATATTCTGGTGTACTCTAGAACTTAAGAAGAACACGTGGAACACTTACGTCTAATGGTGGAGACGCAAAGAAAGGAAACGTTGTATGCGAAATTCTCTAAATGTGAATTCTGGTTAGAATATGTACAATTTCTTGGGCACGTAATTGATAAGGATGGGATTTTCGTAGATCCATCAAAAGTCGAAGCTGTGATAAATTGGGAACCACCAAGAACTCCATCAGAAGTAAGAAGATTCTTGGGATTGGCAGGTTATTATAGACGGTTTATCTAGGATTTTTCCAAGATTGCCACTCCGTTAACAAATTTGACGAGAAAATCTGTAAAATTTGTTTGGACGGAGAAGTGTGAGGAAAGTTTTGCGGAATCAAAGAAGAGGCTTAGTGTGGCACCTGTGTTGTCATTACCAGATAATACAAGAAACTTTGTGGTGTATAGTGATGCGTCACACAAGGGCTTAGGATGTATTCTAATGCAGAACGACAAAGTCATTTCGTATGCATCAGGACAATTGAAAGACTACGAGAAAGGATATCCAACTCATGATTTAGAGTTGGTGGCAGTAGTATTTTCTCTGAAGATATGGAGGCACTATCTCTATGGAGAGAAGTGTAAAATCTACACAGACCATAAGAGTCTGAAGTATATTTTCACTCAAAAGGATCTGAATATGCCGCAAAAGAGATGGATGGAGTTGATAAAAGATTATGATTGCGAGATCTTTTATCACCCGGGCAAAGCTAATGTGGTTGCAGATGCCTTGAGTAGGGAAGGCAGAGAAAAATTGATGTAGTTAACCGATAAGAAGGAGCTCATTTCAGCAATGGCAAGGCTAGAGTTGGAAATCAAATTTCCAAAAGAATCAGATGAAAAATTATACCAGATGGAAGCCTGTCAAACTTTAGTAGACAAAGTGAAGAACGCTCAACTACAATATGAAGAATACAAAAAAATAAGGGAAAGCGCGGTCGAGGGAAAATGAGTGAAGTTCAACGTTGATACTGAAGGAATACTAAGATTCGAGGGACGAATTTGGGTTCCAATAGTACAGGATATTAAAGAAGACATCTTGACAGAAGCTCATAGCTCAAGATATTCGATTCATCCGAGAAGTACGAAGATGTATCATGATTTGTGGTGACATTTTTGGTGGCCAAATATGAAAAGAGACGTTGCAAAATGCATTGCAAAGTGCTTGACATGTCAGAAAGTGAAGGCAGAGCATCAAAGACCAAGCAGATTACTTCAACCGTTGGAAATACCAGAATGGAAATGGGAGCATATCACAATAGATTTTGTGGTAGGCCTTCCAACGACTCAGAAAGGATACGATGCGATATGGGTGATAGTGGACAGACTGACAAAATCTGCACACTTTTTGCTAATAAAGATTAGATTTAATCTTGATCAGCTGGCGAAATTATATGTTAACGAGATCGTGTCGAGACATAGAGTTCCAGTATCTATTGTGTCAGATCGAGATCCGAGATTCACATCAAATTTCTGGAAGAAACTTCAAGAATGCATGGGAACGCAATTGAGGATGAGTACGGCATATCATCCACAAAATGATGGGAAAAGCGAACGAACGATCTAGACGCTTGAAGATATGCTTAGAGAGTGCATCATGGATTTCAAAGGAAACTGGGATGATCATCTACCGTTGGTGGAATTTGCATACAACAATAGTTACCATGCAAGCATTGGTATGCCTCCATACGAGGCATTATACGACAAGAAATGCAAAACTCCACTATGCTGGGATGAAGTTGGTGAACGTCAACTGCTAGGACCAGAACTGGTACAGCAGACCGCTGAAGTTGTCAAACTCATCAGAGCAAGATTGGTAGCTGCTCAAGATCGACAGAAAAAGTATGCTGATCAACACTGGCAGAGTTGTGAATTTGAAGAAGGAAATTTTGTATTCCTGAAAGTTTCTCCTTGGAAGGGGAAAATTCATTTTGGCAAGAAAGGAAAGCTCATCCCAAGGTTTATTGGACCTTTCGAGATTCTACAAAGAGTGGGAGAGGTAGCTTACAAGGTAGCTTTACCTCCAGAATTAGAACATGTGCACAACGTTTTTTATGTATCAGTGTTGCGACCGTATAAACCCGATTACAAGCATGTGATTAAGTATGAACCGTTGTAGTTCAGTAAAGATTTGTCCTATGAAGAGATTCCTATCCAGATAGTCAACAAGAAAGAACAAGTGCTCAGGAATAAAGTGATATCTTCTATGAAGGTGATATGGAGGAACCAAAATGTCGAAGAGGCTACATGGGAACTCGAAGCTGATATGATAAAGAATTACCCTGAGTTATTTGTTTAATCTGTGTCTTCGATTCTGGGGGCAGAATCTTTGTAAGTAGGGGAGAATGTGACGATTTGATTGTTTGAATCGTGATTCTGGGGATAGAATCCTTGTAAGGAGGGAAGAATGTAACAATCCGGAATTTCAAATTCTAATTTTAAATATTTATTAAATATAAATATTTATTTGATGTGTATTGTTGAAATTGATGAAATAAATATTTTATTGATGTGATGGTTGTTAATAAATATTTATGAATCTAAACTTATTAGATAGTGTTCTAAATTAAATTAATTTATAATTTAGAGAGTTGTAATATGACATGAGGTGTTATATTGTTAATTAATAATTTAAATGGTATATTAAATTATTAAATAAAATTATATTATAATTTTGTGTTATTTGTTTAAATGATATATTCAAATAAAATATGGTATGTGATTTATTTATTTAATTAATGTTGGATGTAGAAATCCAAATAAATAAGATGTAATTATATATTATTAACTAAATGGTTGTTAAAATAAATTAATGGGTTAATTTAGTTTTGCCAAACAAGGCTTAATATATTAAGTCTTTAATATTTAAAGGGTTTTGCCAAACAAAGCCTTATGGATTTTGGATTTTTAAATTTTGAATTCTTATAATATAAATAAAATAAATTAAAATAATAAATATAATATATTTATAATATATACGTTATTTTGATAACTGATAATAGTTATTATTATTATTAAGGCCATATCAGTTTCTTTTGTTTACGCTTACTATTTAGTTTGGTTTTTACGCATAACTTAGTTATCTAGGAAGATTACTGAGAGTTCAGAGTGAATTGAGAAAGGAGTTGGAGAGAATTTGAGAGAGATTGGTCTGCAATTAGCAAGAATTATCTTAGCAAATTAAAGGTATGTTCCATAATCTCTATATTACATACATGTATATGTCTATATATGTGAATTACGGCAAAATTTCATGTACTCTGTGAAATCAAATTCGTTAAATTGTTGCTATACAATGAGATAATTGTGTTTATATGTGTTGAGATGGTTGAGGTTGTATGTAAACAAGAGTTTGTTATGCTAATTTCAGTTTAGAAGTAGAAAAAAATAATGACAGTGTATGTTTTCTTATATGGCTTATGAAATACCAATTTTTAGTGGTCAAGTTGTATGTTAATATGCAAATTGAGTATTGTTTATGCTAGTTTGTTAAGAAATGAAGATAATATAATTTGAACGAAGCAATTTGGACAAGAATTGAAATCACAGTGTTGATTTTTGAAGAGGATGTCAAAAATTGAGTTTTTGTATGAAAATGAGAAATTGGAGAAATTAAACTAGTATAATTGTTGTTAAATTGTTCTATATTGATATATATATGTGAGGAAACATGTTTATGATGGTTTGATATCAATTATACGTGTTAATGTTACTGTCTAGTGGGTGAAATTTGTGGTTATTGGGCTAAAATCTGGCTCTGAGTTCATAGTCTACCTGCCTGTGTGCATCATCAAGAAATTTTCACAGTGCTGAGGAAAAAGCTAGCCTTACTGCAAGGCTTAGGTCCAACAACTTGTATGTGTATGGCAACATTGCTTATACCTACAATCCGAGACAGTTTCTTCTATTTATTATTACAGACCTTGTAACACCCCTATAGCTTGGTCTAAGGTTGTGTTAAGGTGTTAAACATGTAATAATATGGCCAAAATAGTATCATGTTAAGTGGTTAGTAATTTCAAAGTTTCAAATGATTATAAGCTATGAACGTGTTATGTTATAACTTAGTTTATATAATGGATGTTAGATAGGTGTTGTGATGTTAACACTTGGAAATTCTAAAATGTGTATGATAGCATAAGGCTCGTGCTAGTATAATAAGTCTAACTAGAAATGCATATGGTAAGTGAATGTTAGCATATCTAATAGGTATTGTGGTTATAAACCTATGTGTAGGTGAACGTGAGTTTAATATTATAGCTTACGCTCGAGGTAAGTTTCTAAACCTTATCTTTTTACATTAAGCAAGTTTCTTACTTTAAACTTTCATTTAAGCGAACTCTTGTATTCTTAATCATTATTTGAGCAAGCTAGATACACTTTGACTTCATTCGAAGAAGAATTGAATTCTAATATTTATTGATGTATTCTAACTTGTTTATTGTTAGAAAAGTTTCGTTATTGTCATTCGTGTATTATGAATGAAATTTTCTTGAATTCTAATTCTAATGTTGAATTATCTTATTTCATTTACTTGACACTAATAAGCTATTCTCATATTGAGCAAGCGAGCTTTTTTTCAAATTTCTTTATTACTTAATGTATATTCAATAATTCATAGTCCTAGCTTAATATTGTTTAAGCAAGGTTTATTGTCATTCAATACTTATGCATTGTAGTTGTTTCTAAGCATGAGTTGAAATGTAGTTAGTTAAACTTTACACTTATTCATTGTTCCATATTATGTTATTATTGATCAACTTTGTGTAATTAAACACTATTGATTCAACTAGTCCTCTAGTTGATGATCGTTAAACTTCAAATTACACACGAAAGCTTATCCAAACCAAACTTTCTTTAGTGCGGACTTGTACTCTAAATAATTGAGATGAACAACCCTATTATTGGGGATAATTTACGCTTAAGCGTTGAAATGTTTGTGCACAATACATTGTACACGAAGGGTGATCCCCTAAAACGAGGAGTCCTTATAGTCTTATATTTTGTTAAAGTTGGAGTTGAAAGATTACTGCATGGCTGTGGACATAGATCGTGGTCTTATGACCCCGGATATTTATATTCCATATTTTGATTCCAGTCTTTGGTTATCATTGATAGAGTACTATTCAGTTTTGATGAGCCTATTTATTGGCAGTTATTATATTCTTGTTGACTCATTGATATATCTAGTGAGCATTTGTTTTACTCACTCTTGCATATTTATACACTCATTGCAGCTAAAGTTGAGAAGGTAGATGAGCCTTCAACTAGCAAAGGAAAGGGAAAAATGTACAAGTGATGCAGACTTGTAATTTTTATTTATTGTGATGGTCATATACTTTTAAATAATGATGTGATGTAATAATTTTATTTCCGCACTTAAATGATGTTTAAAGGTTGGACAACCTGAGAAGATTTTATTTAATAATGTAACCCTATTTAAAGGGAGGATTTATGGTTAAATATTATTTGATTTGGGTAGATAGATATGAATGATTGGATAGTGAACACCAAATCTTGTGGAAATGAAGTACCTGGATTTTGGGGTGTCACAGTATCATCTACATAATATTTATTATTATTAAATCAATAATTGAGACGAAAAAGTTATTCATATTATTATTTGTGATATTGACGATGTCTAGAAAGTTCTGTCGATGAGAGATTTGTCGAGG
Source organism: Panax ginseng (assembly GCA_020205605.1). Lineage (NCBI taxonomy): Eukaryota > Viridiplantae > Streptophyta > Magnoliopsida > Apiales > Araliaceae > Panax > Panax ginseng. Next base: position 130,103,613 of record CM035134.1, on the reverse strand, counting down.
AGAGGTTTGGTCACCTAATTGCACGCCAATAGGGAGAAATCCTTATCTGAAAGCCCCCTCTTTCCTGATAATGATCTGGTTGTTAAATATTGTGAGTTATATTATTAATGATGAATAAGTTCATGTTGATTAAAGATGAAATTAATATTTCCATTGTGTTGGGATTATTAGTGTTAGTGGAAATCGACATCTATTACAATAATAATTGATGTTTGGAGGTTATATTGACCAATCGGATAATTAATCAGATAAATGAGTAATTAATTGCTATTAATTCACATGCTTATAACTATTTGTTCACATGCTTGTACTATTAGGGGAGGTGGTGCAAGATTGATAATACTTGAATGACTAAATTAAAAATAGAGGTATAGATGAAGGTACTATACTGTAATTATTTTTTTTACATGTATAGAACTATTGAGTCACATGATTGTACTATTGATTCACATAATGTACTATTAGGGGAGGTGGTGCAAGTTTGATAATACTTACAGTACTAAATTAAAAATGAAGGAAAAGATGAAGGTATTATACTATAATATTTTGAGCTCCAAAATGTGCAATTATCGAAACTATATTTTCTTATAAATAGAAGCTCATTCTTCCTTCATTCTCACCAATTCACTAAGACTCACAAGAGCAATTATAGAGAGAGAAGCTATAGAGAGAAAGAAGAAGAAAAGTTTGCTACTTCACTATTCCAGTATTCAGTCTTCTTCTAAGGTAAGGGGTATTATTTATTTCATATTCTGAAGAGATATTATTTTTCCTATTTGTATGAATATTATTTTCGTTCAATATTCGTAAGGAATATCATCTTTTTTCAATATTCGTAGGAATATTATTTTCGTTCAACAGTCGTAAGGGGTTTTATTTCTTTTATATTATGAAGAGAGTTATTTTCTTTCAATACTCGTAAGGGTTGTTACTCCATTCTTTATTATTCTATTGGAATAACCTGTCTACGCAAACTACCTCATGCATGGTGAAATTCTTCTGTTATTCCATTCTTTATTATTCATTGGAATAACTTTGTCTACTGTGCGACTACCACATGCATGGTGAAATTCTTCCGTTATTCCATTCTTTATTATTCATTGGAATAACCTATCTATCGCGGATCACGCATACATGGTGAATGACCCTTCGTATTCATTCTTTATTAAATTGTGGAAATGATCTGTCTACGTGGATTACCGCATTGCGGATGAAAATCCATTTGCAGTTTCGTATATTCTATTATACTCGTATGATATATTCTTTCTTTTATACTTGTCATGGAATATCATTTTCTTTTATATTTTCCATTCATGGGTACTATTTACGTATACAACACTATTCACGTATACAGTAATATTTACGAATACGGGTACTATTCACAAAGTATTACTCATAAAGTACTATTCCCAAAGTACTATTCACGAGTACTATTCACGACAAAAATTGATTTGTTTTCAGTCCAAATCATTTTTGATACAATATCATTCTTGAATTTTACTCCACAAAGCAGTATCATGTTGATAATTTGGATATTTTTAGACTCTGGATAAATTTAAAGTCTTTAATATTTATCCTTGATTTCGTTTGATTAATGCTTATATCATTGTCATCATCCTCATGCTTATATTGTGATGAAAGTCATCTTTGGCTTACGTACATAGATGGACTGTTGATTGGTATGATTATGACCAGGGATCATTCGGTATAATCATGACCCGTAATGTTACAAATGATGTGGTAAAAGTCTTCATTGGCCCGTAGTGCATTGATGGGCAATTGTTGGTATGATTATGACCGGGAATTATTCATAATTCAATAATGTTCAAATTGCATTGGCCCGTAGTGCAAAAGTCTTCATTGCCCGTAGTGAATTTATAATTTAATTTATCCATAATTCAATAATGTTCAAATTGCCAACATGATACTGCTTTGTGGAGTAAAATTCAAGAATGATATTGTATTGAAAATGATTTGGACCGAAAAGAAATCAATTTTTGTCATGAATAACACTCTGGGTGAATAGTACCCGGGTGAATATCAATTTTCTATAAATATCATTTTTGAATATTAAGGTTTGAATTTGTTATAATGTTATAGTTGTGGATAATATTTATAAATTTTGCAAAGTAAGTAAGTTGTTATATAATATTTGATTGCTCAGGGAATATTCGTTTTAACAGGGAATATTCGTACGACGACACAATCATTGGTGGAACCCACAATGTAATTATTGTCGGAATGATAAAATGACAGAAATATCTTTTTATTCAAATAACGGTGGAAGTTTTACCGTTAACTGTTGAAATAACTGGTGTTAAAAGTACAGTAATACGCGTGGTTGTGTAGTAGCACACGATATTGATTATTGATGCTTACGTGAGAAGTCACTCAGTTATACTCAATTATTGCTACAGTAATTGCTGCATCATATCTCTCATATTATTGATTCAATTATTGTCACAGTATCATCTGCATAATATTTTATATTATTAAATCAAGAATTGAGACGAAAAAGTTATTCATATTATTATTTGCAATATTGACAATGTCTAGAAGTTCTGTTAAGGAGAGGTTTGGTCACCTAATTGCGCGCCAATAAGGAGAAATCCTTATCGGAAAGCCCTCTCTTTCCTGGAAACAACCTGGTTGTTAATATTGCGAATTATAATAATAATGAATAAATATTGTTAAAAATATTGAGGGGATTTTTATGAAGTATTTATTGTAAATTTTGCTTATTTTATGGACCCCCATTTACCCATTTTTATAAATAACCGGTAGAAAATTTTTCAGTATAATAAGGGTGGGGCCACATGTGAATTTTGGAAACTGAAATTGAAATAGGGGGGTGATGATTACGAGCAAAAGGAGGAATTATATATATATATATATATGTTATAAGTTGTTTTATATATATATAAGTATTATATATTTATACATATATATATACACATTTGATGTTTGATGAAAAAGGGGAAAAGAATTACCTTTGCCGTAAGGCAAAGGTTATTATTATTATTATTATTATTATTATTATTATTATTATTATTATTATTATTATTATTATTATTATTATTATTTTATAATTTTTGTTTTATTTAATTATAAATAAAATATATTATATTTTATTTAAAGTTTTTATTTTATTAGAATATTTTATTGCACAGTAATGAATAGTAAAATCAAATTTTTAGAAAATTTCAGCCGAACGTTGCTTGTGATTATTCTGTACTGTGTAGTCCGTGATTAAAATTTTTAAATAGTATCCTTTCCATTCTCCTATAAATAGGATGCTTATTTAGAATTGAAAATCACACCAGAATCAGAGAATTCTTCTTCTATAATATTGAGTGTATTTCTTTCGAGTTTTAGAAAGCTTTGAGCGTAGAAAATAGTGAAAATTTTCTTCAAGAATATCCCCGCTATACCAGTTAGAATACTCTTCTTTTTAAGGGAAGGGATGTTATTTTTGTTCAATATTCACTTGAAATAATTTTTTCTTCCATACTGTGTAGTATGTAAGTAATATTATTTCGTTTCAAATTTCGAATTCTATACTCATTTGGTTAAAGTCTTGGCTTCTATACTCCATGAAATTAGTAGAATATCCTTAAATTTTGCGTTTCATCCAATATCTTTTCATGGAAATATTATTCTGAGCATTCTTGTTAAATTTTAATCTTTTCATATCGGAGTACTATTCACGGGTTACTATTCACAAAGTACTATTCATGGGGTACTATTCACTCAAGTACTATTCATCCGCGGTACTATTCATGATAAAAATTGATTCTTTTTCGGTCCAAATCATTTTTGGTACAATATTATTCTTGAATTTTACTCCACAAAGCAGTATCATGTTGACAATTTGGACATTATTGAATTCTGGATAAATTAAATTATAAATCTTTAAAAATATATCCTTTGCTTTCTTTTAATTAAATTCTTATACCATTGTCATCATCCTCATGCTTATATTATGTTGAAAGTCATCTGTGGCCTGTAGTGCATAGATGGACTTGGTATGATTATGACCAGGGATTATTCGGTATAATCATGACCGTAATATTACATATGATGTGGTAAAAGTCCTCATTGACCCGTAGTGCATTGATGGACAGTTGTTGGCATGATCATGATCATTGATGAATACACGAATATCCTTGGCCCGTAGTGCATAGATAATTTATGATCGTGATAGTAAAGAATATCATTGGCCGTAGTGCAGGGGTGATTCGATGATGTGGATTATTTAGTAAACTGAGACTCAGCGATAAAATTGATGATAAATTCTTTTAAATCATATAAGATATTAGATTTCATGCTCTACTTGACTCTTCTAATGGATTTCTTGTTCCGTTGTAGTTAAACTTGATGTCTATTGTATTTTATCAGTTTAACACTGTTGAAGGCTAACGATAATTTATTCTGCATTATCTTAGTCATAATATTTCTTACTGGGCTAGTTGAGCTCACCCATTGCTTTTATTGTTCTCTTGTGAAATGAGAATATAAATTTGAGACTAGTCTAGGAAGCGGAGTGACGGTCCGAGATGTTGCATTAGTAGTCCTCACTATTACGTGAAATAGTGTGATAATAAATGTATTGAGGACTTATTTTGAGTTTGAATCTTTGCAGAAGATAATATTTGTATTAAAACTCATAGCTTTCGTATGTCAGTATATTTAAGTTTGTATTTGTATTACTGTACCATGTATTTGGCGACTCGGAATGGGTGATGTATACCTATTTTGGGGGCGTCACGGTTAGTATCAAAGCTTAGGATATGATCCTGGATGAGATGTGAGACAAGAACTAGGAGGGGAGAGACGGGGAATTCCTTCGCTAGTATGACCTACCTAAGTTTATTTGGTATTTAATTGGTTGGTCAGAGTATAGGGATATTATGTGGCATGTCAATTTCTTTAATTAACCTTTATTTTGTGGCGGTATTTGAGAATGGCAGCTGAAAATGTTAACAATGGAGTGAATGAGACCATGGAGACACCTCTAATCACCAACCAGGATAATGTGATGTCAGACGAAGAAAGAATTAGAGATATCTCTGTGGTGAGGGATGAATTAATAGTTGCACCCAAGCTAGTCGCAGAGGTAGCAGCTGAGAGTGAGGAAGAAGAGGAACCTGAGGAGAAGTTATTAGAAGAATTTTTTGATCGAAATATAGAACTGCAAGATCGTATTCGTGAGTTAGAAGAATAGGTTGAAGAATGGCAGGCAGTCGTGGAGCAAAGGAATGCAACAATTTAAAATTGTGTTACCCGATATGTGATGCTTGAATAGAAGCACTCTTTCGCAGAGTGTAAGTTATTAAAGTTGGAATCTGAGAATTTAAATGTTAAGGATCAGCTGAAAGAAGAAACAACTGAACAAGTGAGAATGAAGGATGCATGGGTAAAAGCCGCACGACGTGTTGATGTTGTAGAAAGAGACGTCCGATCCAAAAAGGCTAAAATAGATGATGTGTATTTCTCCTTTTGGACATCAATTGGGAGAACCCAACATCGAGTTTTGAATTACCCTGTACAGAGTGGTCAACCTCAATTCGATATAGATCGAAGATTGATGATTCAGATCATGAATCAGGAGTATGACGAAGCAGTTGAGGGTGGAATATGCCCTATAGAAAAGTCAATTCTAACGGTAGTGATGACACCAAATGCTACCCCAGACAAGTCAAAGCCGGGTAGTTCAAGGGAGAGTGGTTGTCATGAGTTCCCAACAAGTGAGGAACCTAAATGAAGTTATCATGAGTAAGGTAATCATAAACTCTAGCGAAGTCTATACCTTATTTGATACCGGTTCTACCCATTCTTTTGTTTCTCTTACTTGCGTTCAACGTTTAAATTTGACTCCGGAGAAATTAGACTTTGACTTATCTGTTGAAACTCCGTTGGGAGAAACCGTCATTACATCCACTGTTTATAAGTCTTGTTTGGTTCAAATCGGTACCCTCACATTACCTGTCGATCTTATTTCATTGAAAATACTTGCATTTGGCGTAATTTTAGGGATTGATTGGTTAACTACTCATCATGCAAAAATTGCTTGTTTTCGTAAGGTTGTTAGCTTTCATATTCCTAACCAACATATTATGCGAATTCAAGCAACCAAACCACTAAAGTCAATAACTGTCATATCAAGCCATAAAGCTATTTGTTTATTGAAAAACGGATGTCAAGCTTTCTTAGCCCATGTCACAAATTTAAACAAAAATAAGTCAGATTTGAATGATATTTCTATTGTTAATAAATTTTCTGACGTATTCCCTGAAGAACTTCCTGACCTACCCCCAAAGCATGAAATTGAATTTTGTATCGACCTTGAACCCGGTACAAAACCCATTTCCAAAGCCCCATATCGAATGGCTCCTATTGAACTTCAGGAGTTAAAGACCCAACCGCAGGAATTATTAGACATTGGCTTTAAAGACGTCTGAATCGTCTGGGGTGCTCCTATTCTATTCTTAAAGAAGAAAGATGGGGGTATGCGACTTTGTATTGATTATTGGGAGTTGAATCATGTCACCATCAAAAATAGGTACCCATTGCCATGTATTGATGACCTGTTTGACCAGTTGCAAGGCGCCAAATTCTTTACAAAGATCGATCTTTGTTCCGGATATCAGCAGTTAAAGATTAAAACAAAAGACATTCCAAAGACGGCTTTTAGAACTCGGTACGGGCATTACGAATTCCTTGTCATGTCTTTTGGATTGACTAATGCTCATGCTGCCTTCATGGACATGATGAACCGAGTATTCAAGGAATATGTGGATCACTTTATGGTCTTCTTTATTGATGACATCCTCGTTGACTCCAAAAGCCGTAAAGATCATGAACAACACTTGAGGCTGATACTCCAATAGCTTCGTGAAAACAAGCTTTATGCCAAGTTGAAGAAATGCGAGTTCTGGCTTGAGGAAATTGCATTCCTTGGGCACATGATATCAAATCACGAAATATCTGTTGACCTGGTAAAGATTAAAGAAATTCAAAGCTGGGAGTAACCTAAGTCAGTGACCGAAGTACGTAGCTTTCTCGGCTTAGTTGGTTATTATCGGAGATTCGTGGAAGGATTTTCTCAAATCGTTACTCTATTAACTCAGCTGACTCGAAAAGATACAAAATTCGGTTGGAGTGAGGAATGTGAGAAGAGTTTTCAAGAACTCAAGAGGAGACTCATTTGAACTGCTCGACAATACCATCTGGCTCGGAGGATTTGTCATCTCATGTGATGCTTGAGCAAAGGGTTAGGATGTGTTCTCATGCAACATGGGAAAGTCATAGCCTATATGTACGCGCCCCAAAGCGGTATACATCACCCATCTTGAGTCGGATACATGGAACGTAATACAAATACAACTTAATTATACAATTATGTGTAAAATACGACAAATCATAACTGAGAGTTTAAACAAGAATATTGTCATCTATATAATATCCACACTCAATGGAGTCCTCATTACAATTATTATCACATTATTTTGTAGAATAATGAGGACTACTAAAGCCACTTATTCTGGACCATCACTCCATTTCCCGACTCGTCCCAGCTATATTCTCATTTCCTGAAGAGAACAATGAAAGAAAGGGTGAGCTCAACTAGCCCAGTAAGAAATATTATGACTAAGATAATGCAAAATAAATTATCCTTAGCCTTCAACAATATAACAACTAATAAAATATAATAGACCACAAGTTTTAGATCAACAACTGCAGCGGAATAAGCAATCCATTAGAAGAGTCAAGTAGAGCATAAAATCTACTATCTTCTATGATTTAAAAAGTTTTTCATCAACTTTATTACTGAGACTCAGCTTAATAAATAAACCACATCATCAAATCATCCCTGCACTACGGGCCAAGGATATTCATGTAATCATTAATGGTCATGACTATACCGAATAATCCCTGGTCATAATCATACCCATAACTGTCCATCAATGCATTACGGGCTAATGAGGACTTTTACCACATCATTCGTTACATTACGGTCATGATTATACCGAATAATCCCTGATCATAATCATACCAAGTCCATCTATGCACGTAAGCCAAAGATGACTTTCATCACAATATAAGCATGAGGATGATGACAATGACATAATAATTCAATAAAACAAGTTCAAGGATAAATTTTAAAGATTTATAATTTAATTTATCTAGGAATCAATAACGTCCAAATTGTCAACATGATACTGTTTTATGGAGTAAAATTCAGGAATAATATTCATGTACCAAAAATAATTTGGACAGAAAAGAAATATATTTTTCGGGTGAATTGTACCCCGTAAATAGTACTTTGGGAATAGTACCCCGTGAATAATACCCCGACACGAAAAGTGTCCCGAATACCCGAGTGAATGACACTAGAGTGAATAGTAATCGGATGAATAGTAATCCGTGAATAGTAACTCATGAATAGTACTTCGGCACAAAAAGTGTCCCGAATACCCGAGTGAATAATACTAGAGTGAATAGTAACTGGGTGAATAGTAACCTGTGAATAGTAACTCATAAAAAAAAACCCAAAGAAAATGATATTCCATGACGAGTACAAAAGAAATGACATCTCATAACGAGTATAATAGAATATATATGAAATCAAGAATGGATTTTCACCGCCATGCAGTAATCCACGTAGATGTAACATTTCCATAATTTAATAAAGAATGAATACGAAGGATCATTCACCATGCATATGGTAATCCACATACATGCAGTTATTCCAATAGAATAATAAAGAATGGAATAATGTAAGAATTCACCAAGCATGCGATAGATCGCATGCATGTGTTATTCCCAATAGAATAATAAAGAATGGAACTAGGTCATGCGTAATTAGCATGTATGAGGATATTCCAATGTAATAATAAAGAAGCGAGAACCAGTCATGCGAATCCGCATGCATGTGATATATTTCAATAGAATAATAAAGAATGGAATAACAACATAATTCACTGTGCATACGATAGAAGCGCATGCATGATTATTCCAATGTAATAATAAAGAATGGAATAATAATAGAATTCACCAGGCATGCGATAGACCACACAAACAGGTTATTACAATAGAATAATAAAGAATGGAATAACAACAGAATTCACCAGGCATGCGATATTTCGCATAGACAGGTTATTCCAACATAATAATAAAGAATGGAATAATAACCCTTATGAGTATTAAAAGAAAATAACCCTCTTCATGAATACGAAAGAATAATACCCCTTACCTTGGAAGAAACTGAATACTGGAATAGTGAGGTAGCAGACTTCTCTTCTTCTTTCTCTCTATAATTTCTCTTTATAATATTTGCTCTATAGCTTTAGTGAATTGGTGAAAAATAATGAAGGAATGAGCTTCTATTTATAGGAAAATATAGTTTCCATAATTGTATATTTTGGGGCTCGAAATATTACAGTATAATACCTTCATCTTTTCATTCATTTTTAATTTAGTCATGCAAGTATTATCAAACTTGCACCACCTCCCCTAATAGTAAATCATGTGAATCAATAGTAAATCATGTGATTCAATAGTTTTAAATATGTGAAAACATTAATTATAGTATAATACCTTCATCTATATCTCTATTTTTAACTTAGTTATGTAAGTATTATCAAACTTGCACCAACTCCCCTAATAGTAAATGAATGTGATTCAATAGTACACACATGTGAACAAATAGTTATAATCATGTGAATCAATAGCAATTAATTGCTCATTTATCCGGTTAATTACCCGATTGGTCAATATAACCTCCAGACATCAATTATTATCGAAATAAATGTCGATTTTCACTAACACTAATAATTCCCACACAATGGAATTATATATTTTATCTTTAATCAACATAAACTTATTCATCATTAATATTATAATTCACAATATTTAACAACTAGGTCGTTCCCAGGAAAGAGGGGGCTTTCCGATAAGGATTTCTCCTTATTGGTGAGCAATTAGGTGACCAAACCTCTCCTTAACAGAACTTCTAGACATTGTCAATATTGCAAATAATAATATGAATAACTTTGTCGTCTCAATTATTAATTTAATAATATAACAAATTATACAGATGATAATCGTGACAATAATTGAATCAATAATACGAGAGATATGATGCAAACAATTATCGTAGCAATAATTGAGTATAATCGAGTGACTTCTTACCTAAGAATCAATAATCAATACCGTGTGCTACTATGCAACCACACAGACATCGTACTTTTACTACCGTGTAGTTCAACAGCTTTTAACAGTAACACTTTCGCAAGTTATTTTTTATAAATGATAATTATGTAGTTTTTTCTAACTACGACAATACTTCCGCTGTGGGGTCCACTAATGATTGTGTTGTCATTTAATATTTCTGTTAAAATGAATATTCTCCCACCAATCGAATATTATATAATAACTTGCTTACTTTGCAAAATTTATAAATATTACCCACAACTATAACATTATATCAAATCCACACCATAATATTCAAAAAAAATATTCTGAGAAATTTAAATCTTTATTCATAAAATTTGGGGTCTCACAATCTCCCCTCCTTATGAAATTTTGCCCTCAAAATTTACGTACGTACCTGGTATGCCGAAGAGATGAGGATACCTTGACTTCATTTCAGATTCTAATTCTTAAGGTATAACCTTTGAGTGTTGAATACGATTCTTCTTATCCTAGATTTTAACACGTATCTCATCATACATTAAATCTTCTGCTATCTCGTCTAGTTCTAATTCAATAATGTGGTTCGAATTGTCCACATAATTACATAACATCGATACGTAAAAAAAAACGTTATGAACACGCGACATACTTGGCGGTAAAACGAGTCTATAGGCCACAGTTCCTACTCGATCGAGGATTTCAAATAGACCAATAAAATCAAGGGTTGAGATTTCCTCTCTTCATCGAGTCTTGCTTCTAGAATAACTCCCTCTTGAACCTTCTTCTTCACATTCATCAGCTCCGGGTGTGTAGCTTGAGCGGCCTTTAACTTTATCGATTAATGTCAATTTTACTCGTATATTCGTTATCTTCACGTGGGTCCCTAGAGTCTTTAACTCTATCTTCATCATTTGTAAGTTATACGAAATGGGTTTGTGTTAACAACATCGCACTCGTAAATGCATACGATCTTCTACTCAACGCGTCAGCTACCACGTTCGCTCTTCCACAATGATATTGAATGGTATAGTCATAATCTTCAACAGCTCGAGCCAACGTCTTTGGCACATTTTACGTTCATTTTGAGTGAAGAAAATATTTGAGGGTCTTAGAAATGGGATTTGTATTGGGGTCAATACAAAATTCGATTTCACGCTCTAGGGGTAGGCTAAAAAGTCTTCAAGAATACGTCAGAAAATTTATTAACAATAGAAATATCATTCAAAACTGTGACTCTCATCCAAGACTTGGATAGTATGTCACATTAATACCTATCAACTTGCCATCGTCATTCACGACGTCGCCTACAAAAATTCTGGCTTCGGTGCATTCCACACAAGGAAGTTAACAACGAAAGGATCAGGGCTCTTTACTTATGGCTTGATACGACAATGATTTACTTTTGTGGTTTGGTTGCTTGAATTCGTATAATAGGTTGGTTAGGAATATAAAAGCTAACAACCTTACGAAAAGCATGATGAGTAGTTAACCAATCGATTCTTAAAATCACATCAAAGGCAAGTATTTTCAAAGAGATAAGATCGACAGGTAACGTGAGGGTATCGATTTGAATCAAACAAGACTTATAAATAGTGGAGGTAACAAAGGTTTCTACTAACGAAGTTTCAACCAATAAGTCAAAGTCTAACTTCTCTGGGGTCAAATTTAAATGTTGAGCGCAAGCAAGAGCGATAACATAATGGGTAGAACCGGTATCTAATAAGGTATAGACTTCGCAATAATTTATAATCAACTAACCTGTGCTAACTTCGTTCGGGTTACTCACTTTTTGAGAAGTCACAAAAAATGCTCTTCCTAAAACCACCGACTTTATTTTGTCCGTATCCGCCTTTGGTGCCACCGTCCCAGCTGGACTTGACTTTGGTGCACGACAAAATCGGGCTAGGTGACCTTCTTTTCCATAATTGTAACATGCATTGGACTTCATCACGCAGTTTGGACTGATATGTCCCTCCCCTCTGCATTTGAAACATACAATTGGTGGTCGTTCTCCTTCCTTAAAAACGAGTGTTGGTGCTGCTGTCTTTCCATCGTTGTTGAACCTTCTCTTCTTGAAATTTCCACTCCTATTATCTTGGCCATGATTACCACCATTGTGGTTACTATTCTTGGCATGATAATTTCCCCCACGATGGTTATCGTTGTTCCGATGGTCATTGCCACCGGTATGATTATTATCGTGTCATTGGTCGTTGCCTTTTGGTTGTGCTGACTCATTATCGCGCTCCAATAACTGAGCCCTATTCACAACATCTGAATATAAACAAAGTTTGTGAGAAATGAGGTATTGACGTATATCGAGTTTCAAACATCTTAGAAACATTCGCTTCATTCGCTCCTCATTATCGACCAAATGGGATACAAATCGGGATAACTCCACAAATTTAGCGTCGTATTACGACACGGTCATATTTTTTTGCTCCAACTTGATGAATTCCACCTCCTTCATGTGACAAATACTTTCAGGAAAGTACTTGTCGTTGAAAAACTCTTGGAACTTCTCCCAAGACATCTTCGAAAGCGCCAGTCAAGGGTACGCTTATAAATTCCCACCAAAGAATCGCTTCTTCACGCAACATAAAGGTGGCAAAGGGAGCCTTTTGCTCCTCGGAGCATCCCAAGACATAAAATATCTTAGTGATCTACTTTAACCACGTCTCCGCCTTAAGTGGTTATGGCTTTCCTTAAAACTCCGGTGGTCCCAGCTCCTTGAACTGCTTAGCGGTGACCGACCGTGGGTTGCCATTGTTTCCAACTGCATTATGAACATGAGTCTCTCTCGTCTAATGTTGCATGAATTGCATAAAGCCTATGAACATCTCATCGTTCATCATTTGATTGGTGTTGTTATTTACTTAAGGATTATTATCTTTCTGTTTCACATTATCCTGGGTGACTCAACGGTCTCATGTGCTTCATTGCTGATCTCAACATTTTCAGATGCCATTTTCAAACACGGTCACAAAACAAGGGTTAATTGGCATATCACATATTATCCCTATACTCTAACCAACTAATTAAATACCAAATAAACTTAGGTAGGTCATACTAGCGAAGGAATTCCCCGTCTCTCCCCTCCTAGTTCTTGTTTCAAATCTCAGCCAGGGATCATATCCCTAAGCTTTGATACCAACTGTGACGCCCCCAAAACAGGTATACATCACCCATCTTGAGTCGCCAGATACATGGTACAGAATACAAATACAACTTAATTATACAACAGTCGTGTAAAATACGACAAAACATAGCTGAGAGTTTAAACAAGAATATTGTCATCTAGACAATATCCACACTCAATGGAGTCCTCATTACAATTATTATCACATTATTCCGTAGAATAGTGAGGACTACTAAAGCCACTTATCCTGGACCATCACTCCATTTCCCGACTCGTCCCAGCTATATTTTCATTTCCTGAAGTAAACAATGAAAGAAAGGGTGAGCTCAACTAGCCCAGTAAGAAATATTATGACTAAGATAATACAAAATAAATTATCCTTAGCCTTCAACAGTATAACAACTGATAGAATATAATAGACCATAAGTTTTAGATCAACAACTGCAGCGGAATAAGCATTCCATTAGAAGAGTCAAGTAGAGCATAAAATCTACTATCTTCTATGATTTAAAAAGTTTTTCATCAACTTTATCACTGAGACTCAACTTAATAAATAAACCACATCATCGAATCATCCCTACACTACGAGCCAAGGATATTCATGTAATCATCAATAGTCATGACTATACCGAATAATCCCTGGTCATAATCATACTCATAACTGTCCATCAATCCATTACAGGCCAATGAGGACTTTTACCACATCATTCGTTACATTATGGTCATGATTATACCGAATAATCCATGGTCATAATCATACCAAGTCCATCTATGCACGTAAGCCAAAGATGACTTTCATCACAATATAAGCATGAGGATGATAACAATGACATAATAATTCAATAAAACAAGTTCAAGGATAAATTTTAAAGATTTATAATTTAATTTATCTAGGAATCAATAACGTCCAAATTGTCAACATGATACTGTTTTGTGGAGTAAAATTCAAGAATAATATTCATGTACAAAAAATAATTTGAACAGTAAAAGAAATATATTTTTTCGTGGGTGAATAGTACCCATGAATAGTACTTTGAGAATAAGTACCTCATGAATAGTACCCCCCAACACAAAAGTGCTAGAGTGAAATACGGTGAATAGAAGTGAATAATACTAGAGTGAATAGTAATCGGTGAAATAAGAATAACTCGTGAAAAAAAAATACCAAAGAAAATGATATTCCATGACGAGTACAAAAGAAATGATATCTCATTTGAGTATAATAGAATATATGAAACTCGCAAATGGATTTTCACCGCCATGCGATAATCCACGAGATGAACATTTCCACAATTTAATAAAGAATGAATACGAAGGATCATTCACCATGCATGTGGTAATCCACATAGACATGTTATTCCAATGTAATAATAAAGAATGGAATAATGTAAGAAAAATTCAGCATGCATGTGATAGACCCCAGACATAGGTTATTCCCAATGTAATAATAAAGAATGGTACCAGTCATGCGTAATCCGCATGACATGATATTCTAACATAATAATAAAGAATGGAACTAACGGTCAGCGTAATCGTAATCCGCATGCATGTGATATTCCAATGTAATAATAAAGAATGGAATAACAACAGAATTCACTGGGCATGCGATGAGACCGCGACAGATAGGTTATTCTAATGTAATAATAAAGAATGGAATAACAAGAATTCACCACCATGCGATAGACCGCATGCATGTGTTATTCCAAATGTAATAATAAAGAATGGAATAATGTAAGAATTCACCGGGCATGTGATACATGATAGATAAAGTTATTCCAACATAATAATAAAGAATGGAATAACAACCCTTATGAAAGTATTGAAAGAAAATAACTCTCTTCATGAATATGAAAGAATAATACCCCTTACCTTAGAAGAAACTAGATACTTGAATAGTGAGGTAGCAGTACTTCTTCTTCTTTCTCTATAATTTCTCTATAATAATTGCTTCTATAGCTTTAGTGAATTGGTGAAAATAATGAAGTAATTGGCTTCTATTTATAGGAAAATATAGTTTCCATAATTGCACATTTTGGGGCTCAAAATATTACAGTATAATACCTTCATCTTTTCCTTCATTTTTAATTTAGTTATGCAAGTATTATCAAACTTGTACCACCTCCCCTAATAGTAAATCATGTGAATCAATAATAAATCATGTGACTCAATAGTTCTAAACATGTGAAAAAATTAATTATAGTATAGTACCTTTATATATACCTTCATTTTTAACTTAGTCATGCAAGTATTATAAAACTTGCACCAACTCCCTTAATAGTAAATGAATGTGATTCAATAGTACACACATGTGAACAAATAGTTATAATCATGTGAATCAATAGCAATTAATTGCTTATTTATCCGGTTAATTACCCGATTGGTCAATATAACCTCCAGACATCAATTATTATCGAAATAAATGTCGATTTTAACTAACACTAATAATTCCCACACAATGGAATTATCAATTTCATCTTTAATCAACACGAACTTATTCATCATTAATATTATAATTCACAATATTTAACAACTAGGTCGTTCCCAGGAAAGAGGGGTCTTTCCGATAAGGATTTCTCCTTATTGGCGCTCAATTAGGTGACCAAACCTCTCATTGACAGAACTTCTAGGCATTGTCAATATTGCAAATAATAATATGAATAACTTTGTCGTCTCAATTATTGATTTCATAATATAACAAATTATACAGATGATACTGTGACAATAATTGAATTAATAATATGAGAGATATGATGCAACAATTACTGTAGCAATAATTGAGTATAACTGAGTAGCTTCTTACGTAAGAATCCGTAATCAATACCGTGTGTTACTATGTAACCACGCGTATTACTGTACTTTTACTATCGTGTAGTTCAACAGTTTTAACGGTAACACTTTCGCCATTATTTTTATAAAATGATAATTATGTCATTTTCTAACTACGACAATACTTCCGTTGTGGGGTCCACCAATGATTGTGCCATTGTATGAATATTCCCTGTTAAAACGAATATTCCCCGGCCAATCAAATATTATATAACAACTTGCTTACTTTGCAAAATTTATAAATATTACCCACAACTATAACATTATATCAAATCCACACCATAATATTCAAAAAAAATATTCCGAGAAATTTAAATCTTTATTCATAAAATTTGGGGTCTCACACTATGCCTCACGACAACTCAAAGAATATGAGAAGAATTATCCTACTTATGATCTAGAGTTGACATCAGTCATTTTTGCACTAAAGATCTGGAGGCATTACTTGTATGGAGAGAAGGTGGAGATCTATACGGATCATAAAAGCCTCAAATATTTCTTCACTCAAAAAGAACTCAACATGCGGCAACGATGTTGGTTTGAACTGTTGAAAGATTATGATCATACCATTCAATACCATCCTGGAAAAGCGAACGTAATAGCTGACACATTGAGTAGAAGATCATATGCGGGTACATATGTGATATTATCAACGTAAAGGCCTATTTTGTATGACTTCCAAAGGATGAAGATAGAGTTAAAGACTTCAGGGACCCATATGATGCTGGTGAATATACGAGTAGAACCGACTTTAATCGATAAAGTTAAAGATGCTCAAGCTATAGACCTGGAGCTAATGTGTATGAGGAAGAAAGTGCAAGAAGGTGCTATTTCGAAAGCAAGAATCGATGAAGAAGGAATACTTCGAGTCAACTCCAGACTTTGTGTTCCTAACGACCCTAATTTAAAGTATAAAATCATGATGGAGGCGCACAATACACCGTTTGCAATCCATCCTGGGAGTACCAAAATGTATCGTGATCTTTGACATACATTTTTGTAGAGCAATATGAAGAGAGAGATAGCGAGGTTCATCTCAAGGTGTCTAACTTGTCAATGAGTTAAAGCGGAGCATCAAGTGCCAAAAGGTCCATTGCAACCACTTGAAATTCTAGAATGGAAGTGGGAGCACATTACCATGGATTTTGTTACTGGTCTTCGCAAGGTTTCTCAAGGCATTGATGCGATTTGGGTCATTGTTGATAGATTGACCAAGTCTGCTCATTTCTTACCAATACGAGAAATTTTTACACTTGAACATCTTGCTCGTATATACATAAACGAGATTATAAGATTGCATGGTATGCCTGTATCCATAGTTTCTGATCGAGACCCAAGATTCACTTTAAGATTTTGGGTTAGTTTGCAAAAAGCTATGGGCACGAATTTACGATTTAGTTCGGCATATCATCCTCAAATGGATGGACAGTCGAAGAGGACTATTCAAACTCTTGAGGATCTATTAAGACTCTGTGTCCTTCACTTCAAAGGAAGTTGGGACAAGTTCTTACCATTGGTGGAGTTTTCCTACAACAACAATTATCAAGCAAGTATTGGCATGGCTCCATTTGAGGCTTTGTAAGGAAGAAAGTGTTATTCTCCAGTATGCTGGGATGAGGTGGGTGAAGCAATGTTGTAGGGACCGGAGTTGGTACGTATGACTACGGAAACGATTCAAATGATTTGACAACGTATAAAAACCTCACAAGATTGACAAAAGAGTTATCTTGATCTTCATCGAAAGGACGTGGAATTCAATATTAGAGATCATGTGTTGTTACATGTTGCTCCATGGAAGGGAGTTACGAGATTTGGAAAGAGGGGAAAGCTTAATCCTCGATTCATTGACCCATTTTTAATCCTTGACCGAGTAGGAATTATGGCCTATAGACTCGCCTTATCGCCAAGTATGTCGCGTGTTTATAATGTTTTTTCACATATCTATGTTACATAAATATGTGAAAGACCCGAACCAAATTATTGAATTAGAACCAGACAAAATAACAAAATATTTAACGTATGAAGAGGTACCTGTTAAAATCTTGGATAAGAAAGAGCATATTTTACGCTCCAAGGTTATACCTCAAGTCAAAGTTTTGTGGAGAAACCACGATGTTGAGAAAATGACCTGGGAGTTAGAATCTGAAATGAAATCAAGGTATCCTTACCTCTTCGTTATACCAGGTATGTACCCTAATTTCGAGGGCAAAATTTTATAAGAAGGGGAGGTTATAAGACCCCAACTTTTATGAATAAAAATGAATTTTTCTATAAATATCATTTTTGAATATTAAGGTTTGAATTTGCTATAATGTTATAGTTGTGGGTAATATTTATAAATTTTGCAAAGTAAGCAAGTTATTATATAATATTTGATTGGTCGGGGAATATTAGTTTTAACAGGGAATATTCGTACGAAGGCACAATCATTGGTGGACCCCGCAACGTAATTATTATCGTCGAATGAAAGCGACAAAAATATCTTTTATGAAAATAACGTGCGGAAGTTTTACCATTAATCGTTGAAATAGCCTATGTTAAAAGTACGATGAATACTGCGTGGTTGCATAGTAGCACACGACATTGATTATTGATGCTTACGTGAGAAGTCACTCAATTATACTCAATTATTCCTACAGTAATTGCTGCATCATATCTCTCATATTATTGATTCAATTATTGTCACAGTATCATCAACATAATATTGTATATTATTAAATCAATAATTGAGATGCCAAAGTTATTCATATTATTATTTGCAATATTGACAATGTTTAGAAGTTCTGTCAAGGAGAGGTTTGGTCACCTAACTGCGCGCCAATAAGGAGAAATCCTTATCGAAAAGCCCCATCTTTCTTGGGAACAACCTGGTTGTTAATATTGCGATTAATAATAATAATGAATATATGTTGTTAAAAATATTGAGAGGATTTTTATAAAGTATTTATTGTAAATTTTGCTTATTTTATAGACCCCCATTTACCCATTTTTCAAAATAATCGGTAGAAATTTTTTTAGTATAATAAGGGTGGGGCCATATGTGGGGCCCGCATGTGAATTTTGGAAACTGAAATGGAAATTGGGGGGGGGGGGTGATGATTACAGGCAAATGAGGGAATTTTTTTATATATATATATATATATATATTTACACACACACATGTGATGTCTGATGAAAAAAAAGGGGGAGAAGAATTGCCTTTGTCGTAAGGCAAAGGTTATTATTATATATATATTATTAGTTTTGTTTTATTTGATTATAAATAGAATATATTTTATTTTATTTAAAGTTTTTATTTTATTAGATTATTTTATTGCACAATAATGAATAGTAAAATCAAATTTTCAGAAAATTTCAGTTGAATGTCGCCCCTGATTATTCTATAATGTGTAGTCCGTGATTAAATTTTTCAAATGGTATCCTTTCCATTCTCCTATAAATAAGATGCTTATTTAGAATTGAAAATCACACCAGAATCAGAGAATTCTTCTTCTATAATATTGAGCGTATTTCTTTTTGAGTTTTAGAAAGCTTTGGCGTGAGAAAGCAAAGAAAAGTTTTCTTCAAGAATATCCCCGTATACCGGTTGGAATACTCTTCTTTTCAAGGTAAGGGATGTTATTGTTCAATATTCGCTTGAAATAATATTTTCTTCCATACTCTGTAGTATGTAAGTAATATTATTTTGTTTTAGATTTCGAATTCTATACTCATTTGGTTAAAGTTTTGGCTTCTATACTCCATGAAATTAGTAGAATATCCTTAAATTTTGTGTTTCATCCAGTATCTTTTCATAAAAATATTATTCTGAGCATTCTTGTTAAATTTTAATCTTTTCATGTCGGAATACTATTCACGGGTTACTATTCACAAAGTACTATTCACAAGGTACTATTCACTCGAGTACTGTTCACCCGGGGTACTATTCATGATAAAAATTGATTCTTTTTCGGTCCAAATCATTTTTGGTACAATATTATTCTTGAATTTTATTCCACAAAGCAGTATCATGTTGACAATTTGGACATTATTAAATTCTGGATAAATTAAATTATAAATCTTTAAAAATTTATCCTTTGCTTTCTTTTAATTAAATTCTTATACCATTGTCATCATCCTCATGCTTATATTATGTTGAAAGTCATCCGTGGCCTGTAGTGCATAGATGGACTTGATATTCGGTATAATCATGACCGTAATATTACAAATGATGTGGTAAAAGTCCTCATTGGCCCGTAGTGCATTGATGGATAGTTGTTGGCATGATCATGACCATTGATGAATACACGAATATCCTTGACCCGTAGTGCATGGATAATTTGTGGTCGTGATACTAAAGAATATCCTTGGCCATAGTGAAGGGGTGATTCGATGATGTGGATTATTTATTAAGCTGAGTCTCAACGATAAAATTGATGATAAATTCTTTTAAATCATAGAAGATAGTAGATTTCATGCTCTATTTGACTCTTCTAATGGATTGTTTGTTCCGCTGCAGTTAAGCTTGATGTCTATTGTATTTTATCAATTTAACACTGTTGAAGGCTAACGATAATTTATTCTGCATTATCTTAGTCATAATATTTCTTACTGGGCTAGTTGAGCTCACCCTTTGCTTTCATTGTTCTCTTCAGGAAATGAGAATATAGTTGGGACTAGTCGGGGAACAGAGTGACGGTCCAGATGTTGCATTAGTAGTCCTCACTATTCTGTGAAATAGTGTGATAATAAATGTATTGAGGACTTATTTTGAGTTTGAATACTGTCTAGAAGACAATATTTGTATTAAAACTCACAGCTCATGTTGTATATTAAGTTTGTATATGTATTCTGTACCATGTATTTGGCGACTCAGAATGGGTGATGTATACCTATTTTGGGGGCGTCACAAATAGTACCTTGTGAATAGTATTTTAGGAATAGTACCCCGTGAATAGTACTTTGTGAATAGTACTCATGAATAGTACTTCATGAATAGTACTTTATGAATAATACTTTATGAATAGTATCCGTGGATAGTACTTTGTGAATAGTACCGTATAAATGAATAGTACTCATGGACAGTACTCCGACATGAAAAACATAAAATTTAAGAAGAATGTGCAAAAAATATCCTTGTAAAATGATACTAGATGAAGCGCAAATTTCAAGGATATTCTACTAAATTTATTGAGTATAGAAGCAATGCTTTAACAAAATGAGGGTATAATTAGGAATACGAGATAAAATAATATTACTCACATACTACAGAGTATGGAAGAAAATATTATTCCTTATGAATACTGAACAAAAATAATATCCCTTACCTTAAAAGAAGACTGGCTACTGGAATAGTGAGGTAGCAGACTTCTCTTCTTCTTTCTCTCTATAGCTTCTCTCTCTATAATCGCTCTTGTGAGTCTTAGTGAATTGGTGAGAATGAAAGAAGAATGAGCTTCTATTTATAAAAAAATATAGTTTTAATAATTTCACGTTTTGGGGCTCGAAATATTATAGTATAATATCTTCATCTTTTCTTTCATTTTTAATTTAGTCATGCAAGTATTATCAAACTTGCACCACCTCCCCTAATAGTACATCATGTGAATCAATAGTTCTATACATGTGAAAAAAATAGTTACAGTATAGTACCTTCATCTATACCTTCATTTTTAATTTAGTCATGCAAGTATTATCAATCTTGCACCACCTCCCCTAATAGTACATGTATGTGAATCAAGAGTACACACATGTGAACAAATAGTTATAAGCATGCGAATTAATAGCAATTAATTGCTCATTTATCCGAATAATTACACGATTGATCAATATATCCTTTAGACATCAATTATTATCGAAATAGATGTCGATTTCCACTAACACTAATAATCCCAACACAATGGAACTATCAATTTCATATTTAATCAACACAAACTTATTCATTATTAATATTATAACTCACAATATTGAACAACCAGATCATTCCCAGGAAAGAGGGAGCTTTTCGATAAGGATTTCTCCCTATTGGCGCGCAATTAGGTGACCAAACCTCTCCTCGACAGAACTTTCTAGACATCGTCAATATTGAAAATAATAATATGAATAACTTTGTCGTCTCAATTATTAATTTAATGATATAAAATATTGATACTGTGACAATAATTGAATCAATAATATGAGAGATATTATGCAGCAATTACTGTAGCAATAATTGAGTATAACTGAGTGACTTCTCACGTAAGCATCAATAATCAATATAGTGTGCTACTATGCAACCACGCGTATTACTGTACTTTTATCACCGAGTAGTTCAATAGTTTAATGGTAAAACTTTCGTCGTTATTTTTATAAAAAGATAATCCTGTCGTTTTCTAACTATGAAAATACTTCCGTTATGGGGACCACCAATGATTGTGTCGTCATATGAATATTCTCTGTTAAAATGAATATTCCCTGACCAATCGAATATTTTATAATAACTTGCTTACTTTGCAAAATTTGTAAATATTACCCACAACTATAACATTATATCATACCCACACCATAATATTCAAAAATATATTTTGAGAAAAATTATTCTTTATTCATAAAAGTTGGGGTCTTACAACCTCCCCTTCTTATGAAATTTTACCCTCGAAATTAGTGTACGTAACTGGTATGTCAAAGAGGTGAGGATACCCTGACTTCATTTCAGATTCTAACTCCCATGTCATTTCATCCACATCGTGGTTTCTCCACAAAACTTTGACTTGAGGTATAACCTTGGAGCGTAGAATATGATCCTTCTTATCCAAGATTTTAACAGTTACTTCTTCGTACGTTAAATCTTCCGCTATCTCATCCTGTTCTAATTCAATAATGTGCTTCGGGTCTTTCACATATTTATGCAACATAGTTATGTTTAAAACGTTATGAACACGAGACATACTTTGGCGGAAAGTAGTCTATAGGCCATTCTCTACTTTCGATCGAGGATTACAAATGGGCCAATGAATCGAGGATTGAGCTTTCCTCTCTTTCCAAATCTCGTAACTCCTTTCCATGGAGCAACACGTAACAACACATGATCTTCAATATTGAATTCAACGTCCTTTTGATGAAGATCAACATAACTCTTTTGTCGATCTTGTGAGGTTTTTATACGTTATCGGATCATTAGAATCTTTTCCGTAGTCATACATACCAACTCCGGTCCCAACAACGTTGCTTTACCCACCTTATCTTAGCATACTGGAGAACGACACTTTCTTCCATACAACATCTCAAATGGAGCCATGCCAATACTTGCTTGATAACTGTTGTTATAGGAAAACTCCACCAATGGTATGAACTTGTCCCAACTTCCTTTGAAGTCAAGCATACAGAGTCTTAATAAATCTTCAAGAATTTGAATAGTCCTCTCTGACTTCCCGTCTGTTTGAGGATGATATGCTGAACTAAATCATAAATCTGTGCCCATATCTTTTTGCAAACTAACCCAAAATCTTGAAGTGAATCTTGGTCTTGATCAGAAATAATGGATGCTGGCATACCATGCAATCGTACAATCTCGTTTATGTACATACGAGCAAGACGTTCAAGTGTATAAGTTTCTCGTATCGGTAAGATATGAGCTGACTTGGTCAATCTATCAACAATGACCCAAATCGCATCTATGCCTTGAGAAACCATGGGAAGACCAGTAACAAAATCCATGGTAATGTGCTCCCACTTCTATTCTGTAATTTTAAGTGGTTGCAATGGACCTTTTGGCACTTGATGCTCTGCCTTGACTTGTTGACAAGTTAGACACCTTGAGATAAAACCCGTTATCTCTCTCTTTATATTGCTCCACCAAAATGTATGTCGAAGATAATGATACATTTTGGTACTCCCAGGATGGATTATAAACGGTGTGTTGTGCGCCTCCATCATGATTTTATACTTCAAGTCAGAATCGTTAGGAACACAAAGTCTGGAGTTGACTCGAAGTATTCCTTCTTCATCTATTCTTGCTTTCGAAATAGCACCTTCTTGCACTTTCTTCCTCATACGCATTAGCTCTAGGTCTATAGCTTGAGCATCTTTAACTTTATCGATTAAAGTCGGTTCTACTCGTATATTCTCCATCATCACATGGGTCCCAAAAGTCTTTAACTCTATCTCCAACCTTTGTAAGTCATACAAAATGGGCCTTTGCGTTGATAATATCGCACTCGTACCCGTATATGATCTTCTACTCAATGCGTCAGCTACTATGTTCGTTTTTCTAGGATGGTATTGAATGGTATGATCATAATCTTTCAATAGCTCAAGCCATCATCGTTGCCGTATGTTGAGTTCCTTTTGAGTGAAGAAATATTTGAGGCTTTTATGATCCGTATAGATCTCCACCTTCTCTCCATACAGGAAATGCCTCCAAATCTTTAGCGCAAAAACGACAGCTGCTAACTCTAGATCATGAGTAGGATAATTCCTCTCATATTCTTTGAGTTGTCCTGGCATAGGCTATGACTTTCCAATGTTGCATGAGAACACATCCTAAACCTTTGCCTGAAACATCGTTGTATATGACAAATCCCTCCGAACCAGATGGTATTGTCAGAACAGGTGCTAAAATGAGTCTCCTCTTGAGTTCTTGAAAACTCTTCTCACATTCCTCGCTCCAACTGAATTTTGTATCTTTAATAGTTAGCTGAGTTAATGGAGCAGCGATTTGATAAAATCCTTCCATGAATCTCCGATAATAACCAGCTAAGCCCAGAAAGCTACGTACTTTGGTCACTGACTTAGGTTGCTCCCAGCTTTGAATTGCTTCAATCTTTTCCGGGTTAACAGATATTCTGTGATTTGATATCACGTGCCCAAGGAATGCTACTTCCTCAAGCCAGAACTCGCATTTCTTCAACTTGGCATATAGCTTGTTTTCACGAAACTCTTGGAGTATCAGCCTCAAGTGTTGCTCATGATCTTCGCGGCTTTTGGAGTAAATGAGGATGTCATCAATAAAGACGACCACAAAGTGATCCAAATATTCCTTGAATATTCGGTTCATCATATCCATGAAGGCAGTAGGAGCATTAGTAAATTCAAAAGACATGACTAGGAAATCGTAATGCCCGTACCCAATTTTGAAAGCAGTCTTTGGAATGTCATCAGTTTTAATCTTTAATTGATGATATCCGGAACGAAGATTGATCTTTGAAAAAAATTTGGCGCCTTGTAACTGGTCAAACAGATCATCAATACGAGGTAAAGGGTACCTAATTTTGCTGGTGACATGATTCAACTCCCAATAATCAATACAAAGTCGCATACTTCCATCTTTCTTCTTCACTAATAGAACAGGAGTACCCCAAGGAGACGTACTAGGACGAATGAAACTGATGTCTAACAATTCCTGTAGTTGGGTTTTTAACTTCTGAATTCACTAGGAGCCATTCGATATGGGGCTTTGGAAATGGGTTTTGTACCGGGTTCAAGGTCGATACAAAATTCAATTTCACGCTCTGGGGGTAGGCCATGAAGTTCTTCAGGGAATACGTCAGGAAATTTATTAACAATAGAAATGTCATTCAAATCTGACGTATTTTTATTTAAATCCATGACATGGGCTAAGAAAGCTTGACATCCGTTTTTCAATAAACGATAGCTTTATGGCTTGATATGACAGTGATTGACTTTAGTAGTTTGGTTGCTTGAATTCGCATAATAGGTTGGTTAGGAATATGAAAGCTAACAACCTTACGAAAAATAATCGATTTTAGCATGATGGGTAGTTAACCAATCAATCCCTAAAATCACATCAAATGCAAGTATTTTTATGAGATAAGATCGACAGGTAACGTGTGATTATCGATTTGAATCAAACAAGACTTATAAACAGTAGATGTAATGAAGGTTTCTCCCAACGGTGTTTCAACAGATAAATCAAAGTCTAATTTCTTCGCTGTTAAATTTAAACGTTGAGCGCAAGTAGGAGAAATAAAAGAATGGGTAGAACCGGTATCAAATAGGGTATAGACTTTGCTAGAGTTTATAATTAGCTTACCCGTGATCACCTCGTCTGGATTTCTCGCTTTTTGGGAGGTTACAATAAACGCTCTCCCTTGAACTACCGGTTTTATCTTGTCTGGGACGACCTTTGATGCCTCCATCCCAGATGGACTTGACTTTGGTACACAAAAAAATTGGGCTAGGTAACCTTCTTTTCCACAATTGTAACACGCTTTGGACTGCATCGCGCAGTTTGGACTAATGTGTCCCTCCCCGCCGCATTTGAATCATACGATCGGTGGTCGTTCTCCTTCTTTATCAACGGGTGCTGGTGCTGACATCTTTCCATCATTGTTGAATCTCTTCTTTTTGAAATTTTCACTCCTATTGTCTTGGCCATGATTACCACCGAAGTGGTTACCATTTCTGGCATGTTGATTACCTCCACGTTTGTTGTCAGTGCTTCGATGACTACTACCATTGGTATTATCAACTTGTCGGCTGCTGTCTCTTATTTGGGTTGACTCTTTATCGTGCTCTAATAACTGAGCCCTATTTATAACATCTGAATACAAACACAGTTTGTGAGAGATAAGGTATTGACGTATCTCGTGTTTCAAACCTCTTAGAAACATCCGCGTCATTCTCTCCTCATTATCAACTAAGTGTGACGTAAACCGGGACAACTCGACAAACTTAGCTTCGTACTGCGACACGGTCATATTATTTTGCTCTAGTTTGATGAACTCTACCTCCTTCATGGGACGAATACTTTTGGGAAAGTACTTGTCGTTGAACAGTTCTTGGAACTTCTCCCAAGACATCTTTAGTACGGCAGGCTGAGTATGTTTTACAGATTCCCACCAGTAATCTGCCTCTCCTCGCAACATGAAGGTGGCAAAGGGAACCTTTTGTTCCTCAGATCATCCCATGAGATCAAATATCTTGGTTATCTTCTTTATCCACATCTCCGCCTTAAGTGGTTTTAGCTTTCCCAAAAACTTCGGTGGTCCCAGCTCCTTGAACTGCTTAGCAGTGACTGTCCAAGAGTTGCCAGTGTTTCCACCTGTATTTTTGAACAGGAGTCGTTCTCGCCTGATGTTGCATGAATTGCATAAAGCATCAGAACATCCCATCATTCATCATTCGGTCAGTGTTGTTGTTTTCTTGAGGATTATTGCCTTCCTGAAGCACATTATCTTGGGTATTGATCGTTGGTGACTCAACGGTCTCATGTGCTTCATTGTTGATCTCAACATTTTCAGATGCCATTTTCAAACACTGCCACAAAATAAGGGTTAATTGACATGTCACATATTATCCCTATACTCTGACCGACCAATTAAATACCAAATAAACTTAGGTAGGTCATACTAGCGAAGGAATTCCCCGTCTCTCCCCTCCTAGTTCTTGTCTCTCATCTCAGCCAGGGATCACATCCCTAAGCTTTGATACCAATTGTGACGCCCCCAAAATAGGTATACATCACCCATCTTGGGTCGCCAAATACATTGTACCGAATACAATTACAAACTTAATTATACAACATGAGCTGAGAGTTTTTACATGAATATTATCTTCTAGACAATATCCAAACTCAAATGGAGTCCTCATTACATTTATTGTCACACTATTTCATAGAATACGCCAAAAAATTTATTAACAATAGAAATATCATTCAAAACTATGACTCTCATCCAAAACTTGGATAGTACGTCACATTGATACCTATCAACTTGCCATCGTCATTCACGACGTCGCCTACAGAAAGTCTGACTTCGGTGCATTCCACACAAGGAAGTCAACAACGAAAGGATCATGGCTCTTTACTTATGGCTTGATATGACAATGATTGACTTTTGTGGTTTGGTTGCTTGAATTCGTATAATAGGTTGGTTAGGAATATAAAAGCTAACAACCTTACGAAAAGCATGATGAGTAGTTAACCAATCGATTCCTAAAATCACATCAAAGGCAAGTATTTTCAAAGAGATAAGATTGACAAATTTTAATAGAAAATTTTAATTATTCCACAAATTTCATCGGTTGTATTATCGTTTAATGATGTAAAATTAGAGTTTGAATGTATTATTAACGACCGAAGTCGAGAATTAAATTGTATGATTTTTGGGGAATTGCATTACGGATTGGTATCAAAGCTGATAGGTTAGAAACCTTAGGTAAGAGTACCTTAGGCTATAACCTTAGAGAAGAGAGGTTAAGATAATGAACGAATAAGCTCAAATAGAATTTGAACAATAAGAAGTAATTTAAGAAATATATAAAAAAGGGATTAAAACATGCGTGAGAGGATTCAAAGAAGAATCTCGCAGAGTTATAAGGAATATGAAAGTGGGGTTACCCAACTCCAATAATAAGGATGTAAGGTGATAATAAATAGATTATGTCTATAAGAAGAGAATGATAAAGAAGTTAAGAATAAAAGTTATATTTAAGTATGGTACAATTGTACTCTTTAGTAGTTGATGTATGGTATACAGGCTAAACGATTCCTTCATAGAGCGGAGGTATATACGAACTAGCAACTCGAAACCTAGTTTGTTGGTTGTTTGTGGGAAACCACTCAGCGTACCATAGTGAAACTATTAGAGACTCAATGTGTACCAAGTATAGAAAATGGATACGTATGATGAAAATGTAGAACTCAAATGAATTATTGAGCAATGTAAATGAAGTTAGAAATTCTTAAAGGAAGAATTGTTATATAAATAAGAAAATTCAAAGAAGAATCTTGAAGAGATATAAAGTTAAGAAATGGGAGTTACCTAACTCCAATAGCCAAGATAATGAATAATGTTGTAAATGATGAAAAAGGAAAGAAAGAGGATCGTAAAACAAAATGATCACGAGTTAAGAAAAGAATTTTAAGAGAGATGATTATAGAATAAGATCACGACGTGATCTGTTTAAGTTATAAAGGAAGATGATCTGTAATGTTTGAATAATTATAGCTTGATGCTATGAAGATAATGTACTATGATATATTACAAGATAAACTCATGAGGAGTTATAGATAATGTGATATGAGGAATACGTATCGAGCAAAGAGCAAGTTAAGAGTAAGATAGAGTTAGGTGGAATTTCAATTGAGGACTCATGTGATGGCTGAGTTGCACAAACCTTTGTATGGGCGAGGGTTTTGTGCTTGCACTCAGTTTATTACATTGATAATCATTGGAATGTTGGTGTCGTATTATCGATGTATGTGTGGTGAAAAGGTGATTCTTTTTCTCATGTGTATATTTGATATTTAGAAACTATTAAGATTAGTCAGATATTATTAGGATTAGGTGTGGTTCTTAAAACTAATGCATATGGTAAGTTCGTGACTCGTAATAATATGGTATGTTTTGAACCCTTCAGCGAATGGACGCCTATGGTCTGACTAGGATAAGTTCTTAAACTCATATTATTGTGGCAAGTTCCTGGATTTCTAAAGTGCAGTAAGTTTGATGAACTATTTTTGGTAGAAAATGGTTATAGTATAGAGAGCATTGATGAAGTTGAAGATTGATAGAATGGTTAAGTAATGAAGTAATGAAGTAAAGATTGAAGTTGATTGTGAGACCCCAAAGTTTATGAATAAAGATTTAAATTTCTCAAAATATTTTTTTTGAATATTATGTTGTGGATTTGATATAATGTTATAGTTGTGGGTAATATTTATAAATTTTGCAAAGTACGCAAGTTGTTATATAATATTCGATTGGTCGGGGAATATTCGTTTTATCAGGGAATATTCGTATGATGGCACAATCATTGGTGGACCCCACAACAGAATTATTGTCGGATTGAGAAAATGACAAAAATATTTTATGAAAATAATGACGAAAGTTTTACCGTTAACTGTTGAAACACCCGGTGTTAAAAGTACAGGAATACGTGTGGTTGCATAGTAGCACACGATATTGATTATTGATGCTTACGTGAGAAGTCACTTAGTTTTGTTCAATTATTGCTTCAGTAATTGTTGCATAGTATTTCACGTTATTTGATTCAATTATTGTCGATATTTTATATATTATTAAATCAATAATTGAGATGACAGAGTTATTAATATTATTATTGACAATATTAACGATGTCAGAAGTTACGCCAGGAGAGGTTTGGTCACCTAATTGCGGCATGATAGGGAGAAATCCTTATTGGAAAGCCCTCACTTTCACGAGAACGATCCGGTCGATCGATTAATAGTGTGAATTATAATAATGATGATGAAGTTTTGTTTTATTAGTATTATTAATGTAATAAAGCAGAGAAAATCTTTTATATAAAACAAAATACTTTTATAAAGTTATTCGTTTTATTAGACTATAAATAGAATATATTATATTTTATTATGCATAGTGTTTACATAGTGCTTGCATAGTGTTTTCATAGTAAAATCTTTTTTATATAAAGCGAGAATACTTTTATAAAGTTATTCATTTTATTAGATTATAAATAGAATATATTATATTTTATTTAAAAGATTTTGTTTTATTAGAATATTTTATAGTAAGCCAATCTGGACCTTCCGTTTAAAAGTAAATAAATCTAGACCGTTCATGAATTAGTTACTATTCAGTCCATTCTTCTATAAATGAAGCTCATTCCTTCATTATTTCTTACAAATTCTTTGAAAATCTAGAGAGAAACTATAGTAGAGAAAGAAAAAAGTATTACGCTACTTCACTACTCCTATATCCATTTCATCTAAGGTAAAGGATATTATTCGTTGTACTCGTAAGGTGTATTATTTCTTTCGTATTCATGAAGAGAGCTATTGTTATTCCATTCCTTATTATTCTGTTGGAATAACCTGTATACGTGGACTACCATATACATGGTGAAATTCTTCTGTTATTCCATTCTTTATTATTATGTTGGAATAACTTTGTCTATCTGAAACCGCATACATGGTGAAATTCTTACATTATTCCATTCTTTATTATTATGTTGAAATAACTTTCGTCTATGCCAAGTACCACATACATGGTGAAATTCTTACATTATTCCATTCTTTATTATTTTATTGGAACATCTTGTTGGGCATGTAATTTCACGATCCGGTTAGATTATTTATTATTACTGTTGAATATCATGTATAACGTGCGTTTACGCTTGACTGGTTTCGTTATTTATTATTCTATTGGAACATCCAATCGATGCTTAATTTTACGACACGGTTTAGTTATTTATTATTCTTTGGAAATATCACATGCGTGCGTTTACGTATGATTGGTTCCGTTATTCATTATTACATTGGAATAACTTTTATGCGTGCGATCTTCATCGCATGCTCGGTGATTTCTTTTGTTATTCCATTCTTTATTATACTTGGTTGGTTAAAGTTTTGACTTACTATACTCCATGAAATTAGTGAAATATCCTTGATATTTGCGCTTTCATCGATATCTTTTCATGAAAATATTCTTACGAGCATTCTTGAATTTTACTCTACAAAAAAGTATCATGTTGACAATTTGGGCGTTATTAGTTCTGGATAAATTAATTCTTGAACTTGTTTTTATTGTATTCTTATATCATTGTCATCATCCTCATGTTTATATTATGTTGAAAGTCAATCGTGGCTGTAGTTCATAGATGGACTTGGTATGATTATGACCGAGGATTATTTGGTATAATCATGCTAGTAGTAATGTTACAAATGATGTGGAAAAAGTCCTCATTGGTCCGTAGTGCATTGATGGACAGTTTTTGGTATGATTATGGCTAGGGATTCTCTTCGGCCAAGGGTGCAAAGATGAATTATTTTATGGCATGATCGTGACCATTGATGAATACATGAATATCCTTGGCCCGTAGTGCATGGATAATTTGTGGTCGTGATACTAATGAATATCCTTGGCCGTAGTGCAGGGATGATGTGAATTATTTATTAAGCTGAGTCTCAGCAATAAAAGTGATGAATTTTTTTTTAAATCATAAAAGATAGTAGATTTTATTCTCTACTTGACTCTTTTAATGGATCGCTTGTTCCGCTGCAGTTAAACTTGATGCCTATTGTATTTTATCAGTTTAACATTGTTGAAGACTAATGATAATTTATTACGCATTATCTTAGTCATAATATTTCTTCTTGGGCTAGTTGAGCTCACCTTTCCTTCACTTTTCTCTTTGAAATGAGAATATATATTTGAGATGAGTCGGGGGAGCGGATTGGCAGTCGGATGATAACATTAGTAGTCCTCACTATACATTAAATAGTGTGATAATAAATATAATGAGGACCGAATTTGAGTTTGTATCGCATCTATGAGGACTCCATTGAGAGTGGATATTGTCTAGAAGGAAATATTCTTGTTTAAACTCTCAGTTTATGTTTTGTCGTATTTTACATGACAGTTGTATAATTAAGTTGTATTTGATTTATGTACCATGTATTTGGCGACTCAAGATGGGTGATGTATACCTATTTTTGAGGGCGTCACATTAATGGATACCTGGATATTCTAAATCTACTAGCTATGCTAGACTTTCAAAATTTATTGACTTCGTGCTGATGTTGCACTTCTATTTTCTTGAAAAACATTGGATCAAATGATGAGACCAATGAGTTTTAAAAACAATACCATTATTCATATGTCTATGCTAATTGCTTCGGCTAGACAAAAATGATTTGAAATATATCAAAATGTATTTTTTTTTATCATCAATGCATCATGTAACCTGTGACACCCCCAAAATAGGTATACATCACCCATTCTGAGTTGTCAATACATAGTGCGAAACAACTACAACTTTATTATTACAGCAAGTAAAGCGTGAGTTTAAATCTGAGATATTGTCATCTAAACAATATCCAAATACAAATAAATCCTCATCATAATTATTGATACATTATTTTACAACAATGGTGAGGACTACTAAACAACTCTCCCTAGAACCTTCATTCCATTACCAGGCTTCGTACTTGCATTATATTCCGCCTCACGAGAAGAAAAATGGAACAAAAAGGAAAAAGGTGAGCTCGACTAGCCCGATAAAGAATATTATGACTAAGATAATATACAACAAATTATCGTTAGTCCTCAGCGAGGGAAAAATATAATAGAATACAATGAGATGACAAGTTTTAAATCAATATTCGTACGTGGAAATAATAATTCATTAAAAGAGTTAAGTAGAGAATGCAAACTACTATCTTACATGTATGAATTTTAAAGTTCATCGTCTATTTTATCCTGTAACATCAATCGATATATATACGGATCAAATATTCATCCTTGCCTTTACTGAGGCCGAGGACATTCACCGATTAGTCATGTTCATCTAAACACTGTTCATCTTTTTACTCTGGGCCAAAGATATTCATCGAGAAATCATTCATCTTTGCCTTCTGGGCCAAAGATATTCATCGAAAATCATTCATCTTTGCCTACTGAGGCCAAAGATATTCATCATAAATCATTCATCTTTTTGCCTTCTGGGCAAAAAGATATTCAATAATATCATCATTTAAGGTGAGGATGATGAAAAATATTTTTAAAAAGCGAATCCGGTGAAACAAAATGACAAGGATTAAGGATTAAGTACTTTTTTTTATCACGTCAAAAATACCTCAAAAATAATCATAGTGGTGTAAAATTCAAGAATGATCAAAACATAGATCTGATCAAAGCTAGTATCCGAATAGATATTTTGAGCGAAAAGAAAAATTTTCATTTTTAGATGAATAGTCTTAGTATTGAATAATAATCTTAGTATCGTGAATAGTCTTAGTATCGTGAATAGTAACTCAAACACCAAAAGATAGAAATTTCACAAAAAAACATCTTCACGCCGTGAATAGTACTCGTGAATAGTAACTTTCGTGAATAGTAACTCATGAATAGTAACTTCGTGAATAGTAACTTAGAGCATGAAAAAGTTCGAATTTGATAAAAAGTTCCAACCAATATTTGACATAATGATATTGAAGAAATAATATCATTTGAGAAGAAAATAACATCCACTTACCTCGAAAGGCGAGTACTTCTAGTTGAAACAGGATATAGGCTATGACTTGAACTTGCCTTTAGTATAGCGATACTCAAAGTATACTCAAAATACTCACAAGAATCACGGCTCGATAATATAGAGAAAACTTGATTTCTGGTGTGATTTTCAATTTAACTAACAAGCCTATTTATAGGAAATTGCTTAGAACACCAAGCGAGAAAATTTAATATAATATTATTATTTATAATAATAATTCCTCATACCTATGAATCTGAATTTCAATGACTTGTCGTATGTTAAATAGAACCAAATGAAAAAACGTTTTTGTAAATAAAAATATTTTAAACTTCAAAAAATCAATTATTTGAACTTGAACTTGATAATTCACAATAAATAGCCCTTTTGCGGAAAATTCAAATCTTGCGAGTTTTTATAGGAAGTTCAATTCTCTACAACTTCTGAGAGAAAAGTTTTCCAAATTCAATCAGAAATTGGCCAAGAAATCCACAAATGGGCGATTTTACGGTTTATAATCAAATTTCGGTTAATAAATGGGGTCCAAAGCATGTTTAACATGTTTTAAATATTTTGGTAACAAAATACTCCTCCTCCACATATACTCATATATCCCACATTCATCGTAAAAAATATCATCGTTAATATATTATTAAAATAATATATTTAAATGAATTATTTTATAAAATATTAATTTTCAACAATTGTCCTTTATAAAAATTTCTCCATATATCACATAAAATCAATATTTTCCTTATCATATGAATCAATAATTAATTATTCACAAATAATATCTACAGAATCCTGATATTGTGACGAGGCGGGTTCGAGGAAGAGGGGATTTCGATAAAATTTCTCACTTCTTGGTAGCATGATTAGGTGACCAAACCTCTCCTTGGCAGAACTTTCTAGACATTGCCAATAATGTTATCTAATAATATTATTAGGATAATATGAATTATTGGTTCGATAATGAAAAAATCTTGTGTAATGACAATTATTGAAACAACGGTAATATAAAATATCAATATGACAATTATTGAATCAATAAAATAAAATCTTTGAGCGGTAATTCTTTGTAACCATTATTGAGTAGTGCCTTACGTAGAATCAATAATTGGTGCAATCTGTGTAATCTTCTTGTGCGATAGCAGCGTATTCTTGTGTTTTAACATAGGGTATTCAACGGTATACTTGATGTAACATAGCTACGTAGTTATTTATAAACAACTTATTCTTGTCGTTTTCTTCCTCGATACGGCTTTAGTTATGGGGCCCACACATGCATTTTGCTTGGCAAGTAAATGCGAATATTCTCAAGCGATGCGAATATTCCGCGTAAAACGAATATTCTCAAACAATAATGAATATTTTATAACCACTTGCTTATTTAAAATATTGCGCATTTTACCCATAACTACCACATTAATCAAATCCACCCTTACTATTTCAAAATAATAAATAAAGGAAATTCCTTTTTATTTAAAAAAATTTAGGGTCTTACATAACTTTAGTGCGAGAGATGATAAAAATGATGGAGTTATCGATGCTGATATTACTTAGTGTTGGATGTGATCAGGATCATCATTGCTGTAAAGAACCCAAATTATTAATAAATAAAATTTATTTTCCTCTATTTATTATTTTGAAACAATTATACAGATAATATTGGATAATATTATTGTGATATATGCAGGATTACACATTATCAGGAGAGGTTTGGTCACCCCAATTGCTGTACTGCATTAAGGAGAGATCTGTTGAAGCCCTCTTTCCTAGATAGGCAGCACAGTTCTTGGAAGTCACGTGATCTATTATTATTTGTGAATAATTAATTGTGTGATTTATATGATAAGAAAATGTTAATTTGTGTAGATAGTGAATGGAGAAAATTTTAATATATTTAATTATTGCAAAATATCTTTATCTTTGATAAAATAATTCATTTAAATATATATTATTTTATGCTCTCAATATGATATTTATAATGAATAAGGATATATAAATATATGAGAAGGAAAGTAACCTGACATTAAATATTTAACCACGTATTTTGTGTGTTAAGGTGGACCTGATTATTAATACGAGGGTGATTATAGCACCTTAAAAATCGCTGGATCTATGAATTCAGTCAATTGTTGAAGTAGAAAAACTTTAAGTTATGAATAATAAATTTTCTGTAAAGATTAGTTTTATTATTTTAATAGGAAAAGCGTTTTTTTACATTACAAGACTCATTTAACATGTGTGGAATGATGAGTTGATTTATGGATGCGTAGGAAGATGTGGAAATAAATAATGAATTTGACTAAATTTTTGCTGATAATTACAACGTTATAAATAGAATGTGGTGAAATCAGTGCAGTTAATCATAGTTTTTATGAAAAATTTCTTAATTTTAATTATGAAGTATTTAGGCGGAAATTAACAAAATACAATCCTTAATATTTGTTCTTTTGTTTGATTCGTTTCTTTCAAATATTTTACGTACGTCCTCAGGTCACAAGTAGTAGTGTGCGAATATCTCTTTGGCACATGGTGCAGATGAATGATTTCTTGATGAAATATGTAGTAGTGCGAAGATGAGCGGTGTTGGCCGTATGTGCATAATAGGTAGTTAATATCTTTAGCCGTGATGCGAAAGTGAGCGGTGTTTAAATGAGCGACTTGTGGCTGAATATCTTTGGCTTGTAATACGAATGAATGACGTTCGAATATATATTGAAATTGATGTTACGAGGGATAAAAATATCGATGATGAACTTTGAAATTCATATATAGAAGATAGTAGTTTACGTTTCTCTACTTAACTCTTCTAATGAATTGTTGTTTTCCATTTGCGAGTTGTTGAGATAAAAGCGGATTTATGCATTGTAACATTATTAGATTTTTCCTGTTGAAGACTAAAAGATAATTGTTGTATATTATCTTAGTCATAATATTCTTTCTTTGAGCTAGATTAAGTACCCTTACTAACATACATTTTGTTCCATTTTTAACCTCGGAGGCGAGAATATGGAAGTCTTGGAAGGTAGGGGTATGGAATGAAGGTTAGAGAGTTGTTTAGTAGTCTACTTGTTTTGTAAAATAATGTATCAATAATTATGATGGAGTTGTTGGCGTGTGGATATTGTCTAGATGGAAATATACTGTATTTAAACTCCGGTTATGTATTTGTAATAATAAAAGTTATAGTTATTTACGTACCCGTGTATTTGGCGACTTCGAATGGGTTGGATGGAATGGACCTATTTTACTGAAATCACGGTTAGTATCGGAGATTAGGATATGATCTGGCGGAGATGGGGAATAAGACTAGGAGGGAGGGCGAGTAAATCAGCATTTAGTGTAATCCTACTAAACATTTGTTGGATGGTTGGTAACTAGGAACAATATGTGATATAACAGTTGACCTTGAGTAACCGCTGGTTCCTTAATTAGCCGATGTTATTTCTATATAGAGATATTTGCTTTTGATGTGATATTAAGGTTAACTACTCATCATGCCGAAATTGATTACTTTCGTAAGGTTGTTAGTTTTATATTCCTAAGCAAACTCGTTATTCAATTCAAGCAATCAAACCATTGTTGTCAAACATTTTCATATCAAGCCATGAAGTCATTCGCTTATTACGGATGTCAAGTTTTCTTAGTCCATGTTATGGATTTAAATAAAGACACGCCGATTTGAATAATATTCTGTTGTTATTGATTTTCCCCGATTTATTTCTTGAAGAATTTCTCGCTTACTCCCAAAGCCCGATATTAAATTTTGTATCGACTTTGAACCCCAGACAAAACTCATTTCTAAAATCTCATATCGAATGGCTCCTATTGAACTTCGTGGAGTTAAAATTCAACTATAGAATTTGGTACCGAGCCTTTATCCGTGACTTCCTTTGTGGAATGCACCAAGCTGACTTCTCCGCAAAGGACACCATATTCGTGCGATAGTAAACTGATAGGTGTCATTGTAACGTGCTATCCAAGGTTGGGATATAAGTCACAGTTGAGAACAACCTAAGTCGGTAATCGAAATACGTAGCTTTCTAGGCTTAGTTGGTTATTATCGGAGATTCGTTGAAGGATATTCTCGAATCGCTATTCCATTAACGCAGCTGACTCGTAGAGATACAAAATTCGAATGGAGCAAGGAATGTGGGAAGAGCTTCGAAGAACTCAAGAGGAGACTCATTTCAGCACATGTTCTGACCATGCCATCCTGGAAAAGCGAACGTGGTAGCTGACGTGTTGAGTAGAAGATCATATACAAGTACGAGTACGATATTGTCAAAGACTCATTTCGTATAATTTACAAATAATAGAGATGGAGATGAAAACTCTAGGTACCCACGTGATGATATATGAGTATAATCGACTTTTAATCGATAAAGTTAAAGTCGCTCAAGCTACACACCGTAGCCGATGAATTTGAAGAAGGAGGTGCAAGAAGTTGTTATTTCAAAAGCGAGAATCGGTGGAGGTGAGGAAAGCTCAAACCTTCGATTTATTAATCCATTTGAAATTCTCGATCGAATAGGAATTGTGGCCTATAGACTCGCTTTTACCGCCAAGTATGACGCGTGTTCATAACATTTTTCACGATCGATGTTACGTAAATATGTGGACTAATTCAACCACGCTCATGAAAGTTAGAACCAGACGAGATAGTCAAGACTTAACGCATAAATGAGGTACCACAAGATCTTGGATATGAAGGAGTATGTCCTATGTACCGAGGTTATACCACAAGTTAAAGTTTTATGGAGAAACCATGCTATTCGAGGAAATGACCGGGAGTTGGAAACGAAATGAAAGCGAGGTATTCTCATCTTTTCAAACACTGTGCACGTGACGTCAATTTAGAGGATTTAAATTTCATAAGGAGGGAGGTTGTAAGACCCCAAATTATTAATAAATAAAATTTATTTTCCTCTATTTATTATTTTGAAATAGTAAGGGTTGATTTGATTAATGTGGATAGTTATGGGTAAAATACGCAAATATTTTAATAAGCAAGTGGTTATAAAATATTCATTATCATTTGGGAATATTCGTTTGGTCGTGGAATATTCAGATGCGTCTGGGAATATTCGCACGATTTATCGCTCGTATTTTGTGGGCCCCATAACTAAAAAGCGATTGGATGAAGAAAATGACAAATATAAGTTGTTTATAAATAACGGCAGTAGTTGTTACCAATTAATACCGTTGGAATATTCGGTGGTTAAAACACACTAATACGGCGTTGTTGAATAAGAAGACACTAGTATTGCACCAATTATTGATTCTTACGTAAGAAGGCACTACTCAATAATTGTTACAAAGAATTATCGCTTAGTATTTTATTTTATTGATTCAATAATTGTTTGATTGATATTTTATATTATTATTGTTTCAATAAATTGTCATTACACAAGATTTTCCATTATCTGAGCAATAATTCATATTATCCTGAATAATATTATTAGATAACATTATAGGCAATGTCTAGAAAGTTCTCATCTAAGGAGAGGTTTGGTCACCTAATCAAGGCATTAGTAAGGAGAAATCCTTATTGGAAAGCCCCTCTTTCTCGGAACTACCGTCACAAAGATCTTGTGATTCTCGTAATATTATTTATGAATAATTAATTATTGATTTATATGATGAGAAAAATATTAATTTTATGTGGATATAGATGGAGAAAATTTTTAATGTGACAATTGTTGAAAATTAATATTTTATCTTTTTGATAAAATAATTCATTTAAATATATTATTTTAATAATATATTAACTTGGTGATATTTTATAATGAATGTGGGATATATGAGTATATGAGGAGGAAGAGTATTTTTGTGGCATTAAATGTTTAACACATATTTTGTGTGTCAGGACACAATTATCGACCAAATTTGATTATACTTTTGTAAAATCGCCTTGGCTTGTGGATTTTGGTTAATTTTGCTTGAAATTTAGAAAACTTCCTTCCGCAGTTGTAGATAATGGAATTTTCTATAAAAAGCGCGAGATTCAATTTTTCCGGCAAAAGGGATATTTATTGTGAATTATTGAAGTTCCGAAGCTCCGAAATAATTAATTTTTGAAGTTTTAATTATTTTTAATAAGAAAAACATTTTTTACATTTTTGGGACTCATTTAACATGTGTTAGGATGGCTGAGTTCAGATTCATGGATGCGTAGGAAGATGTGGAAAATAAAAAATATTAATTTATTAAATTTTCTACTTTGGTGTTCTAAGCATTTTCCTATAAATAGGTGTTTAGGTTAGAAATGAAAATCACACCGTAAATCAAGTTTTCTCTCTATATTATCGAAGCGTATTCTTGTGAGTATTTTGAGTATACTTTGAGTATTCGCATGCATTTGCAAGTTCAAGTCATAGCCTATATCCTGTTTCAACTAAAGTACTTGTCTTTTCGAGGTAAGGATGTTATTTTCTTCTCAAATGATATTATTTCTTCAATATCATTGGGCTAAAATATTGGTTGAAATTTTTTATCAAATTTGGAACTTTTTCATGTCGGGGTTACTATTCATGAGTTACTATTTATGAGTTACTATTCATGGGTTACTATTTACGAGTTACTATTCACGAGTACTATTCACAAAGCGTGAAGATGTTTTTTGTGAAATTTCTATCTTTTGGTATCGGAGTTACTATTCACGTATACGACACTATTCACGATACGACATTATTCACTAATACTGCACTATTCAATTTAAAAATGAAATTTCTTCTTTTGTCCAAAATATCTACTATGGATACTAGCTTTGATTGTATCCATGTTTTGATCATTCTTGAATTTTACCCCACCGTTATTTATGAAGTATTTTTGAACGGGAATTGTTTAAAATATTTAATCCTTAATATTTGTTCTTTTGTTTCAATCGGATTCGCTTTCCTTTAAAATATTTTTCATTATCCTCACCCTAAATGATGATATTATCGAATATCTTTGGCTTTTGTAGTGTAAAAAGATGAATGATTTCTTGATGAATATCTTTGGTCCAGAGTGTAAAGATGAACAAGTGTTGAGATGAACATGACCGATCGATTAATATCTTTGGCTCAGTGTAAAAGATGAATATTTGATTCCGATATATATTGATTGATGTTACAGTGGATAAAATATTGACGATGAACTTTTAAATTCATATATAGAAGATAGTAGTTTGCATTCTCTACTTAACTCTTCTAATGAATTGTTGTTTCACCGCAGCTTGTTGATTTAAAACCGGTTGTCTATTGTATTCTATTAGATTTTTCCCTGTTGAAGACTAACGATAATTTGTTGTATATTATCTTAGTCATAATATTCTTTACCGGCTAGTTGAGCTCACCCTTTTCCTTTTTGTTCCATTTTTTCTTCTCGTGAGGCGAGAATGTAGCGCAGTACTAGTCTCTGGGTATGGAATGAAGGTTCTAGAGAGAGTTGTTTAGTAGTCCTCACCATTTTTGTAAAATAATGTATCAATAATTATGATGGGGATTTATTTGCGTGTGGATATTGTCTAGATGGCAATATCTCGTATTTAAACTTACGTTTATATGTTGTAATAATAAAGTTGTAGTTATTTCTGTACCATGTATTTGGCGACTCAGAATGGGTTGGATGGAATGGACCTATTTTGGGGGCGTCACACCCACTATGGTATGATGTAGTATGATAAAATCACCAAATGACGGAATCCTCAAACCGGATTTAAAAATACAGTGCGGTATCATGACGTCATAAAAAGATATTTGAGATTTCTTTAAGATATGAGAATATATATATATATATATATATATATATATATATATATATATATTTCGATTGATGTAGAATTATTGTAGAAGTCTATGTTATTTGATTGACTAGATGAATATTGAAACATGTTCATGAAATTCAAGCGTTTATCGAAAAGTTATGCCAAACCAAATTGTTTTGGAAAAGTGATTCAAATGTTGAAAAGTCGAGGTGAACAACCCTATAAGGGACATGTTTTCGGGGACAATGGTTCCAAGCGTAACGATATAGTCGTTATAAAACACTACGTCATGACCAACGTAGTGGTACAATACGTTGGCCACCTAGTGTACGCGTGGAGAGGTGTTTTCGGTCTTTGTGATTGATAAACACTCGGTTTTGCTGGTGCAGAAGGATTGAGTTGAAGCACTAGTAAACCGAGAATAGAGTTCACGGTCTTGTGACCCCTCAGCATGATTTGAAATCTTTGAAATTCCTGTTATTCATATCGCTTCCCAATTATTGAGCAATTGTGGAAGATTCTTATTATTCTAAAAGGTGAATGTGGTGAGGATGATATTCCTTAGAAAGAAGTAAGTCGTAGAATGCAACACTGAATGATGAATATATTGAATAAGTGAGAAAATAAATTTTTAAATGAGAAGGAGATGAGTTATCAAAGAATAATGTAAAACTTTTAATAGAAAAGTTTAATAATTGTAGAAAGATCTTTGTGGAAAGAAGTGGTTATAGAACCCAATGAATGAATAGAGTATTAACGTAAAATCTATTTTGATAGATTGAATGAATAAAGATTAATAGATAAAATTTTGAGGACGAAATTCTTAGAAGAATGGGTGAATGTAATATCCCGAGTATTTATGATAACGATCCTTAGCAAAGGAAATGAATGGGTTAAAGAGTATATAATACTCAAAATATAATTGAGTTCAAGTGAAAGTTATGAAATAAAACCTAGAATTTGTTGAAGTAATGAATGTAGTAGTAAATATAAAATCTATATTAAGGTAATGTGTTGAAGATATTCAACGATAAATTTTTGAAAAGGGATTTTGTGGAAACCGAGTAAAGGAGGTTTCTTTGATTCTGAGGACGGAATCCTTATAAGGAGGGAAGGATGTGACAACCCAATTTTTCACAAGTTATTAAAATAAGAATTTAATAATTAAAATTCTTATTACGACATGATTAATGTAACAATCCAAAATTTTAATTATAATTATAAATATTTATTGAATTATATAAATATTTAATGGATGTGTTTATTGTTGAATAAATATTTGTTTAATTTGATTTGATTTGATTTGGTTAATTATTTTTTAATAAATAATTAATGGGTTAAGAAAATTAATTATTATGAGATAATATTCTAATTTAATTTAATAATTAATTTAGAGAGTTTATAATGATTAAATGATTTATTCAATCAATTATTATTAGAATTAATTAAATTAAGTATGAAAACTTAATTAAATAAAGTGTGATAAATAACTATATTATAAAGGAGTTATTAAAATAAATTAAAGGAGTTTAATTTAGTTTTGCTAAACAAGGCTTAAATATATTAAGTCTTTAATTTTTAAAGAGTTTTGCCAAACAGAGCTTTATGGCTTTTGGATTTCTTTTGAATTTTGAATTTTATAATATTAATTAAATAAATAAAATATAAACAATATATATATATATTTTGGGTAACTGATAACTTATTAGTGTAATAAGTGGAGCATCAGTTTTTATACGTTTTAAAATTGTACGTTGGTTTTATTTTATTATACGTATACTGTTAATTGGCTTGGTTATCAATTTTACGCTTTGAGTTATCTGCTAAATTGAGAAAAGAAGGAAAAGGTAGAGAGAGTTTTGAGGAAAAGAAAGGTTCAGAGATTTTGAGAGAGTCTGAGAGAGAGAAGCAACAAGAGCTGAATTCTTCAAACTATTTCTAGTGATTAACAAGAATTTCTTAACAACAAAAAGGCATGTCTATGACCTTAATATTAGATACTAATATATGTCTCTGTGTTCTTCTTTTTCACTATGTATAAAGTTTTTACAAAATTCTTGTAAACCATGTTTTTGTAATTATTATACTAGCATATATGAATATATGATTGTATGTTTAACATGTATATAAGATTTTATGTTAATTACGTGTTAAAGAAAAAGGAATTAGATTTACAATAAATATTCATGTATGAACGTGGTTGGTAGAAATATCAAAATTGTATATGTTAATTATGAAATTGTGAAATTGTGAAATTGAACCTTGTAGATGATAATTGGGTAAGAAATTCAGAGAAACATAGTTTAAAGTAATCAGATTGGTTATCAGCAGGATTTACAGTGTTCATTGTGTTTATCAACTGTCAGTAATGGAGTTTTGTTTTAAAACAGTGCTTTCAAGAATTTAAGTTTTCTAAAAATCGATGTTTAAGTTGTGTTAATTTAGTTTTTGTATGCTTGGTGAAGTTTATGTGTAATTCGCATAAGTTATACATGTTAATTGGTGTTAGAAATTAAGACACAGCTTTGTTCTGTGTTTTGTTTTGGGGTGTTCTGTAATTTCGCGCCCCATCACCAAAAATAGCCCAAAACTTTGCACCTCATTCAAGTTCGCTACCAAAGACTAGAATTACACCCAAAGACTAATCGTCTCACGCCCCATCTCTTCGGAAAAGTGGTTTGGGTCGGACAATTTTAACCTTCTGTAGTAAAATGGCCATAATGTTTTCATACAAACTCCGATTGAGGTGATTCAAGATGATCCGGAACGAGGACGAATAAACCTACAACTTTCATTCTTTACGTTTTTCAATTTGAGGTCGGGAATAGGGGTAAAAATGGTCATTTGTAGGACTGATATGTATTAGGAGGCAATCGGAGGGCGT
Source organism: Panax ginseng (assembly GCA_020205605.1). Classification (NCBI taxonomy): domain Eukaryota; kingdom Viridiplantae; phylum Streptophyta; class Magnoliopsida; order Apiales; family Araliaceae; genus Panax; species Panax ginseng. Next base: position 130,058,877 of record CM035134.1, on the reverse strand, counting down.
CGGGAATGCACATATGCAAATGTAGTGCTCCTGACGATAAACGATGTTGTCCTAAGTTATAAAACATGAATATTAGTAAATATAATGATGCTTAACATTAATAAATGATGTATTAGATAAGTTGTATAAGCATACTAAGCACACACAAGAGAGACGAATTGGGCGTGTGACGAATGAACGTCGAAACATCGTGCCAAGTGTTAATGAACTTAAAAAGTATTTCAATTCAATTGAAATGAATATTATAAGATATGGAATGGATTTAATATAAAACCAATAAGTAGTCCTAGCAAGACTTAAGCACTTGAATGAACTTCGAATATGAAATATAGTGAATTATAAGTCTAAAGTTAACACAATCAAATTGAACATTGTGTATTGATTAATAGGAAGGGTTATAGGATGTATATTATAGTTTACATTACAACTACTATGCGTTGCTATGTGACTAATAGTTGATGTGAATGATTATATAATTGTGTAGGGCGCGTGAAGTACAGATAACCGTAAGCTGTTAAACTGTTATTGGTAAACAACGATTAAGACAAGTCTTTCGGTTCCTATTTGCTATGTGAACTTGATGATTAACTGTTTTAAATCTTTATTGCAAAGAACATGATGTGTTATATATATATGTTGAAAGTATGAAATATTAAAGTCAATTTATGACTATGTTGATTGATTAAAGCATGCTGATTGAGTAAGGACTCAATCTTTATACTTATTATATGAACTGTAGCATGTATGTTATATGTTAAGCATGTTATTATGTGCTATGTGATGCATGAAAACTGTTAGATTTTGCTGGGCTGTCGAGCTCAACCTTTCAAATAACCACTTTTGTAGGTTAAAGATTTAAGGTAAAGTATGTGCTTCTTGAAAGATATGAATCAAATGTGATACTTGAAGAATTATATACTTTGGTTGAGTTATTATTATTTGAACCATGTTTAAGGTTCTGAACAATGTATAAATGTTGAATTGTAATAACGTTTTGCGATGTAAACTATTGTAGTATTAAAATGATTCTGAGATATTTAGATGTAAAGGTTGAAGGTTTTGGGAACGAGGATAATTTGTAATAGAAAATTTTAATTATTCTGCAAATTTGAACGGTTGTATTATCGTTTAATGATGTAAAATTAGAGGTTGAATGTATTATTAACGACCAAAGTCGAGAATTAAATTGTATGAATTTTGGGGTCGTTACACTCTTTATAGCTTCTCTCTCTATAATTGTTCTTGTGAGTCTTAGTGAATTGGTGAGAATGAAAGAAGAATGAACTTCTATTTATAGGAAAATATAGTTTCAATAATTGCACGTTTTGGGGCTCAAAATATTACAGTATAATACATTCATCTTGTTCTTCATTTATAATTTAGTCATGCAAGTATTATCAAACTTGCACCACCTCCCCTAATAGTACATCATGTGAATCAATAGTACATTCATGTGAATCAATATTTCTATACTTGTGAAAAAAATAGTTATAGTATAGTACATTCATCTATACCTCTATTTTTAGTTTAGTCATGCAAGTATTATCAATCGTGCACCACCTCCCCTAATAGTATATGCATGTGAATCAATAGTACACACATGTGAACAAATAGTTATAAGCATGTGAATTAATAGCGCTCATTTATCCGATTAATTACCCGATTGGTCAATATATCCTCCAGACAACAATTATTATCGAAATAGATGTCGATTTTCACCAACACTAATAATCCCAACAGAATGGAACTATCAATTTCATCTTTAATCAACACGAACTTATTCATCATTAATATTATAACTCAAAATATTTAACAACTAGATCATTCCCAGGAAAGAGGGGGTTTTCCGATAAGGATTTCTCCCTATTGGCGCGCAATTAGGTGACCAAATCTCTCCTCAACAGAACTTTTTAGACATCGTCAATATTGCAAATAATAATATGAATAACTTTGTTGTCTCAATTATTGATTTAATAATATAAAATATTGATACTGTGATAATAATTGAATCAATAATATGAGAGATATTATGCAACAATTACTGTAGCAATAATTGAGTATAATAGAGTGACTTCTCACGTAAGCATCAATAATCAATACTGTGTGCTACTATGCAACCAATGCCAGACATATTCTTGTATTTTTTACCACCGGGTAGTTCAATGACTTAACGGTAAAACTTTCACCGTTATTTTTATAAAAAGATAATTTTGTTGTTTTCTAACTACGACAATACTTCCGTTGTGGGGTCCACCAATGATTGTGTCGTCGTACGAATATTCTCTGTTAAAATGAATATTCCCCGACCAATCGAATATTTTATAACAACTTGTTTACTTTGCAAAATTTATAAATATTACCCACAACTATAACATTATATCATATCCACACCATAATATTCAAAAATATATTTCGAGAAAAATTATTCTTTATTCATAAAAGTTGGGGTCTTACATTATCCCTATCTGAGATAATGGTTTTAGGGGGACCATGCAGTTTGACAACTAAGTCCAGCACCATCTGCGCTACTTGGGATGCTGTAAATGGGTGTGTGAGAGCCATAAGATGACATCCCTTAGTGAGCTTGTCAACCACAACCAAAATTTTATACTTGTTGTTTGATTTTGGTAACCCTTCCACAAAATTCATAGTTATTACTTCCCATGCTTGGCAAGGAATAGGTATAGGCTACAGGAGTTTTGGACATGGTACATGTTCTCCTTTACTCCTCTGGCACACCTCATAATTTGCAATCAACTCTGTCAAATCCTTCCTCAATGTAGGCCAATAAAATAATAGCTCAGCCCTCTTGACTGATGTTGTGACCCCCGAATGCCCCCTTCAAGACTGCTATGAACCTATTTCATGACCTTTTTCCTTAGGTCTCCAGTGTTGCCCAAATAAATCTTTCCATCCTTTCTGAGTATTCCTTCCTGAACCTTGTAGTTAAGACAACTAGTGGAGTCTATCAGTATATGAGCCATTAGCTCATGTGCTTCTTTATCACCCACTAGGCTGTCAGCAACTTAAGTACTCCAACTAGGAATAGCTGATTGTATCATTACACAATTGCCCTCTAATTCATGTTTTCTAGACAATGCATCTGCTACCAAATTATCTTTGCCTTTCTTATATTGTATGATATAATCAAAACCCAAAATTTTTTAGATTTATTTCTGTTGTACCAAGGTTGTTAATTTTTGTTCCATGAAGTATTTCAATGCTTCATGGTCAGTTTTTATAGTGAATTGTTGTCCCAACAAGTATGTTCTCAATTTCTCCACTGCCATAATGATAGTTGTGACACCCCCAAATCTGGTACTTCCATTTCCACAGGATTTGGTGTTCAGTGTACAAACATCATCTATCTATCTACCCATAAATAAATGCAAACCATGCAATAGATAGAAATAAATAATAAATCTCCCCTTATGGGGTTACATCAACTGCATAATAAATAAATCCCAGGTTGCTCTAACCTTAAAACATCTGTGCGGAATCATAAACAAATAAGTCTTAAGTAACATCAATTCTAATAATCATTACATAACCACGATAATAAAACAGTCTTCATTACTTGCTAATCTTGCCCTTGCCTTTACTAGTGGAAGGCTCGTCTGCTCTTTCGTTCTTAACTGCAATGTTATTATTACGCAAAAGTGAGCACGATTTCCCACAAGTATAACAATATAACAATGAATAATAACATACGAATAAATTAAAGACTTCTGAAATAGGAAACTCAACTTTTGAATCAAGAATGAATAACAAGAGACAAAAGAACTTCTGAGGGTCATAAGACCTTGAACTATGTCCTAGGTTGTCAAGTGTTTTACTTGAAACCTTTAACAGTCATAAGACTATGGACTCTTCTTCTCGTACTTAGGGGGATCATCCCTTAGTACCCTACTGTGCACAATATCTTAACGCTAACGCATAAGTAATCCCCTTTACAGGGTTGTTCATCTCATTTTGACATTCGAGTCCGCACCAAAGGAAGTTTGGTTTGGATAATTCATCAAGGGTTCTGAAATTTAGAACGCTCATCAACTATGGACTAGTCGAATCATTATGGGTTCGCTAGTCTAACAAGGTTTAACAATAACTGATAATTTAATTTGAATAACAATCTCAAGAGGTATACAATAGAATAAGTATTGTATAACAGCATCATGCTTGAAAGATTAATAAGCTTTGATATAACAAAACAGACTTGATCAATAATAATGAGAACTTGCTCAATGTAGAAAGGTGAATTTATCAACTTATATAACAATAACAAGTAGGGTTAGGAAAACTTGCCTCGAGCGTAGATTACACGTTAATAAAACTCGTTCTTTGATTTAAATCCTACATATCATTTACGTTCACAATACCAGTCAATTATAACGTGCTAACCATCACTTGAATTCATGACTATACTTAGTCAAATTACCACACTTATTTTCACGTAATATTACACTATACGAATAACAAGCTAATTACATAATCAACCATTCAATTAACATGTAAATGTCTTAATGACATGATAAGAACCTATTTTAATATCTCATTGTATGTCTAATGAGTCTTTATAATCATTAGATTAAGTTGCTATCACATTTCTATACTTGAACACTTAAAACAAATATTTTCTGGACATTCTGCTAAGTGGTATTTGTGGTGCCATTGTTGATTGGGTCTTGGTATTTGTAATTTGGAGACATGGACATTACTGGCTGGCCTTTTGCTGAGAGTTTTAGTTCGGAGTTGGCACCATGCACAAGAAAACTCAGATTTTGATTCCCAGTTCGCGAAGAACACAGGGTTTAGCGAATTAAACACTACATGATCATTAATTTCACCAAATCAAACATACCCACATGCTAGAATTTATACATAATCATTACCCAACATTTATAGAGTGAGTTAACCCATTAAAACACATAATTACCAAATTAAATTATGCAAAATTGTACTGTTCTTGATGTTCTTGAAGTTCATGAACAAAAACATAGAATTTAATACTACGGATTCGTTATAAGACCAAATCCAACCATTCAAGTTTCGTTTGGTTCGTTTTAGCATGCATAATCATATAAAAGTGGAAATTTTACAGAACAATTTATGTTTGACATATTAAAATCACGTATAAGACCATATGAAAATATAACATACTCTGAAATCTTTTACTGTATAATTTCATGAAAATTGATGATATGGAAACCTATATAATATACAATAAAACATGTTATGCTAATCATATTATTACATATATCCATATAACAACAAAATTTCCCATTTACGTAGAGATTTAATGAAGTCTTAATGACCATATTCATAAAACTAAATGACGTAAAATATGAATTGGGTTGAAGAGATTACCCAAGCGTAGAGTGTAGTTTGCAGAAGCTGAATTCCCTCTTAACTCTTTATCAATCACACACTAAAATTTCTCAAACTCTCTCTAAAATTTCTCTGGCTCTCAGTTAACTCTAAATTGAAGAATACGTAATATCAAATAATTGAGTCTTTATGCACATAGTTGAGGTCAGTTACTCCATACGTGGTTTAACTGCCCCCAACTCCTCTTAAGGCCTCATTTGACTAGCAAGTATAGGTTTCAAACTATTTAATTTAATAAAAACCTTATCATATAGTTTAAATAATGTCACACCCATTATAAAATAAATCTAATATCTTATTTAATTTATTTTAAATAAAATATAATAATTTCTCACTAATTCACATAGTCACATAATTAAATTTTCTCATTTAATAATAATACCAAATTATTAAATCTCTAATTAATAATTAAATTAATTAAAATACTATCGAGCTTATTAAATATTTCTTTTAATACAATAAGCTCACATAATCACATACTTGAATAATAAAAATTCTCCACATTAGTTTAATAAATACAACACATATAATTAAATTAATCTACAACAACTTCATCAATTAATTATTTAATCTAATAATTAATTCATCGAAAAAAATATTTATTCATTCCAATAAATATTAAAATTAAATTACAAAATCTCGGTTGTCACAATAGCCAACAACTCTTTTTCATAAGTTAAGAGACCCAAATGTTTTTTAGACAAAGCCTTACTTAGAAAGGCTAATTTTCCGCCTTCCTGCATTAATATTGCCCCCACACCTGTGTGATAAGCATCAGTTTCAATTACAAATGCTTTATAGAAATAAGGTAATGCCAAAACTGGAGTATTAAATAAGACTTCCTTCAGTTTCTGAAATGCTTGTTCAACTTCTTCATTCCAATTAAATGCCCATTTCCTTAGCAAATTAGTCAATTGTTTGCTAATAGCTCCATAGTGTTGCACAAACCTCCTGTAGTAAGTTGTAAGGCCTATGAACCCTCTTAGTGACTTTAATTATTTGGGCTTGGACCATTGCATCATAACTTCCACCTTGCTCTTATCAACAGCCATGCACTCTTGCTCACTGATAACATGTCCCAAGTACTCCACTTGTGGTTGTGCAAATGTGTATTTGGCCTTCTTAACACAAAACTTATTATGCCTTAAAACATCAAATACTTGTTGCAAATGATGTTTATGACTTTCTAATGAAGGACTATATATCAAGATGTCATCAAAGAAAATCAATACAAACTTTCTTAGATAAGGGCTAAATACCTCATTCATTAGGCATTGAAAGGTTACAGGTGCATTGGTCAAGCCAAAGGGCATGACAAGAAATTTATAGTGCCCTTGGTGAGTCTTGAAGACTTTTTTCTGAGTATCTTTAGCATTTACCCTAATTTGATGATAACCACTCCTCGAGTATAACTTAGTAAAGAACTTATTTCCTTTCAGCTCATCGAATAATTCTTCTATAAGAGGAATATGGAACTTGTTTTGGATGGTTATGTTGTTCAGGGGCCTGTAGTCAAATTAGTATGCACACAAGCCAATCATGTTAATGATAAAGTATATACTGTGTAACAGTCTTATTCGTTTATTAATAAAAATATTCATTTACTAAATGCTTTAATTTATCTATATGGTGTTGTTTTAATAATATGTGATAAACTTATAGTTTTAAACAAAACTTTTAGAATCATGATGAGATCATGATAACGAGATCTAAATTCTTAGATAGCTTAAAAACTAAAATGTTCCCAATCGATGGATTACTAAAAAGAGGATTAGTGAATCCGGATAGATTGGTACATGTGTTGCTTGCTCATTGGATGAGGATGATTGATTTCATGATCATTTGTGTGGAGTCACTAAAGCCAGTATGTAGGTGCTTATTGGAGAATAAGTTCACTGAACGTGGCTTGCTAAGGAATATCTAATGGAGTTTTACTTGTCTGTCAATAGGAATTCATGTAGTGATAGTAGTATAAGTGATACTTAGACTTGAGATCATCATAGTATATTGTGCATGATGAATTATACTTTGACATATTCCTTAAGACCCTTAGGGTATATCAAAAAGTATGCTTAGGTGTAATAAGTTGTACAAGGAGATAATGAATGATCAACAAAGAATCTACCACTTCTAGTAAAAGAAGAGAAATGTCATATGTGATTTGATAAATGACAACTCAGTAGTCCTTGGCAAAAGCAGAATGAAATTAGAAAGAAGTTTCTAATTTTTATTATTTGAAGTTGTGCATTTAAGAATAGAAATACATATAATTAAATAAAATAAGACTTGACAGAAATTACATGTCTTATATTTAATTGGAACATTGTATGGTGGAAAGATTGAATTGTATGGTAACTATTTACTCAAAGGTTCTTTTATGATTAATGTTGAAATCTATATTATCTGAAAAGTCGTTGATCACTAAGGAGACTTATCCTTATTGTAGAATAAATGTTATTTATTTAATAAATTAATAGTTTAATTTATTTATTTAAATAAGATTAGAATTGTTCTAATTGATTTATTCACAGCCAGTTTAATACGGAGAACCTAAAGGGTCACACCATAAAATGGAGAATATTTATTTAAGAAGCAAATGGCATAAGCGTAATAATAAGTTAAGTGTATTTAATTTAATCTATGGTGATAGAATAAATTAAATATCTTAATATTTTTTATTTAATATTTTAGAAATATTAAATAAAAATTAATAAGAGGAGTCTTATTATTATTATTATTATTATTATTATTATTATTATTATTATTATTATTTAATTCCTAAAGGAGTTTGGAAATTAATTAATAAAAGGTACTCTCATATATTCCTAATAAGATTAGGAGACTAATTAATTAAAAGAGTTTAATTAATTATTCCTAATAAGATTAGGAGCCTAATTAATTAAAGAAGTTTAATTAATTAAAATAAAACTTAATTCCTTAATTGTTAAGGAAGGTTGCCTACATCTATAAATAAGAGGAGTTTTATTATAGGTCAGTGATGATGTTTTCACAACACACGTGAATGACAATTCCAAGAGTTGAGAGAGTACGTATTTTCTATAGAGATAGAAAAACTAGGGTTTTGCCAAACATCCATCTTCTTGAATATTTGTTCTTCCTTGGTGGATCACCTCTAGATGCCAAATACTTGGGTGACGAACGTCGATCAAAGGAAGAAATCAAACTCAATGTATTCAAATTGAACGTGAAAAGAAATTGGAGGTGAACTCGTACCTGAGGAAGTTAGTTTCTACAAGCGTATGTATCTGATCTTCATCTCTTTTCTATTAATTGATAATTATGCACAAAGTATGATCATGGTGATAGTTTGTATGAAAATTTTAAATTCCTTTTTTTATCACGCTTCCGCACTTTTTATGTAATTTGATTGCATGATCACGCTATATACAAACCTAATAGTGATATTAGAGCCTAACTTTGTGCTAATTATTGATCTTGATGATTCCATGTATGTATGGTATGCGATTTAATCAAATTTTCTGGACAAAAATTTTTCTCGGTCTGCATCATGACGCTTGGCAGCAGCCTACGCCATCTCCAATTCATTCGAGCCTAAATTGCATAAAATCGGGAAAAGGGTGTTCTGGGATAGCATCATAACTGCGTTGTATCCCAGCGTATTCTGGGCGCAGATGCACTCAACACCAGATTCTGAAATTTTTAATTTTAATATTTATTTCAATTAAGATAAAATGTTTATTTTGAATTGAAATATTTTTAAAATAAAAAGTTTTATATTAACTTGGAATTAAATTCCATATTCATTTGAATAAAAGAGTTTATTAAAAGTTTTATATTAAATTAAAATTGGATTCCATGTTCGTTTGAATAAAGGAGTTTATTCAGAAGTTTTATATTAACTTGGAATTGGATTCCACATTCGTTTGAATAAAAGAGTTTATTCATATATGGAATAGAATTCCATGTTTCCTATAATAATGTAGTTTATTCACATATGGAATAGGATTGCATGTTTCCTAAAATTAAAGATGTTTAATTTTGATAAGCAATATGATTCAACATATTTTATTTTTTCAGCAATTTTAAGTTAAAATAAAGGAGTTTATGTTGTACTTGAAATTAGATTACTTGTTAATTAAAATAAAGGAGTTTATTTTGATTTTGGAATTTGATTAAAAATAAAGAGTTTGTATTTATTTAAAATTGGATAAAATAAAATAAAGAAATTTATTATGATTTAAATTTTGATTAAAATAGATTTTATTTTTATCTCAAAATTAGATTTTTAATAAATTTGAAATTGTCCATTAAATTGATATCAATGCATATATGGAATAGATTTATTATTCATGAGATGAACATTATATATTAATACATATGATGATGTGTATGATAATAAATGGGATTGATTATGGACTATTAACCAATGTGATTGGATTTTATCTTAGTTGGATGCATGAATGCGTGAGTTTTATTAAATGGGGTATGCGTACCTCGTCTTCTCTAATTTTTCTTAATGTAAATTAAATCTCCCTTTTATGTACTTCCTCTTGACTGTTGATCAAGGTTTCTATTTATTTTAAATATTTTTGTAATAAGAATAGTTAGAATTAATTTTGAAGAATTGGAGATCAAGGAGCGCATAAAGACTTGTTTGTAATGGAAAACGAGATTTAAATGTAATAGTTATATTCTATATGTTCATTCTTATACCACACACACACACACACACACACACACACACACACACACACACACACACATATATATATATATATATATATATATATATATATTATGCAAACATGCTTTGCATGTCAATTAATATGATGCGTATTTTATATATTTATGTGCATTCGCGCTAAACAAGATGAGACAAATAATAACAAACCCCTCAAAGAATTTATATTAAGTTATAACGTTCAAAGATATTTGAAATAACGAACATTGCCTTCTAGCATGGTAAAATAATAGAGTATTAAATATTTAATATGAGTTTGTTGTGCACACACAAGGCAATTATTAAATATTTAAGATGTTGTTTTATCACATTTAATGCTTATAAATAGACTGAACGATGCTATTTTATTGTGCATACACAAGGACAATATTTTTCTTTTAAATATATGGAAGTGCTATGTATGATTTAAATTAAATCATTTTAGTTCGGATATGCACACACTTGACCATTATGATCTAAGAAGTAAAATACAAGGAGTTGCTAGTTGATGTAATTGACAAGAGTTGTCTACCTATTTATTTATACATAGTTTGTTGTGCACACACAAGACTATATACATTTAAAATGGAATCCTTATTATCACTAGCATATCTTTAATTAGATATTGTCGAACTATATATATTGAGGGTAATATAGTTTGAAGAAAATAATGGGAGATGCCAATTTAAAACAAGACCTAATTTATTTTGGTAATTAATAATAGAATGTATACTAAAATGTTGTTAATTACATATTTATTTATAGAATTTTACAATGTCTAAGTTACTATCACTGCGAAGCATATTAGATGTTAATTAACCAGACCGAATTAAATGGATTGATTAAGGAATTTTAGAATAGTTCTCACGGCTGAAAAGCCATCTTATGTCCTTAATATGCCTATCCCTGTAATGGTTGCAGACAATGCCTCTGAGCAAGAGATTGCTACTTTTAGAAAGTGGTAATATGATGCACAGTTGGCTCAATGCATCATGCTCGCATCCATGAGTAACGAGCTTACGTGACTAATTGGCATGTGTATATGAACTTTAATGTGTTGGACATTTGAAGAACAAGTAAAGTAGAAGTATAGCAGACATTTAAGGTAAGTATCCTAACTCCATTCAATTTTGATACAAGTTTCCTAATATTTTAGAAGTAATTATTGTGTGCAAGTATTTTTATGTTGTGCAAACTTTTTATGTTATACAAGTATTATATCTTTGTACATATAATTATTTTGTAAAAAACATGCATTTAGATTGTAGAACTTCATTTGCTATATGAAATTCATCGAATTATGTGATATAAACTATGAAAAAGAGTTATTTTCATTTGATTCGGCTTAACTCGATTTATTGAGCGATTCCAATAGGAATATTTATTGTTGAGATATGAATTGTAATAATTCTTGAATTGTGATAAGTCTATAATGTCAAATCAAATAATTTGGGCAAGTATTAGTATGTATTGCACTCCGTGCAATAATGTGTTATGTGAGTAAATGTTGTTGATGTTAAAAAATAAAAAGGAATCTAATTTAATTCCTAGTTATCCAAACTGCTTCATAACGATTGTTTGGTTATTGAAGTTTTCAAAGAATGATGAATTGATTTTTGATTTTGTTGTTTATTCAACTGCTATGACTTGTTGAGCAATTAAATGTTCACTTTTACAAAATTCTAAAACTTTTGCAACTTGAGCGGACGGACTTGAAAGTCAAATGGTGTAAAGCAAAAGGAATTTGTTGAAAAGAAAGACTTAGATGTACAGAATTACATGTTGTGATGTAAATAGAATGTTATAATTGTAATGTTTGTAATGATGTAATATTAATTAATATTATAATTTAAAGATATAAAGGTCTTAGAACCTAGGATTAGAGGTGATATATTATAATAATATTTATATTACATTTATATCTTAATATTATATGAGTGTGTGCATTGAATGAGTAGCGTCGTGACGTACCGGACTTGTGTTTAAAGGTAGACCAGGGTTTGGGGGCATTACAGTGGTGAGGGTTTCATCAATGGTGGTTGGGGACTTAGTGGAGGTGATGTCTGCAATTGTTGACTGAGAAAGTAATAGGAGTTGCGGTGGTGTATCCAAAAAAGGAAATTATAGCAGAGAGAATAAAATTTCTTGGGACCTCTGAGGAATAGTTTCAAAATATGTAGATTGGGAGAGTGGCAGTTGATTTTTGGGTTGAGGAATTTGAAATAACTTATCAACTCTACACTTTCCCCAGATTACGGCGTAGTAATGATGATAGTGGGACCTATGTTGGCATGTGGATCGAGGGGGGATTTCATTCACTTTTAACATCCATACCACAATAATGATGAAGCTTTATACGTTCAGTGTTGTACCGCATCTTATTAATTTCCTATGCATAAAGTGTGTCTGTGTGTGTGTTTTTATTTAAAAGTCTTTTTAGGCTTTATTTTGAGTTATTTGGAGTCCGTTTAGTGTTGTACCTCTTTTGCACCTAGGTACGAAGGATTTGATATAACAAAAGGTTTATTTCTCAACATGATATGGAAATTGAAATGATCTTTTGAAAAAGGGTTTTCAAATCCTTTGCCCGACTAGGAATTGAGGACTTCGATACTTCCTTTTATTATCTTTATTTTTATTCGGTGATCTACCCAAATCACTTTATTCTGCATGAAATCTCTTTGTGATTTTATTGAAAAATCATTTTGGATGATTATGTATGCAATAAAGCGCCAAAAAGAGGTCGGATCATCATCGGGCATGAAAGCCATCTCGAAGAATCCAAACACTCAAAAAATGATTTTCACTATCATGGGATCTTAAATCAGAATTCTTGGGATGAACCCCTCAAACTCGTTTTAAGATCCAATATTACATATATAGCGATTTGCAGTATTTAAATATTACATTTAAACCAAAAAGTCCATTATGGGAATCTAGTTAAGATCCATTCAGTAGATCTCAACCCCATGATTCCTAGGCTTACATTGATATGCTTAAATATATATATAACATCCTAGACTTGATATTAGGTGATTTCATCGGTTGAAATCCCCATATCTAGCCATTAGGACCTGCTCACCTCTAGATATAGATCTAGGGTTCCAAGGAGTGATTGGGACTGACCAAAAGAAGTAAAATGTAAGACCCCAAATTTTATAAAATAAAAGTATTCAATTTTCTTATAATTATTCTATTTAGTAAATGGTTAAACTGATAAAAGGTTAAAGTTAAGGGTGATATGTGAAAATTTTTCAAAGTATGCAAGTTGTTATAAAATATTCGTTTGGTCGGGAAATATTCTTTTTTGTCAGGGAATATCCGTAGGACGGCACAATTATTGGTGGACCCCACAACGAAAGTATTGTCGTAGTAAGAAAACGACATAATTATCTTTTATAAAAATAATAGCGAAAGTGTTACCGTTAAAATTATTGAACTACTTGGTAGTAAAAGTACAGTAATACGCGTGATTGCATAGTAGCACACTGTATTGATTATTGATGCTTACGTAAGAAGTTACTTAGTTATCCTCAATTATTGCTACAATAATTGCTGCATCATATCTCTCATATTATTGATTCAATTATTGTCACAGTATCATTTGCAGAATATGTTATATTATTAAATCAATAATTGAGACGACAAAGTTATTCATATTATTATTTGCAATATTAACAATGTCTAGAAGTTCTGTCAAGGAGAGGTTTGGTCACATAATTGCGCGCCAATAAGGAGAAATCCTTATCGGAAAGCCCCCTCTTTCTTGGGAACGACATGGTTGTTAAATATTATGAGTTATAATATTAATGATGAATAAGTTCGTGTTGATTGAAGATGAAATTGATAGTTTCATTGTGTGGGAATTATTAGTGTTAGTGGAAATCAACATTTATTTCGATAATAATTAATGTCTGAAGGTTATATTGACCAATCGGGTAATTAACCGGATAAATGAGCAATTAATTGCTATTAATTCACATGATTATAACTATTTGTTCACATGTGTGTACTATTGAATCACATTCATTTACTATTAGGGGAGTTGGTGCAAGTTTGATAATACTTGCATGACTAAGTTAAAAATGGAGGTATAGATGAAGGTACTATACTATAATTATTATTTTCACATGTTTAGAACTATTGAGTCACATGATTTACTATTGATTCACATGATTTACTATTAGGGGAGGTGGTGCAAGTTTGATAATACTTAGATGACTAAATTAAAAATGAAGGAAAAGTTGAAAGTATTGTACTATAATATTTCGAGCCCCAAAACATGCAATTATCGAAACTATATTTTCCTATAAATAGAAGCTCATTCTTCCTTCATTTCTCACCAATTCACTAAGTCTCACAAGAGCAATTATTATAGAGAAATTATAGAGAGAAAGAAGAAGAGAAGTCTGCTACCTCACTATTCCAGTATCCAATTTTCTTCTAAGATAAGGAGTATTATTCTTTCGTATTCATGAAGAGAGTTATTTTATTTCAATACTCGTAAAGGTTTTTATTCCATTCTTTATTATTATGTTGGAATAACCTGTCTATGCGAAGTACGACAAACATGGTGAAATTATTCTGTTATTCTATTTTTTATTATTCTGTTGGAATAACCTGTCTGTGCGGTCTATCGCATGCCTGGTGAATTCTGTTGTTATTCCATTCTTTATTATTCTGTTGGAATATCTTGTCTGTGCAGATTATGCATGACCTGGTTCCATCCTTTATTATTCATTGGAAATAACTCACATGCATGCGATTCTATCGCATGCACGGTGAATTCTTCGTTATTCCATTCTTTATTATTCATTGGAATAACCTGTCTATGTGGATTACCGCAGGCATGGTGAATGATCCTTTGTATTCATTCTTTATTAAATTGTAGAAATGATCTGTCTACGTGGATTACCGCATGGCGGGTGAAAATCCATTTGCAGTTTCGTATATTCTATTATACTCATATGAGATATCATTTCTTTTATACCCGTCATGGAATATCATTTTCTTTGGTATTTTTTTTACGAGTTACTATTTATGGGTTACTATTCACCCAGTTACTATTCACTCTAGTATTATTCACTCGGGTATTCGGGGCACTTTTCGTGTCGGGGAACTATTCACGAGTTACTATTCACGGGTTACTATTCACCCAAATTACTATTCACCCAAATATTATTCACCCGAGTATTTGGGGTACTTTTCATGCTAGAGTACTATTTACAAGGTACTATTCCCGAAGTACTATTTATAGGGTACTATTGCGGGGTACTATTTACCCAAAAAAATATATTTCTTTTCTGTCTAAATTATTTTTGGTACATGAATATTATTTTTGAATTTTACTCCAAAAAGCAGTATCATGTTGACAATTGGAAATTTTTAAACTCTGGATAAATTTAAAGTCTTTAATATTTATCCTTGATTTCGTTTGATTAATGCTTATATCATTGTCATCATCCTCATGCTTATATTATGATGAAAGTCATCTTTGGCTCACATGCAAAGATGGACTGTTGATTATTGGTTTTACAGTTGTATATCTTTGGCTTACGTGCAGAGATGGACTGTTGACAATTAGTTTTACAGTTGTATATCTTTGGCTTACGTGCAAAGATGAACTATTGATTGATGAGTATCTTTGGCTTATGTGCATAGATGAACTGTTTATTGGTATGATTATGACCAGGGATCATTGACCCGTAATGTTATAGATGATGTGGTAAAAGTCCTCATTGGCACGTAGTGCATTGATGGACAGTTATTGGTATGATTATAACCAGGGATTATTCGGTATAATCATGACCATTGATGATTACATGAATATCCTTGGCCGTGGTGCAAGGATGATTCAATGATGTGGATTATTTATTAAGTTGAGTCTCAGCGATAACATATTGATTATACACTTTTAATTCATAAAAGATAGTAGGTATCATGCTCTACTTGACTCTTCTAAAATACAGTTGTATGTCTTTGGCCTGTAGTGCAAAGATGAATTGTTTTTGGCCGTAGTGCAAAGATGAATTTATTAGTATGATTATGAGAAAGAATTGTGATTTGGTATAACCATGATTTTTGATGTTTCAAGTGAAGATAGGTGATGAACATTATCTTCGTCTTGGGTGCGAAGAGGAATTTAGAATCACAATTATGATTATGAGTTATTCATATGATTGTGGGATGGGGAATTGTTGATTGATGTTACAGGGATAAAACATTATTGGTGGACTTTTAACATGGAGAAGATAATAGAACTGATGGTCTATTTGACTCTTCTAATGAATTGCTCGTTCCGCTGTAACTATGGTTGAAAAGTTTTATCATCTACCATATGTTCTAAATCTCTGATTTATTACTGATGAAGGCTATTAATGATGTAAATTATCTTTAGTCATGATATTCTTTACTGGGCTAGTTGAGCTCACCCTTTCTTTCATTGTTCTCTTCAGGAAATGAGAATATAGCTGGGACGAGTCGGGGAATGGAGTGATGGTCCAGGATAAATGGCTTTAGTAGTCCTCACTATTATACGGAATAATGTGATAATAATTGTAATGAGGACTCCATTGAGTGTAGATATTGTCTAGATGACAATATTCTTGTTTAAACTCTCAGCTATGTTATGTCGTATTTTACACGACTGTTGTATAATTAAGTTGTATTTGAATTTATGTACCATGTATCTGGCGACCCAAGATGGGTGATGTATACCTGTTTTTGGGGCATCACATAAAACATCTAGATCTACCATAGATCTGAACCAATCTAGCATATGGGTTATGGTATCATGCTTCATAACTGCTCAAAATGCTAGATTTGGCTAGATCTAGGTAGATCTAGTCAAATAACTGATTTATAACTGATATGCATAATATAATTGATAGAAACTCAGTGTCTACCTCCCAATGTACAATATATATGTAAAGCAAAAAATTTAATCGGTAAAAACTATTATATCTATATAAAACTGGTATTTATAACAATAGTTACGAAGAAAGTGACTGAAATGACTGTTTTTCACCTTGGGGGACGCGTGAACTAGCTTCTTTTAGCTTGGTTTCAACTTATATCACTCAAAACTTATAATATGTATATGATATGAGATTTAAAAATGAACATATGATAGAAAGATGCAAGATCAGAGCTTCTCCTCTCTCTAGCTTCTCTCTCTTCTTCGTTTATATTTCGTGTCTTTTTTTTATGGATTATGAGCTTCTGCTGCTGCTTATGGAAACCGAAGGTAGCCGCAGGTGTACCTGTGACTGGAGTATGTACACCTGAGGTTGAGCCCCCAGGTCCCATTGTCTAAAAGTTCATGCCTTTTGGTCTCGGTCTGATGAAAGTTGAGCTCTATACCCAAAAATCTCGCAGTCTTTGTGAAAGGCTGCAAAATGCAATTGATTTTGACTAATTAGGAGTTTAGGAAGATGATGTAAGTAGCTAAAAGGTATCTTCCATCTCCCAAGAGTCATCAATCGGCTCGTCTTCGATAGCTCGCGGTTCAGTAGTTGCTGCGGTGACGTCTTATGGTCACATCCTCAGCTTTGCGATCCTCATTCGTTTCGCTCTGTGTCGAGGCATCATTACACCTTGATCTCTCCTCGGGGTTGTCACCGGGGTGAAATGATGATTTTGCCCTACCTCGGGGTTATCTCTGAAGTGAAATAGGGCACAACCTCAGCTTCGCGATCCTTGTTCAGTTTGTTTCGTGTCTGGACATTATTACACCTTAATCTCTCCTCGAGGTTGTCACCAGGGTGAAATGATGCTTTTGCCCTACCTCAGGATTTTCTCCAAAGTGAAATGACGCTCTTGCCCTCCTACAGGGTTAGTACAGGGAAAGCAAAAATTTGAGTGTCTACACTAAGGAAACAGTCCGGATTAGTTTTGACTTCCTTTCTTTAAGGACATTGACTTCTATCTGAGGAACTACCATGATAAGGAGTCATATTCCAATTTGGGGACATGAGCTATAAGGAGGTGTGATAAACAATAAATACATGGCTATACCCTAATTCACAAGTAACTACTCTTTGAGCACTAAAGTATTAAACCTCCATTGTTAACCTATCCTCCAGCCTGTACTTATTATCACTGTAACGACCCAAAAATTTGGATTTTTCCAGAATTTAAGTTTAAAGAATTAGTTATTAATAAAATGAATTTTTATTAATAATATTATGTGTATGTGTTTATTAATCGTTCTAGAACCTAGGATGATTATAAGTCGGGAGGATTCTCGCCACGAAAGCTAGACTAAGCGATTAAGAATTTTCAAGACGAAAATGAAAATTTTTCAGAACAAAAATATTTCTAGGGAAAAAGATTTAAATAGCACTATTCAATTCGACGAAACCTAAGGGTTAGGGTTTGAATAACCTAAGCCGTTCTGAGAGTTCGGTATGTCAAAATGACATTCCTTCGAAGGATTTGACGATAATATATCTTGAAAAGTTAAGTAAGCCGATAAAAGTTTTTCTCGAAAAATGTGCAAAAATCGGACAAAATAAAAACGACGAAAAGTACTGCTGTACACTTTTCATTCGTTTAGCTACGTTAGGGTAAAACGTGAAGGAAAATACTTAACGCCAAAAAGTATTTTTCAATTTTTCAGGAATCTGAAGAATACGTAAAAGTTAATCGGTAAAGGAAAGATGAAATATCTAAAAATATTTGGATTCTGAGAATAGCAGTTTTTAAAAGCGTTGGATTAAAACCGAAAAAAGACGGAACCACTAAACTTAAAGTTATTAAGTAAACTTAAGGGCTAAGTTAACTTAACACTTAAGTAATGAATAGTATGGAGGTATGAATAGTAAGGAGGTTAGGGGGTGAAATGACTATTTTGCCCTAGCTTTGGATTTTCTATAAATAGTAAGCTTATTTCATTTAAATGAGATTTTGAAAATTCTACAACTAGAGAGAGAGAGAATTCGGATGGAGAGGGAGAAGGAAGAGCATGAGCATGAATGTTCGGATCGAAAATGTTCGTGAAATGGAAAATCTAGCTAATCGCCAGTTTTGTCTAACGGAAGAAAAATAAAGAGGAAAGGTATTAAAACCTAACTTCTATGTTAGATTTTCTTTAAAGTTTTATTTGTTTAAAACATAACTTAATGAAGATAAGAAGTAGATGATGTTAGGAATGATTTCATATGGTTGAAATCATGAGAAATAATGAAAATAAGAATTTGAAGTTTAGTAAATAAATTTCTTAAGGATGTATATGATGCGTAATGAATTAGAACGATCCGATTGGATTATATCAATAAGTAGGTGTAATAAGTAAGGAATGATGATTTATAACATCAAATTCCAATAAAAAGTGAAATTGTAATCCAAAATATCGATTAAAATGAAGAACGAACGAAGAACACGAAGAACGTTGTTGATGGAGAAATTTAAAACCATCGTAGGATATTTGTTGTTGATGGATAAGTTTAAAACCATCGCGTATAAGTTATATGCATATTGCTTGGTTAGGAATGGTAGAAACGTTCAAGAAGAACAGATTAAAACTTAGCTATAACGAAGTTATGGCAAAAATTTCGTAAAAGACAAACGAGAATTAGAAAGTTTGTAAATGAACCCGAACGTGTAAGGTTTCATAAGAATATAAGAGAACATAGAAAACATGAGTCGTAGACTCAAGAGCGAACAAATTCTGAGTTCAGATAACTGAATTACGGACGAACAAACAAAGAGCGTTAAAAATATAAAATAAACAGAGGGTGAAGATTAAGCCAATTGAATGGCACGTTAACGGATTCAGCATGAAGTTCTGGGGGGTATTGAACTACGTAAAGTAAGGAAGAGAATGGCAGTGTAGACCGATCTAACTCACTATTATGGGCAGTATAGACGAGACGGGAACTTGTTTGTTGGTTGTTTGTGGGAAACCACTCAGAGTACCATATGGACTACTAGCAGAGAAGCGATGTGTGCTGAGTCTTAGAAAAGTAATAAGAAGAAGATAAGATGAAAAACATCAAAGATGATGAACGTATAAGTAAGACATCTCCGTATGTCATGAAGCTGTAGAACGGTAGTGAAAGTGGTTGCGTAAACTTAGGTTGCAAGAACGCAAACCCTAAGAAGTAAAGCTAAGTAAAAACTAATGCATAAGTCAAATATACATGACTAATTAGTGTATATGTTGTTGTTTTTCTTATGTGCTACATAGGAACTGGAATGAGCAGTTCAGTGTAAGCTGTAGCTGGGCGTAAGGCAAGTTTCCTAACTTCATTCATATTTCAAATGAATGCTAGTTTCTTAAACTTCTCAGATGTTGAACTTGAGAAGTTCCGTCTATGTGCTAATGTGCGATATTTGTACAAGGTGGTAGAACGTATGAGACCTTGAGCCACAATGTGAACACTTTAAAACATTTTGATGTATTGCGAAAAAAATTTAAAGAAGTAGTCGATGTCAATTGAGTTGACTAGACGAATGTTTCACGTTGATATCCAATTTATTGGTATGGTCTAAGCTACTTGATTCGGCTAGACAAATGGTATGTCATCGAGCTTTCTTTGAAGAAGTTGTGCCAAACCAAATTGTTTTGGTGCGGAATCTAATGATTAAGTCTGAGGTGAACATATCCCAAAATGGGGTATACAATGGGTAAGAGGTAGTTTGCTTTCTTTGTGATTATAAACTGACCGTGGAAAAAAGGTTACGGCGTCATGCTGTTAAACCTAGTAAGAGTTCATGGTCGATTTAACCCCTCAGCAAAAGTATGAAACGTTTTAAAAGGAAATTTTATATTCCTCGTTATTCTTTCTACTTCATGATTCTTGATAGGTTATGGAGGTTAGGAATGATGGAAAGATAAGAACTTCTTTGAAGAAAAGTTGAGAAGATGGGTAGGCTAAAATTTCGAGGACGAAATTCTGTGAAGAAAGGGTGAATGTGATGACCCGGGTAAGGGTGTGGTTTTAAGAAATTCTGAAGATGAAATTTTTATAAGAGGGGAAGAGTGTAACGACCTGGAAATTTGGATTTTTCCAGAATATAAGTTTAAAGAATTAGTTATTAATAAAATAAATTTTTATTAATAATATTATGTGCTATGTGTTTATTAATCGTTCTAGAACCTAGGATGATTATAAGTCAGGAGGATTTTGGCTACGAGCTAGACTAAGCGATTAAGAATTTTCAAGACAAAAATGAAAATTTTCCGGGAACAAAAATATTTCCAGGAAAAAAGACGAAATAGGCACTATTCACCCGACGAAATCTAAGGGCTAGGGTTTGAATAACCTAAGCCGTTCTGAGAGTTCGGTATGTCGAAATGACATTCCGTCGAAAGATTTGACGATAATATATCTTGAAAAGTTAAGTAAGTCGATAAAAGTTTTTTCAAAAACGTCGCGTAAATCGGACAAAATAAAAACGATTTAAAAGTATTGCTATGTACTTTTCATTCGCTTAGCTACGTTAGGTAAAACGTGAAGGAAAACGCTTAACGCAAAAAAAAGTGTTTTTTAGTTTTTCAGAATCCAAGAATACGTAAAATTTAATTCCAGAAAGGAAAGATGAAATATCTAAAATATTTGGATTTAGAATCGCAGCTTTTAAAGTCATTTGGACGAAAACCCGAAAGACGGAACCACGAAACTTAAAGGCTAAGTAGACTTAAGGGCTAAGTTAACTTAACACTTAAGAAGTGAATAGTATGGAGGTGTGAATAGTAAGGAGGTTAGGGGGTGAAATGACTATTTTGCCCTAGCTTTGGATTTTCTATAAATAGTAAGCTTATTTCATTTAAATGAGATTTTGAAAATTCTACAACTAGAGAGAGAGAGAATTCGGATGGAGAGGGAGAAGGAAGAGCATGAGCATGAATGTTCGGATTGAAAATGTTCGTGAAATGGAAAAGCTAGTTAATCGCCGGTTTTGTCTAGCGGAAGAAAAATAAAGAGGAAAGGTATTAAAACCTAACTTCTATGTTAGATTTTCTTTAAAGTTTTATATGTTTAAAACATAACTTAATGAAGATAAGAAGTAGATGATGTTAGGAATGATTTCATATGGTTGAAATCATGAGAAATAATAAAAAATAAGAATTTAAAGTTTAGTAAATAAATTTCTTAAGGAAGTATATGATTCGTAATGAATTAGAATGATCCGAGTGGATTATATCAATAAGTAGGTGTAATAAGTAAGGAATGATGATTTATAACATCAAATTCCAATAAAAAGTGAAATTGTAATCCAAAATATCGATTAAAATGAAGAACGAACGAAGAACACGTAGAACACGAAGAACGTTGTTGATGGACAAATTTAAAACCATCGTAGGATATTTGTTATTAATGGATAATTTTAAAACCATCGCGTATAAGTTAGATGCATATTGCTTGGTTAGGAACGGTAGAAACATTCATGAAGAACAGATTAAAACTTAGCTATAACGAAGTTATGGCGAAAATTTCGTAAAAGACAAACGAGAATTAGAAAGTTAGTAAATGAACCCGAATGTGTAAGGTTTCATAAGAATATAAGAGAACATAGAAAATGTGAGTCGTAGACTCAAGAGCGAACAAATTCCGAGTTCGGATAACTGAATTACGGACGAACAAACAAAGAGCGTTAAAAACATAAAATAAACGAAGGGTGAAGATTAAGCCAATTGAATGGCACATTAATAGATTCAGAATGAAGTTCTGTCTGGGGGTATTGAACTACGTAAAGTAAGGAAGAGAATGGCTTTAGAATGACCTCATTCTGAGTTATAACGAATAAGTTATGAAACTGGAAAGTAAGCGTCTCAAATTGGATCAAACACTTAGATAAATTTTCTAGGGTTAGGGCTTGGCGTCGCGGCGCCAGCCATACCTTGAAAGGTGGTGCTACAGCGCCAGACCGAGGAGCCAGGTACTGCAAACTCGCACCGCGGTTATTCGAATTCAAGCAATCAAACCATTGTAGTCAAACATTTTCATATCAAGCCATGAAGTCATTCATTTATTACAGATGTCAAGTTTTCTTAGTCCATGTTATGGATTTGAATAAAGACACGTCCGATTTGAATAATATTCCCGTTATTATTGATTTTTCCCGACGTATTTCAAGAATTTCTTGGCTTACTCCCAAAGTTCGATATTAAATTTTGTATCGAATTTGAACCCAGACAAAAACTCATTTCTAAAATCTCATATCGAATGGCTCCTATTGAACTTCGTGGAGTTAAAAATTCAACTATAGAATTTGGTACTGAGCCTTTATCCGGTGACTTCCTTTGTGGAATGCAATCAAGTCGACTCTCGTAGGTGACACCATATTCGCATGCGATATAGTAAACCGATAGGTGTCATTGTAATGTGCTATCCAAGGTTGGGATATGAGTCACAGATTGAGAACAACCTAAGTCAGAATCGAAATATGTAGCTTTTTAGGCTTAGTTGGTTATTATCGAAGATTCGTTGAAGGATATTCTCGAATCGCTATTCCATTAACGCATTGACTCGTAGAGATACAAAATTCGAATGGAGCAAAGAATGTGGGAAGAGCTTCAAGAACTCAAGAGGAGACTCATTTCAAAGACATGTTCGACCATGCCATCCTAGAAAAGCAACGTAGTAATCGACGCGTGTTGAGTAGAAGATCGATACAAGCACGAGTACGATATTGTCAAAGACTCATTTCAGATAATTTACAAATAATAGAGATGGAGATGAAAACTCTAGGTACCCACGTGATGATATACGAGTATAATCGATTTTAATTGATAAAGTTAAAGTTATTCAAGCTACACAATCGAAATGATGAATTTGAAGAGGAGGTGCAAGAAGTTGTTATTTCAAAAGCGAGAATCGGTGAGGTGAGGAAAGCTCAAACCTTCAATTTATTAATCCATTTGAAATTCTCATCGAATAGGAATCGTGGCCTATAGACTCGCTTTTACCGCCAAGTATAACGCGTGTTCATAACGTTTTTCACGATCGATGTTACGTAAATATGTGGACGAATTCAACCACGTCATTGAAGTTAGAAACCGGACGAGATAACCAAGACTTAACTTACGAGGAGGTACCGCCAAGATCTTAGATAGGAAAGAACATGTCCTATGTACCGAGGTTATACCACAAGTTAAAGTTTTGTGGAGAAACCATGCTATTGAGGAAATGACCTGGGAGTTGGAAACGGAAATGAAAGCGAGGTATTCTCATCTTTTCGAAATACTGTGTATCGTCACGCCAATTTCGAGGACTTAAATTTCATAAGGAGGGGAGGTTGTAAGACCCCAAATTATTAATAAATGAAATTTATTTTCCTCTATTTATTATTTTGAAATAGTAAGGGTTGATTTGATTAATGTGGATAGTTATGGGTAAAATACGCAAATATTTTGAATAAGCAAGTGGTTATAAAATATTCATTATCATTTCGGAGAATATTCGTTTGGTCATGGAATATTCGTGATCGTTTGGGAATATTCGCATTTACTGACAGTAGCGATCTTTTTATGGGCCCCATAACTGAAAAGCGATTGGATGAAGAAAACGACAAATATAAGTTGTTTATAAATAACGGCGTAGTTGTTACCATTATAATCGTTGGAATACCCTTGTGGTTAAAAAACACACTAATACGCGTTGTTGAACAAAGAAGATACCAGATTGTACCAATTATTGATTTTTACGTAAGAAGGCACTACTCAATAATTGTTACAAAGAATTATCGCTCAAAGATATTTTATTTTATTGATTCAATAATCACGCATTGATATTTTATATTATCGTTGTTTCAATAAATTGTCATTACACAAGATTTTCCATTATCGAAGTAATAATTCATATTATCTGAATAATATTATTAGATAACATTATTGGCAATGTCTAGAAAGTTCATCTAAGGAGAGGTTTGGTCACCTAATTGCGGCGCCAAGAAGGAGAAATTCTTATTGAAAGCCCCTCTTTCTGAACCGCACGGTTGTCAATAATGTGTTTCGTAATATTATTTGTGAATAATTAATTATTGATTCATATGATGAGGAAAATATTAATTTTATGTGGATATAGATGGAGAAAATTTTAATGTGACAATTGTTGAAAATTGAAATTTTATCTTTTCTCGATAAAATAATTCATTTAAATATATTATTATATTTTAATAATATAATAATGATGATATTTTTACGATGAATGTGGGATATATGAGTATATGGTGGAGGAGTATTTTTGTTACCAAAAATATTTAAAACATGTTTTTCATGTCGGTGGACCCCATTTATCGACCGAAATTTGATTATACCGTAAAATCGCTTCGCTTGTGGATTTTACCAATTTTTGTTTGGAATTTGGAAAAACTTTCTTTCAGTAAAGTTGTAGATAATGGAATTTTCTATGAAAAAATACTTGAGTTTCAAATTTTCCGACAAAAGAGCTATTTATTATGAATTATTGAAGTTCCGGATTAATTAATTATTATTTTTTTGGAGTTTAAATTAAATAATTATGAAAAACGTTTTTTTTGATGTAGTTGACTATTGGTGGCTAGCCGATATTTGAATCTCATTTAGTGTGCGTAAGAAAATTTATATATATATATATATATATATATATTATTATTATATTAAATTTTCTGCTTTGGTGTTCTAAGCAATTTCCTATAAATAGGGTGCTTAGGTTAGAATTGAAAATCACACCAGAAACTGAAGTTTTCTCTCTCTATATTGTCGAGCGTATTCTTGTGAGTATTTTGAGTATACTTTGAGTATTGCTATACGGTGAAAGTTCAAGTTATAGCCTATATCCAAAGATTCCAGCTAAGCACTGCCTTTCGAGGTGTGGATATTATTTTTAAAAATGATATTATTTCTTCAATATCATTATGCCAAAATATTGGTTGAAACTTTTTATCAAATTTGGAACTTTTTCATGTCGTGGTTACTATTCATGAGTTATTATTCACGAGTACTATTCACGAAGAGTGAAGATGTTTTTGTGAAATTTTTATCTTTTGGTGTCTGAGTTACTATTCACGATACTAAGACTATTCACGATATCGACACTATTCTAAGAATCTGGCACTATTCATCGAAAAATGAAATTTCTTCTTTTCGTCCAAAATATCTATTCGGATACTAGCTTTGATTGTATCCATGTTTTGATCATTCTTGAATTTTACACCACTATGATTATTTTGAGGTATTTTTGGATATGGATAAAACAAAGTACGAATCCTTAATCCTTAATCCTTGTCATTTTGTTTCTTTGGATTCGTTTATTTAAAAATATTTTTCATCATCCTCATCCTAAATGATGATATTCTTCGAATATCTTTGGCCTATAGTGAAAAGATGAATAATTTTTGATGAATATCTTTGGCCAGTAGTGCAAAGATGAACAAAGTGTTGAGATGAACATGACCGATCGATTAATATCTTTGGCCCCAGAGTGCAAAGATGAACAGTGTTTAGATGAACATGATCAATCGATGAATATCTTTGGCTCAGAGTGCAAAGATGAATATTTGATTCAGAGATATATATTGATTGATGTTACAGGATAAAAGATAGAGCGATGAACTTTAAAATTCATACATAGAAGATAGTAGTTTGCATTCTCTACTTAACTCTTCTAATGAATTATTATTTCCGCCACTTAATATTGATTTAAAACTTGTTGTCTATTGTATTCTATTAGATTTTTCCTCGTTGAAGACTAACGATAATTTTGTTGTATATTATCTTAGTCATAATATTCTTTATCGGGCTAGTTGAGCTCACCCTTTTCCTTTTTGTTCCATTTTTCTTCTCGTGGAGGCGAGAATGTAAATGAGTACTAGTAGTGTGGTATGGAATGAAGGTTCTAGAGAGAGTTGTTTATTAGTCCTCGCCATTTTTATAAAATAATGTATCAATAATTGTGATGAGGATTTATTTGGGTATGTATATTGTCTAGAAGACAATAATTGTATTTAAACTCACAGTATATATGTTGTCGTATTTTGCACGACAAATGTATTAATAAAGTTGTAGTTATTTCTGCATGCCATGTATTTGGCGCACTCAGAATGAGTTAGATGGAATGGACCTATTTTGGGGCGCCACAGGTTGGTATCGAGCTTAGGGATATGATCTCCGCGAGAGATCTGGGGAATAGAAACTAGAGGGAGAGGCGAGTAAATCCTTCGCTAGTGTGTCCTACCTAAGCTTATTCGTTAGTTGGTTAGTATATAGGGATATTATGTGATATATTGATTTTCTTAATTAACCCTAGTTTTATGACAGTATTTGAGAATGTTGACTGAGAATATTAACAGTGGAGTGAATGAGACCATGGAGATGCCTGTACTTACCAAAGAGGAGAACGTGCAACAGGCTGGCAATGTACCTCCTGTAAACAACACCACCGAAAGCGTACGATGAACGACGGATGTTTAGAAGCTTTTTGCAGTTCATACAAAATCGCACGAGGAGACTCGTGTTCAAAATATCTGAGGAGGAAATGATAGCAATTCACGGGTTGTCACAAACAAAAGTTCAAAGAGTTGGGACCACCGAAATTTAAGGGAAAGCGATCCGATCATAAGCGGAAACGTGGGTCAAATAAATTACCAAGATATTCAATGTCTTGGGATGCGGAGGAATGTAAAGTTCCATTCGCTACTTTTATGTTCGTGAACGAGGCAGACATCGGTGGGAATCGTGAAGCGTACCCATCCAACCGCACTCAAAGATGTCATGGGAGACGTTTGAAATAGTTCAATGACAAGTACTTCCTCGAAAGTATTCGCTATATGAAGGAAGTGGAGTTTATTAGACCGAGCGAGAATAACATGACGGTGTCCCAAAGACGAGGTGAAGTTCGCGGAGTTATCCGTGTTTGCACCTCATTTGGTGGAGAATGAGGAACGATGACGCGGATGTTTCGAGAGGTTTGAAACCCAAGATACGCCAAGATCTCATTTCTCATAAATTTTCTCTATTCGGATGTTGTAAAACAGGCTCAATTATTAGAGCGTGATAACGAAAGTACGCTCAACCGAGGGACCATAACTAGGATCATACCGTAGATATAGAATCAACAAAACAACGATAACCGGTGGAGAAAGAAAAAGACGGACAAAATGGTAACCACTCGGTGGTAATCATGGCCATGAAAAAAAGAAGAAGCGAGTCGAGGAGATTTTAAAAGAGGAGATTCAACAACCACCATGTGAAGACGACAAAGTGCAAAGTGAAAGAATTGGTTCCAAGGGAGGAGAACGACCACCGGTCATATGCTATAAATGCGGGAAAGAGGGACATATCAGTCCAAACTGCCCACAACAGTTCCAGGTATGCTATAATTGTGGAAAAGAAGGACATATCGCTCGAGATTGCACGGTAGCGAAACCAAGTCCAGTGGTGATGGTGACTCAAAAGGATGTCCCAGAAAAGTCAAAGTCAACGGTTCCTGGAAGAGCGTTTGTCGTGACCGGTCAAAATGCGAGGAACCCGAACGAAGTTAGCACGGGTTAGTTAATTATAAATTCTTGCGAAGTTTATACCTTACTAGGTACCGGTTCTACCCATTCTTTTATCTCTCTTGCTTGCGCTCAACGTTTGAACTTGACTACGGAGAAATTAGATTTTGACCTATCTATGGAGACTCTGTTAGGAGAAACTTTCATTACATCCGTTGTTTAGAAATCTTGCTTGATTCAAGTTGGCACTATCACATTACCTGTTAACCTTATTTCTATAGAGATACTTGCTTTTGATGTGATTTTAAGGTTAACTACTCATCATGCCGAAATTGATTACTTTCGTAAGGTTGTTAGTTTACATATTCCTAAGCAACCTGTTATTCGAATTCAAGCAATCAAACCATTGTAGTCAAACATTTTCATATCAAGCCATGAAGTCATTCGTTTATTACGGATGTCAAGTTTTCTTAGTTCATGTTATGGATTTGAATAAAGACACGCCGATTTGAATAATATTCTGTTGTTATTGATTTTTCCCGACGTATTTCTGAAGAATTTCTTGGCTTACTCCCAAAGCCTGATATTAAATTTTGTATCGAATTTGAACCCGGTACAAAACTCATTTCTAAAATCTCATATCGAATGGCTCCTATTGAACTTCAGGAGCTAAAAAATTCAACTATAGAATTTGGTACCTGAGCCTTTATCTGGTGACTTCCTTTGTGGAATGCACCGAAGTCAGACTCTCCATAGGAGACACCATATTCAAATGCGATATTAAACCGATAGGTGTCATTGTAATGTGCTATCCAAGGTTGGGATATGAGTCACGATTGAGAACAACCTAAGCTTCAGAATCTAAAATATGTAGCTTTAGGCTTAGTTGGTTATTATCGGAGATTAGTTGAAGGATATTCTCGAATCGCTATTCCATTAACGCAGCTAACTCGTAGAGATACAAAATTCGAATGGAGCAAAGAATGTGGGAAGAGCTTCGAAGAACTCAAGAGGAGACTCATTTCAAAGACATGTTCGACCATGCCATCCTCGAAAAGTTTAACGTGGTAGCCGACGTGTTGAGTAGAAGATCGATACAAGTATGAGTACGATATTTTCAAAGACTCATTTCAGATAATTTACAAATAATAGAGATGGAGATGAAAACTCTAGGTACCCACGTGATGATATACGAGTATAATCGACTTTTAATCGATAAAGTTAAAGTATTCAAGCTACACACCGAGTGATGAATTTGAAGAGGAGGTGCAAGAAGTTGTTATTTCAAAAGCGAGAATCGGTGAGGTGAGGAAAGCTCAAACCTTCGATTTATTAATCTATTTGAAATTCTCATCGAATAGGAATCGTGGCCTATAGACTCGCTTTTACCGCCAAGTATAACGCGTGTTCATAACGCTTTTCACGATCGATGTTACGTAAATATGTGGACGCAATTCAACCACGTCATTGAGTTAGAAACCGGACGAGATAGCCCAAGACTTAACTTACGAGGAGTGTACTGTCAAGATCTTAGATAGGAAAGAACATGTCCTATGTATCGAGGTTATACCACAAGTTAAAGTTTTGTGGAGAAACCATGCTATTGAGGAAATGACACGGGAGTTGGAAACGAAATGAAAGCGAGGTATTCTCATCTTTTGAAACACACAGTATCGTACGCCAATTTCGAGGACGAAATTTCATAAGGAGGGGAGGTTGTAAGACCCCAAATTATTAATAAATGAAATTTATTTTTCTCTATTTATTATTTTTAAATAGTAAGGGTTGATTTGATTAATGTGGATAGTTATGGGTAAAATACGCAAATATTTCGAATAAGCAAGTGGTTATAAAATATTCATTATTGTCGGAGAATATTCGTTTTGGTCGTGGAATATTAGATCGCTTGGGAATATTAGATGACGACGTCGCAGATCTTTTTTGTGGGCCCCATAACTTGAAAGCGATTGGATGAAGAAAACGACAAATATAAGTTGTTTATAAATAACTTGGCGTAGTTGTTACCAATTATCTCGTTGGAATACCCGGTGGTTAAAACACACTAATATACGCGTTGTTGAACAAGAAGAAGACACTCAGTATTGCACCAATTATTGATTCTTACGTAAGAAGGCACTACTCAATAATTGTTACAAAGAATTATCGCTCAAAGATTTTATTTTATTGATTCAATAATTCACGCATTGATATTTTATATTACTGTTGTTTCAATAAATTGTCATTACACAGTATTTTCCATTATCGAAGCAATAATTCATATTATCTGAATAATATTATTAGATAACATTATTGGCAATGTCTAGAAAGTTCTGTCTAAGGAGAGGTTTGGTCACCTAATTGCGCGCCAATAGGAGAAATTCTTATTGGAAAGCCCCCTCTTTCCTAGGAACTGCCTGGTTGTCAATAATGTGTTTCTGTAATATTATTTGTGAATAATTAATTATTGATTCATATGATGAGGAAAATATTGATTTTATGTGGATATAGATGGAGAAAATTTTTAATGTGACAATTGTTGAAAATTTAAATTTTATCTTTTTCTGATAAAATAATTCATTTAAATATATTATTATATTTTAATAATATAATAATGATGATATTTTTACGATGAATGTGGGATATATGAGTATATGTGGAGGAGGAGTATTTTTGTTACCAAAAATATTTAAAACATATTTTTCATGTCATTGGACCCCATTTATCGACCGAAATTTGATTATACTGTGTAAAATCGCTTGGATTTGTGATTTTTTACCAATTTTGTTTGGAATTTGGAAAAACTTTCTTCTGTAAAGTTGTAGATAATGGAATTTCCTATGAAAACTGCGAGTTTCGAATTTTTCTGACAAAAGAGCTATTTATTATGAATTATTGAAGTTCCGGATTAATTAATTATTATTTTTTTGGAGTTTAAATTAAATAATTATGAAAAATGTTTTTTTTGATGTAGTTGACTATTGGTGGCTAGCCGATATTTGAATCTCATTTAGTGTGTGTAAGAAAATTTATATATATATATTATTATTATATTAAATTTTCTGCTTTGGTGTTCTAAGCAATTTTCTATAAATAGGGTGCTTAGGTTAGAATTGAAAATCACACCGTAAATCAAGTTTTCTCTCTATATTGTCGAGTTTATTCTTGTGAGTATTTTGAGTATACTTTGAGTATTAACATACGGTGAAAGTTCAAGTTATAGCCTATATCCGAAGATTCCAGTTAAGTAATTGCCTTTCGAGGTAAGTGGATATTATTTTTTAAAAATGATATTATTTCTTCAATATCATTATGCCAAAATATTGGTTGAAACTTTTATCAAATTTAAAACTTTTTCATGTCGTGGTTACTATTCATGAGTTCTTATTCACGAAGTTACTATTCACGAAAGTACTATTCACTTAAGCGTGAAGATGTTTTTGTGAAATTTTATCTTTTGGTATCGGAGTTACTATTCACGATACAACACTATTCACGATACGACATTATTCATTAATCTTGACACTATTCATCGAAAAATAAAATTTCTTCTTTTCGTCCAAAATATCTATTATTCGGATACTAGCTTTGATTGTATCCATGTTTTGATCATTCTTGAATTTTACACCACTATGATTATTTTGAGGTATTTTTGGATATGGATAAAACAAAGTACTAATCCTTAATCCTTAATCCTTGTCATTTTGTTTCACTGGATTAGTTTATTTTAAAATATTTTTCATCATCCTCAGTCCTAAATGATGATATTACTGAATATCTTTGGCCTATAGTGCAAAGATGAATGATTTCTTGATGAATATCTTTGGCCCGTAGAAAGTAAAAAGATGAACAGTGTTTAGATGAACATGATCAATCGATGAATATCTTTGGCTGTAGTGCAAAGATGAATATTTGATTCCGTATATATATTGATTGATGTTACAGGATAAAAGATAGACGATGAACTTTAAAATTCATACATAGAAGATAGTAGTTTGCATTCTCTACTTAACTCTTCTAATGAATTATTATTTCGCCACTTAATATTGATTTAAAACTTGTTGTCTATTGTATTCTATTAGATTTTTCCCTGTTAAAGACTAACGATAATTTTGTTGTATATTATCTTAGTCATAATATTCTTTACTGGGCTAGTTGAGCTCACCCTTTTCCTTTTTATTCCATTTTTCTTCTCAGGAGGCGAGAATGTAGCGAGTACTAGTCAGGGTATGGAATGAAGGTTCTAGAGAGAGTTGTTTATTAGTCCTCGCCATTTTTATAAAATAATGTATCAATAATTGTGATGAGGATTTATTTGGGTATGTATATTGTCTAGAAGACAATAATTGTATTTAAACTCACAGATATATATATGTTGTCGTATTTTTGCACGACAAATGTATTAATAAAGTTGTAGTTATTTCGCATACCATGTATTTGGCGAATTCGAATGGGTTGGATGGAATGGACCTATTTTGGGGCGCCACGGTTGGTATCGAGCTTAGGATATGATCTCTGGCATGAGATCGGGGAATAGAACTAGAGGGGGAGAGGCGAGTAAATCCTTCGCTAGTGTGTCCTACCTAAGCTTATTCGTTAGTTGGTTAAGTATATAGGATATTATGTGATATATTGATTTTCTTAATTAACCCTTGTTTTATGACAAGATTTGAGAATGTTGATTAAGAATATTAATAAGTGGAGTGAATGAGACCATGGAGATGCTCGTATTTTACCAACGAGGAGAACGTGCAACAGTCGGGCAATGTACCCCCCGTAAACAACACCAACCGAAAGCGAGACGATGAACGACGGATGTTTAGAAGCTTTTTGCGATTCATGCAAAATCGCACGAGGAGACTCGTGTTCAAAATATGAGAGAAATGATAGCAATTCACGGGTTGTCACAAACCCAAACAAATTCAAAGAGTTGGGACCACCAGAATTTAAGGGAAAGCCAGATCCGATCATAGCGGAAACGTGGGTCAAATAAATTACCAAGATATTCAATGTCTTGGGATGCACGGAGGAACAGAAAGTTCCATTCGCTACTTTTATGTTCCGTAACGAGGCAGATCACTGGTGGGAATCAGTGAAGCGTACTCCATCCAATTTGCACTCAAAGATGTCATGGGAGACATTTTGTAAAGCAGTTCAATGACAAGTACTTCCATGAAAGTATTCGTCATATGAAGGAAGTGGAGTTTATTAGACTGGAGCAGAATAACATGACGGTGTCCCAGTACGAGGTGAAGTTCGCGGAGTTATCCAGGTTTGCACCTCATTTGGTGGAGAATGAGGAACGATGACGCGGATGTTTCGAGAGGTTTGAAACCCAGATACGTCAAGATCTCATTTCTCATAAATTTTTCTCTATTCGGATGTTGTATGGCAGGCTCAATTATTAGAGCGTGATAACGAGTACGCTCAACCGAGGGACCATAACCAGGATCATACCGTAGAGATAGCGATCCAACAAAACAACGATAACCAAGTGGAGAAAAAAAAGACGGACAAAATGGTAACCACTCTGGTGGTAATCATGGCCATGAAAATAGAAAAAGCGAATCGGGAGGAGATTTTAAAAGAGGAGATTCAACAACCACCATGTGAAGACAGCGGTGCAAAGAAAGAATTGGTTCCAAAGGAGGAGAACGACCACCGGCCATATGCTATAAATGCGGAAAGAGGGACATATCACCAAACCGCCCACAACAGCCGGTATGCTATAATTGTGGAAAAGAAGGACATATCGCTTCGAGATTGCACGCAGAAGCGAAACCAAGTCCAATGGCGATGGTGACTCAAAAGGATGTCCCGTAAAAAGTCAAAGTCAACGGTTCTCGAAAGAGCGTTTGTCGTGACTTCCATTAAAATGCGAGGAACCCGAACGAAGTTAGACGGGTTAGTTAATTATAAATTCTTGCGAAGTTTATACCTTACTAGGTACTAGTTCTACCCATTCTTTTTATCTCTTGCTTGCGCCAACGCGTTTGAACTTGACTACGGAGAAATTAGATTTTGACCTATCTATGGAGACTCTGTTAGGAGAAACTTTCATTACATCCGTTGTTTAGAAATCTTGCTTGATTCAAGTTGGCACTATCACATTACCTGTTAACCTTATTTCTATAGAGATACTTACTTTTGATGTGATTTTAAGGTTAACTACTCATCATGACGAAATTGATTACTTTCGTAAGGTTGTTAGTTTTCATATTCCTAAGAAACCTGTTATTCGAATTCAAGCAATCAAACCATTGTAGTCAAACATTTTCATATCAAGCCATGAAGTCATTCGTTTATTACGGATGTCAAGTTTTCTTAGTTCATGTTATGGATTTGAATAAAGACACGCCGATTTAAATAATATTCTGTTGTTATTGATTTTTCCCGACGTATTTCAAGAATTTCTTCGCTTACTCCCAAAGCCTCGATATTAAATTTTGTATCGAATTTGAACCCCAGACAAAACTCATTTCTAAAATCTCATATCGAATGGCTCCTATTGAACTTCAGGAGCTAAAAAATTCAACTATAGAATTTGGTACCTGAGCCTTTATCTGGTGACTTCCTTTGTGGAATGCACCGAAGTCAGACTCTCCATAGGAGACACCATATTCGTGCGATATTAAACTGATAGGTGTCATTGTAATGTGCTATCCAAGGTTGGGATATGAGTCACAGTTGAGAACAACCTAAGTCGGTAATCGAAATATGTAGCTTTCTAGGCTTAGTTGGTTATTATCGGAGATTAGTTGAAGGATATTCTCGAATCGCTATTCCATTAACGCAGCTAACTCGTAGAGATACAAAATTCGAATGGAGCAAAGAATGTGGGAAGAGCTTCAAGAACTCAAGAGGAGACTCATTTCAAAGACATGTTCACCATGCCATCCCGGAAAAGCTTAACGCGTAGCCGACGGCGTGTTGAGTAGAAGATCGATACAACAACGAAAAGTACGATATTTTCAAAGACTCATTTCAGATAATTTACAAATAATAGAGATGGAGATGAAAACTCTAGGTACCCACGTGATGATATACGAGTATAATCGACTTTAATCGATAAAGTTAAAGCTGTTCAAGCTACACACCGGAGCTGATGAATTTGAAGAGGGAGGTGCAAGAAGTTGTTATTTCAAAAGCGAGAATCGGTGAGGTGAGGAAAGCTCAAACCTTCGATTTATTAATCTATTTGAAATTCTCGATCGAATAGGAACTGTGGCCTATAGACTCGTTTTACCGCCAAGTATAACGCGTGTTCATAACGTTTTTCACGTATCGATGTTACGTAAATATGTGGACGACCCGAACCACGTCATTGAGTTAGAACCGGACGAGATAGCCGAAGACTTAACTTACGAGGAGGTACCTGTCAAGATCTTAGATAGGAAAGAACATGTCCTATGTACCGAGGTTATACCACAAGTTAAAGTTTTGTGGAGAAACCATGCTATTGAGGAAATGACCTGGGAGTTGGAAACGGAAATGAAAGCGAGGTATTCTCATCTTTTCGAAACACCAGGTACGTATGTCAATTTCGAGGACGAAATTTCATAAGGAGGGGAGGTTGTAAGACCCCAAATTATTAATAAATAAAATTTATTTTTCTCTATTTATTATTTTTAAATAGTAAGGGTTGATTTAATTAATGTGGATAATTATGGGTAAAATACGCAAATATTTCGAATAAGCAAGTGGTTATAAAATATTGATTATTGTTGGAGAATATTCGTTTGGTCGTGGAATATTCGTGATCGTTTGGGAATATTCGCATTTGACGGCCTTGATCTTTTTGTGGGCCCCATAACTAAAAGCGATTGGATGAAGAAAATGACAAATATAAGTTGTTTATAAATAACGACGTAGTTGTTACCTGCAATTATATTGTTGGAATACCGGTGGTTAAAACACACTAATACGCGTTGTGAAACAAGAAGACACCAGTATTGCACCGATTATTGATTCTTACGTAAGAAGGCACTACTCAATAATTGTTACAAGATAATTACCGCTCAAAGATTTTATTTTATTGATTCAATAATTCACGCATTGATATTTTATATTATCGTTGTTTCAATAAATTGTCATTACACAAGATTTTCCATTATCGAAGCAATAATTCATATTATCCTGAATAATATTATTAGATAACATTATTGGCAATGTCTAGAAAGTTCATCTAAGGAGAGGTTTGGTCACCTAATGCAAGGCCAAGAAGGAGAAATTCTTATTTGAAAGCCCCCTCTTTCCAGGAACCGCACGGTTGTCAATAATGTGTTTCTGTAATATTATTTGTGAATAATTAATTATTGATTCATATGATGAGGAAAATATTGATTTTATGTGGATATAGATGGAGAAAATTTTTAATGTGACAATTGTTGAAAATTTAAATTTTATCTTTTTCTGATAAAATAATTCATTTAAATATATTATTATATTTTAATAATATAATAATGATGATATTTTTACGATGAATGTGGGATATATGAGTATATGTGGAGGAGGAGTATTTTTGTTACCAAAAATATTTAAAACATATTTTTCATGTCGGTGGACCCCATTTATTGACTGAAATTTGATTATAGCCTGTAAAATCGCCCGTTTGTGGATTTCGGCCAATTTTTGTTTGGAATTTGGAAAAACTTTCTTCTGTAAAGTTGTAGATAATGGAATTTCCTATGAAAACTGCGAGTTTCGAATTTTTCTGACAAAAGAGCTATTTATTATGAATTATTGAAGTTCCGGATTAATTAATTATTATTTTTTTGGAGTTTAAATTAAATAATTATGAAAAATGTTTTTTTTGATGTAGTTGACTATTGGTGGCTAGCCGATATTTGAATCTCATTTAGTGTGTGTAAGAAAATTTATATATATATATTATTATTATATTAAATTTTCTGCTTTGGTGTTCTAAGCAATTTTCTATAAATAGGGTGCTTAGGTTAGAATTGAAAATCACAATTTAAACTCAAGTTTTTTCTCTCTATATCGAAGCGTATTCTTGTGAGTATTTTGAGTATACTTTGAGTATTGGTCGCATCACGGTGAAAGTTCAAGTTATAGCCTATATCCAAAGATTCCGGTTAAATTGCCTTTCGAGGTAAGGGATATTATTTTTTTAAAAATGATATTATTTCTTCAATATCATTATGCCAAAATATTGGTTGAAACTTTTTATCAAATTTAAAACTTTTTCATGTCAGGGTTACTATTCACGAGTTACTATTCACGAGTACTATTCACGAAGCGTGAAGATGTTTTTTGTGAAATTTTTATCTTTTGGTGTCGGAGTTACTATTCACGTATACGACACTATTCACATATACTACACTATTCCCGAATACGGCACTATTCATCGAAAAATAAAATTTCTTCTTTTCGTCCAAAATATCTATTCTGGATACTAGCTTTGATTGTATCCATGTTTTGATCATTCTTGAATTTTACACCATTATGATTATTTTGAGGTATTTTTGGATATGGATAAAACATAGTACGAATCCTTAATCCTTAATCCTTGTCATTTTGTTTCACTGGATTCGTTTATTTAAAAATATTTTTCATCATCCTCAGTCCTAAATGATGATATTACTGAATATCTTTGGCCTGTAGTGCAAAGATGAATGAATTTCTTGATGAATATCTTTGGCCCGTAGTGCAAAGATGAACAGGTGTTGAGATGAACATGACCGACTGATTAATATCTTTGGCCCGTAGTGCAAAGATGAACAGGTGTTTAGATGAACATGATCAACTGATGAATATCTTTGGCCTGTAGTGCAAAGATGAATATTTGATTCCAGATATATATTGATTGATGTTACAGGGATAAAAGATAGACGATGAACTTTAAAATTCATACATAGAAGATAGTAGTTTGCATTCTCTACTTAACTCTTCTAATGAATTATTATTTTCGCTGCGAATATTGATTTAAAACTTGTTGTCTATTGTATTCTATTAGATTTTTCCCTGTTGAAGACTAACGATAATTTTGTTGTATATTATCTTAGTCATAATATTCTTTACTGGGCTAGTTGAGCTCACCCTTTTCCTTTTTGTTCCATTTTTCTTCTCAGGAGGCGAGAATGTAGAGAGTACTAGTCAGGGTATGGAATGAAGGTTCTAGAGAGAGTTATTTAGTAGTCCTCACCATTTTTATAAAATAATGTATCAATAATTGTGATGAGGATTTATTTGGGTATGTATATTGTCTAGAAGACAATAATTGTATTTAAACTCACAGTATATATATGTTATCGTATTTTGCACGACAAATGTATTAATAAAGTTGTAGTTATTTCTGTACCATGTATTTGGCGACTCAGAATGGGTTGGATGGAATGGACCTATTTTGGGGGCGTCACAAGTTAAGTAAACTAATGCATAAGTTAAATATATATGACTAATTAGTGTATATGTTGTTGTTTTTCTTATTTGCTACATAGGAACTGGAATGAGCAGTTCAGCGTAAGCTGTAGCTGGGCGTAAGGCAAGTTTCCTAACTTCATTCATATTTCAAATGAATGCTAGTTTCTTAAACTTCTCAGATGTTAAACTTGAGAAGTTCCGTCTATGTGCTAATGTGCGATATTTGTACAAGGTGGTAGAACGTATGAGGCCTTGAGCCACAATGTGAACACTTTGGTGTTTCTATGAAATGAACTGTTCTATGATTTAACTGTTCAATAAGAGAATGCTCTGTTTATACATGATCCGTTATTGTTAAGTCTGTGCTAATGATTCTAGCTTGCATGTAATGTGTATGAAAAAGGTAGAAGAATGAAAGTATTTTAAAATGAAAGTGAATATTGTTTTAAAATGAAAGGAATCGAGATTATTCCTATTATTCAAGCTGCTTCATAACCTTTGTTCGATTATTGAAGTCTTAAAAGAATGTTTGAATTCTTGAAGATGTTTATTCAACTGTGATGACTTGCAGGGCAATTGAATTCTCACACTTGCTTTAAATGAAAAATATTTTCAGCGTACGATGTTAGAAGAACTTAAGGATCCCGTAAAGATCAAGTTGACGGTATCCAGATGGAGCGCCATTCAGAATGGGAATGAGCGAGAATATCAAGTGAAGATTTGTAATATAAAATAAGTTAAATGAACTTTAGATTAGTTTAATGAACTGTTATGTATCCTTAGTGGTGGATGAAAGTCACTCGTGTAAGATGTAAATGATAATGTAATTATCGTTATTTGTAATGAAATGAGTTATAAGGTTTTAGAACCTGGGAATTTAGAATGTTTATTGTTATATTTCAGTATATAATGATATATGTTTGGATGAATATGGGATCGTGACGTACGGAATTCGGGTGTGAAGATAGACCAGATTTTGGGGCATTACAGATTGGTATCAAAGATAATAGGTTATAAATCTTAGGTAAAAGTATCTAAGAATATAATCGTAGAGAGATGGATAAGAAGATCACCACGTGATCATAGTGAATCGTAGTAACAGATGAGCTATTAAACGATGAATGATGTATAAGTACTACGAAGTAGTACGGGAAGAAGAACTCAGATTGAGTTGTGAAGGATAGTATATGAATTAAAGAAAATTCGTATTAAGTTAAGAGAGATTTAGGAGTTGTAAAATTTTAATTGAGGACTCATGTGATAGCTGAGTTGTATGAACCTTTGTATGGGCAAAGGTTTGTGCTTGGTGTAACAACTACTTAGCTTATTACAGTGATAATCATTGGAATTGGTCGCGCTATCAAGATGTATATGACGAGAAGGTGAATCTTTTCTCATGTATATACTTGATAGGTAGAGAACGATAAGGTAGGTGCGAGTTCTTGAAACTCATACTTATGGTACGTTCATGACTCATAATGATATGGTATGTTTTTGAACTTTTCAGCGAATGGACGCTTATGGTCTGTCTGGGATGGTTCTTAAACTCATATTATTGTAGAAAGTTCCTGAACTCAATGTGTGGTAAGTTGATGGACTCTGCTAAGGTAGAGGGATGTTTAGACTGAAAACAAGTTGTTTCCAGTAGGCTTAGTATTGAAGGTGCTAGAGAAGATTAAGTATTGTCGCAGTAAGACAATGAAGGAAGATGGAGAATAGGATTTTCCAAGTCATCTAGCTATGCTAGATTTTGAAGTTTATTGAACTCGAGCTGATATGTACATTTTGAAAAAGGAAAGAATTGGTTCAACTTTTGGAACCAATAGATTTTTAAAAGAACTATTCTCGGTATGTCTATGCTAATTGCTTTGGCTAGACAGAAATGGATTTAAAATATCAAAATGAATTTTATATCATCAGTGCATTTGATGCAAGGATTGTAAAAGGATGGAGTTATTAATGCAAATGAACCTGGTGTTGGATGTGATCTTAGGATCAACAACCCGCTATGGTATGATGTATAATGACAAAGTCACAAACTGACGAAGTCCTCAACGTACTGTGAAAAGTACGGTATCATGACGTCATAAAACATTTTGATGTATTGCGAAAAAAATTTAAAGAAGTAGTCGATGTCAATTGAGTTGACTAGACGAATGTTTCACGTTGATATCCAATTTATTGGTATGGTCTAAGCTACTTGATTCGGCTAGACAAATGGTATGTCATCGAGCTTTCTTTGAAGAAGTTGTGCCAAACCAAATTGTTTTGGTGCGGAATCTAATGATTAAGTCTGAGGTGAACATATCCCAAAATGGGGTATACGATGGGTAAGAGGTAGTTTGCTTTCTTTGTCATTATAAACTGACCGTGGAAGAAAGGTTACTGACGTCATCGTTGTTAAACCTAGTAAGAGTTCATGGTCGATTTGACCCTCAAACAAAAGTATGAAACGCGTTTTAAAAGGAAATTTTATATTCCTCGTTATTCTTTCTACTTCATGATTCTTGATAGGTTATGGAGGTTAGGAATGATGGAAAGATAAGAACTTCTTTGAAGAAAAGTTGAGAAGATGGGTAGGCTAAAATTTCGAAGACGAAATTCTGTGAAGAAAAGGTGAATGTGATGACCCGGGTAAGGGTGTGGTTTAAGAAATTCCGAGGATGGAATTTTTATAAGAGGGGAAGAGTGTAACGACCCGGAAATTTGGATTTCTCCAGAATTTAAGTTTAAAGAATTAGTTATTAATAAAATAAATTTTTATTAATAATATTATGTGTTATGTGTTTATTAATCGTTCTAGAACCTAGGATGATTATAAGTCGAGAGGATTCTGGCTACGAGCTAGACTAAGCGATTAAGAATTTTCAAGACAAAAATGAAAATTTTCCAGAACAAAAATATTTCTAGGAAAAAGATTTAAATAGCACTATTCAATTCGATTTAAACCTAAGGGTTAGGGTTTGAATAACCTAAGCTGTTTCGAGAGTTCGGTAGTTGGTATGTCGAAATGACATTCCGTCGAAAGATTTGATGATAATATATCTTGAAAAGTTAAGTAAGCCGATAAAAGTTTTTCTCAAAAAACGTGCAGAAATCGGACAAAATAAAAACGACGAAAAATACTGCTGTGTACTTTTCATTCGTTTAGCTACGTTAGGGTAAAACGTGAAGGAAAACGCTTAACGCCAAAAAGTGTTTTTCAGTTTTTCAGGAATCTGAAGAATACGTAAAAGTTAATCGGTAAAGGAAAAATGAAATATGTAAAAATATTTGGATTTCGAGAATCGCAGTTTTTAAAACTGTCGGACGAAAACTCGAAAGACGGAACCACAAAACTTAAAGGCTAAGTAGACTTAAGGGCTAAGTTAACTTAACACTTAAGTAATGAATAGTATGGAGGTGTGAATAGTTAGGAGGTTAGGGGGTGAAATGACTATTTTGCCCTAGCTTTGGATTTTCTATAAATAGTAAGCTTATTTCATTTAAATGAGATTTTGAAAATTCTACAACTAGAGAGAGAGAGAATTCGGATGGAGAGGGAGAAGGAAGAGCATGAGCGTGAATGTTCGGATCAAAAATGTTCGTGAAATGGAAAAGCTAGCTAATCGCCGATTTTGTCTAGCGGAAGAAAAATAAAGAGGAAATGTATTAAAACCTAACTTCTATGTTACATTTTCTTTAAAGTTTTATATGTTTAAAACATATCTTAATGAAGATAAGAAGTAGATGATGTTAGGAATGATTTCATATGGTTGAAATCATGAGAAATAATGAAAATAAGAATTTGAAGTTTAGTAAATAAATTTCTTAAGGAAGTATATGATTCGTGATGAATTAGAACGATCCGAGTGGATTATATCAATAAGTAGGTGTAATAAGTAAGGAATGATGATTTATAACATCAAATTCCTATAAAAAGTGAAATCGTAATCCAAAATATCGATTAAAATGAAGAACGAACGAAGAACACGAAGAACACGCGAAGAACACGAAGAACGTTGTTGATTGACAAATTTAAAACCATCGTAGGATATTTGTTGTTGATGGACAAGTTTAAAACCATCGCATATAAGTTAGATGCATATTGTTTGGTTAGGAACGGTAGAAACGTTCATGAAGAACGGATTAAAACTTAGCTATAACGAAGTTATGGCAAAAATTTCGTAAAAGACAAACGAGAATTAGAAAGTTAATAAATGAACCCGAACGTGTAAGGTTTCATAAGAATATAAGAGAACATAGAAAACGTGAGTCATAGACTCAAGAGCGAATAAATTTCGAGTTCGGATGACTGAATTACGGACGAACAAACAAAGAGCATTAAAAACGTAAAATAAACGAAGGGTGAAGATTAAGCCAATTGAATGGCATGTTACGAATTCAGAATGAAGTTCTGTTTGAGGGGGTATTGAACTACGTAAAGTAAGGAAGAGAATGGTTTGGAATGACCTCATTCTAAGTTATAACGAATAAGTTATGAAAGTTGGAAGTAAGCGTCTCAAATTGGATCAAAAACTTAGATAAATTTTCTAGGGTTAGGGCTTGGTGCCGCGGCACCAGCCATGCCTTGAAAGGTGACGCTGCAGCGCCAGACCAAGGAGTCGAGTACTGCAAACTCGCGCCACAAGAGATAAAGGAGAGAGTGGCGCCGCAGCGCCAGTGTGGGGAAAAAGCCAGAGAATAGCTTTTAACTGCTCAATTCTTGGGGGAAACGTAAGGGGAGATAAAGAACATAATGTTCAACTAATATAACACTTAAGCAAGTGAATTAAACCTTTAATGAAGGTCAAATGAAAAGATTAAATGAGAGTAAAAGAGAACGAATGTAAACGCGGATTACGGAACCGATATCCGGGGACTGTAATTACGATAACGAACGTGGAGGATTGCTATGGTTGTGATTCCTTAAATGTTGAGCGACGAGGGTAATGAATAACATTTTGATGTTATTTCATGATAGTAAGAGATAAGTGTGAAGCGTATAGACGCTGTGTACGCAACGTTGTTGCGATAAACAAGCGGTCTTAGCATACAACGAACGGTATGGCTTGGATAATAAGAATGACTAATGAACATGGGGTTCAGGTAATGGATAACGAAAGTAATAAGTAAGATATGAATGGTATTAAGAAAGCCGTAATAAATGGTAATAAGATTAATTAAAGCCAAAGGTGAGTCGTATAAGAATGAATCCCGAGGTGTGGCATTTAGTTTCAAGGAAGCCATAAGGAATGAGAAATTAACTTAACGAAGATTATAGTTTAATAGTTCGGATAAGTTAAAATAAGTTAGGTTGCAGTACAATTGTAATCTTTGATGGTTGACATATGGGAGCTGGGCTAAACAATTCCTTCAGAGAGCGAAGGTATATACAAAACTAGCAACCGATCTAACTCACTGTTATGGGCAGTGTAGACGAGACGGGAACTTGTTTGTTGGTTGTTTGTGGGAAACCACTCAAAGTACCATATGGACTAC
This sequence comes from Panax ginseng, assembly GCA_020205605.1. Classification (NCBI taxonomy): domain Eukaryota; kingdom Viridiplantae; phylum Streptophyta; class Magnoliopsida; order Apiales; family Araliaceae; genus Panax; species Panax ginseng. The sequence goes on along the minus strand of CM035134.1, from coordinate 130,014,506 downwards.
TAGCAGAGAAGCGATGTGTGCTGAGTCTTAGAGAAGTAATAAGAAGAAGATAAGATGAAAAACATCAAAGATGATGAACGTATAAGTAAGACATCTCCGAATGTCATGAAGCCGTAGAACGGTAGTGAAAGTGGTCGCGTAAACTTAGGTTGTAAGAACACGAACCCTAAGAAGTAAAGTTAAGTAAACTAATGCATAAGTCAAATATGCATGACTAATTAGTGTATATGTTGTTGTTTTTCTTATGTGCTACATAGGAACTGGAATGAGCAGTTCAGCGTAAGCTGTAGCTGGGCGTAAGGCAAGTTTCCTAACTTCATTCATATTTCAAATGAATGCTAGTTTCTTAAACTTCTCAGATGTTGAACTTGAGAAGTTCCGCTATATGCTAAATAATGCGATATTTGTACAAGGTGGTAGAACGTATGAGGCCTTCGAGCCACAATGTGAACACCGGTGTTTTTATGAAATGAACTGCTACGTGATTTAACTGTTCAATAAGATAATGCTCTGTTTATACATGATTCGTTATTGTTAAGTCTGTGCTAATGATTCTAGCATGTATGTAATGTGTATGAAAAAGGTAGAAGAATGAAAGTATTTTAAAATGAAAGTGAATATTGTTTTAAAATGATAGGAATCGAGATTATTCCTATTATTCAAGCTGCTTCATAACCTTTGTTCGGTTATTGAAGTTTTAAAAGAATGTTTGAATTCTTGAAGATATTTGTTCAACTGTGATGACTTGCTGGGCAATTGAATGCTCACACTTGCTTTAAATGAAAAATATTTTCAGTGTACGATGTTAGAAGAACTTAAGGATCCCGTAAAGATCAAGCTGACGGTATCCAGAGGGAGTGCCATTCAGAATGGGAATGAGAGAGAAGATCAAGTGAAGACTTGTAATATAAAATAAGTTAAATGAACTTTAGATTAGTTTAATGAACTGTTATGTATCTTTAGTGGCGGATGAAAGTCACTCATGTAAGATGTAAATGATAATGTAATTATCGTTATTTGTAATGAAAGGAGTTATAAGGTTTTAGAACCTGGGAATTTAGAATGTATATTGTTATATTTTAGTATATAATGATATATGTTTGGATGAATATGGGATCGTGACGTACGGAATTCGGGTGTGAAGATAGACCGGATTTCGGGGCGTTACACTCACACCGGAGCTATCCCCCAGCGGCCTAGGCTGTCATCTTCCTCAATGTGATTTTATTTATGTGCAGGATTCAATGCGTTATTTGGTGATTGAGCGTGTGGACTGATCTTAGTGTTAACAACCTGTTTATCCCCTTTATCCCCTTCACAATCATGCTCAACATATATCTCAAAATATTTATGATCTACAACATCATTTAACAATATATTAAGGTCATCATCATTTGAAAGAGTTTCATAATGCCCACAAAAAATAGTTCTAGGTAGTCTGTAATATAAACATATAATGTCATTGTACCCAAAACCCTCACACATTGACTTCGCCTTCGACTTCTCAAATAAAAAATTTTAAACTTGTCAATTTGCCCTCCATCACATTGCAAAACAGAAAGTAACTCAAATAAACCCCTATGATAGAGTTCAACTACCAAGAATCTACAATAAAAATAAATAAACATGTATTAAAAAAGGTATTATTATAATATGTATAAAGACTAAAAATATGTTTGACTATGGAGCAAAAGACAACAAATACAAATACAAACAAGATATAATAATTATCTAGACAATACTAGGACCATAACATGAGACCTTATAATAAACAAATAAAACAAAAAGAAGAACAAATAGACAAATAAAAGGGAATAAAGGGGCGACATCTGTGAAAAAATAGACAAATAAAGGGGAATAAAGGAGAATTTTGAGACATTTACACCATCCCCAAATATTCTTTTATATTCTTCAATTATGGCACTAGTACAAACCCCAAAATTAAGGATGTAACCCTAATTTCTCTATATGTGCAGGCGAGAGGATGGGAGAAAATGACTGAAAGCATAAATAGTAAAGTGAAAAGTGTGAAAGAGAAATATGAGTTTGTCTTTTTTAATATTCTATTGGGAAACATCTATTAATTTAGTATATAATTTATTCTTTGGTTAATCTAAGTAACTAGGCTAGTGATGCTTTGGTGGTCTCAATGCCAAAATATTAAATATGAGGTTTTTGGATCAAATCCGTGGAACAACAATTGTTTTGAATTTAATCGAGTTTAACACATATTTTTTGGGGGATTTAATTGAGTTTAAGTACACATCAGCGATGTCACGTAAGGTAAGTCAATGCACATATGACTCCTATCCCAAATTCGTGGAACAACATTTTTTTGGGATTTAATCGAGTTTAACACATCTTTTTTTTTGGGATTTAATTGAGTTTAAGTACACATCAGCGGGTGTCACGTAAGCAAGTCAACGCACATGTGACACTTGAGGTTTAAGTACACATCAGCGATGCCACGTGTGCCGCGTAGGCAACACACATGTGACACTTGATGGTTCAATATCCAAATTTCTTGACAGAAAGTGGCTTGTTTCGCGTTGACTAATAAAAAGAGGCTCAATACCCAAAAATACCTAAAGTTCAGGTGTCACATTTGCATTTTACTCATTAAAATACCATACTTTTTAAATTCCAAATAAATTTCAAACATTGCTAGCTTGCTACTACAAATAATACCCAACTACAAAAAGATAAATTGTTGAAAACTAATCATAAATTAATTCAAAACTTCTATTTCTTTAAATTGAAAGATGCATACATTACTACATTAATACAACCATTGGTTATAATTTAAAGTCTTAAACCATCCAAAATTAAATTTCAAAATTAAATTTACAATCATACTTAAATAGAACTCAAAAACTCTAAAATATACACAAAAATATGAAAAATATTAAAGATTTAAAACTCTAAACGGGTGCACTTCCTTAAGGGGTGTAGTTTTTATACCAAAACTGCAACAACAATTGTAAGGGGTGCGGTTCCTAATGGAAAAATCATAATATGCCATCGAAATCATTGGTGCGGTTTTTGCGATTTTGTGTGCGATTTCAGTTGCAAAATCGATGCTTGCTCTCCCATAAAGTTATCATTTACTTTATGTACTTTATTTTATCTTTTTGGTGACGAAAATATTTGTACCTTTAGTTATTTTTTTTGGAGACAAAATCAAAAAATAGCATTTGGAAACTATTTCTGTTTTGAAAAGAGTGGAAATGAAATAAACTTTGCAAAAAGGGATAACAAACAAAAGTTGCTTATTCAATTTTGGCAACAAATAACCATTCCAACTCTAATTAAGTCTCGACATCGAATCTTGTCAACAACCAAATTTTAACCTCTACCTCCTCATAAAATAAAATTAAATTAAATTAACACTAAAATATAATTATCAAACTTGTTTTCACTAGTGAAGGCAAGTACAAGCAGAAATATTAAAAATAAAAACATGTTTTCAAAAACAGTTATCAAACCAACATGTTGATACAAATGGTAAAGAATGCACATGGAACCAAGTCATTAACTAGAAACATATAAACTTGACTATAATCAAAACATATCAACATCGTATCAACAGAAGTTTTGCACTTCATAAAAGTGATCACCAACCAGCAGAATTTTGCAATTAAGTTGTTTGCATTGCAACTAACATTCTAAATAAAAAATAGAAACTACATGGATCTGTTTTTTCCGGGAGAAGATATTACATAATTCATGGCACATACAACACAACTCTTTCACCCACAATACTGAATACCTAAAGAATCAAAGTTACATACAGCTTCTTCGAAAAAATAGAACGTAGGTCCCAGGGTCGTTGCCAAATCAATGATCCATAGTGAGAGCATATGTGAAGCGGTCAGCCTTGTCTTTGCTACTAGCGTATATCAACATGATGTTGGAACTAAAACCTTCCAACATACTAAGGCCCAATAATAAGAGGCAATTCCTAGAGCAGTTGGATTCCCCCATTTGCAGCCTCATAGCTTCAGATGCACAATACCATGATGATTGAACTCGCAAACATTATGACTTAGACCGCCTGAATTCAAACCAAATCTCATAGTGATTGAAAAGTAAACTATCATGTGTGTGCTTCCCAAGATACTCGAGCCCTAGACTGTTTAGTCTCTTTGTACACTCCTCTCCTCCCAACCGTGAACAGAACTTAATATTATGCGACACAAAAATTCGACCTTCTATTGGTTTCAATTTACTCGCTAACCTCTCTAATCCAACCCAAACAAGATTATCAGGTATGTGAAGAAAAACAGCACTTGCATATATCAAATCATACATGATTCCAGGTCCAAACTTGCTGAATTCCATATCTTTGCCTCTCACAATCAGAGGACGCTTGTGTAATAGACCTTGGGATGGAAGTTCATACCTAAATGCAGCCATTAGAGAAAGCTCGTCCCTCTCCAGACAATGAAAGTGTTCTGGGTTCAAGTATCGAATGAAATGCAAGCCAACGCGAAGTGTGCCACATCCAATCTCGAGTACACGTGATTCCGGTGCTAAGTGGGCAGACTTTGCAAGGAATTCATACACGTCTCGCCCACCTGCCCAGGGCTCTCCATAATTGCTGTGGTGCTCTTCCACAAGGAGTTCCCCAGGGCATGGAAAAGCTGTGTGGTTATTTGCTTCCTCACCTTCATAATGTGATATCCCCTTGTACCTAAGAAAAATAGAGAAGTTATTTAGTTTCTAAAACAAGTTTTACATAAATTCAATTAATTCAAACTAAAAAATCCAGATCTCAATCAGAGAGAGAGAAACAGACAAACAGAGAGAAGATGGGAAATTTGGTAATGAGTACACTGAAAGACTGAATTCCCGACAACCTCAATTTTAAATTCTTATGTGTGTCTGAGTGGCGAGAGAGAGAGATAGAGAGAACTGCACTGAAATGGACAAGGAACTCCGGTTCCTTCAAATCTAGGGTGTAAGAACAAAGTGTTGTTTACACAAACACACCAAACACATACACCCAGAAAGAAATCCTTGTTATGGAGAGGAAGTAGACATCATTCTGATAATTTAAAATGTATTCTCATATATTTACCCCCTCCCAAAGTGACTCTAATTTTAATAAATTACATATTTTACAAAAAGTTGTCACGTTCCTTTTTCATTTTGTAACTCGATTCAAATAAAAACATCTACGTTAAGAGAAAGTTAGGTTTCACCACAGAAAAGAAAAAATGAGACTCAAAGACTCTTAATTTTAGACGAAGGAAGTATTTGTTTTGCAATTCATGAATCCACATGAAAGAGAAATTATGTACTACTAAATAACTCTGGATGTGTCCAAAATCTCTACCATACAAAAGGCTATCAGTCGGTGTATAAAACAAATGTAATCACGTACTTCATTCATATTTATTTGTTCTCTATTAAGCTAGAACTCTGTATCTTAGTGCAGGAGGGTGAAACCGTGAAAGCAAACAGTCTCTCTCTCTCTCTCTTTCTCTCTCCTGTCATTGATATTGTTGTCTCAAGCTATTGACCAATGATGGGCATGCATGCTGCAGACTGACTGGAACTGACATATACACCGTACTGGTCTACAAAAGAAAGTGGAAAATAAGAGATTTTTGATATAATAGCTCAAGTGTGCCAGCTCCATCCAGTTATAAGACTGCTCCAAACCTTTATACTCTTTATCATTAAGTTATTTCTTCCTCGTAAAACCTTCTAATTGAATTAGAAAGTGAAATGAAACTATTTAATTTTCCCCATCCTCTCTCTCTCTCTCTGTGTGTGTGTGTATATATATATATATATATATATATATATATATATATATATTTATCTCTGTTGTTGAACAGGTCAAAATGCATCAAACTTGTGATTAGTGCAGTTTTGACTAGGTATACAAAATAATGTCAAACTCAGCCCATTTAATAGTGTTTAGGCTTGCGATATATTGAGCTTGATCAGCTGGTGAGCGTCGATGAGCAACTAGAGGTCATTTAAACTCATTGGACTCATCTAAGCTTATACGTTCGACCTTTTTTTTTTTTTTTTTTGGGGGGGGACTCATACCTCACATCCACACACAATCAGTTTAATTCACATCTAAGCGGTTTTGCAACAGTCAGTATAGCAATGCAAGATTCTCCCAATTTTATGCCAAGTGACTTTATAAAAGAAACTGGACGATTAATATAAACAACTGGCTCTCTCTCTCTCTCTCTCTCTCTCACTCACACATGCAGATATCAAAAGCGTTGTTTATTTCACATCTATATAGAGAAGTGGTTCTTCAAAAATCAATATAACTAAAGGCTTTTTAACGTAATATCAAATGATTTAACAGAGCAAAAACTAAACTCTTAACACAAACAGCAATCTCTCTCTCTCACAAAGACACACACACACATACACATAGATGAAGAGTGCTGTTTATTTAGATTTTTCAGGAGCCTATTCAACTTCCATGATACTAAAACAATGTACTAAGAATTAAATTTCAATCACTATAAAAAACACATATAAGAAGATTATCTGGCTATAGAGACCTAACAAAAATCAAACATAATTTGAAAATGACTTTAAAATTTGGTGACTATGATTGTTACTCCCTCATCCCAGATTACAAATAAGTTTAGTCTTGGAATACAAAATCTCGGGTGACATAGTTTATTGACGGTCATAAGAGAGAATTTGTAAATTCATGGAATAGATTCATAAGCCTACTTTGAAAGAGGTAATGTTCTTATCTTCTGCATACTTCACACTGTTTGTAATATATTTTATTAGATAATTTAATATATATTATTTGACAAGGTAGAAAATTAGTTAGATTTATTTTGGGCTTATATATGTCAGATGAATGAAACCAAACACAAATTTGATTTGAATCAGTTAACATGATGAAGAGCTCTAGTTTTTTAACTCTGGCGCATGAAGACAATCATCTTCCAGATTTGGGATTTGATTGAAATAGTATCTAAATAACTTTCAAACTCCAATACTGCTTTCAGTAAATCTCAATTTTAACTTATAAAAGACAAAATCACGAATATATTGAAGAGCAAAGAAATAAAAATTTGAAAATCCAAAGGAAAATGTATGTGGAACTGTTTGTTGGTCAGCCCTTTCTTAATGAAGAAGGGGATTTTGTTATCAATCTAACTTTTCGCGAGGCAGTGTGGCTTTCAACTTGGAAAGGTAGATTCACCAATCATCACAAGAACAGAGAAACTAAAAGACATGATTTCTTTCGATCTGATTACACTAATATTGATCACGCACCCAGTTCCAAATTTACAATAGTATTGATCTCGCACCCAGTTCCCAATAGATTCGAAATTGGTCAAGATAGCCTTTGGTCAATTCATAGAAAAGAGTTGCATGTTTATAGCAAAGAGTTACTCCCTCCTTTCCAATAAAAGACTCCCTATTCACTTTGATCCTAGTTAATTTGCACAATCCTAAAATTCAAATTGTAATTCGCATTTATTTTAATTTTCAAAATAACAATTCTATACTTAACTAAATTCTCATCAATTCGAGTCTTAGGATTTCACAAATTGACTAGGAAATAAACTAAATGGAACTCTTTTTGTGAAACAAGAGGGAGTAGCATTTTACACCCAACAATGCAACAAATGTGCTATACAAATGCAATCCAAAGGCTAACTTCACCAAAACCAGATATAGACCCAGTGCCTAATGCATAAAGACAGATCAAAACAGGGTACCATAAATTAATTGTATGTAATGAACAAACAAAAAGAAATATATACACAAACAAATTCATAGAGATAGGGATTTGGGTATTTACTGAATCAAATCCTGGAGCTGCTGAGACCGAGTACGCGGATTAATCCCCTTCCGAAGCACATTGTCTTGCATATGCAGTCCATTCGCTTCGATCTGATCCTTGACCCACTTCACATCCTCCGCCCTCGTCGAGAGATCCTCTCCCGCCGCCACCCACTACGGCGGCGCTAGTTGTTCTTCCGGAGGTGGTGGGGCAGGAACAAGGAGGAGGGGAAGGAGTAGAGAGAGAAGACAAGAGGAAGAAGAAGAAAATGGCAGCCGCGGCAACTGAGAGAACCAGAACTGGGACTGTTACTACTACTCCCTTAGGCCATGTGGCTGATATAGCCATGGATTTTGTGGGTTTCTCTCTCCAAAAATTGAGGAGAGATAGAAATGGATTTCAGTTTCTGATGATGTCTGTGTGTTCTAAGGAATAATGAAGAAGATCTGTGTGTATTGCTAAAAGATGAAAAAAGAGAGAAAGATCTGAAGATTAGTGTTTCCTTGGAGTTATGGCTTTTTACAAATAAATGTGGGCTTTATTTTATTTTCTATTTATTGTGAAAAAGAATAAAAAAAAAACATTAGTTGCAAATATGTGGAATAATTAATAATAGTTACCCACTAACATGTGTAGACACTCGAAATTTTTTATGTCTATTCGTTACTAATATTGCAGGAAGTTCAGAATCTTCTTTCAGAGATAACCTAAAAGAGGCATTTCGACTTTTAATACCTAAATACCATGGAAGTTCGGGTTTCAACCCCGGAAAACACACCGGGAGTATCATTTCCCCATATCGGAGATAACCCCGAGGAAAACAGTGCAAATACTAGAAATTTCACTGAAGAAGGCCGATTCATCTTAGAGATAACCCCGAGATATTCAGTTTCAGTCCCGGAAACAACACCGAAAATGTCAACCTTGGAGATAACCCCAAGGAGTGCAGTGACAGTTCCGGAGATGACCCCGGAAATGCTTGTTTCAAATGCATGCAGTCAGCTTCAACCTCGGGACTCACACCGAGGCACTCAATTCACAAACCCGAAGATAATCCCGAGAGGACAGGCACATCTTAGAGACAACCCTGAGGGCATTCAACACTTGCAGCGGTCCAATCTCAGAGATAACCCTGAGCAACGTCTGCTTTATCTGTCAAAACCGGAGATAACCCCGGTGAAGGGCAAAGTCATCAAATGGCCACCTCAACTCCACATGGCGTCGTCTCAACAAACAACAATCAACATACATTCTACACAACAATGTCCCACAATAACCAAGGAGTTGCAATCCCGAGTGACTACTACACAAGGCAGCACACCGGATAGAATTTGAAGCCTGGAGAGATAGGACATGGTTCCATCTTCCTGACTTCATACAACCTCTAATTCCATGTCATTGCGTAGCTCACGACAACAGCAGTCCGAAATAGGTCTTATACACCTCAATCGGATGCTCGGATTGAAATTCTGCAAGTTCGAGCGAACATCACGTTGCACGCGTGCACGTACTTCGAGACAGCAGGACTCGTGGAGCCCGGGGCACCTCGGGCATCCGCAGGTGCATCTACGACTGCCGCAGGTACACCTGTGGCTCCTAGCTCTATAAATATAGAGCTTGGGGTGGCCATATTCAAGAGAAGAATGGCGAGGAAGCCCTGTCCAATTTGCTATGTACACACCCCATATTGAGTGCTTTCTCATTTTAAACACTTGTTAGCTCACATATAGCTATATTTTTACCGACGGGAGCCAAGTGTTCATCCACTTAAAGTCATAAAAGTCTTCTTTGGCAGCCCACTGTAAGCCTTCTTACACATTATAAAGCCTTTCTCTTCATCTTTACACACACTCTTCTTCACATTGAGAGTCGTGTTGTGTGTGTATACCCGAACTTCGGTCCGTAATTTTCATTTCTGTCTATATATATATATATATATATATATATATATATATATATATATATATTGAGCCTAGACTCGCGTCCGGAGCGTTTACTTGCTTATATATATATATATATTTACATTTCTATCAGGCCTGGAGTTTACTTCGTGGCCTTTTACTGCTTTATTTACATTCCGTCCTGCGTGGAGTTTACTTCGTGGCGGTTGATTGTTTTTACTGCTTTATTTACATTCCGTCCCGCCTGGAGTTTACTTCGTGGCGGTTGATCGCATTTACTGCTTTATTTACATTTCTGATCCCCCATGGAGGTGCTTCGTGGTGGTTGATTATGTCTTTCTATATATATATTTACCGCTTTTATATATTTACATTTCCGATCCCCCATGGAGGTGCTTCGTGGTGGTTGATTATGTCGTATATATATATTTACTTTTATATATATAACTCGCCATCGCTTTTCATATAAACTGCGACATCATGTGAGCCTAGGAATCATGTGATCACAGATTCAGTCCACTGAATCTAGATTTGGTTCCCGTGATGGACATTTTCAGCTGTAAGTAGCTTGTAAATTATTCACAGTGTTTGAATTTCCTTAGATGACTTTCATGCCCATAAGGAGTTCGGCACTGCTATATATTATTTTCTCGAAGATGCTTCGCATCTCGAAAATAAAAGCAACCAAGCCGAACATTCAATAATAAAATGAAAGTATCAAAGGCCTCAATTACTATTGAGCACAAGGTTTGAAAAATCTTTTTTTATAAAACCTCATTGCTATATCTTGTTTAAAACTGAATTTTTATATAAATTCAAACCCTTTGTATATAGGTACGAACGAGGCCTCGCACTACTTCTAAATAATAGCACATTGACCCCCCCACACATTCATATAACAGTTTCTTGAAAAGTGTAACACGGATGTCGGGGGGTGCCTAACACCTCCCCTCCGCATAATCAAGCCCCCGAACCCAACTGAATCTCGGTTTCACAAACCCGTTTAGCAGTGTCACATCACTGGGTCAATGTGCAAACCTTTTCTCGGTTGCGTTGGTGCAACCAGTTAAAAACACCAACTGGCGAATCTTACAGTCAAATCATCGACATATACATGTCGGACCTTTTTCACTTGTTTTTTCAAACAAATCTCACATAATATGAGAACACCAAAGAACAAGAGCAGAAAAGGGACAAATAAAAATCCCGACGTCGACATGTGGCGACTCTGCTGGGGACACCAGTAAGAGCGATTAAGCCGCTACTACAAGCTTTTCAAAACTGTTATATGCTTGTGCTTGAATGTTGCATTTACATTTTTGATGAATGTGTACAAATGCATTTTTTGTGATATTAGTGTTTCGCACATGTCATCATTTTCATAAACGGCGAGACACGTTGTATGTGAATGTATGTTGTGTGGTTCCTCCACTAGGAGGCTATCCTGTCAGTGTTTGATTACTGGACTCGTAGGAAGACTAATTCCAACGAGGCTCAAGAAAGATACCACCCAAATTCGCTCCAGTTGAAAGACTAGATTAAACTTCCTGTCAAGTAGATTGCGATGATCTGGGAACCTTCATGCCAAAAAGCCGCGAGACTAACCTAAGATAGGTCAGCCTCTGATAAACCAAACGTGGGGGAAAGTCTCTTCATACTTTCCATTTGCAAATTACTTGTAAAGACAATTACTTGTAATTTTATTCCATGTTCATCTCTATGTAATGGAAAATATGAAGAATATTTGCACATGTATATTAATACATGACATGCTATTAAATGACACCCGTTTTGCAGGATAATATTCCTAAAATGGACACATTATGATAGCATGTAAACATTTATACATTCCCTAAGACTAAAATACATAAGTTTTTGTAGGGAAACAATTGGGCTTGTTCCTCGCTCAAAATCCAAAAAGGCCACGAGCCTACAACCAACTATGTCTTCGTCTGACCAATCTAACCCTTCTCCTGTCTCGTGAGAAGAGTTTGACGGATTAAGCAAGAAAATCACATATTTGGCTGTTCTATTTAAAGAACTACACCAATCTACTCAGGGTTCACGAATACCTGTACATCAAAAATCCTCTACATAAGGAGAAACACAAGGTTCAGATAAAACAAATCCTGAACTGCAGTTGGATACGACCAACAAAATTCTTGAAAAACACCCATCTTAAAGAAGATCTAGACACCGGTGATATCAGGAAGAATGTCCTTCAAATAGAAGAAACCATCTGTTCTATCAAAGGGATTGGAACACACGGGAGTGTTTCATATGCTGACCTTTGTATATTCCCTGGTGTGCATTATCCAAAGAAGTTCAAAACTCCTGACATTGAAAAGTATGATGGGTTAGGGGATCATTACACACTTTTGAAGATATTTATACGAGAACTTGGATCTTATGCAGAGGACGAGAAGCTCAGAATGCAGCTATTCTAGAAGAGTCTGACTGGAGAAGCCCGATCGTGGTATACAAGATTAGACAACTCAAAGATCCATAGTTGGGAGGAACTAGCTCATGCCTTCCTCACGTAATACAGTTTTCAATCTCAGATGGCTCCTGACTGGTACCAGATTACCAAGGTCAAAAAATAGTCTACTAAGTCTTTCAGAGAGTATGCTCAAAGGTGGAGGCGCCTTGCTGTTCAAGTCATTCCTTCCATGATGGAATCATAAATGGTCATGACCTTCATAGACATACAAGAAGCTCCATTCTATGAAAGAGTTTTAGCTGGCATTGGCAAGCCATTGTTTGAAATGATTAAGCACGGAGAGATGGCTGAGATAGGATTGAAGTCAGGAAAGATTCAAGACCTAGCCACTCTTAAAGTAGTTGCTGAGCACATCCAGTCTGGAACTTATGGAAATAACCCCCGGAGGGTCCATAAAAAGAAAGAGGAAGATGTTTCCTTGATACTACAAGGTCAAAAAGGCAGTCAGAATATGCCTATCCAGAGGAGAAACTACTCCCCTTTGCAAGCACAGTCTTCAAGCCCTCCATTGCCTAAAGGTGGAGAAGTCAAATGCCCCCGAGTGTTCACACCCTTAGGGGACTCACTCGAGAATATCCTTGATCTTCTGACTAATCAGAAGAAAATTACACATCTTCTTCCACCAGCCAACCCGAATGAGAAGGGTTTCAATGCTACTCGGAAGTGTGCTTATCATGCCGGGGCACCTGGACATGACACTCAGGATTGCTAGGCCTTGAAACACAAGATCCAGGACTTAAGTGAAAATGGGGAGATTGTTGTAACTAAACTCGACCAACCTCATGTGCAAGACAATCCTCTTCCTCAACACAAAGAATGAGATGTCAATATGATTAATTGGAGCAATGGACAAAGTTCCAATTATGTTGTTGACTCTTCCCAGACTAGCAAAGATGGTGCTGACAGATGGGATTATGCGCAGTTCCAGTTTATGATGGAGAGAAAGATTAAGGCTCTTTGCAAAAAAGTAGATCAATTGATAGAACTGGTGATTCATCAACACCAAGTCACACGCCAATTAATCAGTCAGGAGCATGCTAGTCTCTTTCCTTTTGTCATGAATATTACATCCTCACCTTCAGAAAGTGAAACACTGGAGAATAAAATTGCAAAAAGAGCAAGTGCCAAAGCCCGTCGGGATTTTGTCAACAAACGGGAATTTACATATCTTGGCCAACCTATGGAGGAGATATTTCAAATGTTGATCAATGAAGGAAGAATTACATCCCTTATACCTCCAATCAATCCCCATTCTAGACGGTTTAATTTTGAAGGAGTATGCTAATATCACTCCCACTCTCGCGGTCACAGCACAGAAGAATGCTGGGAACTCCGCCACTTCATTCAAAATTTAATTGACAGCGGTGTCCTGTAAATGGCAGACGATGACACTTTGTTACTTGAGAGTGGGAACACATATCCTACAAAATGAAAGGACGGCGTAACAGTTATATCCACTAAGGATGATTTGGCTGCTAGTCCGCTCACAATACAAGCAATTCAACTTAAAGGAGCTAACAACCCTTTGAAAGTGGTTGCACCAGAGCCAATTAACTTACCATTCAGACCACAGTATCCTGTTGTCAGCCTGCAAAAAGTCCCATGGAATTATGGGTAGGCTGAGGGATCTACTTCACATACTACTACTACATTGTCGAAGGATAATCCACTGTATCTTCCCCATCGGGTGATGAAGCCTGCCATCAAATCAAATGGGAAAGTTCCCATGGAGAAGATTGAAGAGTTCCTCCGTACCATGGGCCATAACAAAGCCAAAGTGGTTTTAAGCTTAAAAGAAGATCCACGAAAAATTTCTATATTGGACTTGGTTTTCACTTCTGAAGATCATAGGAAGGTATTGCTAAGGGTCTTGGAAGAAGTCCATTTACCGAAATTAGTGGATGTGGAAAACTTCCAACATCTGGTTGATCACATTTTCAACAACAATGTGATATCTTTCACTGATGACGACATACCCGCTGAAAGAACCAATCATTGCAAGCCGTTGCATATAGCGGTTTTGTCCTTCGGATACATGGTTGGAGGAGTCTTGATAGATGGAGGTTCATCTCTTAACATCTATCCTTATGCTACGTTGGAGAAGATGAATGTCAACCCCAAGAGGATCAAAAGCAGCCATATGATTATCAAAGCTTTTGATGGATCCCGACGAAACACCGTTGGAGTAATTGAATTACCAGTGGAGATTGGTCCACATACATTTAGTGTATCCTTTCACGTGCTCAGAATAGCCACAGGATATAACCTGCTGTTGGGAAGACCATGGATTCATATGGCTAGAGCTGTCCCTTCCACCCTTCATCAGCAACTCAAGTACATTATCAACAATAGCCTAGTAACTGTTAATGCTGAGCCGGAATGTCAGGAACAAGGTGAAATGCCACTAATCAGCTTCAATTCAGAAAATGAGCCGGTCAGTTTCCATACCCTGGAGGTGAGCAACACTCATTACCATTCCATTGGGGCACCACCTCTCATACCCAAGATTTCTTCCAAAGTTATATCGACCACTCAAAAGATGATGTCATTGGGTCATCAACCTGGACAAGGGTTGGGCAAAGAGCATCAGGGTATGAAGCACCCAATTCAAGTGCCCAGTCAAATAGGGACAGCTGGATCAGGCTATTCTGCTAGCTCCAATCACAGGAATCCTCATAAGCACAAACAGATTCCTTTAACTTCAGCCACACGGCGATTGTCTCCACCTGTAACTCCTGAGCTGATACAGTCTCCGGTAAAGATGTCAGCCCATATTATGGCTATGCTATTTCCCAAACCAGTGCCGGTTAAAGAAAAAGAGGTCCTGATTCCTGATCCCGAAGTGGAAGAGAGGGAACAAAAATGTAAGCAAGATATCGCCCTGATGATGTCAGGCATATACATCATTGTCCATGATGAGCATACAAACAGATACACCCTTGATGATAATTTCCCAGATATCATGGTAATCATTATGGAAAAGTAGGACGATGATAGCGTATCCATCACTGCAGTCCATCAGGACTTTACCCTCAACAATTGGAACAACACTCCATGCATTGGTCGACGAGGGTAAAACTGGCAGAAAATTCCATCTGCCCTGTAGATAACTTTAACTACTTACTTTTCTGTACAGTATTAGCAGTTGTTTTATCAGTACATGCTAACACTTTGTATGATTGAACAGTTTCATATATTGAGTGAAAGCATATTTTGTTTCAGGACTCTGAATTTAGGTGTGCCTGTACTTGCTGATGAGGTGCCTTTTCTCTATAAGGACTGTAACTTTGATGAAAAGTTGGACTCAGACTTGATGGAAATACAAGAGGACATTGAGATATCTTAAGAGATTAAGGAATGGGTCGAAGACAAACCTAAACCTAATCTTGATCAAACCACTTCTTTCAATCTCGAAACCTTAGAAAACCCTAAGCTAATCCAGATTGGTTCAGACCTCACTCCAAACCAACGTAATGACATAGTTGCGCTACTAACCCAATTCCAGGATGTGTTTGCATGGTCACATAAAGACATGGTGGGTTTATCCACTGACATTGTCTTTCATCGCCTTCCCATTAAAGAGGGATTCAAGTCAGTCAGGCAGAAGCTCAGGCGATTGAAACCTGAGTGGAGTTTAAAGGTTAAAGAAGAAATTATGAAACAATTTCAAGCAGGCATTATCATGGTGTCTACATACCATGAATGGCTATCAAACATAGTCCCCGTGCCTAAACTAGGAGCAAAGGTGCGAGTTTGCGTGGATTACTGGGATCTGAACAAAGCTTGCCTTAAGGATAGCTTTCCCGTGCAATTTATCCACATTCTCATTGACAATACTGCTCAATATTGTGAGACCCCAAATTTTATGAATAGAGATTTAAATTTCTCGAAATATTTTTTTGAATATTATGGTGTGGATTTGATATAATGTTATAGTTGTAGGTAATATATATAAATTTTACAAAGTAAGCAAGTTGTTATATAATATTCGATTGGTCGGAGAATATTCGTTTTAACAGGAAATATTCGTACGACGACACAATCATTAGTGGACCCCACAACGGAAGTATTATCGTAGTTAGAAAACGACAGAATTATTATTTTATAAAAATAACGGCGAAAGTGTTAACGTTAAAACTGTTGAACTACCCGGTAGTAAAAGTACGATGAATGGCGTGGTTGCATAGAAATATTACCGGTATTGATTATTGATGCTTACGTAAGAAGTCACTCAGTTATACTCAATTATTGCTATAGTAATTGCTGCATCATATCTCTTATATTATTGATTCAATCATTGTCACAATATCATCTGTATAATTTGTTATATTATTAAATCAATAATTGAGACGACAAAGTTATTCATATTATTATTTGCAATATTAACAATGTCTAGAAGTTCTGTCAAGGAGAGGTTAGATAATCTAATTGCGTGCCAATAGGGAGAAATCCTTATCGGAAAGCCCCCTCTTTCCTGGGAACGACCTGGTTGTTAAATATTGTGAGTTATAATATTAATGATGAATAAGTTCGTGTTGATTAAAGATGAAATTGATAATTCCATTGTGTGAGAATTATTAGTGTTAGTGGAAATCGACATTTATTTCGATAATAATTAATGTCTGGAGGTTATATTGACCAATCGAGTAATTCACCGGATAAATGAGCAATTAATTGCTATTAATTCACATGTTTATTACTATGTGTTCACATGTGTGTACTATTGATTCACATGATTTACTATTAGGGGAATTGGTGCAAGATTGATAATACTTGCATGGCTAAATTAAAAATAGAGGTATAGATGAAGGTACTATACTATAATTAATTTTTTTCACATGTATAGAACTATTGAGTCACATGATTTACTATTGATTCACATGATTTACTATTAGGGGAGGTGGTGCAAGTTTGATAATACTTGCAGAACTAAATTAAAAATGAAGAAAAAGAGGAAGGTATTATACTGTAATATTTTGAGCCCCAAAATGTGCAATTATTGAAACTATATTTTCCTATAAATAGAAGCTCATTCTTCCTTCATTTCTCACCAATTCACTAAAGCGATAGAGCAATTATTATAGAGAGAAATTATAGAGAGAAAGAAGAAGAGAAGTCTGCTACCTCACTATTTTAGTATCCAGTCTTCTTTTGAGGTAAGGGGTATTATTATTTCGTATTCATGAAGAGAGTTATTTTCTTTCAATACTCATAAGGGTTGTTTTTCCATTCTTTATTATTATGTTGGAATAACCTGTCTATGCGAAGTACCGCATATATGGTGAAATTATTCTGTTATTCTATTCTTTATTATTCTATTGGAATAACCTGTCTGTGCGGTATATCGCATGCCTGGTGAATTTTGTTGTTATTCCATTTTTTATTATTCTGTTGGAATATCACATGCATGCGGATTACGCATGACACTGGTTCCATTCTTTATTATTACATTGGGAATAACTTTATTCGTGCGGTCTATCGCATTCATGGTGAATTCTTCTATTATTCCATTCTTTATTATTACATTGGAATAACTCGCCTATGTGGATTCTTCGCATGCATGGTGAATAATCCTTCGTATTCATTCCTTATTAAATTGTGGAAATGATGCATCTGCGTGGATTACCGCATAGCGGGTGAAAATCCATTTGCAGATTTCAGATATTCTATTATACCGTATGAGATATCATTTCTTTTGTACTAAATCATGGAATATATTTTTCTTTGGTATTTTTCTTTTACGAGTTACTATTCATGGGTTACTATTCACCCGATTACTATTCACTCTAGTATTATTCGCTCGGGTATTTGGGGCATTTTTTTATGCCAGAGTACTATTCATAAGTTACTATTCACTCAATTACTATTCACTCTAGTATCATTCACTCGGGTATTCGGGACACTTTTCGTGTCTGGGTACTATTCACGGGTACTATTCTCAAGTACTATTCACTTGGATACTATTCACCGAGAAAAATATATTTCTTTTCCATTCAAATTATTTTTGGTACATGAATATTATTCTTGAATTTTACTCTACAAAGCAAATATCATGTTGACAATTTGGACGTTATTGATTCTGGATAAATTAAATTATAAATCTTTAAAATTTATCCTTGAACTTGTTTTATTGAATTATTATGTCATTATCATTATCCTCATGCTTATATTGTGATTAAAGTCATCTTTGGCTTACGTGCATAGATGGACTTGGTATGATTATGACCAGGGATTATTTGGTATAATCATGACCGTAATGTGACGAATGATGTGGTAAAAGTTCTCATTGGCCTGTAGTTCATTGATGGACAGTTGTTGGTATGATTATGACCAGGGATTATTCGGTATAATCATGACCATTGATGATTACATGAATATCCTTGGCCGTGGTACATGGATGATTCAATTTTATTTATTAAGTTGAGTCTCAGCGATAAAGTTGATGAAAAACTTTTTAAATCATAGTAGATAGTACATTTTATGCTCTACTTGACTCTTCTAATGGATTGCTTATTTCCGCTGCAGTTGTTGATCTAAAACTTGTTGTCTATTGTATTATATCAGTTTTTATACTGTTGAAGGCTAAGGATAATTTATTTTGCATTATCTTAGTCATAATATTTCTTACTGGGCTAGTTGAGCTCACCCTTTTCTTTCATTGTTCTCTTCAGGAAATGAGAATATAGTTGGGACAAGTCGGGGAATGGAGTGATGGTCCAGGATAAGTGGCTTCAGTAGTCCTCACTATTCTGTGAAATAGTGTGATAATAATTGTAATGAGGACTCCATTGAGTGTGGATATTGTCTAGATGATAATATTCTTGTTTAAACTCTCAGCTATGTTTTGTCGTATTTTACACGACTGTTGTATTAAAGAAGTTGTATTTGATTTATGTACCATGTATCTGGCGACCCAAGATGGGTGATGTATACCTGTTTTGGGGCATAATTAGTATCAAAGCTTAGGGATATGATCCCTGGCTGAGATGTGAGACAAGAACTAGGAGGGTAGAGACGGGGAATTCCTTCGCTAGTATGACCTTCCTAAGTTTATTTGGTATTTAATTGGTCGGTCAGAGTATAGGGATAATATGTGATATGTCAATTAACCCTTGTTTTGTGACAGTGAAAATGGCATCTGAAAATGTTGAGATCAGCAATGAAGCACATGAGACCGTTGAGTCACCAACGATCAATACCCAGGATAATGTGCAACAGGAAGACAATAATCCTCAGGTAAAAAACAACACCGATCAAATGATGAATGATGGGATGTTCAGAGGCGTTATGCAATTCATGCAACATCAGGTAAGAGAGACTCATGTTTAAAATATAGGTGGAAATAATGGCAACCCACGGTCGGTCACCGCTAAGCAGTTCAAGGAGCTGGGACCACCGAAGTTTTTGGAAAAACCAGAACAACTTAAGGCGGAGACGTGGTTAAAGTAGATCACCAAGATTTTTGATGTCTTGGGATGCTCCGAGGAGCAAAAGGTTCCCTTTGCCACCTTTATGTTGCGTGAAGAGGTGATTCTTGGTGGGAATCAGAAACGTACTAACTGACTGACGCGACTCAAGATGTTTTGGGAGAAGTTCCAAGAGCTGTTCAACGACAAGTACTTTTCCGAAAGTATTCGTCACATAAAGGAGGTAGAGTTTATCAAGTTGGAGAATAACAATATGACCGTGTCACAATACGAGGCTAAATTTGCGGAGTTATCTCGGTTCGCATCCCATTTGGTTGATAATGAGGAGCGAATGACGCGAATATTTCTAAGAGGTTTGAAACCCGAAATACGTCAATACCTCATTTCTCACAAATTATTTTTATATTCAGATGTAGTGAATAGGGTTCAATTATTGGAGCACGATAATGAGCCAGCCCAACCAAAAGGTAATGACCAACAACACGATAATAATCGTACATGTGGCAACGGCCATCGGAACAATGATAACCATCGTGGGGGAAATTATCATGCCAAGAATGGTAACTACTTCGGTGGTAATCATGGCTAAGATAATAGGAGTGGAAATTTTAAGAAGAGAAGGTTCAACAACGATGGAAAGACAGCAGCACCAACACCCGTTTTTAAGGAAGGAGAACGACCACCAATTGTATGCTTCAAATGCGGAGGGGAGGGACATATCAGTCCAAACTGCGTGATGCAGTCCAAAACATGTTGCAATTATGGAAAAAAAGGTCACCTAGCCCGATTTTGTCGTGCACCAAAATCAAGTCCAGCTGGGACGGTGGCACCAAAGGCGGATACGGACAAAACAAAGTCGGTGGTTTCAAGAAGAGCGTTTTTTGTGACTTCTCAAAAAGCGAGTAACCCGAACGAAGTTAGCACGGGTTAGTTAATTATAAATTCTTGTGAAGTCTATACCTTATTAGATACCGGTTCTACCCATTCTTTTATCTCTCTTGCTTGCGGTCAACGTTTAAATTTGACCCCAGAGAAGTTAGACTTTAACTTATTGGTTGAAACTTCGTTAGTAGAAACCTTCGTTACCTCCACTATTTATAAATCTTGTCGATTCAAATCGACACTTTCATGTTACTTGTCAATCTTATCTCTTTGAAAATACTTGCCTTTGATGTGATTTTAGGAATCGATTGGTTAACTACTCATCATGCTTTTCGTAAGGTTGTTAGCTTCTATATTCCTAACCAACCTGTTATGCGAATTCAAGTAACCAAACCACTAAAGTCAATCATTGTCATATCAAGCCATAAGTAAAGAGCCCCGAGCCTTTTGCTGGTGACTTCCAAGTCTTGGAATACACGGAAGCCAGAATATTCGTAGGGGACATCGTGAATAACGGTGGCAAGTTGATAGGTATTAATGTGACATTTTATCCAAGTCTTGGATGAGAGTCACAGTTTTGAATGATATTTCTATTGTTAATAAATTTTCTAACGTATTTTCTTAAGACTTCTTGGCTTACCCCTAGAGCGTGAAATCGAATTTTATATTGACCTCAGTACAAAACCCATTTCTAAAACCCTTAAATATTTCTTCAACCAAAATGAACGTATAATGCGCCAAAGACGTTGGCTCGAGCTGTTGAAGATTACAACCATACCATTCAATATTATCGTGGAAAAAGCGAACGTGGTAGCTGATACATTGAGTAGAAGATCGTATGCGTTTACGAGTGTGATGTTGTTAACACAAAAACCCATTTCGTATGACTTACAAATGATGAAGATAGAGTTAAAGACTCTAGGGACCCACGTGAAGATAACGAATATACGAGTAGAATCGATTTTAATCAATAAAGTTAAAGTCGCTCAAACTACACACTCGAAGCTGATGAATATGAAGAAGAAGGTTCAAGAGGGCGTTATTCTAGAAGCAAGAATTGACGAAGAGAGGAAATCTCAACCCTCGATTTAATTAGCCCATTTGAAATCCTCGATTGAGTAGAAACTTTGGCCTATAGACTCGTTTTATCGCCAAGTATATCTCGTGTTCATAACGTTTTTTACGTATCGATGTTACGTAAATATGTGGACGACCGGAACCATATTATTGAATTAGAACTAGACGAAATAGCAGAAGATTTAACGTATGAGGAGATACGTGATAAAATCTTGGATAAGAAGGATCATATTCAACACTCAAAGGTTATACCTCAAGAGTTAGAATCTAAAATGAAGTCAAGGTATCCTCATCTCTTCGGCATACTAGGTACGTACGTAATTTTGAGGTAGAAATTTCATAAGGAGGGGAGATTGTGAGACCCCAAATTTTATGAATAAAGATTTAAATTTCTCGAAATATTTTTTTGAATATTATGGTGTGGATTTGATATAATGTTATAGTTGTGGGTAATATTTATAAATTTTGCAAAGTAAGCAAGTTGTTATAAAATATTCGATTGGTCGGGGAATATTCATTTTAACAGGGAATATTCGTACGATGGCACAATCATTGGTGGACCCCACAACGGAAGTATTATCGTAGTTAGAAAGCATGTAATTATCATTTTATAAAAATAATAAATGAAAGTGTTACCGTTAAAAGCTGTTGAACTACCCCAGTAGTAAAAGTACAAGAATGTCTGGCGTGGTTGCGTAGTAGCACACGGTATTGATTATTGATGCTTACGTAAGAAGTCACTCAGTTATACTCAATTATTGCTATAGTAATTGCTGCATCATATCTCTTATATTATTGATTCAATCATTGTCACAATATCATCTGTATAATTTGTTATATTATTAAATCAATAATTGAGACGACAAAGTTATTCATATTATTATTTGCAATATTAACAATGTCTAGAAGTTCTGTCAAGGAGAGGTTAGATAATCTAATTGCGTGCCAATAGGGAGAAATCCTTATCGAAAAGCCCCCTCTTTCCTGGGACCGACCTGGTTGTTAAATATTGTGAGTTATAATATTAATGATGAATAAGTTCGTGTTGATTAAAGATGAAATTGATAATTCCATTGTGTGAGAATTATTAGTGTTAGTGGAAATCGACATTTATTTCGATAATAATTAATGTCTGGAGGTTATATTGACCAATCGAGTAATTCACCGGATAAATGAGCAATTAATTGCTATTAATTCACATGTTTATTACTATGTGTTCACATGTGTGTACTATTGATTCACATGATTTACTATTAGGGGAATTGGTGCAAGATTGATAATACTTGCATGGCTAAATTAAAAATGGAGGTATAGATGAAGGTACTATACTATAATTAATTTTTTTCACATGTATAGAACTATTGAGTCACATGATTTACTATTGATTCACATGATTTACTATTAGGGGAGGTGGTGCAAGTTTGATAATACTTGCAGGACTAAATTAAAAATGAAAAAAGAGAGGAAGGTATTATACTGTAATATTTCAAGCCCCAAAATGTGCAATTATTGAAACTATATTTTCCTATAAATAGAAGCTCATTCTTCCTTCATTTCTCACCAATTCACTAAAGCGATAGAGCAATTATTATAGAGAGAAATTATAGAGAGAAAGAAGAAGAGAAGTCTGCTACCTCACTATTCTAGTATCCAGTCTTCTTTTGAGGTAAGGGGTATTATTCTTTTGTATTCATGAAGAGAGTTATTTTCTTTTAATACTCATAAGGGTTGTTATTCCATTCTTTATTATTATGTTGGAATAACTTTTATACGGCACCGCATACATGGTAAAATTCTTTTGTTATTCCATCCTTTATTATTCTCGTTGGAATAACTTTATGCATCTTGATCTATCGCATGCCCGGTGAATTCTGTTGTTATTCCATTCTTTATTATTATGTTGGAATATCTCATGCATCGTGCGGATTACGCATGACTGGTTCCATTCTTTATTATTACATTGGGAATAACATGTGCATATGATCTATCGCATGCATGGTGAATTCTTACGTTATTCCATTCTTTATTATTACATTGGAATAACTCCGCTTTATGTGGATTACTGCATGCATGGTGAATGATCCTTTGTATTCATTCCTTATTAAATTGTGGAAATGATCTGTCTGCGTGGATTATCGCATGGCGGGTGAAAATTAATTTGCAGTTTCGTATATTCTATTATACTCGTATGAGATATCATTTCTTTTGTACTTGTCATGGAATATCATTTTCTTTGGTATTTTTCTTTTACGAGTTACTATTCATGGGTTACTATTCACCCGATTACTATTCACTCTAGTATTATTCGCTCGGGTATTCGGGGCACTTTTCGTGCTGGAGTACTATTTAGGAGTTACTATTCACGGGTTACTATTTACCCGATTACTATTCACTCTAGTATCATTCACTTGGGTATTCTGAACACTTTTCTTGTCAGGGTACTATTCACGGGGTACTATTCCTGAAGTACTATTCACGAGGTACTATTCACCCGAAAAATATATTTTTTTTCTGTCCAAATTATTTTTGGTGCATGAATATTATTCTTGAATTTTACTCTACAAAGCAGTATCATGTTGACAATTTGGACGTTATTGATTCCTGGATAAATTAAATTATAAATCTTTAAAATTTATCCCTGAACATGTTTTATTGAATTATTATGTCATTGTCATGATCTTCATGCTTATATTGTTATTAAAGTCATCTTTGGCTTACGTGCATAGATGGACTTGGTATGATTACGACCAGGGATTATTCGGTATAATCATGACCGTAATGTGACGAATGATGTGGTAAAAGTCCTCATTGGCCTGTAGTTCATTGATGGACAGTTATTGGTATGATTATGACTAGGGATTATTCGGTATAATCATAACCATTGATGATTACATGAATATCCTTGGTAGTAGTGCGAGGATGATTCGATTTTATTTATTGTCGAGTCTCAAATGATAAAGTTGATGAAAACTTTTTAAATCATAGTAGATAGTAGATTTTATGCTCTACTTGACTCTTCTAATGGATTGCTTATTTTCGCTGCAGTTGTTGATCTAAAACTTGTTGTCTATGGTATTCTATTAGTTGTTATACTGTTGAAGGCTAAGGATAATTTATTCTGCATTATCTTAGTCATAATATTTCTTACTGGGCTAGTTGAGCTCACCCTTTTCTTTCATTGTTCTCTTCAGAAAATGAGAATATAGTTGGGACAAGTCGGGGAATTGAGTGATAGTCCAGGATAAGTGGCTTTAGTAGTCCTCACTATTCTGTGAAATAGTGTGATAATAATTATAATGAGGACTCCTGTGACAACCGTAAATTTGTAATTTAATTTAAATATTTATTGGATTGAATAAATATTTTTTCGATGAATTAATTATTAGATTAATTAATTAATTGATGAAGTTGTGATAGATTAATTTAATTATATGTGTTATATTTATTAAATTGATGTGAATATTTATTGGATTGAATAAATATTTTTTCGATGAATTAATTATTAGATTAATTAATTAATTGATGAAGTTGTGATAGATTAATTTAATTATATGTGTTATATTTATTAAATTGATGTGGAGAATTTTATTATTCGATGTACGTATTTATGTGAGCTTATTGAATTAAAAGAAATATTTAATAAGCCTTTGTTATTTTAATTAATTTAATTATTAATTAGAGATTTAATAATTGATATTATTATTAAATGAGAAAATTTAATTATGTGACTATGTGCATTATTGAGAAATTATTATATTTTATTTAAAGTAAATTAAATAAGATATTGATTTATTTTATAAAGGAATGTGACATTACTTAAACTATATAATAAAGCTTTATTAAATTAAATAATTTTTAAAACTTATTCTAACTAGCCAAACATGGCCTTAGAGGGAGTTGAGGGCAGTTACCGTCAGACGTCTTCTTTATTATACGCTTTCCCCTTCCTTTTCTTCATTAATCTTCCTAAGTCTAGAAAGTGTCAGAGAGAGTTTCAGAGAAAGATACAAAGAGAGAGTTGAGAATTCAGAGTTTTGTGGATGAGGAATTCACTTCCTAGTATATTAATCTACGCTTGGGTAATCTGTTCAACCCAATTTATATATTTTACGTCTTTTAAGTTTTCATGAATATGGCTTAAGTTTTCTGTTAAGTCTCTGTAATTGGAAAATGGTGTTGTTGTAGGAATATATGTAGTAATTCGAGTAGAATAACATGTTTATTGTATATTAAATGGGTTTCCATATCTTCAGTTTCATGAAATTATACAGTAAAAGATTTTAGAGTATGTTATATGGCCATATGGCCTTATACGTGATTTTTATATGTCAAATATAAATTATTTTACAAAATTTCCACTAATATGTGATTATGCATACTAAAACGAACTAAATGAAAGTTGAATGGGTGGATTTGGTCTTATAATGAATCTATGGCGTTGAATTTTAGGATTTATGTTCAAAACTTCAAGAACATCAAGAACAGTACAATTTGCATGCTTTAATTCTGTGATTATGTGTTTTAGTGGGTTAAAATCACTCTATAAACGTTGGGTATTGATTATATATGAATTATAACATGTGGATATGTTTAATTTGGAGAATTAATGATCATGTAGTGTTTAATTCGCTGAACTCTGTGTTCTTCGCGATCTGGGAATCAAATTTTGAGTGTAATCGTCATGGCCTTAACTCCAAAATCGATGTCATGGCCAGTAGCGCCAACCCCAAAGATCGATGTTCAAGGCCACAAAGACCTGCAGCGCCGTATGCATTGAAGCCATACCACTTAACCAGAGAATGGTCGAAATGAGTTTTTAAAAGTGTACAAGTATGGAAATGTGATAACAACTTAGTCTAATGATTATAAAGACTTGTTAGACCTATAATGAGATGTTAAAATAAATTCTTAACATGTCCATAACACAATTACGTGTGGATTGAATGATCGAATGCCTAATTAGTTTATTTTTTCGTGAAGTCTTAATTTTACACTAAGTGTAATAATTGACTAAGTATAGTCATGAATTCGAGTTAAACAAAGAGTAAAGTTATGATGTTAGTACGTTGTTATTGACTGGTATTGTGAACGTAATTGGTATTTAGGATTTAATTCAAAGAACGAGTTTGTTTAAGTGTAATCTACACACGAGGCAAGTTTCTAAACCTTATCTTGTTACATTGAGCAAGTTTTCTAACTCTACATTTACGTTGAACAAGTTTCTTACCCTAAACTTTCGTTGAGCAAGATTCCTAATCCTACTTGTTATTGTTATATAAGTTGATTAATTCATCTTTTGATATTGAGCAAGTTCTCATTATTATTGATCAAGCCTGTCTTATATATTAAAGCTTATTAATCTTCAAGCATGATGTTGTTATACAATAATTATTCTATTGTATACCTTTTTAGATGTTATTCAAGTTAAATATTCATTCACTATTAAACCTTGTTAGACTAGCGAACCCTTATTGATTCGACTAGTCCATAGTTGATTAGCGTTCTAAATTTCGTAACCCTTGATGAATTATCAAACCAAACTTCCTTTGGTGCGAACTCGAATGTCAAAACCGAGATGAACAACGCAGGTATAGGGGATTATTTACGCTTTAGCGTTAAGATATTATATGACGAGATATGGTACTAAGGGTCGATCCCCTAAGTAGAAGAAGAAGAGTCCATAGTCTTATGACTGTTAAAGGTTTCAAGTAATAACACTTGACAACCTAGGACATAGTTCAAGGTCTTATGACCCTCAGAATTTCTTTTGATTCTTGTTATACATTCTTGATTCAAAAGTTGAGCTTTATATCAGAAGTTATTATTTCTCTCGCATGTTATTATTCATTGTTATATTTTTTTATACTTGTGGGCAATCGTGCTCACTCTTGCGTAATAATAACATTGCGATTAAGAAACGAAAAAGCGCATTTAACCTTCCACTAGTAAGGGCAAAGGCAAGCTTAGCAAGTAATGAAGACTGTTTTATTAATGTAGTTATGCGATGTAATTAGAGTTGATGTTACTAAGACTTATTTGTTTATGTTTTCCGCACAGATGTTTTAAGGTTAGAGTAACCTAGGATTTATTATTATTCAGTTGATGTAACCCCATAAGGGGAGAGATTTTATTATTATTTCTATATATTGTATGGTTTGCAATTTATTTATGGGTAGATAGATAGATGATGTTTGTACAGTGAACACCAAATCCTGTGGAAATGGAAGTACCGGATTTGGGGGTGTCACAACTCCATTGAGTGTGGATATTGTCTAGATGACAATATTCTTGTTTAAACTCTCAGCTATGTTTTTTCGTATTTTACACGACTGTGTATTAAAGAAGTTGTATTTGATTTATGTACCATGTATCTGGCGACCCAAGATGGGTGATGTATACCTATTTTGGGGGCGTCAAAAATATGGCATATACTCTTTTGCGGATTTCTTCGTGGGGTATCATCAGATTATGGTTGCTGAGGAGGATCGTGAGAAAACTGCTTTCATCATACCTTAGGAAACCTTATGTTATAGACGGTTGTCATTCAGCCTCATCAATGCCAGAGCAACCTATCAGCGAGCTATGATGGCTCTTTTCCATGACTTAATGCATAAAGAGATAAAGATCTACGTGGATGACATCATTATCAAGTCCCGAAGGGAGGAAGACCACTTAGACCATCTCAGAAAGTTTTTCAACAGGTTGTGTAAGTACAACTTGAAGTTGAATCCAGCCAAGTGTGCCTTTGGCATTAAATCAGGCAAGTTGCTAGGTTTCCTAGTCGACCACAAAGGATTGAGTGGATCCCACCAAAATCCAAAGCCATCAAGGAAATGCCCATTCCTCGGACAAAGAAGGAAATATGGGATTTTGGGAAGAATCAACTTCATTAGCGAGTTTATTTCTTAATTCACAAAGCTTTGTGAGCCCATCTTCAAGTCAAGCATTAAGGAAGAACTCCTCTATGAAATGGAATGATGAGTGTCAGAAAGCCTTCCTTACAATCAAAGAGCAGTTGGTTAACGCTCCTATTTTGGTACCTCCCAGGGATGATGTTCCCCTGTTCATGTACCTGTCCATTAATGATAATGCCATGGACTGCATACTGGGACAAAAAGATGATAGAGGCCAAGAGCGAGCTATCTATTACCTCAGCAAAAGATTCAGCAGTAGTGAACACAAGTACACTCTAATTGAGAAGCCTTGTTGTGCTTTAGCATGGGCTTCCATGAGGTTATAGCATTACCTCCATGGTCACACAACTCATCTCATATCCCGCGTGGATCCTCTCAAATACGTGTTCAGTAAGCCTATACTGAATTGTCGGCTATCCAGATGACAGTTGATTCTGCAATAATTTGACATCGTCTACGTGATGCAAAAGTCCATTAAAGGACAAGGAATTGCGGATCAACTGGCCGCCGCACCCGCAGGGGATTATAAACCCTTAGAAACATACTTCCTTGATGAAGGGGTCATGGCAATTCAGCAACACATCAGTACGATGCATGTTGTATGTGGAAAATGTATTTTGATGGAACTGTTAACACAGAAGGTTCTGGAGCTGGAGCAGTTCTAGTATCTGGTACGGGGGAGCAGTATCCCATCACCGTCAAATTGCAATTTGTAAGCACCAAAAACACAGCTGAGTATGAAGGCTGTATCATGAGACTCAAACTTGCCCAATCAATGGGTGTCAGATAGTTAACTGTCTTTAGGGATTTAGAGTTGGTAATCAAAAAAACCACGGGAATCTATCAAACCAAAGAGCTACATTTGCTTCCTTACCATCAGCAAGTTTTACAGATGGCTTCTAAGTTCAAAGAAGTACACTTCCTCCATATTCCTCGGAATAGGAATGATTTTGCGGATGCGCTAGCAACTTTGGCCTCCTTGATC
Source organism: Panax ginseng (assembly GCA_020205605.1). NCBI lineage: Eukaryota > Viridiplantae > Streptophyta > Magnoliopsida > Apiales > Araliaceae > Panax > Panax ginseng. The sequence continues at coordinate 129,985,031 of CM035134.1, read as the reverse complement.
AACATACATGATAAGAAAAACATGCCAAACATCCCATTTGCCCAGGCTCCAGCTTATGGGAATTATGTTGGAGAAGTATTGGATGAGCTACCTCCCACCAACACCCTTGGTATCAGCATATCAAGGAGTATCTGCGAGATGGATCTACACCCGCTGAGGTGAGCCCGACTGAAAAAAGGCAGATCCATCGAATGGCTATGAAATTCTACCTGAGTGGAGATGCACTCTACAAAAGAGATGCAGGATTAGGTCTCCTTAGATGTCTGGACATAGACCAAGCTCAGAGGATCATGGATGAAATCCATGGTGGAGTATGTTTCTCACACATGAGCGGACCCCTACTTGCTAAGAAAATTCTCAAAACAGGGCATTACTGTCTTACGCTCAAAGTTGACTGTGATGATCACGTCAAGAGGTGCTATCAATGCCAAATGCATGGAAATGCTATCCACGGCCCTCCAAGGGAATTCCACAATATGAGTTCGCCATGGCCCTTCTCAATGTAGGGAATGGACATGATCGGTCCCATCGAGCCCAAAGCCAGTAATGGGCATCAGTTTATCTTCACCATGATCGACTACTTCACCAAGTGGGTAGAAGCAGCCTCCTTCCTCAGGGTTACCAAAGAAGTCATCATTGCTTTCATTAGAAACAATGTCATTTGTCAATATGGACAACCAGAGGTAATTGTGTCAGATAATGCTAAGAACCTCAACAAAAAAATGATGGAGGAGTTATGCAGTAAATTCCACATCAAACACCTTAACTCTGTCATCTACCGTCCAAAGATGAATGGTGCTGTTAAAGCGGCTAATAAAAACATCAAGAAGATCATGCAGAAGATGTCCGCCAATCACAAAGGATAGCCTTACCTCTTGCCTTTGACTTTATTAGCCTACAGAACTTTAATGCGTACTTCCACTGGGGCAACCCCCTACTCATTAGTCTATGGGATCGAAGCAGTACTCCCCATAGAGGTGGAAATGGAATCCCTCAGAGTATTAATGGACGCTCAGCTGGATGAAGACCAATGGGTACAAGACAGATATCACCAATTGTCTCTAATAGACGAAAGTCAAATCGCGGCTATCTTCCATGGTCAGTTATATCAACAAAGGATCGCCAGATCCTACACCAAAAAAGTTCGGCTACGACAGTTTAAATAACATGACTTGGTTTTGAAGAAGATCATTGACAACCAAGATCAATCTAAGGGAAAATTCACTCCAAACTGGGAAGGCCCGATTGTTGTCAAGGAGGTATTGACAAGAGGCGCTCTCAGACTACAGGAAATGGTTGGTGATGAATTTCCATAACTCATCAACTCGGACACCGTGAAACAGTACTATGTCTGAGGTTACCATCAAGTAAACATCCTGGTTTTCGATCATCAGATCACCAGTCATTCTGGTTTTCTAACCCTTTTTACATACTCTTTTGTCCCTCAGGGAAACATACTCTTCAAGCCAGGAGCCTGGTTTCACCTCATTTTAAACCTTTCATGCAATTTCGGTTATCCCACCAGGGATTGAACCTTTCACACCTGCAGTTTGTCCTGAACTTAGGATCAAACTTTTTCACGCTTTCAGTTTGTCCTGAACTTAGGATCAAACTTTTTCACACCTGCAATTTATCCCAAACATGGGATTAAACTTTCTTTCCCCCGCAATTTAGCCTGTGCATGGGATTCAGACTTCTCTTCGACTGCAAATCGTCCTGAGGAGAGAACTACATCAACCTAATCTCCCTGATACCCGGGAGTATGTAGGCAACCATATTCTATATGGCCCGGTCGCAAAAAAAAAAAAACATTTCTGCTATTTCTCTACAAAAACAAAAACAACAAAAACATTTCTACTCTTTCTCTACATAAACAAAAACATTCATACACCTTTCTACACCATTCAGCGTTGAACCTCTTACACCAGGTTCGAACTACGCAGACCTGATCTCCTCTTCAATAGGAGTACGTAGGCAGCCATTTATGGTTCGGTCTGACCCCTACCAAAACATAAATACTTGTCACATGGTACTGGGATCAAACTTCAATCCGCCACATTTCATCGGCTTTAGACCAAAGGGATGGAACTGCCTGACCCCTAATCACAAATAGGAGATCTGGCGACCATCTAAGCTGCGATTGTGCCTCAAAGAGCAACACCAATCTATAAGAGATGGAATTAACTAGACTCCTCTTAAATAGGAGTACTAGCAACCATCTGTGGTGCGGTCAATCTCAGAGAGGAAAAAGCCACACTCCTCTCCACACCTATATACAGAAACCAGTCTCAAGACACCAAAGATGGTAGGGATACACACAGATCAATGATCCATTCTGAAAGATCTTGCGACGTCTCAATGTCCACACATCAAGGATGAGTTCAGAATGTATCAAGATCATAAGCCCTGAAAAAATATGCAAATATCAAGCAAGTATCAAGGCACAAATGAAAGGGAAGTGAATCAAAATATATTTCCCATGCCATATATAATACTGTTTGATATATACAATATGTGATGTACATGACAAAATGGCTAAGCTAGTCTGTGCATGAAAATACAAGTCTATCTACGGATCTGTATGTATACGAACTATCAGATCTAACATAGCATCCCTCTCTAAAGAAGGAGGTAACGCTGCAAGCTCCTGCCCAATGGTATCTACATGAGCTAGCAGATCCGAGGCTAACTGTATGGTGGCATGATGCTCATCAATGTATGCACTCATATCGGCAAGGATGCCAGTCGTAAGGGATCTCACTGAAGTACTATTTGTGACGGCCACATTCCAGGCAAATAGGGAAACATCTCACTCTATAATCAAGGCATCTTTGGCTGATCTGGCCTCGTCTCTCTCTAATAGAGCTGCGTCTCTCCCATCAAGAGCTATCAACATCAAGGCCCTAGCCTGATCTCTCTCAAAGGTCATCAGATGTAGACTTTGCTCCATATACTGTGCTGAATGCTGAATCATAGTAGCACTCGTAGTGGGAGAACCCATCACAACTGCTGACAACCCAGTAGATAAATCCTCCTCAATGGGAATATAAGTCTCCTCCATAGGCTCCCCATCATCGGAATCAACCCCCTGTACTGTGGATAATTCCATAGTCAATGCCGTCTCTGTCTCCATCCATGCGGAATACTCTGCAAAATAACCTAGATGGTTGACAAAAAACTTAGTTAGCTCACGCTTATCCCAACAGGCATATAACCTGGATCTATCCTCTGCTGATAAGTGGCGAGAAACTAAGCACTTACTCAATGCCCCCTCAAAAGGATGGAAATCCTGGAATTGGTCAAATTGACACATCACGGCTAGTGGGTGGTAAGTAGTTGTGCCCCTCAAACCAACTAGAGGAAGATAATCCATGCTCGGAGTATGAGTGATAAAGATGTAGGGTGAGCTAAGCCCTATACACAACAATATATCAAACGGATCTCTGATCCCTGCCAGGAAAATGGACCAAGATGCAGGATCTGTACACTCTGCTGGCTGAATGGAGTACGACATGGCTATATCATGGGTGAAATAATACCCATGCCGTCTGAAAGTTCCAATCGGTCTCAAGTGTGTCATAAACCACACGTACAACATGATCGAGCTGCCTGTAAATACCCCTGCAGGGTAAGTGCTGCAATATGTGGCTGACCTCAGCGTCTCTGCGATGATCATCTGTACAATGGTGTGACCCTCCCTGAGAGCTCTCACTGCTATGATATTGCCAATATCTAGCTCATCCATGTACCATGGCATATATACATACGATAATACACACAATAGTAAGACATCTACTCTGGCTGAGTGCTAATGATCCTCCGGCATGGTGAAATCCCCGGAGCGCCATGTGTAGCTATCCTTAGAGCCAAATCTATCCGTCAAAAAATGCTGGGATACAACATGACCGGATGTGATCTCATCCTGCACAACTCTCCGCCTCAGCCCGGTGAGAGTCATAAATTGTCGGCTCATGTAGCCGATGGCCATATGCGCGTAAGGTCTGTCCAATGGCAGCGCCGTCAACCGTGCATACTCCTCCAGAGTAGGAGTCAATTCATGGATGCCAAACTGGAAGATCTGTCTCTATGGTATCTAATGCTCCAACATACCCTCTATAAAGCATATGAGAACCTGAAACATCAGAAGAGTCATAGTATGTTGTAACAACTGATCTACAGTCACACTGTCTAAAGGTGACATACTATCATACCATGATCTTAGATGGGATGCCACAAATACTAGTGGGGTATGATCAATAAGGCTAACTATTGAAGAAGACATCTGTACGGGCCGTGTCATAAGACCATCCAGGGGTCAATGCTAAATATCTCCGGACATACATATATATGCATAACATAATACATGCATGATCAACAATAGATGGCAATATGATATAGGGAATGGAAAACTGTACATACATTCCTACGTATATCATCATCTAATACATCTCTGTACAAGCTAGAAATATAGGGAAATGGGGCACAGATGCCCTACATCTAACAGAGGCCTATCAAAAGATATATCGAGAATGGGGCAAAGCCTCCCAATGTCTAACAGAGGCCTATCAAAAGAGATAACGAGAAAATACATCAGAAGAAGATAATGGTGTCAATATCTACATCATCAATCCTATCCACCTGATGTAACTCCTCCTGATTCACTGGATCTTTATCCACAGGGATGTCAGGCCTGAACAAGGGAGGATCTGCATCGGCAAATCCATATGGGTCACCTAAGGGGCCAGCGCCAGAGCTAGACAGATCAAAAGTATCTGCCTCTAAAGGATCTCTGCCCAAGTGCCGGATAAAGAAATGTGTGCGGTCCAACTGCCAGGTCAAACTGTCAATCTGTGTCACATGAGTTGGATCTCTAACACAGGCTAGCCAATTCGTCATCATCACGGATCCTGGAACCATATCCCCCATAAACTGAGTGGCGCGGGTCTGAGCTCCAATGGTACGAGGGAACCACTAATGCTGGAACATCTCCTGAGTGCAGGGACCCTCTGATAATGTGAAACTGTCAATCCCCAACAATGGGACATCAATAACGGGTGACTGCGAAACAGGCTAATAACGCCTTGCGGGAGGCAAGATCAGCATGCGAATCTCTCCTGTAGTGCTTCTTATAGCACGCTCTCCTAAGTAGAGCTCCCATCCTCCATTTGTGAAGAGAGGAATCCTACGGGTGGAAATCATGTGCTCGACACCAGTCGGGTACCCATCCTCAAATCCAATACTCAAATACTCCCCAGAGTAGGGAACCTATGTGATGACATCCACTGTCAATAACTCTAGCTGTAGGCGGCAATGAGTGAAACCCTCAGCAACAGGGACCTCTGCCAGTATGGAATGATGCCATCTCCGTCCTTGTGGATAGGTGTCTAAACCTAACACGCTCACAGGACGTAGACATGGAAGTCTCTCATAGGCCCAAAACTGCCAACACAAAGGCAAACATCTGCTATCAGTCAACACTCTTAATCAGTACATGGGAAATTACAAGAGAAATACTCACAAGCAGAAATGGGTAAAATCCTAGCCAAGCCTCTGTCAAGCCCTACGAACGCATGCGCATTCCCCTGAGGAAGAAAGAAAAGGTGTAGAAACCCCAATCATACTCTCCAATACGGTCCACGTGTCGAGTGGCGCTGATCAAAGCGAAGGAAACTATAAAATAGTTATCAGCTATGAAGCAGCCCCTAATGATCATCAGGAAAAATCACCGAAGAATGCGATCCCTAACTCTCACATCATCGGGTATGGGCTCACTCAACAACCCACTCATAGCATCTACGCTCAAAGGACCTGTACGAACAGTCCTGCCCTTGAGCGCCTCTGCCGGAACTCTTAGCAAGGATCTGACGACAGTCAGGGTAATATCCATCGTACAAGGCACTGGTACCCCTCCAAACTCCATACCTGTGATAAACCGCCAATCCATCGGCGTAATCATCACCTCAGAGTCCAACAAATGGAGTGATTAAGTCTGTTGAAACTAGCGCTCAGACAATGCCCTGAGGTTACCCCAGGGACAATGACGGGGAAGGATAGAAAAGAGTACTCCAAATCCCCAATCATGCACGATCACTCTATAATCAGGATGCAGAGCCTGGTACATGGCGTAAATGCTGAACCAGTTCCCTCTATGCTGGGTAAAGCCGGGAACCTACATCACAAAGCAGATCAACATCAGAATCCTTTACTCCTTATCAATAGGAAAGAAGGAAGACCAAAGTCTAGCTTTGTACCTCATTTACATGAAAGTAAACTGAGGGAAGTCTACTCAAATCGCCCAACAACTCTGGGTTCACCACCTGAATACTCGGGAGGTCCCTACGGGGAACATGTGCAGCAAGAGTGGGAGCCGCAATTGGTACATCCTCCTCCTCGTCCTCCACATCCGGTACATCAACCTGGACAGGACGTATCACCGCCTCCTCTAAACGACGAGGATATCTAATAGAACGGGGTCGAGGCACTTCAGAAGCCCTCCTCCACACACCAGAAGTGGCCCAGCGGGAACTACTTGGCTGATCCAGATCCAAATATCTAGACAACAAGTCTCCAAATCACCTCAGAAAAGGTGTGGTAAATTCTTATCTAGAGCCTTTTCAAAATATAGTTTTATGACTACATGAATGCATGCATTATTTTAACATACGTCTACATTAAAGTTAAAAATGCATGACTACCCAATGCCTATATTTTGGAAAATTCTGCCATAGTCCCCTTTGTAAATAGGACTATCCACATGCACATAAACATGACTAGGTGGTCATTCAGTAGCACACCTACCCACAGTCATGTACATCATATATGCATTAATACATCATAGTAAAAAAAATCCATAAGGGTAGCTTAATTACCAGGATTATTTTGCTTTTTTCACCTTTGCTCATTTGTCCTCAAATAAGATAAGAAATAGCATAAAAAGGTGTCAATTTGACTATTTCAAAAGTTAAATTTTTTCACATCATTATGTTTAGCATGGTTTAACACTAATATTTACTATGTTGTATATTTTTTAACAAGTCATTTCAGTATGAATAATCACTACTATGTGTTTAGATCCATTTCATGTGATATTTCATTTTCTAACGGATGAAAACTGGAAAAGAATATATGCATACGTTACCAGGATAGTGTAGAACGCTTGTACGATGACAGAATTTGCAGAAAGTCGTCCGAACTCAACAGATCTGAAGAAGAGCTCTTAGATTTTCTTCGTGACGCAGCTTGCAAATGACTTGGGAAAACAACCAGCCCATTTAAGGGCATTCACGGTTGACCGCAGGTCCACTTGCGGCTACTACAGGTGTACTTGTGGCACCCCTATATGGGTCCCATCCCTCCGGCTCGATCCAGTTTGAGTTGCAAAGGAGTTCTTACAAGCTAAAAAGGCCAAATCAGGAATAAAAACGCTACGCGATTGAGCGGAATAGCCTGAAATCCTGGTTTTCACGGGCTAAACTCTGGCTTTACATACCACTCATTGGTCGTCGCCCAAACATAGGGTACACTATATCGATGATCTTAGTTGTTGCAAACTACATTTGGCAATATCTCATAAAGGTTCGATGCCATCATTGTAGGGTCGTAACCCTAAGATATGTTCCCCGGTGGGGCATCACGCATTTCCATACATTAATGTTCAAGTTCCCCGGTGGGGGTGTCATGTATTTTTCAACCATTGATGCACACGTCAATGAAGGTCAAGCAGCCTTGACATGGTCCCCGGCGGGGGTATCACGTATTTTTCAACCGTTGATGCACACGTCAATGAAGGTCAAGCAGCCTTGACATGGTCCCCGATGGGGGAGTCACACATTTTTTAACCGTTGATGCACACGTCAATGAAAGTCAAACAGCCTTGACATGGTCCCTGGCGGGGGTGTCACGCATTTTTCAACCATTGATGCACATGTCGATGAAGGTCAAGCAGCCTTGACATGGTCCCTGGCGGGGGTGTCACACATTTTTCAACCGTTGATGCACACGTCAATAAAGGTCAAGCAGTGTAACACCCCGGAAAATTGAACATTTTTTAAATACTTTTAATAATGAATAAAATAATATTATTTATTATTATTATTATGTGTTGATAAGATGAATGTCGTTCTATAACTTAGAAACGTCAGAATGTCGTAGTATTTTAACTACGTGAATTAATTAAAGTGTTTGAATTTCTAAGACGAAAATAAAAGCTTTCTGAGAATTTTTTTAAAAAACACTATTCATCGATTTCCGTTTGGGAATTATTTTTGAATTTCTAATAAATACGTAACGTTATAATATCAAGGTGAGATTGATTATGTAACAATAATCCAAGTATGGAAAACGCAATATTTCGCATGCGGACTTAATTTGAACACGTTAGGAATATTAAGCGTTAAGAAGAATTTGTATTAATCGTATGATGTGTATGCTGTGACGCCCCCAAAATAGGTCCACACGACCCATTCTGAGTCACCAGATATCATACTATAAAAATCAAATATAAACTTTATTTATACAACTATTGAACGTAAATGCGAGAATCGACCACAGTTAAACTGTGAGTTTTAATACAAATGTATGTAATTCTTATGGTGCCTCAACCACAACCTTACAATGGTACTTTACATAAAAATACAGTCAAAAACTGTTTTAGAAATTAAAATCTTTGGGAAGTGCTCAAGGAAACCTTCGTACATGGGAGGCCATGCGTCTAGGTTATGATAGATATCATATGTCCACAGAATTATCCTTGGTTGACCCAATAGACCCCAAAGAAAAATGAGAAGATTACTATCATGTTCTTTCCAATGGTCAGTCTTCTCTTGACATATAACTATCTCCACTGTCTTCAAATGAAAATTATATTTCAACCAAACTCCAAGATCATATAGTAGTGGTTTCGTAGATATACTCAAAGAAGTGGATGTGTACAACCCTGTCTTATGATAACACGAGGTTGTATGTCATTAGACATCTTGTATGATAGTGGCAAAACACCCTTCCAAAGTTGGGTTCACCTCACCCTCAACAGCTATAGACCACCGTTCTATTCTCCTGTTACCCCCGCTCGACCCAGCTACACTCTTATTACCTTAAAAGAAAACTGGATACTGGAATAGTGAGGTAGCAGACTTCTCTTCTTCTTTCTCTCTATAATAATTGCTCTATAGCTTTAGTGAATTGGTGAGAAATGAAGGAAGAATGAGTTTCTATTTATAAGAAAATATAGTTTCGATAATTGCACGTTTTGGGGCTCGAAATATTACAATACAATACCTTCAACTTTTCCTTCATTTTTAATTTAGTCATCCAAGTATTATCAAACTTGCACCACCTCACCTAATAGTAAATCATGTGAATCAATAGTAAATCATGTGACTCAATAGTTCTAAACATGTGAAAAAATTAATTATAGTATAGTACCATCATCTATACCTCCATTTTTAACTTAGTCATGCAAGTATTATCAAACTTGCACCAAATCCCCTAATAGTAATTGAATGTGATTCAATAGTATACACATGTGAACAAATAGTTATAATCATGTGAATTAATAGCAATTAATTGATCATTTATCCGGTTAATTACCCGATTGGTCAATATAACCTTCAGACATTAATTATTATCGAAATAAATGTCGATTTCCACTAACACTAATAATTCCCACACAATGAAACGATCAATTTCATCTATAATCAACACGAACTTATTCATCATTAATATTATAACTCACAATATTTAACAACCAAGTCATTCCCAGGAAAGAGGGAGCTTTTCGATAAGGAGTTCTCCTTATTGGCGCGCAATTAGGTGACCAAACCTCTCCTTGACATAACTTCTAGACATTGTCAATATTGCAAATAATAATATGAATAACTTTGTCGTCTCAATTATTATTTTAATAATATATAAAATATTATGCAAATGATACTGTGACAATAATTGAATCAATAATTCGAGAGATATGATGCAGCAATTACTGTAGCAATAATTGAGTATAACTTAGTGACTTCTTACGTAAGCATCAATAATCAATACCGTTTGCTACTATGCAACCACACGTATTACTATACTTTTATCATTGATTATTTTATGACAACTTGCTTACTTTGAAAATTTTTTCACATATCACCTTTAACTTTAACCTTTTATAAATTTAACCATTTACTAAATAGAATAATAATAAGAAAATTAAATACTTTCATTTCATAAATTTTAGAGTCTCACAATCTCCCCTCCTTATGAAATTTTGCCCTCGAAATTTACGTACCTGGTAGTTCGAAGAGATGAGAATACCTTGTTTTCTTTTCGGACTGTACCTTCCCAGTTATTTCCTCTGTATCATGATTTTCCCATTGCTCATCTCCTGTATTTCAGATATCATTCTAGAATATACCTTCAAAACAAAGGTTAATTGACATATCACAATTTGTCAACTTATCAAGTAAATAATTTCAGCTTAGGTAAGTCACACACTAGCAAAGTATATTACTCGTCTCTCCCCTCCTAGTTCTAGACTCATATCTCCGCCAGCGACCATATCCCTAAGCTCTGATACCATTTGTGACGCCCCCAAAATAGATCCATATGACCCATTCTGAGTCACCAGATATCATACTATTAAAATCAAATACAAACTGTACTTATACAACTGTTGAACTATCGTGCAGAATACGACCACAGTTAAATTGTGAGTTTTAATACAAATGTATGTAATTCTTATGGTGCCTCGACCACAACCTTACAATGGTACTTTACATAAAAATGTACTAAAAAGCTATTTTAGAAATTAAAATCTTTGGGAAGTGCTCAAGGAAACCTTCGTACATGGGAGGCCATGGGTCTAGGTTATGATAGATATCATATGTCTACAGAATTATCCTTGGTTGACCCAATAGACCCCAAAGAAAAACGAGAAGATTACCATCATGTTCTTTCCAATGGTGAGTCTTCTCTTGACATATAACTATCTCCACTGTCTGCAATTGAAAATTATATTTCAACCCAACTCCAAGATCATATTGGTAGTGCTCGTAGATATACTCATCAAGTGGATGTGCACAACCCTATCTTATCACACGAGGTTGTATGTTATTAGACATCTTGTATGATAGTGGCAAAACACCCTTCCAAAGTTGGGTTCACCTCACCCTATTCGGTTCACCAAAATTAAATTTTAAATGACGTATACAATACGATACACTTATCTAAAGTTCTCAATAAAATTATTTTCATACTATTTAGGGAGAACCTCAACAGCTATAGACCACCGTTCTATTCTCCTGTTACCCCCACTCGACCTAGCTACACTCTTATTACCTAAAAGGAATTGTGAAGCAAAAAGGGTGAGCACAACTAGCCCAGTAAAGAATATCATGACTAAAGATAATTTACATAATCAATAGCCTTCATCAGTAATAAATCAGAGATTTAGAACATATGGTAGATGATAAAACTTTTCAACCATAGTTGCAGCGGAATAAGCAATTCATTAGAAGAGTCAAGTAGAGCATAAAATCTACTATCTTCTATGATTTAAAAAGTTTTTCATCAACTTTATCGCTGAGACTCAGCTTAATAAATAAAATCGAATCATCCCTGCATCACGGACAAGGATATTCATGTAATCATCAATGGTCATGATTATACCGAATAATCCCTGGTCATAATCATACCAACAACTGTCCATCAATGAACTACAGGCCAATGCGGACTTTTACCACATCATTCGTCACATTACAATCATGATTATACCGAATAATCTCTGGTCATAATCATACCAAGTCAATCTATGCACGTAAGCCAAAGATGACTTTCATCATAATATAAGCATGAGAATGATGACAATGACATTATAATTCAATAAAACAAGTTCAAGGATAAATTTTAAAGATTTATAATTTAATTTATCCAGAAATCAATAACGTCCAAATTGTCAACATGATACTGCTTTGTGGAGTAAAATTCAAGAGTGCTCATAAGAATATTTTCATGAAAAGATACTGGATGAAGCGCAAATATCCAGGATATTCTACTAATTTCATGGAGTATAAAAGCCAAAACTTTAACCAATTGAGTATAATAGAATATATGAAACTGCAAATAGATTTTCGCCCGCCATACGGTAATCCGCGTAGATACATCATTTCCATAATTTAATAAGGAATAAATACGAAGGATCATTCACCATGCATGCGGTAATCCACAGAGACAGGTTATTCCAACAGAATAATAAAGAATGGAATAATAGAAGAATTCACCAGGCATGCGATAGGATCACATCTGATTATTCCAACGAGAATAATAAAGAATGGAATAATGAAGAATTCACTAGGCATGCGATAGACCGCATGCAGACGAGTTATTCCAGCGTAATAATAAAGAATGGAATAACAGAAGAATTCACCAGGCATGTGATAGACCGCACAGACAAGTTATTCCAACAGAATAATAAATAATGGAATAACAGAAGAATTCACCGGGCATGTGATAGACCGCATAGACAGGTTATTCCAACAGAATAATAAAGAATGGTATAACAACCCTTACGCATATTGAAAGAAATAACTCTCTTCATGAATATGAAAAAAATAATACCCCTTACCTTAGAAGAAAACTGGATACAGGAATAGTGAGGTAGCAGACTTCTCTTCTTCTTTCTCTCTATAATTTCTTTATAATAATTGCTCTTGTGAGATTTAGTGAATTGGTGAAAAATAATAAAGGAATGAGCTTCTATTTATAGGAAAATATAGTTTCAATAATTGCACATTTTAGGGCTCGAAATATTACAGTATAATACCTTCCTCTTTTTCTTCATTTTTAATTTAGTCCTGCAAGTATTATCAAACTTGCACCACCCCCCCTAATAGTAAATCATGTGAATCAATAGTAAATCACGTGACTCAATAGTTCTAAATATGTGAAAAAATTAATTATAGTATAGTACCTTCATCTATACCTCCATTTTTAACTTAGTCATGCAAGTATTATCAAACTTGCACCAACTCCCCTAATAGTAAATGAATGTGATTCAATAGTACACACATGTGAACAAATAGTTATAATCATATGAATTAATAGCAATTAATCGCTCATTTATCTGATTAATTACTCGATAACTTCCAGACATCAACTATTATCGAAATAAATGCCGATTTCCACTAACACTAATAATTCCCACACAATGGAACTATCAATTTCATCTTTAATCAACACGAACTTATTCATCATTAATATTATAACTCACAATATTTAACAACCAGGTAGTTCCCAGGAAAGATGGGGCTTTTCGATAAGGATTTCTCCTTATTGGCGCGCAATTAGGTGACCAAACCTCTTCTTGACAGAACTTCTAGACATTGTTAATATTGCAAATAATAATATGAATAACTTGCTTACTTTGAAAATTTTTATGACACGTATTACTATACTTTTATCATTGATTATTTTATGACAACTTGCTTACTTTAAAAAAAATTTCACATATCACCCTTAACTTTAACCTTTTATAAATTTAACCATTTACTAAATAGAATAATTATAAGAAAATTAAATACTTTCATTTCATAAAATTCGGAGTCTCACAATCTCCCCTCCATATGAAATTTTGCCCTCGAAATTTACGTACCTGGTAGTTCGAAGAGATGAGAATACATTATTTTCTTTTCGGACTGTACCTTCCCAGTTATTTCCTCTGTATCATGATTTTCCCATTGCTCATCTTCTATATTTAAGATATCATTCTAGAATATACCTTTAAAACAAAGGTTAATTGACATATCACAATTTGTCAACTTATCAAGTAAACAATTTCAGCTTAGGTAAGTCACACACTAGCGAAGTATATTACTCGTCTCTCCCCTCCTAGTTTTAGACTCATATCTCCGCCAGCGACCATATCCCTAAGCTCTGATACCATTTGTGACGCCCCCAAAATAGGTCCACATGATCCATTCTAAGTCTCCAGATATCATACTATAAAAATCAAATACAAACTGTATTTATACAACTATTGAACTGTCGTGCAGAATACGATCACAGTTAAACTGTGAGTTTTAATACAAATGTATGTAATTCTTATGGTGCCTCAACCACAACCTTACAATGGTACTTTACATAAAAGTACAGTCAAAAACTGTTTTACAAATTAAAATATTTGGGAAGTGCTCAAAGAAACATTCGTACATGGGAGGCCATGCGTCTAGGTTATGATAGATATCATATGTCCACAGAATTATCCTTGGTTGACCCAATAGACTCCAAAGAAAAATGAGAAGATTACTATCATGTTCTTTCCAATGGTGAATCTTCTCTTGACATATAATTATCTCCACTGTCTTCAAATGAAAATTATATTTCAACCAAACTCCAAGATCATATAGGTAGTGCTCGTAGATATACTCAGCAAGTGGATGTGTACAACCCTGTCTTATGATAACACGAGGTTGTATGTCATTAGACATCTTGTATGATAGTGGCAAAACACCCTTCCAAAGTTGGGTTCACCTCACCCTCAACAGCTATAGACCACCGTTCTATTCTCCTGTTACCCCCGTTCGACCCAGCTACACTCTTATTACCTTAAAAGAAAATTGGATACTGGAATAGTGAGGTAGCAGACTTCTCTTCTTCTTTCTCTTTATAATAATTGCTCTATAGCTTTAATGAATTGGTGAGAAATGAAGGAAGAATGAGTTTCTATTTATAGAAAAATATAGTTTCGATAATTGCACGTTTTGGGGCTCGAAATATTACAATACAATACCTTCAACTTTTCCTTCATTTTTAATTTAGTCATCCAAGTATTATCAAACTTGCACCACCTCCCCTAATAGTAAATCATGTGAATCAATAGTAAATCATGTGACTTAATAGTTTTAAACATGTGAAAAAAATTAATTATAGTATAGTACCATAATCTATACCTCCATTTTTAACTTAGTCATGCAAGTATTATCAAACTTGCACCAACTCCCCTAATAGTAAATGAATGTGATTCAATAGTACACACATGTGAATAAATAGTTATAATCATGTGAATTAATAGCAATTAATTGCTCATTTATCCGGTTAATTACCCGATTGGTTAATATAACCTTCAGACATTAATTATTATCGAAATAAATGTCGATTTCCACTAACACTAATAATTCCCACACAATGAAACGATCAATTTCATCTTTAATCAACACGAACTTATTCATCATTAATATTATAACTCACAATATTTAACAACCAGGTCATTCCCAGGAAAGAGGGGGATTTCCGATAAGGATTTCCCTTATTGGGCGTATAATTAGGTCACCAAACCTCTCCTTGACAGAACTTCTAGACATTGTCAATATTGTAAATAATAATATGAATAACTTTGTCGTCTCAATTATTGATTTAATAATATATAAAATATTATGCAGATGATACTATGACAATAATTGAATCAATAATACGAGAGATATGATGCAGCAATTACTGTAGCAATAATTAAGTATAACTTAGTGACTTCTTACGTAAGCATCAATAATCAATACCGTGTGCTACTATGCAACCACACGTATTACTATACTTTATCATTGATTATTTTATGACAACTTGCTTACTTTGAAAAATTTCATATATCACCCTTAACTCTAACCTTTTATAAATTTAACCATTTACTAAATAGAATAATTATAAGAAAATTGAATACTTTAATTTCATAAAATTCGGGGTCTCACATATGCATTATGCGAGGTATTGAACGTAAGTATAATATGAAGTATTATACAATTAAGTATGGATAATGGAATAACGTATATTACGAATTAGTATACGAGCTAGCATATGAGAATTATACGTATAGTATATATGTCAAGGTTCTTAATTAAATGGAATGGACTTGTAGGATTACTAGCATATTGGTAGAAGTCCAATAGAAAGTGATATGCAAGCCCAAGTGTTTGTTAATCATGAGTCCAAACTAATGTAATGCAAGCCCAATAAGAATTAACTAGATTAATTAAGTAAGCCCAATGGGTTAGCCATGATCCATGGAGTAAACCAAGAGTGATATGGGTAGGCTTGATGGGCAAGAACTTTATGTGATGATCAAGCATAAGATAAGTGTTGTGTTGAGCAAGAAAAAGAAGTGGCTAGCAAGTTTACTTAGTTGTAAAGTAAAGAATAGTAAGGAGGTTAGTTAAGGAGGTGGAGGGTCTAAATGACTCTTATGCCCTAGCTTTGTCAAGCCTATAAATAAAGAAGCTTGGATTCATTTGTTGCTTGTTACAAATCATTAGTAATGAGGTTTCGCCGGAATTCACACGATTGGACGATAATTGTTGAATTCGTGAAATTCTCGAAATGAAAGTCGTATTTTGTGTTTGAACTCTGAAATGTTGGTTTTCGATGGAGACAAGTCATATTTGCCATTATAGAGTTGCGGACTCAAAAATGACCGGATTCCGACTTAGAACGAAGAAACGAGCGTTGAACGTACACGAACGTTTATCGTTTTTGTTAAAAATGAACTAATAGGTGAAATTTTAGCAAATGAAGTTAAATAGATAAAATTATTACATGAACGCATAGAGTATGTAATTTTTGAACCGTAGGCTTTTGAACGAGCTAATTCGGACTTATAACGAAGAAGTTATGCGTCCGGGAGTTTCGCAAAATTTCAAAATCTACAAAATTATCTCGAGGCACGAGAATCCATGGCCGCAATACGACTCATGACTTTTAAGGCTCATGCTTGTGATGTGAGGCCAAGATAAGGCACACTGCTAACTGGCGCCGCAACGCGGCCATAACAAAGGAGACTCGTGCCACAACACCGAGTCCGAGACTTGCATACTGTTAATTCGAGTCGCAGTGCGGCTTAAAGAGGAAAGGGTGGCGCTGCAGCGCCAATCCTAGGGTTTGGACAGTGATGAAGGTTTACAAGTATTGTGAACAGTAACTCAGTAATAATAAACTGAGGAACTTAATAAGGTATGGTAAGGTATTGTTAAACCTTATTTATGTTGTCTAAAGGTTGAAGATAAGTAATCAATCATGAACGTAATGAAACAATGTAATGAAAAGTCGGAACCAATAATAACAAATCTAAGTCAGGATTAGATTGAGATGAAAGGTAAGATCTAGTGGCATACATACTTGATTATATATGACCTAATGTGGTACGTTATGTGATCATGAATTGTAGAGACTTAGAGACTTAAAGTGTACGTGTGATAAACAATAAGCAGACGCTAAAGGCAAGTATTCTAACCCTTGTTCCAGTTCAGTCTGGACAAGCTTTGTAATTCATGTATCCTTTCGCATGAAGTCTTGTATGAAGAAGTCAAAGCCAATTCTTTCGGCTAGACTTATGTTATGATTCTATCAAGCATGTTTAATGTTTACCGAGTTATATTGGTGTGGTTTTCAAACGAAGACTGAGTATGCTAAAATATTTTTGTCGTTTAACGATAGGCACGTGAGGTTGCCACAACTTAAACGTATACACGTTTAATGAATGTAGTGTTGATCAACATAGAGTACTATAGGCTGATCACCTAAAGGTGTTTGTAAGAAATGTCGGACTTACGGACTTAGTGTCGGGACGTCCTTTTCAAAAGAACTTATGAAATGATCAAGGTCTTGGACCGAAATTGATGTTTTACTGAACATTGTTGTTGTAAAACGTTTTGAATGAAAAGAAGTGCTATTTTGAATTATCGATAGTACTTCGTAACAATTGTTCAGTTATTGAAGATATACGAGTTCTATGTTTCAAGCATGTTGTTTATTAGAATTGTAGTACTTGTTGAGCTAGTCATGCTCACTCTTGCTTGAACCATATGAACACAGCCAAGATCGAGCAGACCGAAGGCTTCAGTAAGGATAAGGGCAAGGCGAAGACGAACCCTTAGATTACTTATGTAATAGTATAAGTGAATGTTTGTAATATATTGAATATTATGACAAAAACGAATGTATGGGTTATAAAGAACTTGGAGAAATGTAATATTATTTTGAATATATAGAAGATATATTCGTTCTTTTGAGACTTTTTAATTGAATGTATGTGTGAATGGTAGTACCGTGTAGCACCATCTATCGGGTTGGAAGATACCCGGATTTGGGAGGCACCTGGCAAGCGACCTTGACATTATCCTTATGAGGATCTCATCCGTTGATACACATACATCAATGAAGGTCGTAACGACGACAACAATCCTTGTTGTTGGCGAATCTCCAACAGAATAGCGGAAGGACATGTCGATACAAACCAGGGAAAAACATCATCATCGGGGATGACCGATGATGGAATATGTTATACACATCCTCAATAGACAAAACCCATCCCCACAAAGTCTCTTGTACGTGAGAGATACATCTTTAAGATAAAGTCTGTATCAAGGATTCAAGATTTTGGTGATAGCCCCAACGTCAACAATCCTTGAGATTCCTAGTAGCTGTGGATCACGCGTCCGAGACAGTTCATCAGGCAGGTTATTGTCGTCCCCGGTAGAAGCAACAGGGAGACAACAATTGAGACATCCCCAAATCCGGTTACTTTTTACCTAAGATCTAGTACATCAATTCTATAACTATTGCGGAAGATATAAACATAAATTGTTTATACATTAAACTTTTACACAACATTCCCAAGGTCTACAACCTTAACTTAATACATACCTTCAATATCTTAAAGGTTTATAATATCATTTGCATTAGCACAATTAATAGTTTTAACTGCATAATAGCTTAATCTTGGACTTTGCCTTTGCCTCTGCCTTTACTCGAGCTTTCATCTTAATCTGAAAATTGTTATCATGATATAGCAAGGGTGATCAACAAATTTTCCCAACAAGTTTAAATTTATTTGAGGATATATCATGATTGAAAGAATTGAACAATAAGCTAGCTAACTTTCAACAATATAAACATTATGAAAGAGCATGAATAAATTTTCTAAGCTGAACGACCAAGTCAATAAAAATGAATGGTCAAACATAAACATGAACAGATTAACTGAACCAAATGGTAATGAAGGTGATCAGCCTTTCATACCTGATGAACATTTACAATATACACAATGTGTGAATCAATAATCAATATAGACGTGAATAATCAACAACAACTATTCACTAACATGCTTTGAACTTACAACTCAAGTTTGAGTTAGGAAAACTTGCCTGAACCGCTGATTACCGCTAAGCAATCTAATGTAATCTCTTATGAAAGATCTATAAATTATCAGATCGATCTTTCAATTAGCATAATATACATGTTAACTCATCATCTTATATTAAATTGTCTAACCTAGTTAAGTATTAGACATTACATTATAGCATTAGTATTATCATTATACTTTGATAATCTTTTTATCATGTCATAACTTATACTTACAAATTTTCCCTTTTATATGTTATCTTAGAAAATTAGATAACATCTTAGTAAACCGAAATACCATTTCAGTAAGTCGGATTTCATTTCAGTATCCTGAAATCACTATTTCAGCAGACCAAAATCAGATTAGCAGTCTGAATTCAATTTCAACAATCTGAATTCACTATTCTTTTTCACGAAAATACCAAATCAACTTATTATTTTTCTATCCTTTAGCTAAACACATATACATATATTTCATACACAGAAAGAATTTTTTTCGTAATTTTTCAATTTCTTTTAGTATTTTTCAAATATCATTTTATAGTTAATTCCTTAAGAAATTAGCTACCTCACGTTTAACTCCAGAAATTCCCAACTCTTGGCGGGATCTTACACATGTTAACGTGAGCTTCCAGTTTAAATTTCATGATCATCAGAGTTATAGAACTCTGGTTATAACGATTTTTGTCCGAAAAATCCAAATATTAAAATGCTCATAACTTGGTCATTTTAAGTTGGAATGAATTCATTTTTGGACATGAGGTACTTAATACCATATATTGTCATGTCCCAAAAGGCCGGAATTTATTTCACAAACTAAGTGGCCGAGATTTCCCTTTTAATTACTGGATCAGTAGCTTTTTCTCCTTTTTCACTTTTTTGTGCTTTGTTAAAAATATTCCATACGAAAATCTACAACTCCTTTTTCAGTGATTCCACTTGGAGATGTTAGAAAACTTATCATATTATCCTCCCAAATATTTCTAGAATTTTTGAATGTCAGAAAAATGACTAAACTACCCCTACGCTTGACTGTCCAAAACAGTATGTTTTTCCTTAAAAGACACAACTATTTTTACTAAATTAGTCACTACGTACTGTATACTCAACATTTTTGAGTGCTGCCACTTGGGTTTAGTAGTTAACTTATATATCTAGCACTTCTATTTGACGGATTACAAAAAAAAAGTGTAGATCACAAACGGTGGAAATCCAAAGTACATAGAAATTTTAGGGCTTATAAATTAGAAAATCAGTTTTTCTTTATTTTTGATTTCCAAATAAAACAACACCGAATATGGGTAGATCCATACTTGAAATCATATAAATCACATAGATTAAAGGGTTTTATACATCTATATTATAAACCCCTTTCATCAAATCCATAAAATAAATTAGAGGAAAGCTTAGGAAAAATAATTTTATACCTTTGTTGTTGTTGTTCTTCTTCTTCTTCTTCTTTCATCCATGGCTGCCCTCTTTCTTCTTCCCCTGTGCCGTGAGCCTTTCTCTCCCCCCCTCTCTCTTAGTTACTAGGAATTGTATATTTGAGGAGAGAAAAATGAAGTAGGTAATTAAAAATGTATTGGTGAAAAATTATACATACAAATTGTATATCTAAGGTTAATCACCCAATACTTATCTTATCTTTCTCACTCATCATTATCTCTATGTTTGCTTGCAAACTATACTACATGTGTTGGACCAATTATAGATGGACACATGTGGAGCACTTAATGATCTTTGACAACACATTAAAACTTATCCTTGCTTTCTTTTTTATCCATATAGTCGGCAATATAAGGCTATTTTTGTCCAACATTTGTTTTATTTTATTTGCCATTATAAGCTTACAAATGATTTTAATGCCCTTCCTTAATTGGGCTCACTTGGCCATTCCTTATCTTCCTTATCTCTTGTTATTACTTGCAAGCAACCACAATAATGTTGGCTCCATTTATTAATTGACAACACAAAAGCAACTCACCTACTAAAGTGCATGCAATAATTACATACATCCCTCTTTCTTTCATTAAACCACCAAAGCTTTACTTGGAAGAAATGCCAAAGTGTTGGCTAAATAAAATGAGGACATATAGGAGGAGTTGGTAGGAGTTGCTCACCAACTAAAGCTGTAACGACCCCAAAATTCATACAATATAATTCTCAACTTCGGTCGTTAATAACACATCTACCTTCTAATTTTACATCCTTATTCGATGTTAAACTTTATAAAATGCGGAATAATTTAAACTTTTATGTCTTTTACTTTAATTCTCTGAATCAAAACCTTTATCATCTATATGTCTTTGAATCAATCTTATTTTATGATTCACTTTATCACTATTATTATATAAAATTTTACATTTCAATTCGATAACCTTTACATATCAGATAACTCTAACTTTAGCTTTACAACTCAACATAAAACTATACATCATAAAACATTTAGTACATATCATGAATCTTAATCATGGTATTAAGAAATAACAACTTTAGCTAAAATATTAATCTTCGTGTATTATTTCTGATCCATGTCATTCAAGTAGCACATAGTGTTACCTTCAATCCTTAACCTGCAAAAATGGTTATTTGCAAGGTTGAGCTTGACAGCCCAGCAAAATCTAATAGTTTTCATGCATCACGTAGCACATAATAACATGCGCAACATATATCTCATAAACATTTGACTAACATAACATACACGTTACAGTTCATATAACAAGTATAAAGATTGAGTTCCTTACTCAATCAACATGCTTTACTCAATCAACGTAGTCATAAGTTGACTTTAACATTTCATACATTCAACATATATATAACACATCATGCTCTTTGTAATAAAGATTTAAAACAGTTAATCACCAAGTTCACATAGCAAATAGGAACTGAAAGACTTGCCTTGATCGTTATTTACCAATAACAGTTTAACAGCTTACAGATATCTGCACTTCACGTGCCCTACACAATTATATAATCATTTACATTAAATATTAGTCACATAGCAACACATATTAGTTGTAATGTAAACTTTACTCTACACCTCATAACCCTTCCTATCATAGATACACAATGTTCAATTTGATTGTGTTAACTTTCAACTTATATCTCATTATATTTCACATTCAAAGTTCATTCAAGTGTTTAAGTCTTGCTAGGACTACTTATTGGTTTTATATTAACCCTATTCAATATTTTACGTTTATTAACACTTATCACGGCGTTTCGACGTTTATTCATCACAAACCCAATTTGTCTCTCTTGTGTGTGCTTAGTATGCGTATACAACTTATCTAATATATCATTTGTTAATGTTAAGTATGATTATACTTCATAATATTCATGTTCTATAACTTAGAACAACATCTATTATCATCGACATCACTATACTTGTGTATGTGCATGTCTGACGCCATCCGATTGCCTCCGAATACGCATCAGTCACAAAGATGACCATTTTTACTACTATTCCCGACCTCTAATTAAATAAAGTAAAGAATAAACATTGTAGGACTATTCGTTCTCATTCTGGATCATCTTGAATCGCCTTAATCGGAGTTCGTATGAAAATGTTATGCCTATTTTACTAAAATAGGTCAAAACAGTAATTTTTGACATATAGTTGGTAGCATTGAGCCCAATTAAGCCTTGGGCATAAGCAGCAATTTTGTGCTCTAAGTCTGTTGCACCCCAAATGACTTAGGGCACAATAGCAAATGCCTGCTAGATTAATATGAAACGGGACTTGAAGCTACCGTTCTTCGCGATTTTTGACCCTTTTTCTCCTACTAATTTTCATAACTTGAGTTATACACATCCAAATTAGTTCATTTTCGATTCTATGGATTCGTAATTCATAGAACTACAACATACTAGAATTCTAACAAATTATAAAAACATTAACCAACCTAAAATTTGACCCAAAACACATGTTCATACTCTATTTTCATGTTTTAACATCTCTAGCAAATTCATTCACTACGAATTCGTTTTACATCCGTTTTGTCTCGTTCAACTTGGGTTGTTTTCATTTTTCATCATACTAACAACATATATAATCAATTTCAGATTATATCATGAATTGATCATCAATTTCTGATTCCAAAACAAGCCATAATGTATAAATATCTATAAAACTCAATTTCTTCTTGTTTAATCATACTTTCATGAACTTGATCACCCTAAAAACCACTTTTAGATGTTATAAAATAGGTTATACCAACCCATAAACATATTTATTTAACAATTTATCAAATCATACAACTAAATAACTTCTATAGAAAACTCAAGAATAGAGGTTTGAGGTTTTAGAATTGATTCTTACTTTGAATCTTCTTTAACCTTGATAGAGGATAAAAATGGCTTGACTAATCCTTCTTTTCTTCCTTGATTCTCCAACTTTCTTTCTCTAACTTACAGAGAATTCTCTCCCTTTCTCTATTTCTCTCTTCTGTGTTCTTCCTCCATTCTCAGGCTTAAGCCAAAACTTCTTACGTAAAATAAAACAGACGCAAGAATAAACATAAAACGTATAAAACAGTCATACTAATAAATATACTAATTATGTAATATTTATTATATTGTATTTTATTATAATTTTTTTTAATTCAAAAGCCATAAGGCTTTGTTTGGCAAAACCAATTAAAATAATGACTTAATCATTCCTTAAGCCTTGTTTGGCAAAACAAGATTAAAATAAGAATTTAAAAAAACTCTAAGGCTTTGTTTGGTAAAACCAAATTAAAACTCTTTTAATCTATTTTCATAAGACATATTTATTGTCACACTTTATTTAAATAAATTCCCATATTCAAATTAAATTAAATCTAATAACAATTTATTAATTCCATTTACCACATAAACAAATACAATAAAATTATAATTTTCATTATAATTATAATTTTATTTAATAAATTAAGACATCACTTTAATTACAAAAATCAAATTAAATAATATTATAACAAACCATATAATCCTTAATAACTCTCTAATTTAGTTATTGAGTTAAATTAGAATATTATCTCATAAATTTAATACATCACTCTTTATCTTAATTAAGTTAATTTCTATAACTCACGAATTATTTACTTACTAATAAATAATCCAACAAATATCTACTAAACAACAAACACATCAATTAAAATATTTATTTAATTTGATAAATATTTGAAATTATAAATAAAATTCTGGATTGTTGCAAAAGCAAACAATCATCACATTCATCTCCCTTTCTCTCATTCTCTTTTATTCGGCCACTTGGCCTTATAATTCTCCAAACTTTGCTTTCTTTTTATGCTTTATTTGATTTACTAAATGTCCAACAAGTCATCTCCCACTTGGGCTAAAAATTGGGCCATCCAATATTTCATTTGGGCTTTCCAATTAAAAATGTTTGGGCTATAACAAATAACATATTCCAGTATTCTTAATATTACAATTCCCTAATTATGTAATTAGGGTTTTCATTTCCTCAATTATAACATAAATCCATACTCAACCCAATTAGACTTGCTATAATTAGGTTATAAAATTAATTAATTTAGATTTATAAAATAAATCTCTTAAAATTAGTATATATTCTATATACCATAATTCTCTCATCCCATAACCCTTAAGTTATACAATTCTTCATTCCTAATTTATAATTAGGATCACACTAGTTTCTTTTATTTGTTTATGTAATAAACAAATATAAACCATCACATAATCTTCATATTCACAGAACATATACTCATATACACTTAATCCTGAATAATTTACCATAAAATTTTTAAATTCATTAAATTCCTTCTGAGAAATCTCAAATCCATTCACTTATTTTCTGTCTAGGTTTATTATTCAACCTTTAATTCATCATTTAAGATTTAAATAATTATCTAAATTTTCGGGTTGTCACATTCATCCATTCTTCTAAAAATTTCATCCCCGAAATTTTAGTCTACTAATCACCACTCCTTTTATTCATCAAAATTAGGTTTTCAAATTAACCTTTACTTGATTTCATGTTCAATTTAATGAGTACATCTTGCTTCCTACTATGAGGAGCTCTGCTACTATCACATTCTTCCATGACTTCAGTCTAAGGAGTTAAAACTTTTCAAATCATGCTGAGGGGTCATATAGACCATGAACACGTAGTTTTAACGATATTTATATCGCAAAACAATAAATTACTAGGTATGTTTACAATCACAAAGAAGGTAAACTACCGTTGTTAGTACTTTAGGAGATTAGCCTATCGTACTTTTACGTCATGCATAACGTATCAATCATATCTAGCGAATATTTACGCTACTAGATTGGATTATTTTATCCAATCAACATAGTTCACCTCAGTCTTATCATAGGATTCCGCACCAAAACAATTTGGTTCGGGATAACTTCTCAAAAATACTTTGAATTTTCATAAACATTTGTCTAGCTGAATCAAATAGCTTAGACGCATATCGAATAATTCAAATTTTAATCGAAACATTGCTATCCACATTCAGTTGGCAATAATTTACCTTTAAAATTCTTAAAATCATTTTATGACGTCATGATACCGCACTGTATTTACAATCCGTTTGAGGATTTCGTCATTTTGTGACTTTGTCATACTACATCATTTCATAGTGGGCTGACGATCTTTAGATCACATCCGACACTAAGTAATTCTGCATTGATAACTCCATCATTTTTATCATCTTTGCATCAGGTTACATGATGCATTAATGATATATAAAACACATTTTGATAATTCAAATCATTTTTTTGTCTAGCCGAATCAATTAGCATAGACTCCTCTTTAAATAGTTCAAAAACTTTTGAAAATCATCTTTGGTGTCATCATGCCACAACAGATAACGATGTGTTAGTGGCCCGAAGTCCACAACTACACACTTGTCACCATGTGTTGAGGATAATAAAAATTCATTTTTAAAGGCACATCAGTGCGAATTTAGCTTAATGTCAAAAACTTCGAAGTCTAGCATAGCTAGAAGATTTGGAATACCTATGCTTTCATCATCAACTTCACTTTCTCTACTGATCCATTGCTTAATAATTCTATCTATTCATATAATCCTCAATGCTCCATTCACAACTTTCCTATACCCTAGTCCATCAAACTTACCACACATTATGTGTCTAGGAACTTTCCACAGTCATAAGTTTAAGAACTTATCCTAGTCAAACTATAGGCGTTGTAAGACCCCAACTTATTATAAATAAAATTGAATTTTCTCTATTCATTATTCTAAATTAATAAGGTGTTAATTTGATATAATGATTTGGTTATGGGTGAAATGTGCAAATTTTGCAAAATAAGCAAGTGGTTATAAAATATTCATTTTTGTCGGGGGAATATTCTTTTGGTCGTGGAATATTCTTTTTTGTGGGGAATATTAAATGCGACAGTGCGCGCATCCATTCGTGGGGCTCATAATGTAAGAATAAGCATTTGATCGGAAGAAAGCGACAAAGTATGAGTTTTTATAAATAACGGCGTAGTTGTTACTGAATTAACACTTGTTGGAATACCGGTGGTTAAAATACGATGTCTGGCGTGGTGGCAAAGTAGCACACGGTATTGCAGATATTATTGAATTATTGATTAAATGCGTAAGAAGGCACTACTCAATAATTATTACGATAATTCTTATTCAATATTTTATTTTATTGATTCAATAATTCTTTGCGTTGATAGTTTATATTATTGTTGTTTCAATAATTGTCACTGCACAGTATTTCCCATTATCAGATCAATAATTCATAATATTTGAATAATATTATTAGATAACATTATTGGCAATGTCTAGAAAGTTCTGTCTAAGGAAAGGTTTGGTCACCTAATTGCGCGCCAGTAAGGAGAAATCCTTATTGGAAAGCCCCCTCTTTCCTGGGAACGGCCTGGTTGTCATAATTGTGATTCTGTAATATTATTTATGAATAATTAATTATTGATTTATATGATAAGGAAATATTTATTTGATGTGGATATAAATGATGAATTTATTTATGTGGCTATTAATGAAGGAATTAATGTTGAGGTGTTTTATTAGTATTTTGTCAAAGTGGAGGTATTAAAAATCATCCGTTTGTGTATTTCGGATATTTTCTGTTGGGAATTTGGAAAAACTTTCTTCTGCAAAGTTTTAGAGAATTCGATTTTAGGCAGAATGGATATAAAATTCGTATTTTTCTGACAAACGAACTATTTTCTATGAATTATTAAAGTTTCGATAAATAAAATGATTTTTTATTAAATTTATGGGGGGACCCACTTTTGGTTGGTGGAATACACACATGGGCTGCTGAATTCTTCCAACATGGCTGCCCAAAAATTCAAAGCATGCGTAGGAATTGTAATTAATAATAATATTATTTTATTATTTAGTCTCCTTTGGCGTTCTAGCATTTTCCTATAAATAGACGCCTAGGTTAGAATTGAAAATCACACCAGAAACAAGTTTTCTTTCTCTCTAGATTATCGAAAGTATTCTTGTGAGTATTTTGATACTTTGAGTATTGCTATACGGTGCAAGTTCACAAGACTATACCAAATTGAATGAAATACAGTTATTTTGAGGTAAGGGATGTTATTTTCTTCTTAAATGATATTATTTTCTTCAATATCATTATACCGGAATATTGGTGAACTTTTTAATCAAATTTGGAACTTTTTGTGTCGGGAT
Organism: Panax ginseng; assembly: GCA_020205605.1. Classification (NCBI taxonomy): domain Eukaryota; kingdom Viridiplantae; phylum Streptophyta; class Magnoliopsida; order Apiales; family Araliaceae; genus Panax; species Panax ginseng. The sequence continues at coordinate 129,957,216 of CM035134.1, read as the reverse complement.
TACTATTCACATATACGGCACTATTCACGAATACGACACTATTCACCGAAAAATAAAAATTTTCCTTTTTGTCCAAGATGTCTATTTTGGCTACTATCTTTGATTGTATCCATTTTTGATCGTTATTTTTGAATTCTGCTTCAAAATTGGTTATTATGGAGTATTATTGATCTTGGATAAAACTGTTATACGAATCCCTAATAATTGTCCTTACGTCTCCATTGGATTCGTTTTCTTTAAAATATTTTTCATCATCCTCGGTCCTAAATGATGATATTCTTGAATATCTTTGGCCGTAGTGCAAAGATGAATGATTAATGAATATCTTTGGCCCAGAGTGCAAAAGGTGAGCAGTGTGAGAGATGAACATGACCAATGGTGATACTTGATGAATATCTTTGGCACGTAGTGCAAAAGATGAATATTTGATTAAAAGATGTATATTGATTGATGTTCTGAGGATAAAATATTGATGATGGACTCTTAAATCTTAGAAGATAGTAGAATTCATTCTCTACGTGACTCTTCTAATGGATTGTTGTTTTTATTTGTGTTTGTTGATCTAAAACTTGTTGTCTATTATATTCTATCGATTTTTTCCTGTTGAAGACTAATGATAATTTGTTGTATATTATCTTAGTCATAATATTCTTCTTGGGCTAGTTGAGCTCACCCTTTTCCTTTTTGTTCCATTTTTCTTCTCAAGAGAGGTGAGAACATACAGCGAGGATCGAGTCGGGGTATGGAATGATGGTTCTAGAAAGATGTTTTATTATCCTCACTATTTCTGTAAAATAGTGTATGAATAATTATAATGAGGACTTATTTGGGTGTGGATATTGTCTAGAAGACAATATTTGTATTTAAACTCACAGTATGTGTTGTCGTATTTTGCACGACAATTGTATTATTGAAGTTGTAGTTTGCTTTCTGTACCATGTATTTGGCGACTCAGAATGGGTGTTGTATACCTATTTTGGGGGCATCACAGTTGGTATCAAAGCTTAGGGATATGGTCTCTGGCGGAGATCGGGGAATAGAACTAGGAGGGGAGAGATGAGTAAATCCTTCGCTAGTGTGTCCTATCTAAGCTTATTTGTTGGTTGATCATAATATAGGGATATTATGTGATATGTTAATTTGTTTAATTAACCCTTGTTTTATAAGCGAGATTTAAGAATGGGCGAGAAGCGTTAATAATGGAGTGTATGAGACTGTGGAACAACCTTTAGTCACAAACCAGGAGAACGTGCAACAGGAAGACAATATTCCTCCTGTAAACAACGCTACCGAGCAAACGATGAATGATGCGATGTTTAGAAGCTTTTTACAGTTCATGCAAAATCAGACGAGGGAGACTCGTGTACAAAATACGGGTAGAAATGATGGCAACGCGCGGTCTGTCACAGCCAAGCAGTTCAAGGAGTTGGGACCACCAGATTTCTAGGGAAAGCCTGATCCGATTAAGGCGGAAACATGGGTCAATCAAATTACCAAGATATTCGATGTCTTGGGATGCATGGAGGAGCAGAAGGTTCCATTCGCCACATTTATGTTCCGTGGTGAGGTAGATTACTGGTGGGAATCCGTGAAGCGTACCCAGCCAGCCGCACTTAAGATGTCTTGGGAAAGATTTCAGAAACTGTTCAATGACAAGTACTTTCCAGAAAGTATTCATCATATGAAGGAGGTAGAGTTTATTAGACTGGAACAGAAAAACATGACGGTGTCTCAGTACGAGGCGAAGTTCGCGGAGTTATCCAAGTTTGCACCTCATTTGGTAGAGAATGAGGAACGTATAACGCGGATGTTTCTGAGAGGTCTAAAACCTGAGATTCGTCAATACCTTATCTCTCATAAATTTTCTCTGTATTCAGATGTTGTCAACAGGGCTCAATTATTAGAGAGAGATAATGAGTATACTCAACCGAGGGATCAAAACCAGGGTCATATCGGTGATAGTAGTCATCAGAATGATGATAACCAGTGAGGATGGAAAAATACGGACAAAGGCGGTAACCACTCGGGTGGTAATCATGGCCATGATAATAGGAGAGGTGAGTCAAGTAGAAATTTCAGAAAGAGGAGATTCAACAATGGCGGGAAGACATCGGCAGAAATAAAGACCAAAGACCAACAACAAATTCTAGGGGAGGAGAACGACCGCCAGTTAGATGTTACAAATGCAGGAAAGAGGGACATATCAGTCCAAACTGCCCACAACAATCCAAAGTATGTTATAATTATGGAAAGGAAAGACATATCTCTCGAGATTGTACTATAGTGAAACCAAGTTCAGCGGGGATGGTGACTTCAAGGGCTGTCTCGGATAAGTCGAAATCAATGGTTCCTGGAAGAGCATTTGTTGTGACTGGCCAAAACGTGAGGAACCCGAACGAGGTGAGCACGGGTAAGCTAATCTTGAATTCTTACGAAGTTTATACCTTACTAGATACCGGTTCTACCCATTCTTTTATCTCTCCTGATTGTGCTCAACGTTTAAACTTGACTCCGGAGAAATTAGACTTTGATTTATTTGTTGAAACTCCGTTGGGTGAAACCTTCGTTACATCTACAGTTTATAAATCTTGCTTGATCCAAGTTGGCACAATCACATTACCTGTTGATCTTATTTCTTTAAAGATACTTGCTTTTGATGTGATTTTAGGAATTGATTGGTTAACCACTTATCATGCCAAAATTGATTATTTTCGTAAGGTTGTTAGTTTTCATATTCCTAACCAACATGTCATACGAATTCAAACAACTAAACCACTAAAATCAGTCACTGTCATATCAAGCCACAAAGCTATTCGTTTATTGAAAAATGGATGCCAAGCTTTCTTAGCCCATGTTATGGATTTGAATAAAGACAAGTCAGATTTGGATAATATTTCTGTTGTTAGAGAATTTCCTGATGTATTTCCTGAAGAACTTCCCGGTCTACCCCCAGAATGTGATGTTGAATTCTTTATTGACCTTGAACCGGGTACAAAACCCATTTCTAAAACCCCATATCGAATGGCTCCTATTGAACTTCGGGAGTTAAAAGTCCAACTACAGGAGTTATTAGACATCGGTTTCATTCGTTCTAGTACATCTCCTTGGGGTGCTCCTATTTTATTCGTAAAGAAGAAAGACGGGAGTATGCAACTTTGTATTGACTACCGAGAATTAAACCATGTCACCATCAAGAATAGGTATCCGCTACCTCGCATTGATGACCTGTTCGACCAGTTACAAGGAGCACAATTCTTCTCAAAGATCGATCTTCGTTCTGGATATCATCAGCTGAAGATTAAAACTGAGGATATTCCAAAGACTGCCTTCAGAACTCGGTACGGGCATTATGAATTCTTAGTCATGTCTTTTGGATTGACTAATGCTCCTGTTGCTTTCATGGATATGATGAACCGAGTATTCAAGGAATATTTGGATCAGTTCGTTGTTGTCTTTATTGATGACATCCTCATCTATTCCAAAAGCCGTGAAGATCACGGGCACCATTTGAAGCTGATACTTGAAAGGCTTCGTGAAAACAAGCTATATGCCAAGCTGAAGAAATACGAGTTCTAGCTTGAGGAAGTAGCATTCCCTGGGCACGTGGTGTCAAAACATGGAGTATCTGTTGACCCGGCGAAGATTGAAGCAATACAAAGTTGGGAGCAACCGAAGTCGGTGACCGAAGTGCGTAGCTTTTTGGGCTTAGCTGGTTATTATCGGAGATTCGTGGAAGGATTTTCTCGAATCGCTACTCCGTTAACTCAGCTGACTCGGAAAGATAAAAAATTCATATGGAGCGAGGAATGCGAGAAGAGTTTCCAAGAGCTCAAGAGGAGACTCATTTCGGCACCTGTTCTGGCAATACCATCTGGTTCGGATGGATTTTTTATCTACAGTGATGCTTCAGGCAAAGGGTTAGGATGTGTTCTCATGCAACATGGGAAAGTCATAGCCTATGCCTCGTGATAACTCAAAGAATATGAGAGGAATTATCCTACTCATGATTTGGAGTTGGCAGTAGTCATTTTTGCGTTAAAAATCTGGAGACACTACTTGTATGGGGAGAAAGTGGAGATTTATACGGACCATAAACGCCTCAAATATTTCTTCACCCAAAAAGAACTCAATATGCGGCAATGACGTTGGCTTGAGCTGTTGAAAGATTACGATCACACTATTCAATATCATCTTGGAAAAGCGAACGTAGTAGCTGACGCATTGAGTAGAAGATCATATGCAAGTACGAGTGCGATATTGTCAACGCAAAGACCCATTTTGTATGACTCGCAAAGGATGGAGATAGAGTTAAAAACTCCAGGGACCCACGTGATGATGGCGAATATACGAGTAGAACTGACTTTAATCAATAAAGTTAAAGTCGCAAGCTACTCTACGGACTGGGATGATCGTATGAAGAAGAAAGTGCAAGAAGGTGTTATTCCAGAAGAAAGAATCGATGAAGAAGGAATACTTCAAGTCAACTCTAGACTTTGCGTTCCTAACGATTCTGACTTGAAGCATAGAATCATGATGGAGGCACACAACACCCCGTTTGCAATCCATCCTGGGAGTACTAAAATGTATCATGATATTCGACATACATTTTGGTGGAACAATATGAAGAGAGAGATCGCAGAGTTTATCTCGAGGTGTTTAACTTGTCAACGTGTAAAGGCGGAGCATCAAGTACCAAAAGGACCATTGCAACCACTTGAGATTCCGAAATGGAAGTGGGAACACATTACCATGGATTTTGTTACAGGTCTTCCCAAAGTTTCTCAAGGCATAGATGTGATTTGGGTTATTGTTGATAGATTAACCAAGTCTGCTCATTTCTTGTCGATACGTGAAACTTATTCCCTTGAACGTCTTGCTCGTATATACGTGAATGAGATTGTGAGATTTCATAGCATGCTAGTATCCATAGTTTTGGATCGTGACCCAAGATTCACTTTAAGATTTTGGGTTAGCTTGTAGAAAGCTATGGGCACGGATTTACGATTTAGTTCAGCATACCATCCTCAAACGGACGGACAATCAGAGAGGACTATTCAAACCCTTGAAGATCTATTAAGACTCGTGTTCTAGATTTCAAAGGAAGTTGGGATAAGTACTTGCCACTGGTGGAATTCTCCTACAACAAACAGTTATCAAACAAGTATAGGCATGGCTCCATTCGAGGCATTGTATGGACGAAAGTGTCGTTCTCCAGTATGTTGGACGAGGTGGGAGAAGCAACGTTGTTGGGACCAGAATTAGTATGCATGACTACAGAAAAGATCCAAATGATTTGACAACGTATTCAAACCTCACAAGATCGACAAAAGAGTTATGTTGATCTTCATCGAAAGGACGTGGAATTTAATATTGGGGATCATGTACTGTTACGTGTTGCTCCATGGAAGGGAGTTACAATATTTGGAAAGAGAGGAAAGCTCAATCCAAGATTTGTTGATCCATTTGAGATTCTTGACCGAATAGGAAATGTGGCCTATAGACTCGCATTACCTCTAAGCATGTCTCGTGTTCATAATGTTTTTCACATATCTATGCATTGTAAATATGTAAAAGACCCGAACCATATTATTGAGTTAGAACCAGTCGAGATAGCAGAAGATTTAACGTACGAGGAGGTACCTGTTAAGATCTTGGATAGAAAAGAACATGTCTTACGCACCAAGGTTATACCACAAGTCAAGGTTTTGTGGAGAAACCATGCAATGGAGGAAATGACATGGGAGTTGGAATCAGAAATGAAAGCGGTAGGTACCTCACCGCTCAAAACACTGTATGCGTATGTCGATTTCGAGGACGAAATTTTATAAGGAGGGGAGGTTGTAAGACCCCAACTTATTATAAATAAAATTGAATTTTCTCTATTCATTATTCTAAATTAATAAGGTGTTAATTTGATATAATGATTTGGTTATGGGTGAAATGTGCAAATTTTTCAAAATAAGCAAGTGGTTATAAAATATTCATTTTTGTGGAAATATTCTTTTGGTCGTGGAATATTCTTTTTATCGGGAATATTAAATGCGACAAATGCAGACCATTCGTGGGGCTCATAATGAGAATAAGCGCCGGATGAAGAAAATGACAAAGTATGAGTTTTTATAAATAACAGGCGTAGTTATTCTGAATGCTAACATTGTTGGAATACGGTGGTTAAAATACGATGTCTGGCGTGGTGGTACGAAAGTAATTACGGTATTGCACATTATTATTGAATTATTGATTCGTACGTAAGAAGGCACTACTCAATAATTGTTACAGTAGTTACTATTCAATATTTTATTTTATTGATTCAATAATTGCTGCGTTGATAGTTTATATTATTGTTGTTTCAATAATTGTCACTGCACGTATTTCCCATTATCAGATCAATAATTCATAATATTTGGATAATATTATTAAATAACATTATTGGCAATGTCTAGAAAGTTCTGTCTAAGGAGAGGTTTGGTCACCTAATTGCGGCTTGCTTGAAGAAGGAGAAATTCTTATTGGAAAGCCCCTCTTTCTCGGAACTACTGGTTGTCATAATTGTGATTACGTAATATTATTTATGAATAATTAATTATTGATTTATATGATAAGAAAATATTTATTTGATGTGGATATAAATGATGAATTTATTTATGTGGCTATTAATGAAGGAATTAATGTTGAGGTGTTTTATTAGTATTTTGTCAAAGTGGAGGTATTAAAAATCATTCGTTTGTGTATTTCGGATATTTTCTGTTGGGAATTTGGAAAAACTTTCTTCTGCAAAGTTGTAGAGAATTCGATTTTAGGCAGAATGGATATAAAATTCGTATTTTTCTGATAAACGGACTATTTTCTATGAATTATTAAAGTTTCGATAAATAAAATAATTTTTTATTAAATTTATGGGGGGACCCACTTTTGGTTGGTGGAATACACACATGGGTCGTTGAATTCTTCCAACATGGTCGCCCAAAAATTCAAAGCATGCGTAGGAATTGTAATTAATAATAATATTATTTTATTATTTAGTCTCCTTTTAGCGTTAAAGCATTTTCTTATAAATAGGCGCCTAGGTTAGAATTGAAAATCACAACAGAAACAAGTTTTCTTTTCTCTCTAGATTATCGAGCGTATTCTTGTGAGTATTTTGATACTTTGAGTGTTGCTATATTGGTGCAAGTTCACAAAGACTATACCCAAATTCGATCGTAAATACGGTTATTTTGAGGTAAGGGATGTTATTTTCTTCTTAAATGATATTATTTTCTTCAATATCATTATACCGGAATATTGGTGAACTTTTTAATCAAATTTGGAACTTTTTGTGTTGGGATTACTATTCACGTATACGGCACTATTCACAAATACGACACTATTCAATAGAAAAATAAAATTTTCCTTTTGTCCAAGATGTCTATTTTGGCTACTATCTTTGATTGTATCCATGTTTTGATTGTTATTTTGAATTTCGCTTCAAAATTGGTTATTATGGAGTATTATTGATCTTGGATAAAACTGCATATCTTAATCCCTAATAATTGTTCTTCCATCTCCTTCGGATTCGTTTTTTTAAAATATTTTTCATCATCCTCGGTCCTAAATAATGATATTATCGAATATCTTTGGCACGTAGAGCAAAAGATGAATGATTAATGAATATCTTTGGCCCGTAAAGCAAAAGGTGAACAGTGTTAAGATGAACATGACCAACTAGTGATACTTGATGAATATCTTTGGGCTGTAGAGCAAAGTTGAATATTTGATTAAAAGATGTATATTGATTGATGTTACGAGGATAAAATATTGATGATGGACTCTTAAATCTTAGAAGATAGTAGAATTCATTCTCTACGTGACTCTTCTAATGGATTGTTGTTTCATTTGTGTTTGTTGATCTAAAACTTGTTGTCTATTATATTCTATCGATTTTTTCCTCGTTCAAGACTAATGATAATTTGTTGTATATTATCTTAGTCATAATATTCTTTATTTGGCTAGTTGAGCTCACCCTTTTCCTTTTTGTTCCATTTTTCTTCTCGGGAGGTGAGAACATAGCAGGATCGAGCCGGGGTATGGAATGATGGTTCTAGAAAGATGTTTTATTGCCCCTCACTATTTCGTAAAATAGTGTATGAATAATTGTAATGAGGACTTATTTGGGTGTGGATATTGTCTAGAAGACAATATTTGTATTTAAACTCACGAGATGTGTTGTCGTATTTTTACGACAATTGTATTATTGAAGTTGTAGTTTGCTTTTTTGTACCATGTATTTGGCGACTCGAATGGTTGTTGTATACCTATTTTAAAAGCGCCACAATAGGCGTCCATTATTTGAGGGGTTCAAAACATACCATATGATTATAAGTCATGAACTTACTATAAGTATGAGTTTTAAGAACATGACTTAACCTTATATCCTAAGACCCCCAAATAATTAATAAATGAAATTTAATTTCTCTAATTATTATTTTGAAATAGTAAGGGTTGATGTGATTAATGTGGATAGTTATGGGTAAAATACGCAAATATTTCAAAATCAAAAGCAAGTGGTTATAAAATATTCATTATTGTTTTGGGTTGAATATTCGTTTGGTCGTGGAATATTCAGATATTTATCGTTGTTGGGAATATGGTCGTGGAATATTCGATCGTTCAGAATATTCGCATTTATGCCATGTGGGCCCCATAACGGAAAAAGATTATTGAGGAAGAAAACGACAAATATAAGTTGTTTAAAAAAATAACTATGTAATTGTTACCGCTTATAATCGCTGGAATACCTTGTGGTTAAAAAACACAAGAATACGCTGTTGTCACAACAAGATATTTCAGATTGCACCAATTATCGACTCTTACGTAAGAAGGCACTACTCAATAATGGTTACAAGAATTATCGCTCAAAGATTTTATTGGTTCAATAATTGTTGTGTTGATATTTTATATTGTCGTTGTTTCAATAATTGTCATTACACAAGATTTTTCATTATCGAAGCAATAATTCATATTATCCTAATAATATTATTAGATAACATTATTGGCAATGTCTAGAAAGTTCGCTCTAAGGAGAGGTTTGGTCACCTAATTGCGCGCCAAGCCAAGAAGGAGAAATTTTATTGGAAAAGCCCCTCTTCTCGGGAACCGCACTCGTTGTCAATATCAGGATTCTCGTAATATTATTTGTGAATAATTAATTATTGATTCATATGATGAGGAAAATATTGATTTTATGTGGATATAGATGGAGAAAATTTTTAATGTGACAATTGTTGAAAATTGAAATTTTATCTTTTTCTCGATAAAATAATTCATTTAATATATATATATATATATATATTATTATATTTTAATAATATAATAATGGTGATATTTTTACAACTAATGTGGGATATATGAGTATACGAGGAGGAAGAGTATTTTTGTTGCAATAAATGTTTAAAACATGTTAAACATGCTCTGTGGACCCCATTTATCGATCGAAATTTGATTATATTTTGTAAAATCGCCTCCGCTTGTGGATTTTTTACAATTTTTCGCTTTGGAATTTGAAAAACTTTCTTCTCATAAAGTTGTAGAGAATTGAATTTCCTATAAAAAAACGAGATTCAATTTTTTCTGATAAAAGGGCTATTTATTGTGAATTATTGAAGTTCTTGAGTTCAAATAATTGATTTTTGGAAGTTTTAATTGTTTAAAATAACAAAATTTTTTTTTTATATGTTGTGAGCCTCATTAATCACATGCTAGGTGGTTGATTTCAGATTCCCAAAGGATGGCATGAGAAATTTTTTTATAAATATATTATTATATTAAATTTTTCGCTTGGTGTTCTAAGCAATTTCCTATAAATAGGTGCTTAGGTTAGAATTGAAAATCACAATTTAAATCAAGTTTTTCTCTCTATATTATCGAGTTTATTCTTGTGAGTATTTTGAGTATACTTTGAGTATTGCTATACTACGGTGAAAGTTCGTTATAGCCTATATCCAAAGATTCCAGCTTAGAAGTACTGCCTTCCGAGGTAAGTGGATATTATTTTTTTTCGAATGATATTATTTTTCAATATCATTATGTCAAATATTGATCTCAAGTTTTTATCAAATTTGGAACTTTTGGTGTCTGAGTTACTATTTACGATACTAAGCACTATTCACGATACTCAGATTATTCATTTATCATTTAAGACTATTCATCTAAAAAATGAAAATTTTCCTTTTCGTCTCAAAATATCTATTGTGGATACTAGTTTTGATTGTATCCATGTTTTGATCATTCTTGAATTTTACACCACTATGATTATTTTTGAGGTATTTTGGACGTGGATAAAACAAAGTACTAATCCTTAATCCTTAATCCTTGTCATTTTGTTTCAATCGGATTCGCTTTCTTTAAAAAAAAAAAATATTTTTCATCATCCTCGCCTTAAATGATGATATTATTGAATATCTTTGGCTCAGTAGTAAAAGATGATTGATTGGATGAATATCTTTGGCCTCAGAGTGCAAAAGATGAATGATTTCGATGAATATCTTTGGCCCGTAGTGCAAAGATGAACAGTGTTTAGATGAACATGACTAATCGGTGAATGTCCTGGCCTCAGAAAGTGCAAGGATGAATATATGATTCCGTATATATATTGATTGATGTTACAGGATAAAAATATTGATGATGGATCGTTAAATTCATAGATATTAGTAGATTTCATCCTCTACGTAACTCTTCTATGAATTAATATTTTCCGTCATGTAGTATTGATTTAAAACTTGTTGTCTATTGTATTCTATTAAATTTTTCCTCGTTGAAGACTAACGATAATTTGTTGTATATTATCTTAGTCATAATATTCTTTATCGGGCTAGTTGAGCTCACCTTTTCCTTTTTGTTCCATTTTTCTTCTCGTGAGGCTAGAATGTAAATAGTATTTAGCCTGGGGTATGGAATGATGGTTTTAGAGAGTTGTTTAGTAGTCCTCACATTTTTGTAAAATAATGTATCAATAATTATGATGAGGATTTATTTGTATGTGGATATTGTTTAGATGGCAATATCTCAGATTTAAACTCACGCTTTTATCGTTGTAATAATAAAGTTGTAGTTGTTTCGCATCTGTATTGACAACTCGTAATGGGTGATGTATACCTATTTTGGGGGTGTCACAGCTTGGTATCGTAGCTTAGGATATGATCTCCATGAGATCTCGGGAATAGAACTAGAGGGGAGAGACGAGTAAATCCTTCGCTAGTGTGTCCTACCTAAGCTTATTTGATAGTTGGTCAAGATATAGGATATTATGTGATATATTGATTTCTTAATTAACCCTTGTTTTTATGACAAGATTTGAGAATGTCGATCGAGAATATTAACAATGGAAATGAGACCGTGGAGACGCTCAGACTCACCAACGAGGAGAACGCGGCAACAGTCGGGCAATGTTCCTCCCGTGAACAACACCACCGATCGACGATGAACGATTTAATGTTTAGAAGCTTTTTGCGCTCATGCAAAATCGACGAGGAGACTCGTGTTCAAAACATAGGAGGAAATGATAGCAATTCACGTTGTTGTCACAACCAAGCAGCTCAAAGAGTTGGGACCACTGTAATTTAAGGGAAAGCCGATCCATCATGGCGTAAACATGGGTCAAGCAAATTACCAAGATATTCGATGTCTTGGGATGCACAGAGAACAGAAGGTTCCATTCGCCACCTTTATGTTCCGTGGCGAGGAGGCAGGCGTATCATCGGTGGGAGTCTGTGAAGCTGCACTCCATCCAACAAGACTCAAAGATGTCTTGGGAGACATTTTAAACTATTTAATGACAAATACTTTCCGAAAGTGTTCGTTCGGCTATATGAAGGAAGGAAGTGGAGTTTATTAGATCGAGCAGTAACAACATGATTTTGTCTCAAAGACGAGGCGTAAGTTTGCAGAGTTATCTGTGTTTGCACCTCATTTGGTGGAGAATGAGGAACGATGACGCGGATGTTTTCGAGAGGTTTGAAACCCAAGATACGCCAAGATCTCATCTCTCATAATTTTTTCTCTATTCAGATGTTGTTAATGTGGCTCAATTGTTAGAGCGAGATAACGAGTACGGCCAACCGAGGTACCACAATCAGATCATACCGAGATAGTAGCCAACAAAACAACAATAACCAAAGGAGAAAGAAAAAGACGGACAAAATGGTAACCACTCCGGTGGTAATCATGGCCATGAAAATAGAAGAAGCGAAAGTCAGAGGAGATTTTAAAAGAGGAGATTCAACAACCACCATGTGAAGACGATAAAGTACAAAGAAGAATCGGTTCCAAGGAGGAGAACCACCACCCGGCCATATGCTATAAATGCGGAAAGAGGGACATATCACCAAACCGCCCCACAACAGCCTGTGTATGCTATAATTGTGGAAAGGAAGGACATATCGCCGAGATTGCACTAGAGAAGTAAACCTAGTTCAATGGGGACGGTGACTCAAAAGATCGGCCCCGTAAAAGTCAAAGTCAACGGTGCCTCGGAAGAGCTTTGTTGTGATCGGTCAAAATGCGAGGAACCCAAACGAGGTGATCGGTAAGCTATTTATAAATTCTTGTGAAGTTTATACTTTACTAGATACCTGCATACCCATTCATTTATCTCTCCCGCTTGTGCTCAACGCTTAAACTTGACCGAGAAATTAGACTTTGACCTATCTCGTGGAAACTCCGTTAGAGAAACTTTCATCACATCCATCGCTTATAAATCTTGTTTGATTCAAGTTGGCACCATCACCTTACCCGTTGACCTTATCTCTTTAAAGATACTTGCTTTTGATGTGATTTTAGGATTGATTGGTTAACTACTCATCATGCCAAAATTGATTGTTTTCGTAAGGTTGTTAGCTTTCATATTCCTAAACAAACCCGTTGTATTTAATTCAAGCAACTAAACCATTAAAATCAATCATCATCATATCTAATCATAAAGCTATTCGCTTATTAAAAAACGGATGTCAAGCTTTCTTAGCCCATGTTATGGATTTGAATAAAGACACGCCAAATTTGAATAATATTCTGTTGTTATCGACTTTTCCCGACGATTTCAAGAACTTCCCTGGCCTACCCCCGTAACGTGAAGTTGAATTTTTATTGACCTTGAACCCGTACAAAGCCCATTTCTAAAACCCCATATCGAATGGCTCCTATTGAACTTCAGAGTTAAAGGTCCAACTACGTGAGTTGTTGGACATCGGTTTCATTCTGCCCCTAGTACATCTCCTTGGGGTGCTCCTGCTTTATTCAGAAAGAAGAAAGACGGAGTATGCGATTTTGTATCGACTATCGGAATTGAACCATGTCACTATCAAGAATAGGTATCCTCTACCTCGATTGATGACTTGTTTGACCAACTTGCAAGGAGCACAATTCTTTTCAAAAATCGATCTTCGCTCGATATCATCACCAAGATTAGAACCGAGGATATTCCAAAGACCGCTTTTAGAACCCTGCAGACGGCATTATGAATTCTTAGTCATGTCTTTTTTGATTGACTAATGCCCCGCGCGCTTTCATGGATATGATGAACCGAGTATTCAAGGAATATTTGGATGGATCATTCTGTTGTTGTCTTTATTGATGACATCCTCATATATTCCAAAAGTCGGAAGATCATGAGCACCATTTGAAGTCGGTACTACAAAGGCTTCGTGAAAATAAGTTATATGCCAAGTTAAAGAAATGCGAAGTTCGCTTGAGGAAGTAGCATTTTTGGGCACGTGGTGTCAAAACATGGAGTATCCGCTGAACCCGGCCAAGATTGAAGCAATACAAAGTTGGGAGCAACCAAGACGGTGGATCAAGTACGTAGCTCGGGTCTAGCCGGTTATTATCTGAGATTCGTGGAAGGGTTTTTCGAATCGCCATCCGCTAACTCGCTTGACTCTTAAGGATACAAAATTGCTTTGGAGTGAAGAATGCGAGAAGAGTTTCCAAGAGCTTAAGAGGAGACTTATTTTCGCACTGCTCTAACAATACCATCCGTTCGGATGGATTTGTTATCTACAAACGATGCTTCTGCAAAGGGTTAGGATGTGTTCTCATGCAACATGGGAAAGTCATAGCCTATGCCTCGCGACAACTTAAAGAATATGAGAGGAATTATCCTACTCATGATCTAGAGTCAGCAAAGCAAGCAATGCTTTTGCGCTTAAAGATCCGGAGGCACTATCTTTATGGGGAGAAAGTGGAGATATATTCGCACCATAAAAGCCTTAAATATTTCTTCACTCAAAAAGAACTTAACACGCGGCAAATGACGCTGGCTCGAGCTATTGAAAGACTACGCACCACACTATTCAATACCATCCCGAAAAGTTTAACGTGGTAGCCGACGCTATTGAGTAGAAGATCATATGCGTGAACGAAAAGCGATGATGTCAAGTATATACGACAGAGCCAACTTTAATAGAAAAAGTTAAGGTTGCTCAAGCCACCAACCTTGAGTCGATGCATATGAAGAAGAAAGTACAAGAAGGTGCTATTCCTAAGCTTAGAATCGATGAAGAAGGAATACTTTGAGTCCACTCTAGACTTTGTGTTCCTAACGACTCGATTTGAAGTACAAGATTATGATGGAGGCACACAATACACCATTTGCAATCCATCCTCGAAGTACTAAATGTATCGTGATCTTCTACATACATTTTGGTGGAACAATATGAAGAGAGAGATTGCAAAGTTTATCTCAACATGTTTAACTTGTCAACGGTAAAGGCGAGCATCAAGTGCCTAAGGGACCATTGCAACCACTTGAGATTTCAAATGGAAGTGGGAACACATTACCATGGATTTCGTTATTTACGGGTCTTCCCACTCGTTTTCTCAAGGCATAAATGCTATTTGGGTTATTGTTGATAGATTAACCAAGTCTCGCACATTTTTTGCCGATACGGAGACTTATTCTCTTGAACGCCTTGCTAGTATGTATGTAAATGAGATTGTGAGGTTGCATGGCATGCCAAGATTCTATAGTTTTGGATCGTGACCCAAGATTCACTTCAAGATTTTGGGTTAGCTTGCAAAAAGCTATGGGTACGGATTTATTTATCTGGGCTTCTAAGCATACCATCCTCAAACGGACGGACAATCAGAGAGGACTATTCAAACTCTTGAAGATTTATTAAGACTCTGTGTCCTAGACTTCAAGGGCAGTTGGGATAAGTATTTACCATTGGTGGAATTCTCCTACAATAACAAAGCTTATCGTGCAAGTAAGTATAGGTGTGGCCCCATTCAAGCATTATATGGATTTAAAAATGTCGCTTCCAAAGATATGTTGGGACGAGGTGGGTGAAGCAACATTGTTGGGACCCGAGTTGGTACGTATGACCACAGAAAAGATCCAAATGATTAGACAACGCATACAAACGGCACATGATCGACAAAAGAGTTATGCGGATCTTCATCGAAAGGACGTGGAGTTTAGTATAGGGGATCATGTATTGTTGCGTGTTGCCCCATGGAAGGGAGTTATAAGATTTGGGAAGAGAGGAAAGCTCAATCCACGCATTTATTGGTCCATTTCAAATTCTTGACCGAGTAGGAAATGTAGCCTATAGACTCGCTTTTACCTCCAAGTATGTCTCGTGTTCATAATGTGTTTCACATATCCTGCATTTCAGTAAATATGTGAAAGACCCAACCACGTTATTGAAGTTAGAACCGGACGAGATAGTCAAGACTTAACGATGAGGAGGTACCCGCCAAGATCTTGGATAGAAGGAGCATGTCCCACGACGAAGGTCATACCACAAGTTAAAGTCTTGTGGAGGAACCATGCTATAGAAGAAATGACCGGGAATTGGAAACGGAAATGAAAGCGAGGTATCCTCATCTTTTCAAAACTGTGTACGTATGTCAATTTCGAGGACTAAATTTCATAAGGAGGGAGGTTGTAAGACCCCAAATAATTAATAAATGAAATTTAATTTCCTCTAATTATTATTTTGAAATAGTAAGGGTTGATGTGATTAATGTGGATAGTTATGGGTAAAATACGCAAATATTTCAAAATAAGCAAGTGGTTATAAAATATTCATTGTTGTTTGGGAATATTCGTTTGGTCGTGGAATATTCAGATCGCTTCGGGGAATATTCGACGATTTACGCAAGCAGCCCATGTGGGCCCCATAACGGAAAGTTTATGGAGGAAAGAAAACGACAAATATAAGTTGTTTAAAAATAACTACAGAATTGTTACCGCTATAATCGTTGGAATACCTTATGGTTAAAAAACACAAGAATACGCTGCGTTGTCAGCACAAGAAGACACCAGTATTGCACCAATTATCGATTTTACGTAAGAAGGCACTACTCAATAATGGTTACAGAATTATCGCTCAAAGATTTTATTGGTTCAATAATTGTTGTGTTGATATTTTATATTGTCGTTGTTTCAATAATTGTCATTACACAAGATTTTTCATTATCGGCTAATAATTCATATTATCCTAATAATATTATTAGATAACATTATTGGCAATGTCTAGAAAGTTCTCGCTCTAAGGAGAGGTTTGGTCACCTAATTGCGCCGCCAAGAAGGAGAAATTTTATTGAAAGCCCCCTTTCCCCGGAACCGCCTCGTGTCAATATTGTGTGATTCGTAATATTATTTGTGAATAATTAATTATTGATTCATATGATGAGGAAAATATTGATTTTATGTGGATATAGATGGAGAAAAATTTTAATGTGACAATTGTTGAAAATTGAAATTTTATCTTTTTCTCGATAAAATAATTCATTTATATATATATATATATATATATTATATTTTAATAATATAATAATGGTGATATTTTTACAACGTAATGTGGGATATATGAGTATACGAGGAGGAAGAGTATTTTTTTGTTGCAATAAATGTTTAAAACATGTTAAACATGTCTCATGGACCCATTTATCGATCAAATTTGATTATAATTTGTAAAAAATCGCCTCGCTTGTGGATTTTTGGCCAATTTTGTTTGGAATTTGAAAAACTTTTTCTCGCAAAGTTGTAGAGAATTGAATTTCCTATAAAAAAACTCGCGAGATTTGAATTTTTTTGACAAAAGGGCTATTTATTGTGAATTATTGAAGTTCTGAGTTCAAATAATTGATTTTTGGAAGTTTTAATTGTTTAAAATAACAAAAAACGTTTTTTTTTTATATGTTGTGAGCCCATTCATTAATCACATGCTAGGTGGTTGATTTCAGATTCCCAAAGGATGTATGTAGAAATTTTTTTATAAATATATTATTATATTAAATTTTCGCTTTGGTGTTCTAAGCAATTTCCTATAAATAGTGCTTAGGTTAGAATTGAAAATCACACCGTAAATCAAGTTTTTCTCTATATTATCGAGTTTATTCTTGTGAGTATTTTGAGTATACTTTGAGTATTGCTATACGGTGAAAGTTCAAGTTATAGCCTATATCCAAAGATTCCAGCTTAGAAGTATCGCCTTCCGAGGTAAGGATATTATTTTTTTTTCGTAATGATATTATTTCTTCAATATCATTATGTCAAATATTGATCTCAAGTTTTTATCAAATTTGGAACTTTTGGTGTCTGAGTTACTATTTACGATACTAAGACTATTCACGATACTACTAAGATTATTCATTTAATCATTCAAGACTATTCATCAAAAAATGAAAATTTTCCTTTTTTCGTCTCAAAATATCTATTGTGGATACTAGTTTTGATTGTATCCATGTTTTGATCATTCTTGAATTTTACACCACTATGATTATTTTTGAGGTATTTTTGGACGTGGATAAAACAAAGTACTAATCCTTAATCCTTAATCCTTGTCATTTTGTTTCATCGGATTCGCTTTTTAAAAAAAAAAATATTTTCATCATCCTCGCCTTAAATGATGATATTATTGAATATCTTTATTCAGAGTGCAAAGATGATTGATTTTTGATGAATATCTTTGGCCCGTAGAGCAAAAAGATGAATGATTTTTCGATGAATATCTTTGGCCCAGAAGAGTGCAAAAGATGAACAGTGTTTAGATGAACATGACTAATCGGTGAATGTCCTTGGCCTCAGTAGTGCAAGGATGAATATATGATTCCGTATATATATTGATTGATGTTACAGGATAAAAATATTGATGATGGATCGTTAAATTCATAGATATTAGTAGATTTCATCCTCTACGTAACTCTTCTATGAATTAATATTTTCCGTCATGAGTATTGATTTAAAACTTGTTGTCTATTGTATTCTATTAAATTTTTCCTCGTTGAAGACTAACGATAATTTGTTGTATATTATCTTAGTCATAATATTCTTTATCGGGCTAGTTGAGCTCACCCTTTTCCTTTTTGTTCCATTTTTCTTCTCGTGAGGCTAGAAATGTAAATGGAATAGTAGTATTTAGCTCTGGGTATGGAATGATGGTTTTAGAGAGTTGTTTAGTAGTCCTCACCATTTTTGTAAAATAATGTATCAATAATTATGATGAGGATTTATTTGTATGTGGATATTGTTTAGATGGCAATATCTCAGATTTAAACTCACAGCTTTATCATTGTAATAATAAAGTTGTAGTTGTTTTGCACTGTATTGACAACTCGTAATGGGTGATGTATACCTATTTTGGGGTGTCAACTTGATGAATCGACTAAGGAAAGTCAGCAAATGCAGTTGTTGTCAAATAAATAGAAGACAACGATCTTGGAAGCACCAGGATCATAGTGTTTGCAAAAAAGAAATAACTGATGGAGTGTACACAGAGATACTGGTTAGCATCTGAAGAACAAGGCTAAAGTGATTAAGCATTAGGTCAGTCCATTGATGATAAGTGAATGGGAGATCACAAGGAGAAAGCGAGCTAGACACGCTATAAATCTAAAGTGTCTTGATATTCAAAAGGGACTAGAGAAATGAGTCAAACCATCAGTATCTGAGAACAGTCGAAGCAACCAGACGTTTTGAATCACTGTAAAACAGAAGGAAGAGGTGTTCTACACTGAAGATCTAATGAACAGCCTTCAAAGATCGTAGTGTTGTCTCTACGTGTCATATGAGCAACAGTCAACAAGACATTACGATTAGGTCCAAGAAATGTATGCATCAAAATTGTAGAGTTTGGTCATCCGAAGATTGAAGCATTGGGAACGATTCAATCTGAAGGTTGGTATTCGGACAAGAGCTTATTGAGAGCATCGATGCAAAAGGACAACCTCTGATCGAGAAATCAGAAGGAGGAAATAAAGTCATTGACCTGCCCGAGACATCAGGGTAACATCTCTGACGGGGTAGGTAACATAGTAGACTCCAGTGTCAGAAAGTCAGAAAAAGTTGATATGTCACATCTGCAGTCTACACCAAATAACTCGAGATATGCAAAGCATTTCAAAGAGCTTTCAATGGCTACTTCTTAATTGGAAGATTGGGAAGTAATATAAATAAGCCAGAGCTTCAACGATCAAGTGTAAGATGATGATTGCAATGTTGTAGAATAGTTGAGTTGATAGAATGCTATTGTTGACTCTACGAGTTCCACGAAAAGATTAACAGATCAAGTCTCAGTGACAGTGAGACTACATAGGTGGAAGTGAAGCAGCTTTATAGAAGGACTTAAACAGACTAAAGCTTCACTCAACAAAGATGAGAATGCCACTAAAAATGGCAGCTAGGCTGAGAGCCGAGAAGGACACAAAGATAGCATTCAGAAGAGTGACAGAGCACAAAGAATATTTAGAGAGCCACTCTATGAATCACCATGAACCTAAAGTTGAAACTGAACAAGTATAAAACCATGTCTGCAAAACATTAAAAAAGGGTCCAGGGATTGCTAAGTGTCAGATGAAGTCTACCAAAAGCTCAAAGACTTAGCAAATTTAGATGGTGATGGTGCACAACTGACATCAGATGAAAATGAGTAGAAAGGTGTAAAGATCAACTGCACCAGAGAAGATGTGGTCCAGACTCGAAGCAGAATGCAAAGAGGACCACACCAAGCTGTTAATTACAAAAGATGTTCAAGCTTAATGACATCTTAGCAGCTTAACACCACCAACAACAACAACTACAACAACAAGAAGCCAGGGCCTGAGGAGTCCTTGTCCGGAGGGACTAAACGAAGTTCCAAGCCTACTGGGCTTGAAGAGTTCCTAGGGAACTAGAGAAGTTCCAAGGCTGCTGGCCTTGAAGAGTTCTTAGTGAATCTGAAGTCCCAAGGTCGCTAGCCTTAAAGGAATCTTAGTGATGTGGTCCGCCTTCCTTAGTGGAAACTCGCTAGTTAAAAGCGTAAGAGTGAATTAGGAGCTTGAGTCTCTGAACCACTTAAAACCTCTTGTGTCTTTTACTTTATGTCATTTACATTATGTACATTAACTGCTATAACTTCTATGTATGTTTTAACTTCTTACAACCGAACGAACTCTAAGAACAATGTATGTATGATTATGAATATATCAATGAAGGGGATCTGTTACTTATTCCAATGTGCTTAAAAATATTCTTATGTTTGTCATATGCTAATTCATTAGCCATATAAAATAAATGAGTAAAGTATTTGAAAAGAAAATGATATATTCACCCCCCCCCCCCCTTTTAGATCTATATTGTTCATACTGGGAACTAACAATTGGTATCAAAGTAGGTTCTCATGCTATATTCTAAAGCTAATCGCTTTGAGCCTAATCCAAGGCACAAACATTGTTCTAGACTTAGTTTAGTAGTAAGTCAATTGTTGTATGTAGATTGTGACGCCCCCAAGATAGGTCCACACGACCCATTATGAGTCGTCAGATATCATATTATAAAAATCAAATACAACTTCATTTATACAACTGTTGAACTGTCGTGCAGAATACGACCTTAGTTAAACTGTGAGTTTTAATACAAATGTATGTAACTCTCATGGTGCCTCGACCACAACCTTACAATGGTACTTTACATAAAAGTACAGTCAAAAACTGTTTTAGAAATTAAAATCTTTGGGAAGTGCTCAAGGAAACCTTCGTACATGGGAGGCCATGGGTCTAGGTTATGATAGATATCATATATCCACAGAATTATCCTTGGTTGACCCAATAGACCCCAAAGAAAAACGAGAAGATTACCATCATGTTCTTTCCAATGGTGAGTCTTCTCTTGACATATAACTATCTCCACTGTCTACAATTGAAAATTATATTTCAACCCAACTCCAAGATCATATTGATAGTGCTCGTAGATATACTCATCAAGTGGATGTGGACAACCCTATCTTATGATAACACGAGGTTGTATGTTATTAGACATCTTGTATGATAGTGGCAAAACACCCCTCCAAAGTTGGGTTCACCTCACCCTATTCGGTTCACCAAAATTAAATTTTAAATGACGTATACAATACGATACACTTATCTAAAGTTCTCAATAAAATTATTTCTATACTATTTAGGGAGAACCTCAACAGCTATAGACCACCGTTCTATTCTCCTGTTACCCCCGCTCGACCTAGCTACACTCTTATTACCTAAAAGGAATTGTGAAGAAAAAAGGGTTAGCACAACTAGCCCAGTAAAGAATATCATGACTAAAGATAATTTACATCATCAATAGCCTTCATCAGTAATAAATCAGAGATTTAGAACATATGGTAGATGATAAAACTTTTTAACCATAGTTGCAGCGGAATAAGCAATTCATTAGAAGAGTCAAGTAGAGCATAAAATCTACTATCTTCTATGATTTAAAAAGTTTTTCATCAACTTTATCGTTGAGACTCAGCTTAATAAATAAAATCGAATCATCCCTGCATTATGGCCAAAGATATTCATGTAATCATCAATGGTCATGATTATACCGAATAATCCCTGGTCATAATCATACCAACAACTGTCCATCAATGAACTACAGGCCAATGCAGACTTTTACCACATCATTCGTCACATTACGGTCATGATTATACCGAATAATCCCTGGTCATAATCATACCAAGTCCATCTATGCACGTAAGCCAAAGATGACTTTCATCATAATATAAGCATGAGGATGATGACAATGACATAATAATTCAATAAAACAAGTTCAAGGATAAATTTTAAAGATTTATAATTTAATTTATCCGTAAATCAATAACGCCCAAATTGTCAACATGATCTTTGCTTTGTGGAGTAAAATTCAAGAATGCTCATAAGAATATTTCCATGAAAAGATCTTTGGATGAAGCCTTGAAATATCCAGGATATTCTACTAATTTCATGGAGTATAAAAGCCAAAACTTTAACCAATTGAGTATAATAGAATATATGAAACTGCAAATGGATTTTCGCCCGCCATACGGTAATCCGCATAGATACATCATTTCCATAATTTAATAAGGAATGAATACGAAGGATCATTCACCATGCATGCGGTAATCCACAGAGACAGGTTATTCCAACAGAATAATAAAGAATGGAATAATAGAAGAATTCACCAGGCATGTGATAGACCGCACATACAGGTTATTCCAACATAATAATAAAGAATGGAATAACAGAAGAATTCACCAGGCATGCGATAGACCGCACAGACAGGTTATTCCAACAGAATAATAAATAATGGAATAACAGAAGAATTCACCAGGCATGCGATAGACCGCATAGACAGGTTATTCCAACAGAATAATAAAGAATGGTATAGCAACCCTTACGCATATTGAAAGAAATAACTCTCTTCATGAATACGAAAAAAATAATACCCCTTACCTTAGAAGAAAACTGGATACTGGAATAGTGAGGTAGCAGACTTCTCTTCTTCTTTCTCTCTATAATTTCTTTATAATAATTGCTCTTGTGAGACTTAGTGAATTGGTGAAAAATAATAAAGGAATGAGCTTCTATTTATAGGAAAATATAGTTTCAATAATTGCACATTTTGGGGCTCAAAATATTACAGTATAATACCTTCCTCTTTTTCTTCATTTTTAATTTAGTCCTGCAAGTATTATCAAACTTGCACCACCTCCCCTAATAGTAAATCATGTGAATCAATAGTAAATCACGTAACTCAATAGTTCTAAATATGTGAAAAAATTAATTATAGTATAGTACCTTCATCTATACCTCCATTTTTAACTTAGTCATGCAAGTATTATCAAACTTGCACTAACTCCCCTAATAGTAAATGAATGTGATTCAATAGTACACACATGTGAACAAATAGTTATAATCATATGAATTAATAGCAATTAATCGCTCATTTATCTGATTAATTACTCGATAACTTCCAGACATCAACTATTATCGAAATAAATGCCGATTTCCACTAACACTAATAATTCCCACACAATGAAACTATCAATTTCATCTTTAATTAACACGAACTTATTCATCATTAATATTATAACTCACAATATTTAACAACCAGGTCGTTCCTAGGAAAGATGGGGCTTTCCGATAAGGATTTCTCCTTATTGGCGAGCAATTAGGTGACCAAACCTCTCCTTGATAGAACTTCTAGACATTGTTAATATTGCAAATAATAATATGAATAACTTTGTCGTCTCAATTATTGATTTAATAATATAACATATTATGCAGATGATACTGTGACAATAATTGTATCAATAATATAAGAGATATGATGCAACAATTACTGTAGCAGTAATTGAGTATAACTGAGTGACTTCATACGTAAGCATCAATAATCAATACCGTGTGCTACTATGCAACCACGCGTATTACTGTACTTTTACTACCGGGTAGTTCAACGGTTTTAACGGTAACACTTTCGTAGTTATTTTTATAAAATGATAATTACTGTCATTTTCTAACTACGACAATACTTTAGTTATGGGGTCCACTAATGATTGTGTTGTGCATGCGGATATTCTAAAACAAAAAGAATATTCCCAGACCAATCGAATATTATATAACAACTTGCTTACTTTGCAAAATTTATAAATATTACCCACAACTATAACATTATATCAAATCCACACCATAATAAAAAAATATTTTGAGAAATTTAAATCTTTATTCATAAAATTTGGGGTCTCACACAGATGAGCTCACACGTTGGAAATACTATGTACAGGTAAAATATGTATATACACCTGAAGCTGCTCAGATTGGTCCATGCCCTTGATTATCATATCAACAAGACCAATCCTTGCTCGCGATCAATCTTGTAGTCTGAAGACCAAGCTAGAAAGCTCAAGAGACATCAACAGAAAAGAGTCAAACATCCACCAGACTGAAAAGATGAAAAGGCCACACATGCTAAGAAATGCTTATCCAAAGAAGAAAGAAGAACTTCTCAATCATGTATCTGGCCAACCAGCAGCTGGATGTAAACCTTGTGAATTCAAGGATGTCAAAGAACTAAAGATGCTGATATTCTCTTAGCTTGCATCTTTAAAACCACGACTGATTGATTGAAGGTCAACTGGAGCAACTAGCTGTCAGGAGCAAATGAGAAACTATGCACATCAATTCCTAACCTCAGTATATCTAAGATAAATAACTGTTAAGAAATTGACAGTAAAAAGGTACGGTTCCTCATTAATATAAATATGTACATCATGATTGCACCTCCTTATGAACTATAACAGTATTCTTTTAAGGAATCATAATATACCTAAAAGGTGAAGAGAGAAAGTACACTGAGGGTGGAAAATCAAATGCTTATAAAATTTCTCTCCATCAAAGTTTTAGGTTGAAAATGACGTCTTGAAGGAAATCTGAAATGGGTCATAAGAGCATCACAGGTCGAATTAACTTTATGTGAAGTAATCTTTGCTGATGGGTTAGTATGTATGTACAACCTATGATCTAAGTGTTTAATAACACACAGAGTATGATCAATTCTATAAGAGTATCTTGAAGATTCGTAGAAACTGATCACCTCCATGAATCAACCAGATATAAATATATCGTAGAATTGATTCTCACTCTATGAACATTTAAACCCTGTGAACATAACCCAGCAAATGATAAAACCATCAAAGAAAAAGAGTGTTTTATTAAAATAGAAAATCTTACACACACTCACCATCATGCATCTCAAAATGTATTATCCAAATTAGTTACATGCATGAATATGACTGTTGGTGATAAATATGATGATTATCCAAATATATGAGGAACAGGGGTTTAGAAAACTAACCTAGCAGGACCCATTTAACCATGTGTACCAAAAATAGAAATTTATAACCTGCAGGTACTTGGTCTATCTAGCCACACTAAGGAATGCTAAAGCAGAAGACTTCAGTCAAGAAAATTCAACCAGCAGAAGGCTTAAGACTGTTCAAAAATGATTCTGATAAAAATCCTCTATGTCAAAGCCTGTCCTTGAAGACCTACTGAGCTAATCTGAATAAAGCTCACATGGCTGCTGATCTTTATATGAGAGCAGGCCATTCAACCAGAGATGAAAAAGGGTCTCAAATGCTCAATCATGCAAAGTATGTCATAAAAGAAGAATCCTCAAGGAAGTGCACCACAGAGGATCATCAAGCATCAAACATGAGGAACTCATTTCTGGAGCATAACTCCACGAGCACAAGCTGACAAAGAAGACTACGTTCGTAGTGATGTCAAATGATCGTAGAATGATCAGTTTTGGAGATATTCATGTCTACGATGTAAACAGATTTGACTATCAGTGGTGATTCCAGTCAAAAGGAGATATGCAGGGATGCTTCCTAATGGACATGAAAAAAAAAGAAATCACACCTCACTGAGAAGATAGTATAAACATGGGGAAGCAGTGATCTGTTAAGAAACAACAGCACTGAGATATACTATGAAGCAGTGTACCAGCTACAGAGTCCCAAAACTTTGTGGCTGATGAACCAAATAAAGATCCATAGTCAGTAAGAACGTCTCAAAACGTACTACTATTAACCTTTCAGCCACCCAACTCAAAACCATAGAGCGCCTACGATCAAACACCTGATCGTAGTATAAGAATAGGAGGACACCACGATTACAGTAAATGCAATTGTCTAAAGTTGGTAGAGGACCTCACCACCAGAAAAGGTCAAATGAGATATCGGTGAAAATCACTTCCAAAGTATTTCATTTATAAAGCTCCTCAGGGACAAACCTGACCCTTAGCTCACTCTAAGAGGTTGGCCCTTCCTGAGCTACCTTAACCCAGAAGGATTGCTTGATCAAGTTCATCTCAAGGACCAAGGCAGTCAATAATCGTAGAGTAAAGTTTGAAGAAAACTTAATGATCATGATGAAACCTCAACGATCGTAGAGTAAAGTTTGAAGAAAACTCAACGATCGTGATGCAACCTCAGCGATCGTAGAAGTAGACTCGACGATCGCAGTCTTACAAGAGGTTACTCTAACTCATGAGGAGCTTGAAAGAATAGGACAATTACTCAACCAGTCAAATTATGAGAGAGATAAGTTTGAATACAGTTCGGAAAGATATCATGCAAACATATCTCAGAACTTAAGTGCCCAAACTGGCTTGGGATACATCAGTGATCAAGCTATGCAGTTTCAAGATGAGGATTAATGTCAAAACCATCCACTGCAGCATCTCTCAAAAGTTGATCGTTGAGTCAACAAAAGAAAACGTAGAGTCCATAGCTGCCTTACCATGCTACTCTACGAACAAAGATGATCAACGGTCAATCCACGTTATTGACGACTATTTGTTTTAAAAAGGGACATTAAACTAAAGAGTTATTGGGGGAGTTACAGCTCATTACTGGGCATCATGCAACCAATGGCTAGTTAACACATCATAGCATATGCAGAGTTAGAAGGAATTACCATAAAGATAAATTCAAAATCTGCAAATAGTTACCAGAAAATATCAAACCTCTCTCCCTCCCATTTTTAAACCCTAGAATCCTCTTCAAAGCTTAAATCAATTAAACCTTCAGAACCCGAATCACAATCAGCTATCTCTCATAAATCTCTCTGAATCACATACCCATATACCTTGAACTCTTCAAATGGCAGAATGACGAGTTATAACAGGAATCCAACTCGACTTCAAAAAGTTTGAAAAATCAGAAACGAAGTTCAAGGACATACTTGACCTCATAAAGAAGGCTGAGTTCTTTGAGTGCTTGGAGGCCGACACTCCAGTCTATACAGAGCTAGTGAAGCTGTTCTACTCAAATGCTTCAACGAATTCTGGGCTTCTGACCACTAAGGTGAAAGGATCAAGTCTGAAGATAAGATCATCAGACATCAATCAATGTCTAGGGTTTCCCAATCAAGGTCTGATAAACCTGGATGAAGTCGACATTAAAGAAGGAAAGAGTCTAATGCGGTGCCAAAGAAACCCTAGTCTGAAGGACATGGAGAAGAAGGAGTTTCCTGAAGAATTCAAGTTCATTGCTGAGATAGTAGGCAAATGCATACTATGCAAGGATACAGCACATGACATTGTGCTTAATCAACAATTGAAGATTATGTCTGTAATAGTTTTGAAGAAGCGAATCAACTTTGGAGTTATCCTGTTTGATCAGATTTCCAAATGGGTAGAAAAGGCTGAGTTGAAGAAGTCTACAGAAAACCCCCTGACAAAGGTGTTTCATGGAAGACTGTTGAGTATAGTGCAAAAGAAGAAGCTGAGAAGAAAAATCAAGGATGATGAAGGAGAGCATCTAAATGTTCACAAAGTAATGTCTCCTCAGCTGTTCGTAAATTGGAAGAAGAACCCAAAGGAAAATAGGAGGCTAACAACAACTGGGGGCAACAGAAAGAACTCTACTAAGAAAAGAAAGGCAAAAGAGGTGGAAAGTTCTGAATCTAGTAACTCTGTACCAGCAACAACCACACCAGCCAGGAAGAAATCCAAAGGTGTGAGGAAAACTGAGGCCCCACCAAGAAGTCTCTCCACCAAAGATAAGGATAAAGATGAAAAGGTCTCAACTGCAGAGACCACAAAGAGGAGAAGTAACAGACTATCTCAAGGGCCATCTAGAAAGAAAGCTAAGGTGGTAAACAGACCAGTCCTAATTTCCCAAGAAAGTACATCTGACAAAAAGGAGAACATAGAGTCAGAGGAAGAAAATGGAACTGATGGTCTCAAGACCGAGTCCCCGAAGAACGAATCCAGCAATGAAGCTAAAGCTGGATTCATGGAAGAAAATGCAGAATCTGTTGATGAAGAAAAATGCACAAAGCCTGTGGCTAACTCTTAGATCACTCACTCTGATGATGAAGAAAAGCTACAAGCTGACCCAACTGCATCTCCAAATGTAAATGCTCCAACAAGCCTAGATGATAAGTCAAATGATGTTGATTTTGAAGGAGAAGGATATACCCCTGCCAATGCTGAAAGTCAAGGAAGTTTGCCTAATGATTCAATGGCGTCAGAGTCTGACTCTTCCATAGCTAAACCTCCAAGAAGAAGGAAAAGCTACAGATTACTTGCTCAATTTGCCTCAAAAAAGAAAAATTATCACTCTACTGAAGTCATTGAATTAAGTGATGATGAATATTAATCACAAGAAGAAAGTGCTGAAGATGGGACTAGCATTAAAGAAGATGATTCCAAGGAAGATGGTGCTGAAGAATGTTCTGAAAATGAAAATCAACAAGAAGAATTCATTTATAAATCTGATAAAAGGAGTCAGCAAGATTCAGGTTCAAAAAGAGACAAAATAGAGAAAGATTATGATTATGCACATCAGGAATCGGAGGAACCAGAATACTATCATGTCATCTCTCCAGTTGGGAGTAACAGAAAAATAGCAGAGGAAGTCTCGAATGAACAACCAGAAGTACTTCCAAAAATTCCAATCCTTGAGCTGGTGGCTCAGAACTTCCCAAAGGTGAAGAGTCATGCAACAATGATGATCAAAGACCAGCCCTACTACAAAGTCTACAGACACGCTGGCAACCACTATATTCCCTTTGTTCGTAGAGTGGACACTGAAGGCAGAAGGATTATGGCCAAGGGAATAATCGTAGAGTCTGTTCACTCTACCACTGATGGTGTTTAAATCCAAATTGAAAAGCCTCCATCTGCCCAAGCTCAGCTATCTGACCTTCCTTCATCCTCTAATAGCAATTGGTACTCAATGATTTTTTAGATTCTCAACACCTTCAAAAAGCTGTCCAAGGATGAAAATCGTAGAGTCCAATCTGGTGTTCAACAAGAGGCTGCCCAACCAAATGACCAAATCCCTATGGAGTAGGAACTATTGAAGAATTATGACGAGCTGATTGAGAAGATATCTCTAATCAATGAAGAATCAAAAAGGTTGACAGAAGCAGGAGATAATTCAGTTCAAGACATACTCCAAGCATCGATGGCTGATGTATCTCTCAAAATTAAATAGAGAGATAACATCTATCTGAAGGCCATGAATGATCAGAAGACTGATGCACTACGATCACAGAAGGAAAATGAAGAACAACTTCAAGTCCTCTCTGACATGATTGATAACATGAATTAGTTTCTCTCCGTGCAACTTGAGCTGAGCCAACAAGAACTCAAGATTGAAGTTGCTAACTCCTCTTATCTGATGGAGCAACTTATGTCCAACATGGAACAGCTCTCTCAAATGATTAATGACAAAAAAGGGAAGAAAAAGAGACATAGAAAGAGGCACAGTAAGAGGCATTCAAGAAAGAGCAAGAAGAGCAGAAGGAAACAAGAGAAGAAGACAGCACAACAAGAAGTTGGCTCATCATCTGAGGGGGAGCCAAAGGATGATGAGCCTATGTTTGAAAAAAGCTGAGGGGGGGGGGGGGCAGAAGAAGAAGAAAAGAAGCAAAGAGATCAAACAGATGAATAGCTGATCAACAGACATCCTGGTAGCATACATGGAGCCAAAGAGGTACATCTCTAACTAGTTAGGTATGTTCTGGATCCATGATGTAAAATGTCAGTGTATTAAATTTCATATCATTATAAATGACATTCATGATTATCTATCTTAGAAATACAGCTGCTCACTGTATATAAGATTCATTCATAACATGCATATGCACTTATTGTTTTTGTCATAATCAAATAGGGGGAGATTGTCAGGAATAAATATGTGAATGATATTCCTATTTATATATGATTTGATTATGATATATATATATGAATGAATATGCAAGTATGCTTGCATTAAGAAAATCTATAAAGTCCTTTGATAGATAATAGAAACATATGTACAAGGACTTAGAATGAATTGATTAAATATGTTAGGTTGATCCTATATAAGCAAAACAGCTTTGTAAAGTTCTTAAAAAGAAATAATGTACAAGGACTATAAATATAGAAAGATCAAGTATGTTAGGTTGATCTTATGATGTAATAGATAGGCTTGTCTGATCGTCGAGCACTGCACCAGAAATCGTAATCTTCCAGGAGAGTCAAGGATAACTCGAGAGCTATCGAGAAAGAATCGTAGTCTGCAAGATAGTAGATCTCAGAGTTTGTAGATGGCCTGGAGAGACGAGGAAGGATCGTAGTGTGTTGAGTAACACTTCCTCGGAGTCGTAGTCTGCTGAGGAAGTCATGTTCAAAATCATAGAGACAGCCTACCTACGAGTCGACCAAGCATCTGCCGAAGCCAAGTCAAGAATCGTAGACTACACTCTGAGTCGTAGAGTCTACTGATTTCAAAGCCAAGTCAAGAATCGTAGACTACACTAAGAGCCGTAGAGTCTACTGATCGTATCAAAGGCAGAGATCGTAGTCAAGCAAGATTAGATGAAAACAACAAACACAATGACAGAAATCGTAGAGTGTCAAAATCTGATCTCGGAGTCGTAGTTTCTGCATGGCCGAAGCTGAATCGTAGAGTGCAGAACTAAGACCTCAACAGATGTTCTCACAAAGCCAAGGCGGAATCGTAGAGCAAACACGATTCTCAATAATTGAGCACTCCCAGAATATCCAAAGGAACAAAGCCTCTGGTTGGTACTACAAAGATATATCCCACCTAAAGGAAACTAGAGAGCACTCAACGAATGACATGTAAACTAATAGTAGATCTAAGCACCAACTCAATCAACATCCAAGATTGAGTTGTGAAGCCATTCGAGATAAATTCTTCCACAAGTTGATCTAAAGAAGACTTTAGTAACTGACTAAGGAAACTCAGCAAATGCAGTTGCTGTCAAATAAATAGAAGACAGTGATCTTGGAAGCACTAGGATCGTAATGTTTGCCAAATAAAGAAAGAATTGATGGAGTGTACACAGAGATACTAGTTAGCCTCTGAAGAACAAGGCTAACGTGATTAAGAATTGGGTCAGTCCATTGATGATAAGTGAATGGGAGCTCACAAGATGAAAGCAAGCTGGACACGCCACAAATCTGAAGTGTCTTGATATTCAGAAGGGACCAGAGCAAGGAGTCAAACCATCAGTATCTGAGAACAGTCGAAGCAACCAGAAGTGTTGAAGCACTACAAAATAGAAGGAAGAGGTGTTCTACACTAAAGATCTAATGAACAGCCTTCAAAGATCGTAGTGTTGTCTCTACGTGTCATATGAGCAACAGTCAACAAGACACTACGATCGGGTCCAAGAAATGCATGCATCAAAATCATAGAGTTCGGTCATCCAAAGATTGAAGCATTGGTAACGGTTCAATCTGAAGGTTGGTATTCGGACAAGAGCTTATTGAGAACATCGATGCAAAAGGACAACCTCTGATCGAGAAATCAAAAGGAGGAAATAAAATCATCGACCTACTCAAGACATTAGAGTAACATCTCTGACGTGGTAGGTGAAACAGTAGACTGCAGTGTCAGAAAATCAGAAAAATTTGATATGTCACATCTGCAGTCTACACCAAATAACTCGAGATCTGGGAAGCATTTCAAAGAGCTTTCAACGGCTACTTCTCAATGGGAAGATTGGGAAGGAATATATATAAGCCAGAGCTTCAACGATCAGGTGTAAGCTGATGATTGCAATGTTGTAGAATCGTTGAGTTGGTAGAATGCTATTGTTGACTCTACGAGTTCCACGAAAAGATTAACAGATTAAGTCTCAGTGACAGTGAGACTACATAGGTGGATGTAAAGCAGCTTTATAGAAGAACTTAAACAGACTAAAACTTCACTCAACAAAGATGAGAATGCCACTGAAAATGGCAGCTAAGCTGAGAGCCGAGAAGGACAAAAAGATAGGATTCAGAAGAGTGATAGAGCACAAAGAAGATCCAGAGAGACACTCTACGAATCACCATGAACCTAAAGCTGAAATTGAATAAGTGCATAACCATGTCTGCAAAACATTAAAGAAGGGTCCAAGGATTGCTAAGTGCCACACGAAGTCTACCAAAAGCTCAGAGACTTAGTAAATCCAGATGGTGATGGTGCACAACTAACATCAGATGAAGATGAGCAGAAAAGAGTAAAGATCAGCTGCACCAGAGAAGATGTGGTCCAGACTCAAAGCAGAATGCAAAGAGGACCACACCAAGCTGCTAAGTACAAAAGATATTCAAGCTTAATGACATCTTAGCAGCTCAACACCAACAACAACAACAACTACAACAACAAGAAGCCAGGGCCTGAAGGGTCCTTGTCCGGAGGGACTAAACGAAGTTCCAAGCCTGCTGGACTTGAAGAGTTCCTAGGGAACTAGAGAAGTTCCAAGGCTGCTGGCCTTGAAGAGTTCTTAGTGAATTAAAGTCCCAAGGCTGTTGGCCTTGAAGGAATCTTAGTGATTCAGGGTGCTACCCTTCCTTAGTGGAAATCTTGCTAGTTGAAAGTAGAAGAGTGGATTAGGAGCTTGAGGCTCTGAACCACTTAAAACCTCTTGTGTCTTTTATTTTATGTCATTTACATTTTGTACATTAACTGCTATAACTGCTATGTATGTTTTAACTGCTTACAACTGAACTAACTCTAAGAACAATGTATGTATGATTATGAATATATCAATGAAAGGGATCTTTTACTTATTCTGTTGTGCTTGAAAAGATTCTTATGTTTGTCATATGCTAATTCATTAGCCATATAAAATAAATGAGAAAAGTATTTGAAAAGAAAAAGGATCTATTCAACCCCCCTTCTAGATCTATATTGTGCCATTGGGAACTAACACAATTTCATAGTACAACTGTCGTACAACAATTCTGCTATAAGTTTTCAATCATTTGATTGATCCTTCTCCTGCTATAACCTTATCAGATCACATTGTGATCTCATATTATAACCGTATTATGATCGTTAAATTTTACGATCTTCTTTTCCTTTAATCATATAATATTATGATTTTACACTTTTCACCTTATAGACATAGTCTTTTTATTTTCACTTTTCATCTTTATTACTGGAGTCAGGTAACTCCAGATTCTTATCCTTATAACCCTTCAAGATTCTTCTTTGAATCTTCCTTATCTTCTTCTTTACTTAATAATGAATTCCCTAAATTCATTTCTTATCACTTAAACTCTGTGGTTATATCCACAGAGTTTATTCCTTATCATCTCTGTGGTTATATCCTAAGGTACCCCTACCTAAGGTTTATAACCTATGACTTTGATACCAACTGAGACATCCCCAAATTCGGTTACTTTTTACCTAGGATCTGGTACATCAATTCTATAACTATTGCGGAAGATATAAACATAAATTTTTTATACATTAAACTTTTACACATCATTCCCAAGGTCTACAACCTTAACTTAATACATACCTTCAATATTTTAAAGGTTTACAATATTATTTGCATTAGCACAATTAATAGTTCTAACTGCATAATAGCTTAATCTTGGACTTTACCTTTGCCTCTGCCTTTACTCGAGCTTTCATCTTAATCTGAAATTTTTTATCATGATATAGCAAGGGTGAGCAACAAATTTGCCCAACAAGTTTAAATTTATTTGAGGATATATCATGATTGAAAGAATTATACAATAAGATAGCTAACTTTCAACAATATAAACATTGTGAAAGAGCATGAACAAATTTTCTTAGCTAAACGACCAAGTCAATAAAAATGAATGGTCAAGCATAAACATGAACAAATTAACTGAACCAAATGGTAATGAAGGTGATCAGCCTTTCATACCTGATGAACATTTACAATATGCACAACGTGTGAATCAATAATCAATATAGACGTGAATAATCAACAACAACTATTCACTAACATGCTTTGAACATATAACTCAAGTTTGAGTTAGGAAAACTTGTCTGAACCGCTGATTACTACTAAGCAATCTAATGTAATCTCTTATAAAATACCTATAAATTATCAGATCGATCTTTCAATTAGCATAACATACATGTTAACTCATCATCTTATATTAAATTGTCTAACCTAGTTAAGTATTAGACATTACATTATAGCCTTAGTATTATCATTATACTTTGATAATCTTTTTATCATGTCATAACTTATACTTATAAGTTTTCCCTTTTATATGTTATCTTAGTAAATTAGATAACATCTTAGTAAATCGAAATACCATTTCAGTAAGTCGAATTTCATTTCAAAGATCTCGAAATCACGCATTTAACAGAGATCAAAATCAGATTAGCGATTCGAATTCAATTTCAAAGAACTGAATTCACTATTCTTTTTCACGAAAATACCAAATCAACTTATTATTTTTCTATCTTTTGGCCAAACACATATACATATATTTCATACACAAAAAGAATTTTTCCGTAATTTTTCAATTTCTTTTAGTATTTTTTAAAAATCATTTTATAGTTAATTCTTTAAGAAATTAGCTACCTCACGTTTAACTCCAAAAATTCCCAACTCTTGGAGGGATCTTACACATGGTAACATGAGCTTCCAGTTTAAATTTCATGGTCATCAGAGTTATAGAACTCCGGTTATAGCAATTTTTATCCAAAAAATCCAAATATTGAAATGGTCATAACTTGATCATTTTAAGTCAGAATGAGCTCATTTTTGGACAAGAGGTACTTAATACCATATATTTTCATGTCCCAAAATACCGGAATTATTTCACAAACTAAGTGGACTAAATTGCCCTTTTAATTTCTGGATTAGTAGCTTTTTTTCCTTTTTCACTTTTTCGTACTTTGTTAAAAATATTCCATACGAAAATCTACAACTCCTTTTTCATTGATTCCACTTGGAGATGTTAGAAAACTTATCATATTATCCTCCCAATTTTTTCCAAAATTTGTGAATATCAAAAAAATGACTAAACTGTCCCTACCCTTGACTGTCCAAAACATTATGTTTTTCCTTAAAAGACACAAAACTATTTTTGCTAAATCTGTCACTACGGACTGTATACTCAACATTTTTGAGTGCCACCACTTGGGTTTAGTAGTTAACTTATATATATAGTACCTCTATTTGACGGATGGCAAAAAGAAAGTGTAGATCAAAAACGGTGAAAATCCCAAGTACATAGAAATTTTAGGGCTTATAAACTAGAAAATCACTTTTTATTTACTTTTGATTTCCAACTAAAACAACACCCAATATGGGTAGATCCATACTTAAATTCATATAAATCACATAGATTAAAGGGTTTTATACATCCATATTATAAACCCCTTTCATCAAATCCATAAAATAAATTAGAGGAAAGCTTAGGAAAAATAATTTTATACCTTTGTTGTTATTGTTGTTGTTCTTCTTCTTTCATCCATGGTTGCCCTCTTTCTTCTTCCCCTATGCTGTGAGCCTTTCTCTCTCCCTCTCTCTCTTAGTTACTAGGAATTGTATATTTGAGGAGAGAGAAATGAAGTAGGTAATTAAAAATATATTGGTGAAAAATTATACATACAAATTGTATATCTAAGGTTAATCACCCAATACTTATCTTATCTTTCTCACTCATCATTATCTCTATGTTTGCTTACAAACTATACTAAATGTGTTGGACCAATTATAGATGGACACATGTGGAGCACTTAATGATCTTTGACAACACATTAAAACTTATCCTTGCTCTCTGTTTTATCCATATAGCCGGCAATATAAGGCTATTTTTGTCCAACATTTGTTTTATTTTATTTGCCATTATAAGCTTACAAATGATTTTAATGCCCTTCCTTAATTGGGCTCACTTGGCCATTCCTTCTCTTCCTTATCTCTTGTTATTACTTGCAAGCAACCACAATAATGTTGGCTCCATTTATTAATTGACAACACAAAAGCAACTCACCTACTAAAGTGCATGCAATAATTACATACATCCCTCTTTCTCTCATTAAACCACCAAAGCTTTACTTGAAAGAAATGCCAAAGTGTTAGCTAAATAAAATGAGGACACATAGGAGGAGTTGGTAGGAGTTGCTCTCCAACTAAAGCAAACAATCATCACATTCATCTCCCTTTCTCTCCTTTTCTTCTATTCGGCCACTTGGCCTTATAATTCTCCAAACTTTGCTTTCTTTTTATGCTTTATTTGATTTACTAAATGTCCAACAAGTTATCTCCCACTTGGGCTAAAAATTAGGCCATCCAATATTTCATTTGGGCTTTCCAATTAAAAATGTTTGGGCTATAACAAATAACATATTCCAATATTCTTAATATTACCATTCCCTAATTATGTATTTAGGGTTTTCATTTCCTCAATTATAACATAAATCCTTACGCATGTACATTTATTTTCTTAACCCAATTAGACTTGCTATAATTAGGTTATAAAATTAATTAATTGAGATTTATAAAATAAATCTCTTAAAATTAGTATATATTCTATATACCATAATTCTCTTATCCCATAACCCTTAAGTTATACAATTCTTCATTCCTAATTTATAATTAGGATCACACTAGTTTCTTTTATTTGTTTATATAATAAACAAATATAAACCATCACATAATCTTAATATTCACAGAACATATACTCATATACACTTAATCCTGAATAATTTATCACAAAAAATTTTAAATTCACTAAATTCCTTCCCAGAAATCTCAAATCCATTCACTTATTTTCTATCTAGGTTTATTATTCAACCTTTAATTCATCATTTAAGATTTAAATAATTATCTAAATTTTTAGGTTGTCACAACAATCATGTGATAATCTGTGAATTGATAGTTGATTATGTTAGGATATTTATAAATAAAAAGAATGCAAGTTGAATAAATTGTTTTGGTCAAGAAACATGTATGTGGTGAGATGATTCGCTAAATATGTTGAAATATGAGTTTTGAGGATGAACGTGGTTTTAATTCTTTTAATTTGATTATTCGCGTTGTTTTGTTAATTAGAGTCGTGTTATGCATGCTTTTTGTTCATTATGTGAAGTTCATGTCTTTTGGGTATGTCTAATTTGATGTTCAAATAAGATAATTCGTGAGTTTTTAGCGTATGATCGATCGAGGGGAGTAGTCTCGTAGCTTTTACATTTTGCGCGCATACGCTGCGCCGATGTTAGGAGCAGGGCGTCTAGTTGCTTTGAACACAAAGCAGAGACAGTTTTGTTTTGTTATTTGTTCAGTCCTTAAAACCTAATCTAACCCAGTCCAATGAATATGATAATGTGATAGACATATAACAAGATGCTATAACGAATTTTTAACATGTATATGATGATTTCAAGTTGAAAATCAATAAGTTATATGTGGACATAAACTTATTGTCTGTGAGATTTGGTTATATTTTTTAAACGTTAAGACTTGTATGCTTGTAAGGATTTCAGATTTGTGATATGTGATTGATGATAATAATCAGAACTTAAACTAAGTTAATAAGTTTAACTAAAGTGGGAATTAAACCTATATGGTTAACGTTAGTATAACTAATGAATGTTGTGATCCTAATGGTATATGTACGTGAACGTGAATTGTAATTTTATAGCTTACGCACGAGGCAAGTTCTTAAACTTTACTTTTACATTGTGCAAGTTTCTAAACCCTATTATTCTTACATTGAGCAAGTTTTTATTCCTTAGCTTGTTATTATTAGGCAAGTTCCCTAGCATTACTTCTTTATTGAGCAAGATTATAGCCTTAACTTATTAATAAAGTAATATCTCAGTGTATGAGGTTTATTCATTTGAAATTAATGTTTTTCAATCATATTGAAATCTCATTTTGCGAAGATTATATCATTATTGTTATCGAACTATTATAAGACTAGTGATCTTTTAAAGATTCAACTAATCCTTAATTGATAAACGTTTGAACATTCAAATTATCCTTGAAGCTAATCCAAACCAAACTTCCTTTGGTGCGGACTCTGATGTCAAAGTTGAGATGAAAAAACCTTTTTTTCGTTGTCAAAAGTAATACATTTTGCAAACGAAATTTGGCTTTCGTCTGAGACATCGATCCTTTAGCAACAAAATGTATTGTTGCGAGAATAATTAAAATGTCGTTGCTAAAAACCCCATTTCGTTGCAAAAGCACGCTAATTGGCAGCGAAATGAACTCTTTTTTTTTTTGCGACCATGCATTTTCATTGCAATTGACACCATTTTGCAACGACATTTTTCGTTGTAGTAAATTATGAAAATTGTTGCCTAAGCTTGCTTTCGTTGCGGAATGTAAACTTTTTAGCAACGATTTTCATTGCTGATTATATTATTTGACAACGACATTATGCTGAATCGGTAACAAAAATGTTTGTTGCTGGTTATTTTTCAATAGTAACAAAAGTCGTCAATTAGCAACGACATTATATGTTGCCGTTTCTTTATATGTGCAACGAAAGTTGATATGATTTGTAACCATAAAAAATATTACCTTTTATTTTAGTATTAGCAACAATATCCTCTCCATTGTTATTAGGTTAATTTTTCGTTGCCAAATATTATATTTTTAATGCAATTAGTAACGAAAATTTGTTGCTAAATGTATAAAAAATTGTTATATTAAAACTTGTTCAATATTTTGGTAACGAATTATATTGTTGCCAAATCAAAATTTGACATTCTTTTTGTTTACATGAATGGCTCAATGTCCCATAGCAAATAAACAATATATATATATATAAATATATAAAAACTATAAATATATATATATAACATTAATAATAAAATCATCCACTACATAATCATTTATTATCTTTACAATTAACCATCTAAAGCTACCACAGTTCTTCAATCAAAGTATATATCTACATATATAGAGAGAGTACACTATCATAATTTCATCACTTGTCTTCCGTAAACGTAGGACAGAAATTTGATGCCCAGTATTGTAAGGCAGGTCATAGAAGCAGTCTTCCTGTACATTTAAAAATAATAGCAAGTCAAAAAAATGAAGCAAATAGGTGAGGCACTTAGTGCCAAAATCAATACACAAAGACAATAGAGTTGCTACGTGGTACAATGTCAAGGATTGGCTCCTATTTCATAATACTTTAGAATACCACCAATTTCTTGTTCAATTTAAGTGACTAAACAAAAAATATGATTGGCACATCAATGCATAATCACTCTCCAACCTGGTTATAGCACAAGTTAGAACAAGTACTCCACTTTCCATTGCCAAAAATATTTCCCATCATTGCATTCAATTTAATAAGGAGATGGGTTATCTTCAAAAAGCATGCAAAAATACTTGAAAAATGATATCTTGTGAAAAACATTTATGAGTTGAAGATTGAGACTACATACCATATATGCGAATCATAGCCATTGTTGCGATTATCACCCATCACAATAACTGAGTTTTCTGGTACACGCTGCACCACAGTATAAAAGCATCAGTTTCATAATCAATATTGGTTGGCCAGTAACAGTTCATTCCTATAAAAATCATCTACATCATGCTTCCACTAGTGCTTGCCCTTTTACAACATACATAGGCTAAAATCCTAGGCCACTTATAATTTAAAAAGTTTTATGTATGCACATTTTCCAAATTTTGAGACAGAATAGGAAAAGAACAAGAAAATAAATGGGGAGTTGGAAGTATAATGAAACTTCACATACAACTGGTGTCATTTCATATTTAGGTGCTCTGAGAATGAAATCTTCTTCCTTCATGAACACGAAGCGTAATAGATTATATAAAAAACAATGACTACCAAGACATTATAGGTGGAAAAAACGTATGAGATAAGAAAGAACATTGTCACATATATATGGTAAAAAATTAGCATATATTACGGTTTATATGGTAGAATAAATATTCACCCAAGATGTGATTAGCATCAAGCTCAATATTAACCTCGGTTTGGTTCTTTGAAATAGAAATCTACATTCTAGAAGTGAAAGCAAAACTTACCTCCTCCCATTTGGAATTTTCCATTCAAAGCTATCTTGATAATATGATATCTGACCCAGTCGATGTAGCTTTCAATATCCGTAGGATCGTGCTTTAACCGATCCGAATCTAAAAAAGTTATAAATTTGATAGCATCATACATTTTGAAGGAGATCATAAAACTTTTGATCAAATAGGTTAGCTTCCATAAATATTGACATACGACTTGCAAGGCGAGGGAATTCACTAGGATCTTTTCCAAAAGTTTGAAAACAATACGATCAAGATGACTCTGAAATCATCAAAACATATTTAGTTAAGACAAATATCCTTTTGAGGCCAAATTCAAATGACAATGGAATAATTAATCTTGAAGAAGTATATAACAATACTTTTGGCCATCTCATGTAGTACTACTACACCAACTGACCAAGGTGTTTTTGTACAAAAAGAAAAACAATTATACATAACAAATGAAACTAAACATAACCCAATTCCTATAAAATTCAAGATACTGAACTTAACTTTCATTATAAGAGAAACACAAAAATCTGGGAAGAATATTGACTAAAAAACTTGATCATACAAAACATTTCAACTTTCTTTTTTTAATTTGATGATTGTGGAACCCGCAACCACTACCTCGTAGGGTGTGGAGTCTGTGGACTAGATAAACAACCGGCCACACCCAATACTGCACCGACCAAGAAAATTGGGTAATCCCCTAGTAAACTATGTGCAAGTGGTCACAAGGAGATCATTATCTTTATAGGGAAGGTGGTGCAAACATTTCCTAGCACACATTGCCAAAAAAGGTATCACAGAAAAAATTTAAAGATAAAAATCAACTTAGAAGTTGGATCCTTATCTCTGATGAGAGAACTAGTTAATTGAAATCTTAAGCAAATTTAGAGTTGATATCCATATTACAAGAAGCTTTAAATTGACAAGGATACATTCTGTAGAAGGTTCCAGAAACAAGGAAAATGATTGAAGCATAGTAATTTGTAAATAACCCATCCAAACACTTTTTTTTTGATAGGTTATTCTGGCCCCAGCTATGGGGATTGAAACCCACCCAAAACTGGTGAAATTTTAAATACACAATGATTCATCTAATGTCGTGCACTGGCTTGAATTAATCCACGTGTTATTACCATAAAAATCCATGGGTTGCTTTCCAGCTGAAAGGAATAGTAAGCAAAATTTGAAAGGAAAAAAATAAAAACTAAGAAGAAGAGATTCTTGGTTGACCGGATCCAGTTAAGTGCAATGAACAAGTCAGTGACACTTTCATGTATAAAAAGTGAAGAAAAGAAATTTAAAAATTAGAAAAAAAACAGGGGGGAAACCATGAAAAGAATCTAACTTCTCAAAATTAAATTAGAAGCTTGATGATAGTAGACATTGGGCAAACTATAATTTACTGTCAACTAGAAAATGAAAAAGATCTTCATGCATTAGCTACATACTGTGGATTGTGAAGACCCGTAGGCTAGCTTTGAACTAAACAATGAAGGGTAATTCATTCCACCAAAGTGGGACGATATGGATGTCTCAACTGATCCTATTGAATCTGGGGACGAAGTCCCAGATGACTTTGCATCATCTTCCTGCGATAACATAAAAATATTTCTAAGTACAAGGTTTTTTACGCCTCAAAGGTGAATGCATGACTACATGAAACAGATCAAGACTCCTACCTCCACTTTCGATGTCTCTAGAAGAGTCTTTGCCCACATGTCATCATAACTCATTGAAGGTCTAGAAATAATGTTCTCCTCAACGTCACGGAGCATCAATATTATTAGCCAAAGAAGAAACTCATTAACCTAGTGTGAACTATAGATGAAAGAGTAAGATGTTACAAATGATCATATTACATCATTTATTTTATTTTATCGGGTGGGAGGAAGCAGTTCATGCAACACAGACTTGTCAAGAAACAACATCATCATAGACCTATTAAAACAAGAGATATAAACATAAAGCATGATATTCCTTTCGTTTTTTATTGTGTTTAAAGCCCCA
This sequence comes from Panax ginseng, assembly GCA_020205605.1. Lineage (NCBI taxonomy): Eukaryota > Viridiplantae > Streptophyta > Magnoliopsida > Apiales > Araliaceae > Panax > Panax ginseng. Next base: position 129,915,138 of record CM035134.1, on the reverse strand, counting down.
TCTTCTGGATGACAACTTTCAAATAAAATAAATGGGTAACCAATTTCATTTTTGAAAATGATTAATTAAACACTTTAATCTTGGTACCGGATCAATAATAACTAATAAGCTTAAATTTTCTAGAGCATTCTTGATCCGTAATAAGACCAACTGGAATACAATCGATAGCAAGTAGAAATATAAACTCAATAAAGCAATTCGGAAAACATTCCACTATGAAAGGAACTGTCTTAGGCTAACTAAGTTGGAATGAACACGCCAAATGGTGAAAATTCCTATCATGGTACGTAAGCATTATGCCTGCAACTATAATAGTAGAAGAAAACAACCAACCTTATAATTTGTTTTTATTACCAATCAAAACTTAGAGTTTAATTGAAATCCTGGAAATTTCTTACCCTATTCATTGCAGGTGCATTGTTTCCCCACAAACCATCATCGCCAAGGTTTGCTGCCCAAGCATTCACAAGGTCGTCGTCAAGGGAATCAGGCTCAGCAAGCGTTTCTTTAGTAGTTTTATAAATGAGTTCAGAAATCCCTGTAGCAACAGATGGATCAGTCATCCCAGTAGATGCACTTATGTTATGCCGAGTGCGATAAATATCAATAAGTTTTGCACTGTTGCAATATTTCAAACAAAACAAAGTGAGAAAAGACGTGCAACGAGAAATAACACATTAATCGTGAATTAATAAGGGAAAATCCTCCAGAATTTCTAATAACATGGTTATTCTATAATTTAACAATTAGATAAACAAAATGGGGAAGCAAAAATATTCCTTAAAAAGAAACTACTCTTTTTTAATAAGAAGCCTTGCTACAAATTACAAGATCATTACCATCAAAACTAGCCATCTCGTAAAAATGTGGAAAAAAAGACGCTATTAAAAATCAAGCCAGCATAAATTCAGCTGTCGTTAACCTCAGTTGACCTAGTTCTTGTTCTACCAAGAGACTCAATAATTTTGCAAGCATTGATCAAACCAAATTTTGGATGAGTGAACATTCAAATTATGGTATTAATAATAGTTGGGGTTGTAGTCATGGTCAAAGGACACGAACCTAGAGCAATAGACTTTCTGATTTTATTATCTTATGTGATTCACATCGCACTGCAGAACTCTTAGGTGGCTGCACAACATTCCAAGTGGCATGCTCTTTACAAGTTAATGACACAGCAATGGTTCAAAATAAAAAAAAAAAATTGTATACGCTAGAACTATCAAATCTACAATACATATGGCCATATCTTGCAGCAATGGTGTTTGAGAGCAAACCTGGCATTCTGCAAACATTTCACTGATTACAGATGTCAAATGTCAATTTTTTTGTAGTGACAGGTACTCAAGTTGAAGATGTAACCATCATTTCTTTCATCCAAAGAGATTTTGACACTGTTTAATGGTTCTAACTTCTAAGTAATTTTTTCTCAAAAAGACATTGACTAACACATCACCTCACAAGGGGTCCTAATCACCAAGGTCGCGGATTGCTAGATGGTCAAAAGTACTTCAAATGATGTGGTAAAAAAACAACTCAACAAAATTATTTATAATAACATTTTTGGGGTTTCATTGGGGGGGGATATAGGGGGGGGGGGGAAAATAAGAAATGCAGACCACATGCTAAATAATGCATAATTTTTTCACCTAGAGTACACACGTGAATTCTGCTCCTCAAACTGGCTAAAATCATGTTTGGCCCACTTAGATAATGGTTCAAACTTATATTAAGTTTGAAATTTTGGGTTTCCTCATAACATGAGTTTATCCAGGGTGTATAGATATTCAAATGGGACATATTAAATAAAAAGAAGACTAAATTACCTTTTAAAAGAATGTCCTCAAATGTAACATTAGCATAAATAAGATGCACCTTGGTGGTATCATTTGGGTTCTCTAGTATAACTCTAGCAACCTGCAAGATAAACAGAAACCATGCCATATATCAATAGTGAACCCTGAAAGGTAACAATTAGAAGGCGAAGATACTATAAAGATAATAGATAAGCATGCCTGGAATATTGGAGTAATGCCAGAACCTCCAGCAAGCATTCCGAAGGCTATCATTTGACCAGGTTGGTACTTAAAAACGGCCCTGTTAAACAAAAATGTCAGCATACAACATCTTTCACGGCACTAACTAAAATTTATTGACTGAAAATGATGTCATGAATCCAATAAGATGTAGGGAAACCATTGCAGGAATTGCAACCGACACACAAGACATCACTTCCAGTATCAATCTGTACATAGAATTCTTTTGGGGGAGAACCTAATTGAACTCTTGTAAAATAAAGCCTATAGAAAGATCATAAGCTCTAATAAGAAATACAACAATCAAAGCAATATCAAGAAGTCAGATACCAACAACAGAGTTTAAAGGAAACTAAACTCAGATGCAACATCAAGATAAAAAAGAAATTAGATAAGTAACATATATACTTCATTGGCCCAAAAAAGGAAGAAAATGAAAACGAAAAATGAAAAGGACAGCTGAATAGATGTAAATGAAAATATCCACATAGCAAAGGTCAATAAAAAGGTAAGAGTACATTCAATAGAGTTCATCTCTTTGCAAAAAATTGCAATTTTTACAAGAACCACACATTCATTAACCTATTTACAGATAAAATACACACCAAACATGTATATGTCCTAAAAAAAAGAAACCTAGTTCCGCCATTGACAAATATATGTCCTAAAAATGAAATAATTACATTTGTAATTTGAACTTTGAGCTCATATCCTATTTGAGACAGTATTTTTTATAGTGCCAACCAAAGAACCGCTATATAAATGATGCTTAAGTTAAAGAATGCAAAGGAGTGTGTATCTGAAACCAGTATACTGTAAATTAACTTCAATTAATGATCATTGTGTATTTTATAAACTGAAGTTAACTTCTATATATTTAGCAGCGCCTAAATTAGCATAGTGCATTTAAACTCCAAAAGTTGCGTTTGTAAGACTCTTGTGTGCGTTTTAAACTCTAAACGCACTAAACGCTCATAAGTTGGTAGACAAACACACTTATATACTAACAATGGTTGTTGTTGAATTACTCCTTACTACATAGATATGTTAATGTAGATTCTTGAAAAACTACCTTGCATAAAGTCTCTGTTGCAATTTACATCCATTTGCAAATACTGTCACTCTATCATCAAAGATCCTCCCTTAATTACCAAACACTGTTCTTATCAAAAAAATTCAAGCAGGTATCTCTTTTGTGCATATGCTATCAATGATATTGATGTTCTAAGTAATCAATCATGGTACTTGGCCAAATATACTTGGTCAATTAAAAACACAAAAAATCAGTCATGCAACTCCGAGTAAAAAAAATCATTTTTTACTTGTTCTCAGCACTATTTAAAAACAAATAAAATATTTTACAGGGGTAAACACTGAGATTCCCAACATAAATAGCAAAATCCAAACACAAAACAAGATTAATAGTACATATACCCAATCTTCTTTTATGTGAACCAAGCAATCATAGTATCCATTTTTTGGACAAAGATAGATAGGTTACCAATTCATAGTTTTCAATTCTTAACCTTATAATTCGAAAACTCACCGGAAAATCCATATAATTTGAAAACTCACCGACAAATCTTCTACGCTCGAGTATTGAAGGGTTTCGCTAGAGGAATCGCCGCTCCACCGCTGCTAGAGGAATCGCCGCTGAGATTGTGTAGTTGCAGAGGAATCGAGAGGAATAGCCGCTAAGATTGCTCAGATTGTGTAGTTGCAGAGGGATCGAGAGGAATCGCCGTTGAGATTGTGGATTGTGTTGCGGACTTGGTTTTTTTCTTTGTTATTCTTGTGATTTGTGATTTGTGATTTGTGATTTGTGATTTGGGTTAGAAGGGTATCAAGTAGTAAGATACCGTCTCATTTTTTTTTTATTTAATTTGATGATAAATATAAAACGAAATAATATTCTTAATTTTTTTAATCATAATTTTATTATCATACTACTAAGTAAACAATAAATTATTTTAAAGATAAATATATAAAAAAGTATACATATATGCATGTTTTCAAACGGAACTCTTTTGATATACCATATCACTTTATATGA